>OY728157.1:1445514683-1446764683 GCA_963277665.1 Viscum album
TGCATCGTGGATGACGGTATCGATTTTGTCGTCGTTGGAGAGCACCCCAAAAAGAAGTGGTGTCTCCTCTCTTGTCACGGAGAAAAGAAAAGTAGGTGCATCATCGTCCTTCATGGATTTGGCTTCCTTCATCGAAGAGGCGTCGTTCTACGTGGAAGGATAGTGTTCTTCAACGAAAAATGAACTCTCTTCTTCTTTTACAAAATAATTCTCTCATATATCCTCTCAACACAACGTGTGCCCATATTAAAATAATAGTTATGGCTATTATTTTATTAAGACATGAAATTCAAAATACAAATCACTTAATTAATAAATTTGAGAGGTTGAATTCATTAATTAAGGTGTGTTGGAAAACAATAAAGAGAGAGAGAGTGGGAGGTAGAATTCTCATAATTAAGGGGGGGGGGGTTGTCATGAATTAAACAAGGGAGGGTTATGGGGAGTTCAAGAGAGGTATGAGGAGTTCAAGAGTTTAGGACACATGTGGGACCCTCCTCTAAAATATCCACACATGTAATGTTGGGTGGGTGTGGGCCCCCCAATAACTTCCCATGGGAGAAATTAACATCCATAGATATAAATAAAATTGTTCTATCAATTTTATTTAATTTCGTAATTTAACCCCAATTTTAACATTCAACTCACTTAAAACACAACTGCGATAAAGGTCCCCTTAAGCAAATACCGGTGCTACGAGTACATCGGTGCCCTCAGATTTCAATTCCACGCACCGCTTCAAAAGATAGTAAATCCCGCTCGTTTTTTCACTGAATGTACCCGAGCTAAACTTCAGAAAAAATATTCTAGAAACACCGGGCCTCAGAATCAGGTTCCGTCAGATACTGCGTACTCATAAAATTCTAAAGAATTTAACAAAAAAAATTCCATGAAATTTCCGGCTCTTTAAACAAGACACATTGTATGGGTAATTCATCTATATTTTTATTTCTGTGAGATGCATGTTATGATCGCCACACTTCCATTTATTTGTGGTGTATGAACTGACCAAGATTGTACTATAAAATGCTTATAAAAAAATTTACATTTATTCACATATCCATTTTATTATCTTAATTTCATAAGGGTTAAGTTTCAAAAGTTATCGAATCTAGTGTCATCTCAATTTTCCTACATTGAGACTCATTTTTTGTTATGAACGTAAACTATCTTTTGATATATATATTGTAACATACCAGATAAATAAGGAATAAGATAATTTTCATAATTATTAATATTTTCTAATTAAATAATAATTTTACATTACAGGGGACGCTATGTTCGATGGCGTACCTGGTACGCAACAATGGGTTTCTTTAAAATCTTATGTAGCACACTAATAATATAATAATATTATTTAAAATGGTAGTTATCACCTAGCCGTTGTATTGGAATGAATGAATTGAAATAACTAAAATGTGATTATACATGTTTGTTAAATGTTTTTACATTTATCCACTAAATGTTAGAGGCTTAAAATGTGACTGAAATCAATTTTAAGCACAAAATACTCTAATATTCTATAAAGGGTCAATTTACCACCTTTTGATGGAGAACCATTTTTAAATTTAGTTTTTGTAACTTTTATATGTTCTATTTGACATAATAAATTTTTCTTTAGAATCTAGATATCAAAATTTACTTTGGGTAAATTTTTGGTATTTTTCTGATAATGTTCATTTTTTAATTAATACTGAAAAATAATGTATTTTAATTCAAAATTTCATTTTAATATAATTTATTTATATGGTCATATTTTCTTTTTAATTTTTTTTAAAGATTATATAAATTATATTTTTACCATTTAATCTATTTTTTGTCTTGTGAAGAAATTTCACTTTGAAATTGAACATAAACAAGTGTCAATCTTTTGATAGTTATTGGTTCCTAAAAACATGCTCTTCGTTTTAACAACGGGAATTAATTTTAAATTAATTAATTCCACTTCTATATTATGAATTTGAAAAAATAGACATTATTTGTGAAATCAGAATATCAAATATAGCTTATGCTGAATTTTTGATATTTTTCTGAAAATGACAATTTTTGATGAATAGTGAAACCACTTAGTAGTAGTTAAAAAAACTAACGTTTTCATTTAAATGAAATTTTACCACTTCTGTGAATTGAATTTCTAAATATATACACACATGTTTGTTATTAGAAAGTTAAGTTTAGTTAAATAAGTTGATTTTTTTGGTGAATAGTAACTTTAGACTTTTATTTACCGCGGTTAAAGGTAAATAAGGTAATTCAAGGTAAAAAGAATATTTTAATAATTCAAAATTATCTTAACAGTTTTCCAAACCATATTGGATAAGTCATGGCCGATCATGGGCATCTTTTGGTCGATTTTGGGACCCTATGGAGCCACTTAGGAATGATAATGACACTTTAGATTAATTAATTTAATATAAAGGCAAAAAAGACAAAAAAAAATCCTTTAGTAAATTAATTTTTATATGGTGTTATATAAGTAATATTTTTGCCTATAAATATTAATTGGAAAGATAAAAATATTTCCTATCATGGTATTTTTTTATAATTTTTAGACATCAAATAAAATAAATTATTTATGACACAATAATGATGTCGTATTTACCTCATTAATAAATGATTTAAATAAATAATATTATAATGATTAAAATATTATCCAAAACATCTTAAATTCTGATTTTATGATTTTATTTCGAATATGAGTCATCTTATATTATACTTTAATGATTTTTGGACCTTTTTTAACAGAAGATATGTTTATAATAAAATAATGTTTCACACTTTCCTAAAGTGCCCCTCCTCTCCCTTATTAAAGGAGACCACTTCAAACCAATTCCACACACCTCTCAAGACTTTTGGATTAGCAAAAATCTTCCCAATTAAGATTCCTACATCCCTCTATTCCACCTAGAATCCATACCTTAGGCAGAAGGCACATCACGAAGACGTTTGGTTCTAACCAAAGGGAGTTACCCAAATTAATGGTAACATTTTATCTTAAATTGTTTTCTTTTATTTTACTTCTCCAAAACCTAAACTCTTTTTATTCATTTATTTGGTAACAACACCAGTATCCTTAATATACTAGGACTTTTTAATGAGAATTACTCTAACTACACTTACACACACCTCCATCTAATGGATGAAGAACATAATGTTTCTGTGGATAGAAAACTAACACCTCACGAAACCATGATTGATCGATTATCTCCTACAGCCTCTCATGGTGGCCATTATGATAGAGAAATATTTATATAAGATATATATTATATTTATGTTTTCTTTATGCTTCTGTAATTTCCATTTATATCATGTCTTTATGGTTCCCATTATGGGTAAACACGGGAATCTCATTAGAAGAAATGCGGACTACCGCCCCCTCAAAGTGATATGACTCGTTAATTCCATATGTGGGATGTATAAAGGATGGGGTTAATGATATTATATATGATATTATATATGAAATTATAATGGAATTGTAATATACCAAGGTATCATTATGTTTTAATTCCATTAAATAAGAAATATAAATGAAAGTAGCATTCATTCGTACGTACGACTTACCATCTTCATGAATAGTGCATTTCTTTTCGTATCTCCAAATGTTATGTATTTTTATAAATAAAGGTATATACTGGATATATATGATATATATGATATTTAAATCAGGAATATAATTCTAGATATAATGGACTATTGACCACATGGGAAACTTGTAATATAATGTGTTCATTTTTTACTCAAAGTACCAAATAGCTACAAAATGAACGTTATTAACATAAATGATTATATAATGTTTATAACACAGTAATAAGTGATATAAAATGAATTATAAATTTTAAAAATGTTCTTATGATAGTATAAATTAACTTTAGTTTATTATTCAGGAGATTAAAGATCGACCGAGTCATGTCGGACACGAGGTAAGGGACTTCGTCTCAATCTCCTTTCATTGAGGCATATTTTGTTTTAATACATGATTTTATTTTATATGATGTATAAACACCTTTTAACTTTCATTTCATTCAAAGGGAATATTTTTATATGAAGCGTTTTACTAAATGATAAAAAAGAATGTTTTTTAAACATAAGCAGCGACAACGACCTTTCCGCCGTCGTGAGTATTATTTGATCTTTGTCTTCCTTAGCATAGATGTAATGTTTTTAAAAGGAAAAATAAATACCATATACTCTTTTTATGTATTTTTTTATTGAAAATTATTTTGAGAATTAATTTATTATTTCAATATATTGAAATGATATTTCGTTATTTCAATGTGGAAATGTTATCTTTCCTTTATGCTTATGTTATGTGTTATGATCAAGTTGTGGTTATTTGGAATTATTTACGTATACGGGTGGTTCCGTGATTATCCTAGGGCGGGAGAGACCGAGATAGATCTACAATGCATTGGGTAACTTAACGGAGGTAAACATGGATGTTTCTCCTAAGATATTTAGGTGATATACTGTGATGGGTATTCCAAAGTAACTCCATATGTAGCTATGATAGATACAATGTAAGTATGTTATGGATGGAATAAATTAATTTTATAATATATGATTTCAACGTGTCTTTAATAAATATTATTATTTCATGAGGTATGTAAAATAGTTCATGTTTTTTATCTATTTATGAACAAATGTTATCATTCTTTGTTTTATGACCCTTATTGAGCTTTTTATGCTAATCTCATGATTTGGAATGTTTTCACAGGACTTAAATATGAAAAGGGTCAAGGATGGGATCACGGAAAAGTCATGCTATCTAAAACCTGGAACTAGATATGACTCTTTTTTGGAAGATTTTTTATTATATGGAAGAAATGGAAACTATGTAGAAGTTTCTACTTTGTAATCTTTTGAGATTTAATAGTTATGTCCTAATTCTGTAAAACTCTAAACCTGAAAAGATCCTCAATGTGAATTATTCGATTAATTCAATATTATTTAATGTTTAAGGATGAATCCTTATAGTTGGTATCAGAGGTCGTTTTAGACAACTTTAGGAGTTATAATATTGTTAAATTAATGTTAATAAATTAATTTATGTTAAGATTGAAATGATATAGAATTTAAATATTACCATGTTGCTTCACCTAAGATATTTCTATGTTCAGAATGAATTTCCATAGAGGAAACAGGGATACTATGTTGGGATGACATCAGGAGGAAGAAAACCTTCCAAATCAGCTAACTGAGATGGTTGGAATCGGAACCGAACAGTTTGTTGCCGTGATGGCACATTTGACTCCAGCTATAAAGGGTGGTTGTATCAATGCACGAGATCAGCCAGATCCACCATAGAGGAACATGTCAGTAGTGGAATATTTCATGAGGCAACATCCCCCATCATTCAGAGGATCATCTTACCTGGTGCTAGCAGAAGGGTGTATAAAAAAATGGAAAAGATTTTCGATGTCATGGGTTGTTCAGAACATCAAAAGGTTAGTCTCGTTGTTTACTGTTTTGAAGATGAAGCTGATCAGTGGTGGTCGATGGTGAAAAATATCTAGGATAGTGAAAAGATTGATGCTCTTGATTATGATGAATTCAAAGGTAAGTTTCTTGAGAAATATTTTCCTAAGGTGGTTCATCTTAGGGTGGATAATAAATTCTTAGTATTGAGGCATGTGGATGACTGAGTGGCTACTTATGAAGCAAAGTTCACTCGAATGGAATGGTATGCACCATATTTTATCCATGATTTTGATAGTAAGCTAAATCGATTTTACTCAGGACTTAAGCCACGATATCAAAGAGTGTTAGCCTCTCGTTAGTTCCAATGTTATGAAAAACCAGTTCGGTGTGTGGAGAAGGTGGAAAGGGAGTTTCCCGATGATCATGTGTTCTTTGAAAAACAACATAATAAGAGGTCTAGTTGGTAGGAAAAGGGGAAGAATTCATCAATTAAGCCTAGAGGTAAGAAAACTAAATATCCATCTTGTGAGAAGTGTGGTAAAAAGCATTCCGGATAATGTTTATCAAAGTCTAGAAAGTGCTTCCAGTGTTGTGAGTCTGGTCATATTTCTTGTTACTATAATGAAGATGATCAAGATAGAAATGAAAATCCATCAATATGATGTTTTAAGTGTAATGAAATGGGTCATTATGAAAATGAGTGTCCAGAGAAGAAGTCAACTGAGTTAAAGCAGCCAGACTACAAGAAGAAACAGGTGGTGAAATCCATTGCAACTACTTCAGAAGATGTTGTGCCATCGAATGAAGTAGTATCAGCTTCAGGGATCTCATTATTTTTCAATGATTGATTTGAGTTCAGGGTACCATCAGTTGAAATTAAAGGAAGCAGACATTCCAAAGACCATGTTTTGTGCAAGATATGGCCATTATGAATTTGTAGTTATGCCTTTTGGGTTAACCATTGCACCTGCTGTATTCATGGATCTAATGAATAAAATTTTATTTGAGTTCTTGGATAAGTTTTTGGTTGTGTTCATTTCTGATATTTTAGTTTATTCTAAAAGTAAAAAGGATTATGAAAGTCGTTAAAAGGTTGTCTTGAAAACCTTAAAACAAAATAAACCGTATGAGAAATTTATCATGTGTGAGTTTTGGTTACAAAAAATTTATTTCCTTGGTCACATTGTTTCAAAAAATGGCATAACTATTGATTCTGCAAAAACAAAAGTGGTTGAAGAATGGCCAAGACCCCCTAATATAACCAAGATCCATAGTTTTCTTGGTTTGGATGGTTATTACCGGATATTTGTTGAGAATGTTTCATGGTTATCTAGTCCAATGACTATGTTAACTCTAAAAGGTGTTAAGTTCATTTGACAAAAGAATGTGATGATTGTTTTCAGGAATTGAAAAGAATATTGGTGAATGCTCCAGTTTTGGCACTACCATCTAGAAATGGTGATTTTGTTATTTACAGGGATGCTTCATTAAAAGGACTTGGATGTGTCCTTATACAGAATGATCATGTAATTGATTATTCTTCACATAAGTTGAAACCACATGAGTAAAATTACCCTACACATTATTTGGAATTACCTGCTGTTGTTTTTGCTTTAATATTTGGAGGAATCATTTGAATAGAGTGATGTGTGAAATATATACTGATCAACAAAGTTTAAAGTATATATTCACTCAGAAATAATTGATCATGAGACTGAGGAGATGGCTGGAATTTATCATGGATTATGATCTCATGATCCCTTACCATCCGGGAAAATAAAATAAAGTGGCAGATGCTTTTAGTCGAAAAAGTAATGCTTCATTAACTATGTAACGTTTGGAACATGATACATTGGTTAATGATTTGACGAACATTGTCATAGAAGTTGTTGGTGCAAGAAATTGTTTTGTTTTGTATCAGGTGTCACTGAGATCATCTATATCATATAGAATAATGTAAGCGCAGAAAAAAGATAGTGAGTTACAGAAAAAGGTAGAGTTGGTTCAGAAGGGTATGTTACCTGAATTTTACGTTGATAATGATTGTGTTTTGAGATTTGGAAAGAGATTATGTGTGCCTTGTGATTCATAGTTGAATAATGAGTTGTTATGTGAAGATCATAGTTCCCCATTTTCAGTACATCCTGGTAGTACTAAGATGTATAGAGATCTTCGAGAGTATTACTGGTGGGATGGAATGAAAATTGATATTGCAGATTTTACTGTGAAGTGTTTGAATTTTCACCAGGTTAATGAAGAGTGGCAGTTACCAAAATGGATGCTTCAGCCTTTACCAGTTCCATAGTGGAAATGGGAAAATATATCAATGGACTTTGTTGTGCAATTAAAAAAGACATCTCAAGGTAAAAATGCAATCTGGGTTATTGTTAATCGATTGACTAAATCTCCTCATTTCCTTCTTATTCCGAATACATTCTATCTAGGTCAACTTTCCTGATTGTATGTTAAAGTGATAGTCAGGTTGCATGAAGTTCCCCTCTCCATTGTATCTATTCGTGATCCCAGGTTTACTTGTAACTTTTGGAAAGTCCTTCAGAAGTCATTGGGAACTGAATCAAATTTTCGTACAGCTTTTCATCTTCAATCAGATGGGAAGTCAGAACGAACAATTCACACCATGGAGGATATGCTACGTGCTTGTTCACTAGATTATCAGTGCATTTGGGACAAACATCTTTCTTTGGTTGAATTTTTATATAACAATAGTTTTCATTCCAATATACAGATGGCTCCATTTGAGGCATTATATGGAAAGCATTGTCGAACTCCATATTTTTGGGATGATGTAGGTGAAAGAAAGATGATGGGACCAGAATTAGTAGAAAAGATGGCAGAGAAAGATTAGTTGATTCATAAGCACATGAGAACAGCTGAGAGGAGATCACGAAGTTATGAAGATAACTAGAGGAAGGATCATTCATTTGAGGTTTGTGATCATGTCTTTCTCAATGTTTCTCCATGGAAAAGTGTGATGCATTTTGGTAATAAGGGAAAGTTGAGTCCAAGGTTCATTGGACCTTATGAAATTCTGGAGAAAGTAGGATCATTTTTCTACAAAGTGGATTTACCTCCAAGTTTATCCCAGGTACACAATGTTTTTCATGTTTCAATGATGAGAAAGTATATGATATATCTATATCATGTTTTGATCCTAGATGTAGTTCAGTTGGAAGAGAATCTATCTTATGAAGAACAACAAGTTCAAATTCTTAACCATAGATAGCACAGTTTGTGAAATAAGGTATTTCACCAGGTAAAGCTTTTTTTGAAAAACCATATGTTTGATGAGGCATCATGGAAATCTGAAAATGCTATGAGGGTTAAATACCCCCACTTAATTGATAAGTGAATAAAATTGTGAGGATGCAGTTTCAAAAAGGGGGAAGGATGTAACACCCCAGATAAATAAGGAATAAGACACTTTTCATAATTATTAATATTTTCTAATTAAATATTAATTTTATACTAAAGGGGACACTATGTTAGATGGCGTACCTGGTACGCAACAATGAGTTTCTTTAAAATCTTACGTTGCACACTGATAATATAATATTATTAATTTAAATGGTAGTTAACACCTAGTCATTGTATTAGAAAGAATGAATAGAAATAACTAAAATGTGATAATACATTTTTTAATGTTTTTATATTTATCCAATAAATGTTAGAGGCTTAAAATGTGAATGAATTCAATTTTAAGCACAATGTACTCTAATATTCTTTAAAGGGTCGATTTACAGCCTTTTGAGGTCGAACCATTTTTAAATCTTGTTTTTGTCACTTTTATACATTCTACATGAAAAAAGAAAATTATTCTTTAGAAACGAGATATCAAAATTTACTTTGGGTAAATTTTTGGTATTTTTCTAATAAAGTTCATTTTTAATGAATAGTGAAAAATACAGTATTTTAATTCAAAATTGCCTTTTAATATAATTTATTTATATGGTTAGATTATCCTTTGAAATATTTTTAAAGTGTAAATAGATTATATTTTTACCATTTAATAAATTTTTGGTCTTTTGATGCAATTTCATTTTGAAATTGGACATAAACAAGTGTCAATTTTTTTATAGTTATTGGTTCTTAAAAACACGCTATTTGTTTTAACAACGGGAATTAATTTTAAATTAATTAATTCCACATATATGATTTTAATTTGGAAAAATAGAAATCATTTTTGAATTCAGAATATAAAATATAGCTTAGGCTGAATTTCAGTAGTTTTCTGAAAAACATCAATTTTGATGAATAGTGAAACCACTTAGTAGTAGTCAAAAAAACTGACTTTTTCATTTAAATGATATTTTACAAGTTAAGTGAATTGAATTTCAAAAATCTGACATACATTTTTGTTATTAGTAAGTGAAATTTGGTTCAATAAGAAGAAAATAATTTTTTGGTGAATAGTTTCATTTGACTTTTATTTACTGCGGTTAAAGGTAAATAAGGTAATTCAAGGTAAAAGGAATATTATAATAATTCTAAATTAAATTAACACTTGTCTAAACCATATTGGATGAGTCATGGCCGACCATGGACATCTTTGGGTCACTTTTGGGACTCCATGGATCCAGTTATGAATGATAATGACACTTTAGATTAATTAATTTAATGTAAAGTGAAAAATGACATAAACAAAGATCTTTTAGTAAATTAATTTTTATATGGATTTATATAAGAAATAATTTTTACTTTAAATATGAATTGGTAATATAAAAATATTTCCTAGATCATGGTAAATTTTTTATAATTTTTAGACAACATATAAATTAAATTATATATGACACAATAATGATGTAGTATTTACCTCATTAATAAATGAATTAGTTAAATAAGATTATAATGATTAATATATTATCCAAAACATGTCCAATTCTGATTGGATGATTTTATTTTGAATATGATTCACTTTATCTTCGATTGTAATGATTTTTGGATCTTTTAAAACTGAATATATGTTTATAATAAAATAATATTTTCACACATTCATAAAGAGAACCTCCTCTCCCTTATAAAAGGGGTCCACTTCTAACCAATTCCACAACCATCTCAAGCCTTTTGACTCATCCAAACTCTGGTCAATTAATCTCCCTATATCCCCATCTTCCACCTAGAAGCCTTACCTTAAGAATAAGGAATTTCAAGAAGTCCTTTGGTTCAAACCAAAGGGAGTTACCCAAATTAAAGGTAATCGTTTCTCTTAAATTGTTTTCTTTTATTTTACTTATCCAAACCGTAAAATCTTTTTATTGCTTTCTTTTGTAACAACACCATTATACAAAATATACTAGGATGTTGTTATTTATAACTACACTTACACACACCTCTATCTAATGGATGAAGAACATAATTTTTCTATGGATGGAAAACTAATGCCGCACGAAACGATGATAGTTCGATTATCTCCTACCGCCTCTCATGGTGGCCCTTATGAATGAACTATATATATATATGATATATATTATGTTTATGTTTTCTTTATGCTTCTGTAATTTCCTTTTATAGAATGCCTTTATGGTTCCCATTATGGGTAAACACAATAATCTCATTTAGGAATTGCGGACTACCGCCACTTCAAAGTGATATGACTCGTTAATGCTATATGTGGGATGTATAAAGGATTGAGTTAATGATATTATATATGATATTATATATGAAATTATACTTGAATTATAATATACCTATGTATCATTATGTTATAATTCCATTAAAATGCGAAATAGAAATGAAAGTAGCGTCCATGCGTACGTACGGATTACCGTCTTCTTGAACGGTGCATTTAATTTCGTACTTCCAAATGTTTTGTACTATTATAAATACAGGTATATAATGGATATATATGATATATATGATATCTAAATCATTAATATCATTCTGGATATAATGGACTATTTACCACAGGGACAACTTGTAATATAAGGTGTTTATTTTTTACTCAAGTACCAAATATTGACAAAATGAACATTATTAACATAAATGATTACATAAGGTTTATAACAAGTTAATAAGTGATATAAAAGGAATTATAAAAATGAAAAAGTTTCTTATGAATTTATAAATTAACTTTTGTTTATTATTCAGGAGATTAAAGAATGATCGAGTCAAGTAAGACATGAGGTAAGGGACTTCGCCTCAATCTCCATTCATTGATGCATATTTTGTTTTAATACATGATTTTCTTTTATACGCTGTATAAACACCTTTGAATTTTCATTTCATTCAAAGTGAATATTTTTATACAAATCATTTTACTAAATTTCAAAAACGAAATTTTTTTAAACGTAAGCGGTGACAATGACCTTTCTGCCGTTGTGAGTATTATTTGATATTTGGATTTCTTAACAAGCTGTAATATTTTTAAAAGGAAAAATAAATACCATATACTATTTTTAAGTATTTTGGTATTGAAAATTATTTTGGGAATGGATTTATTATTTCAATATCTTGAAATGATATTTTTTATTGTAATGTCGAAATTTTATCTTTCTTTTATGTTTATGTTATGTGTTATGATCATGTTATGGTTCTTGGGCATTATTTACGTATATGGGTGGTTCCTTGATAAACCTTGGGTGGGTGAGCCCGATATAGCTCTCCAATGCATGGGGTAACGTGACAGAGGTTAACATGGATGTTTCTCCTAAGAGATTTAAGGAATATACTGTGATGGGTATTCCAATGTAACTCTCTATGTAGCTATGATAGCTATAATGTAAGTATGTTATGAATGCCACAAGTTACTTTTATTATATAGGATTTCAATGGGTCTTTCATAAATCTTATGATATCATGAGGTAAGTAAAATAGTTCCTGTTCTGTATGTATTAAAGAACAAATTTTTTCATTCTTTGTTTTATAACCCTTACTGAGCTTTTTATGCTCATCCCATGTTTTGAAATGTTTTCACAGGACATACCGATGAATATGGTCAAGGATGGGATCATGTAAAAGTCATACTATCTAAAACCTCAAACTAGATGTGATTCTTTTTTTCAAGTGTTTTTATTTTATGAAAAAAATGGAAATAGTGTAGAAGTGCCTACTTTGTAATCTTTTGAGATGTAATAGTTATGTATTAATTCTCTAAAACTCTAAACCTGAAAAGATCCTCAATGTGCATTTTTTGTTTAATTAAAGATTATATTATGTTTTAAGGTCGAGTCCTTATATATATTCATTGATAATAAGTATTATATAATGAAATTTTTTATTTTAATGATATTTTATATAAAATATAATTTCCATTTCTTTCATGGAGAGTATGATCCCCAGTTACCATGTCATAAGAGTTAATTGAGACAATCTCCTTACTTTTCAAGATTGTTTATGTTTATACTTCCTATGATAAAATATTGTGATCCATCTCTGAATAACATTAATTATTATTTTCCTCTTATGGTTACTACTGATTTATTCATATACTAGTACTATTTATTCCACACTTTGGAATATAATATAGTTAAAAAGTTTTTTTAAGAACGCTTGACTATAAACTAACATCGATCAGAAATATGTGTTCTTTAAAAACCATGTATTATAAAAAGTAATTCGAATAATAATTTACCATTAAACTATAATATTAAAAATAAATTTTTACCCTTTTTTTTCATTTACCAATATTTATAAAGGAGTCTGATTTATTCTTTCTAGACAAAGTCTTTTTATAACCTTTTGACCATAAAAAAGAAATGTTCTTGTCACCATGTATAGCATGTACATATTTAATAGTTGTCATTTTTTGATGCTTACTATAAATTTTTTAATAGATAATTTTTAATAAAATTTTTATATTGTTTAAGTTCAATGAAATTTGTATTAATGAGTTTTAAACATTATATTATATGTTATCAAGGAATTGTTTATCCAAATTTATTCAAAACTCAATTATATGTTTTCAAAGTATATTCCAAGAAATGGGGTTTAAAAAAATCATATTTCTTATTAGTTCATGTGAAAAGGAATTAAAAAATTTTTCATTTTTTATTTATATTTTTTCATATTATTTTAAATGAAATGGGTTTCAAAACATTTTTAATCTATTTTATAATTGCTCAATTGTTTTTCAATGAAATAATGAATTCAAATTTTTTTTGAAGACTATTTAATTAGATTTTATTTAAAATGGTTTTCAAAATGATTTCAAGTCTTCATTAATATTTTCATTGTATTTTATAAGAAAATTATTTTTATATGCGTTTATCTATTAGAAAACCTTTTTCAAATATGAAATTATATTTTACACATGAAATGATTTTGAATGGTTTGTCAAAAATAATTTTCCATATTATATGAATATATTTTATGTAGATCACGTCAATATAGAAAATTATCTAAAGGATACATTAAATTTATTTCAATGAATGGGTTATGATTAAGTGTCATGGTCTTTATGAAAATCATTTCTCTTTAATAGGATATATGCTTTGAAACCTATTTCTCTTTAACATGTTATATTTTCGTGAAATACCTTTTATCTTTCAAAAGATATATTTTTGTAAAATCGGGTTACCTTTAATAGGTTATTTGTTTATGAAACCCATTTCTCTTTCAATTGTTATATATTTATAAAATGTGTTTTTTTATCATAGGTTATATGTTTCTGAAATCCATTTCTATTTCAAGGGGTTAAATGTTTATGAAATCCATTCCGTTTTCATGGGAAATTATTTTTATGAAATGATTATGAATCCTTTATTTTTCTATAAGTTATGATATTATTACATGTTTACAGTAACTAATTAATTTCATGGTTTATGATATTATTATATATGATGTTATTACACATGTATGTATGATTTCATTATGGGATCGGTGGGACCTATATCTCCCTTCAATGCATTGGGAAATGATTTATATATCCTAAGATAGACTAAGATGGTATTTGAAATTAAACTAGACTAATTAGATGGTCAAGGTAGTAATCTAAAACATCTAAGAATTTATGTGGAGTTAACTCATACTACCCAGATTACCTAGATGTGATGCCTTGGCTACTATTGAAATCATATTATATTCTTATTTAACTTCCATAATTTATTTTTATATTCCTATGTTGTGCTTTCATGACTTATTAACTTATTTCTATTATGATTCATTTATTTTCAATTTCTAATATTTTATTATGATCTCTAATATACAAGGTATGATATTAATTTTTTATGATCAATTTCCTAACCCATTATTTGTGTGATTCTTACACAATTGCTTTATTTACCCTTACTGACCATCTGTGCTCACCCCTTCTTAGGATTACTTTCCCATGTTTATGATAAAAGTATTTGGGTAGAACTGATAATGTTTGATAACATTATGTGAGATAATAAATATCTTTCACTAGGATATAAGTTTTTTTCCTGTTTAAAAATACACTAAACTATAATGGTCCTTAGACCTTTATTTATGTAATGCACTAGATTTAATATAAAATGGAGTAATAATTATGTATGTTAAGAATGAGTCATTATATCTCTTTTAGAAGAGTAGGACCACAAAGAGATGACCCACATTCCTCTATCCCACAAAGAGGATATTGGAACAACCTTCCATAAAAAGACTCAAAAGGTTTCATTGGGATAATTTCCTAGAAGTAATTAATAAAAAACATTATGAGATCCTTATTTTTCTCCCATGAATCACCAAAATCTAGAACACGTGATCTAAACATATCCTTTAGATCATGAATATTCAACTCCAATTGTCTATCAGTATATGGATGATAGGCTGTGCTAAAAAGAACACATGATCCGAGAGCATTCTAATGACCCTTATAAAAAAAAATGCAAAACAAGGATCTATATATAAAATTATAATCCTCAAAAAAATAGTGAAATCAAACCAACTCACACAAATAATGACTTCATAATTCATCAAATATTATTTTTCCCTAATAGGTATGAAGGGGGATACCTTTTTCAATCAATCCACATCAACCCATAATGCATCTTCTTTATGGGTTGTTTAGGGAAATAAAATCAAAAAACCCATTTTGAAACCATACCATTTCCAATTAGGAATTGGAAATGATTTCCAAATCCCATCTGGCCATCAATGATCAAATTTCACCTTCAAACAAGTGAATCCACTTTCAATAATATCTATATCATCCTTATAAATTGATTACCATCAGAATTGTATGTAGATATCAAAAATCATATTTTTTAAATAAGTTTGCACCGCCCATATAGAAGCATGAAAATACCTCGTCGTCTACATGTGTAACCCCATAAGAACCCATACTCGACAATAAAAATGAATAAAATTTACACTTCGATGAGACCATCCTAATGGTGTATCCCCACTATAATTTTTTCCTCTTAATAGGCCATCCAGATCAAAAAACTATTTGTCTTAATCTTGTCTTATGGAATGAGTATAACAAATTTCAACATCATAGCTAACAATTCAAAAGATGCATGGACATCCAGTTGCATATCTATAAAAGGTCATTTGTCCTTCAATGTTCCTAATAATCCCATAATGCATCATTATATGTATTTAGAATATATTTTATGATAACAAAATATACCTTTCCTCATGTGTATGATAGTTCATAGTCAGAATATTGTACATACTCAACCCACCACCTATACTGAATGATCAAGTCTCTATTAGAAAACAAGTACCCAATACTATTATGATATGTGTATAAAACAAACCACTCACCCATGATATATTGTCTATGACATCTCCGACCATAAAACATTGCTGCTAACTAATGATTGTTTGTAGGGTAATTCATCTATTATGGCCTCAACTGCTTGGTGTCATAAAAAAGAAATGATTCTTTACAAAGGGACGTATCTGAGTCCAAATCCAGATGGTTCATAGTATATGGTATGTGATTTACCCAGCACAGGTTATGTGAGGGTATGTGATTATGTCAACCTGAATTTTAGTTCTAAAAAATACATCTCCCAAGCATCAAACCATAAAAACATCACACCATTCATGGTCATCCTAGACATTAGTGTTTCCAAATGAGATAAATATTATATAAAGTACAAATAAAAACCATGTAATCCTGTAATTATTCAAATATCAAATTTTTTTTGTATTTTTTAAAGATACCATGGCTATTGATTTATATAAGTCCACTGATACTCTTTCCACTGATATGACATTGTACAATAAGTGAACATTATCAATTATGAAACTATTTTTGGTAAGCTTTGTGTAATTACGATTCTCAATCAATGTACTCTAAATGATAACAAGATGATTGGAATGATAATATGTTGATTGGGAGTATAATAATTTAACATAAAAAACAACCACAAAATATTCCAAAAAAAAGAATGATGCTTTTCATCATAGCCAGGAATAAAACCGGTGAGTTAGTCAGCCTGATTGAAATCACTAAGAATTCATACAAGGAATATCTACTCTTAAAAGTAGTCTGAGGTATGTATGATGGTGTTACCCTAAAATGGTGGAAAAATGATCACAAATAAATATTTCAGGATGATATTAGAACATTTTAATTGATAAAAACATCATCAATGCATGGAAGGGGATAACAGTTCTTCACCTTCATCTAGTTCAAACTATGATAATACACACATATGCAGAAAGCCCCGTCAACCTTATTATCATAATGAATAAGTGAAATTCAAGGAGATTTAATCAGTGATATGAATCAATTTGATTCTATATCTACAAATTGAACCTTCATCTCCTGAACCTCTGGTGATTTCATTCTGTAAGGTAGGATATAAATTGGCCCTTATCCCAATAAAAAACGTGATCATGAAACTTGATCTATTGTTTCAGTGGAAATCCTTATAACTAGTTAAGGAAGACATACTAAAAATGTTCTGACATTGGGGGAAAATCCTTCATCATTCCACTATAATATAGAGTAAGACCGAATGTCTAAGATGCGATACAATCCAATCTTCACCAAGTAGGTCCTAAAATACCATCTTGAATATCCCACCCACTGTGGTAAAAATTGAATCCTTCTTCATGGTGAAAGTGGAAATATCCACCTATAATAGAAAATATGAGAATCACATGGAACTAACCATTACATACCAAGAATCAAGTTGACACTATTCATTTCCATTATGAATTATTACCTAAAGACATAGTTATCACCAATTTCTAGAGAACACACCTCGAAACATTTGATATACTCAGGACACAATCCCAAAGGTGTGTTGATGTTCAAATACCCATAAATTATTTATACATCCATATAATAACCATTTTTTAAACGATTAGATAGAAAATAATTTAATGATCATCTATCAAACAAAAACCAAGACAAGGATGATGATACAAGAATCATACCTCTGACAGTTAAAACCATGAATCCATGATAGTCAGAGTAGTCTTCCAATGCTGACTTTGACTTTTAATTCTACCATGGGATCCATTCTAAATACATTGAGCTATTTTACTTACGGTGCCACACCCCCTTCTTCAACATGAACGGCCAATGGTACTCCAAATAACAACATGTATTACATGAAAATACCCTATACCAATGGTTTGAAATTATTTTTATAGGCCTCCAAACCATTTTTATGTCCCATACCAATGGTTTGGAGAACCTTCATCCAGTAAGCCGTGGGGATATGTTTATACAAACGTTTTGGAAAAAACAGCTGGTATAGAGCTATACTGACGGTTTTCAAAACATTTGGTATATGTTATATGGAAAATCTATAACAATGGTTCAATAAAACCATTGGTATATGTGTTTTAAAAAAGAACCATTCTATTTTTTTTGATCCCAGTACCCCCGGTTTATGATTGAATGACCTAACCACTGACCTAACTTTACTTTTGAGAACAAAATTTTATAAATATATATATTTGTTATCATAAATTTTTTTAATGTTATATATAAGAAGATTCCATAAAAAGTACATGTAACTATACCGACGGTTCTCAAAATCGTTGGTATAGACCTATACCAACGGTTTTGAGAACAGTTGGTATATATTCTTTGATTTTGGGAACTATACCAACGATTTATCCAAACCTTTGGTATATGCACCCCCTATACCAACAGTTTTGGGAAAACCAATGGTATGTGTCCAAATTAGTGACCTATACCAACGGTTTTGGCCAAACTGTTTGTTTAGGTCCATATAAGTGAACTACACCGACGATTTGCCCAAAACTGTTGGTATAGATCTTACTTCCAGTAGTGATATTGTGGTGTTTCAAAGATACTTCATGAATCATGTGCCTATCCAGACACCATGCCACTGGTATTATATTTTATGTTCACAAAAAAACGATGAATAATTCTTAGTCTACAAATTATGAAACACCCTTATGCTGGGTAAGGACACTATGGGTGCCTGTTGCAAAACATTCCACACTAATGGCATTGGAATAGAACACAACCTTGATATAAATTTCCATTACCCCGACTAATCTTCCCACAAATACCTTGGATGAAAATGCCATAGTGGATATTATTGATACTCAAATAATATATCCTAGATAACGTTATTTTAAAATACTTGCTGATGATCAGTTCCTCTCACATATTCTCTTCATTGATGAGTTCCCGGTTCATCTCATCCTCAAAGTTGCCCAAGAGATTCTTTATTGGTGAACTAATATCATAGTGAGTACTATCATAAAAATGTATCACCATATAGATCTCACCAATTTCCAAATATGGTGAAAATAAATATAGGTCTTGAATCATCCACCATAGTCTACCACTGACATAACCTCTCACGTCAGATGCATAAAATTTCCCTCTTTTTTAACCCTCAATGTCTCAAGAAATCAATGGATGAAGAACATTGTCTCGATGTCATTAAAAGAATTATCATCATGGTACCCATATTCCTCTCATATATCCGAACAATTATGGGCATTTCCATGATACATATATAAAGAATAATTCACCCCTTTATATGTGTGTGTCACATTATGCATGGAAAATGTATTAACATACTCGATTAGTAACATAGCTAGATGGGTTCTTCTATCCCTATAAAACATTGGTAAATTCTAAAGATGAATCAAACTTTTTATCCCAAACATTGAAGGAACTGTATAAATAATCTCTATTTACATGGATCACATAACCCTAATGATGTTTTCATAATGCAAAACAACAATATTCTCCTTAAGCACTATAAGAATATATTTTTCGACTTTGGTAGGTGTGTTCTATCTTCGGCTCTCCTAAATCTCAATTTAATAATTTGTAGAATGAAGTTTCTCTACAAGAAAAATATACACCTTAGATAACATTCTAGAAACATGTTCAACCTCAACATCTGACTACAAAATTGAACCATTGAATCTTGGTATCTCTATGAATGGATAAATTGTGTTTTAATAGGGCTCACCTACTCATTTAATTTATCTAGTGAAACTTACATCTCATTTTGTAGTTTATCATTCATGTATATATCAAAAACAAGAACAAATATTCCCCTATCATGAATAATACATGATGATATATCTTTATGTGCTGATTATGATGCATGATTTCACATCTCACACTACACTGGGTCATGAGTACAATCCTCTAGAAACAGTAACATCACCACACATGTGAATAACCCATGGGGAAATAACATCAATTGTAACAGGAACACATCAAAAACAACAATCAAACCCCTCTACACTTCGATATATCCATACATTGGTTTGATACTTCCATGCACATGCACATTACCATATACCAACTGATACTAGTGTCCTTTATACCATAACCAAAAAATAACGAATAAAATAATACATAATTAATTGATTCAAATTAGTAAAACCCCGCAATATGGAATTTGTTCCCATGTACAATAGGAATGGTTATGAGACCTCATGTATGACCCAATGTATGTTATGGGCTTCTATCTAGATGTTGTGGTGTGAAGTGTATTCTGGGGAGACTATACCCCCAGTAAAAAGACTCCTAGAAGTAGTAAATAATCAGTTAAAATTGAATAAATCAACATATAGACATAGTGGAATAAAATAATAAATTCTAAATAAATAAACCAATAAATGATAAATGACTAATATAATAATGTTCTAGAATAAAAATAAAAAGAATATTAGAAGTAATATAAGTAAATTAATAGATAAATCAAATAAATATTCAATAATAATTAGTTCATAACCTAATCTCATTCCCATCTCCAAACTCAATCCTATACACCAAAAAAACTATCAACAATAAGGTATTTTTCCCTTATCCAATTCAGCATCCATATAATGTAGTTATGAACCAAACTATTTCCCTAGTAGGTTGTCAGTAAAACATAGTATGTAGATCCCACAATGTCCAAACTAACCATTCTGATAGTAATTGTATGAAATAATGTTATAATGATATTTACTTATTAACTCAACAAGTAAAAAAATACATCAATATCCTACTACAACTCCAAGATGAAATATATGATCATACATTACAACCTTTTTATCCATGACAATATAATGATTGAAAAATAACTAGCTTCGATTCCATGCTAGAATCTTTCAGAGCATGTCTTATGACCATGAAATCCTTGATCATATAACAATGCTGTAGTAACAACAATTTAGTTCAATCCCCTATAAGAATTATAGAATCCAAGACAGATACTGATACATATTACATCATGTGAATTTGCATAGTCTAGTCTCTATAATTATTAGAGCATGGGGTTGGGATGAGCTCTCTCAATATCGTCATTACAACATATAAGTGTTTAGGTTCTAAGTCCAAGCCTCATCTATAAGAATCATAGCATGGAACACCAGTCCTATGATAGAACATAGATATCACAAAACCCCATCATGTATCTCAATGGTTAATTATAAACATGATCAATTATCATTCATCTAAAACATTCAATTTAATTCCAAATTTATTTAAAGTTGTGTCAATAATCAATAAGCCACATCTTATGGATTATATAACATGAAATCAACAAAGCTATCAGGTCCTGGTAAACACACATTAAACCATATTCTAACGAAATTATTTCCATGTTTTCCTCACCCAACATGTATCCATAAAAAAGGTCAAAATCCAATTGAAGATAATATAATTCAAGTTAAAATACCATTCATTTATTTAATTTATTTGGGTTCAAATTACATTGGTCAAATCACAATGCTGTAAATAAAGGAAATAATCAAAACATATAGTTAAGATTTAGATTCCCTACCATTAACTAAGGATCCTACAACAATTCCAATGGAAGAAGACCATTAGTATAATAATTCAGATGAATAAAATGATAAAAACAGATCAAAATTTACTAATATCAAAATCAAAAATGGACAAGATCAATGGAATTACACTGTAATAGTCATTTTATGAAGTTAGGTAATAAAAAACCTAACGAAAAAGGCATACTAGGGATTTCACACACTGATAGGACAACCATAAGGATAGCTGGAACTCTAAAATCACTAGCAGGGTTACCCATGGACCATAAGAGAGTGTTTTTGTGAATTAGATTGAAATTCAGCAACAGAAAATTATTTTAAAATGTATGCATGATAATTACATATTGTGTAATGTAGTTACATGTCGTTTAAATCTTTTTAAGGGAATAATCCAAAAACTAGTAACCTCAAATTTATTTTATTAAAAAACTGAACAATTACAATACGTGTAATCCATTTTAATGGGTTTAAATTGTTCAAATTAGGCCCATTTTCACATTAAAAAATCCGAAAACCTTTTAATGTTTCTTGACCTTCCAATAACCTAGGAAACAGATAAACTATTTATACACGAACTCTATTAATTCAAAAAAATAACCACTCTCCAAACATTAAGTAATATCCACAAAAACTGATCTCCATCACTAAACAATACTCAACAACAATGGCTCAAATGAAAAACTGAAAGATGGACATACCTATAAAAAGTTGGGATCTTTAATGATTGTAACACAAAATTATTACAAATGTAGTAAATTTGATTAATAGTCACTATGAAATAATAACAAAATATTAAACATAAAATATCATTAGGTTGAATAAATTCATGATATCACATGATATATGTGATGTATATATCTTTGTTAATGAATATAGGATCATATCCTACTGTATGTCTCAATTATAGGATATTCGGAAGAATTATACCCTGTCGATTTGGTAACTTTTAAATTATAAATGTAGTGAAAGATAGATCCTAAATTGGATATCTAAACCAAAATAGTTTCTAGAAGAATAATAATAATATTAATTCATGGGTTTTATGTATTCCAAAAAAATGAAACCAGTGGTGAACATGGAATATATCTCATTGAGGTAAAATTTAAAATATAATTCTCTTACTTTATGTCATGACCTCTATCCTACTCATTGAATCGTATTTTATAATAAATAATTTTTTATTATACACCTATAATAGAAAAATTATTACATATATAATATTATATATTATTTTCATATGACCATTTATTTCTAGTATATTATCAATTCTATGTTAAAATTTCATTTTGGGTAACAACCACTTTGTTTTTTATATATGTTTTGACATGTACTTTTTGGACCTCTAACATCGATCATACTTTAAAAATATCCTATATGAAACTATAATATAAATATAACATATTTTCTGAAAATATGTATTCATATTAATCCATAATATTGTGTGATAAGAAATTAAATACTCCATTAATGGAGATAGTAGGTTGTACATACGCATGAACAATGTTTCAATTTATTCAAATTGAATGAATGAGAAGTAAATAAATAAATATATATAAATATTATCATTAGATTATAATTATTATTTCATATTTATAAAATATGTTTATTAAACCCATCAATAATACATTCCATTTAAGGATAATCAAATCACATCGCTTCACGAGGGGGTATTCTGATGTACACATGAGTGACGACATTTTCTTAGAATAAATTGAAATCATGAAGTTAGGTGTGATATAATAGTCAATATAAGCTTATTAGTATATTAAATTTGAAAAATATCCAATATGAAAATTATGGAGTTCGTTATTCCCAAACTTGAATGGTTGTAATGGAAAAATGAATGGCAGTGGTTCACTCAGCGGTAGTCTCCCATATAAACAAATAATGTTTTCATAACCGTTTAGATGAATATTTCTAGTTTTATGTAATAGAATGAATATAAAAAACATCTCAATATATTTAATATACCTAGTTTACTATAAAATAATGGTATATATTAATATTAGGTGGCACAAAAAGAAATAAAATAATGATGCTTGTTGAAGAACCTTACATCTTATTTTGGTATCCACATACAGTTGGAACTAAATAAATCAAAAGATGGTTTATTGAAAAAAAAGACATATATATTTATTGGAGGGTATTTTGGATGTTATTTGTGATGATATTGGTCAATCCAAATTGCTTTAGATGTGTGGAGAATATTGGAGAGTGAGTCCCCTTTAGTAGTTAGGAGGAGTGACGTCTTTTAAATACTCAAAAGTATTCAAGATTTCGAGGTCAATGATACCTCAATTGGATATATGATAGATAGTTAATGGATTTGAGGTAAGATTTGGTCTATTGACACCTCCACCAAAAAATATAACATGTTTTTAATGATTTTGTACCTTAACTTCTAGATTTCCCTATTTTTACCATTTTTGGTTTTCACTAAGGTAACTAGTTTTCAAAAAGTAGAAATTTTTCATATTTGAAATATAATAGTGATAATTAATAGGTAATTTATACCTAATTATTTAATATATTATATATAACTAACAAAATATAAATCATATGTGTTTTGGAATGAAAATTTATATTTGTGAATGTAATGCACAAAATCATTGCTTTATCCTTAACGATGCTAACTAAGTTTTTACTAATTAACAGTCAGTTTACTCATTATAATATATTAATCGGTCAATGAGTGGACCATATATGATATTCATTAAAATTAAAAATCACTTTTCAGTATAGTTTATATCTAATAATATTAGATCCATTGATGAAATAGAATTTATTATAAAATAGCTTTATTTTCTTATTTGACAATATATAATTAATTTAAAATATAAAAAATAAATAAAAAATAGAATTATAATATATCATGTTCACACATTTGTAACAATAAATATTCATCTTATTAAAATGGAACATAATAATTCATTCATTTTACTTCACTTTTATAACTTTTAGTATGAGTTACTTTATTCTTTATTAACAAAATAATTATTGGATTAACATTTCATATTCATATTCTGTAACTGACTCATCTATAACAAATAAAAATAAAATATTATTAAATTGAAATCTAATTTATTGTTAAAAAATAATTTATATTACTAAACCGATGATATTTTTGTCACCATCAGAAATCATTATAGGTACAAAAAGAAAGAAAAGTATGATTTAGTCTTTTTTGTACTTAACATATTATATGGTAAATATTCAATGGAATGGTTCAATAAATTGAATATTTCATATAATTTGTTGTACACGGTAAATGTAAAATAATTAAATAAATCTGATATTAAATTTTATTTCACTTTCTCTCTTATAATTCTCGTTTAACCCCGCGTAAACCTGTTTTTATCTGAACATTAGTAATTAATTTATACATCGTTCAATGTTAATATTTGTCACAAAATACGTTGAAATTATTTGAAATTATATATATTTTTTATTTTAAATGTGGAAACCTTTTTTCAAATTCAATTTAGATAAGTAGAAAATTTAAATTCAACAATAATCTTCCATACATACTGAGAATGCATGTTTTTTAATGTAGAAATGTTCAAAAGTTTACAATAATTGTATATCCAATTTAAACATGAAATTTATTACAATTTCCTCATGTTTATTAAACAATATAAATTGTAAACAATTTTTCTTAAAAAAAATTCAATGCATAATTTTCTATTATAAATTATTTAAATGGAAATGATGTTTTCTATTAGAATTCAGTATTTTCCACAACACGTCTAAAAATATAAATTTTCAGAAAAATCTAGAAACTTCCCCTAAAGATAATATTGATATTTTTATTTGAAAATTAATTCTTACTTAATAATTTTTGTAAAAAAATATTTCTATAATAAAATTTACTACTGTTCTAAAAATGTCAAAAATATAATTTTTTTATGAAAATTGTATTTTCAAAACATATAAAAACATTATTGAAAAAATTCAGTATTTTTTTATCATAATGTTTAATTTATATAAAAATAATATATATATATATATATAATTTATTTGCATTTATATCACTATGTTTTACATCTACTTTTTACGAGTCAATTTTATACTATTATGTTAATAATATGTTACAGTTTTATTAACAAACAGTGTTGTGGGTAACAAAAAATAAGCTATTGTTTCATAAAGTTGATGATTAACTTGGTTTTTCATATAACACAAGCCTAAATTTGTGTAGAATTAAACATAGGAAATCAAATTTATTAACTTATTTGAAAAATAAATTCATAAAACACGGGGTGTTACATTTTTATTAGGTCCCATGTCTCGACATTACAGATAACGAAATTCAGCATATTCTTCTTCCCCTTACAATTACTTAAATAAATGATAATTATTTTTATGATTACTAAATCTAATGTCATGTTTTTGAATAATTTTTTTATTTGCAATGATGTAAAGAGTTGTACTTGTTTTTAGTCTATGGATAGAAATACTATAGAGATCATAAAGATAGTTGAGATAAAAAAGTATTAGTAAAATTTTCATTATCTAAAGGGAAATATGAATTGTACATTACCAGAATAATAGGGTGTATCTACATCTATATCATAAAGCAATATAACATTTTATAATTAATAAAATTAATCCAATGTGTATATATTTTTGGAATTATCATTGACTAGGTGAAATACTGGTTAGCCTTGAGATACTTGGGACATTAGAGGGGTGAATTACTATTCGGAATGTTGTTATATATGGTTATCCTACATGGGGTTTACCCTTTTCCCCCAATGGATGGTTGGGGATCCTTATTCTAAATATAATTCCTATACAAATAGGGATATCATTTCTTAGTTGGTGATATAATTGATATCAAGAATACATAGGAATTTATATTTGGTCATGTAGAACATGGATGACTTGATACAATTCTTTGATTAGATTTAGTTCCTCCATTTATAAAATTGTAACCAAATAGGGTTCAACAAGAATACTCCATAGACTAAAATTGGTTAATTTTAATGTATATGTTGTTGGGATCAGGTCAGTTTCATCTAACAAATGTTTTGTCACTTCAAATATTTAGAATATTTCCATATATTGAACCTTAAAAATATCTAATTTCATTTCATCACAAAAACCCACATTGAAATTATAATTAAAAACATATTTCAAGTATTTATGATATGATGAGGGATAAAAAACATGCATGTTAATCCATTCAATTCCAAATTGAACATTTAATGAAGTATCCTAATGAATAACTATGATCATAGGGTTATATATGAGGTGCCAAAAAAAAGTTGTTTACATGATACTTTTTAAGTGATTCTCATCTCTCATATCATACCCTTTGGAATAAAAATTAGAAGTGGAAATATACATTTATCTAAAACCCTAGCATAAATTATTTAATAATAAGATAATATTATTTTTAAATTTTTTCCAAATGTTATTGATTAATTTTTATGTAAATAGGCTTTATCATCAAGTACATTTTTATGACGTCGACATGTATAATGTCTCCCCAATCTATTTCATCAAAAGAGGATATCATATGGAATTTGTAAAATTCATTCACTTACTAAAAAACTTATTCTTATGGAGCTACTGATTTAAAATCCAAAGGTAGATAAAAGGATTTTATCAATAATTCTTAATGGTAATTTGAAAGAAAAATGGTATCTAGGATTGAAATAATGGATGGGAATACAACCAAATTATTCAAGATTACAAATTCCATATATAATGGACTTAGGTTAATAGTGAGGATTTAATCTTTGAGTTTAGAAAGAGAGGTTGATTAAATTTTTAATGATCATTAGTTAATATTTATAGGTGTTTATTTTCATGGGATAATTGGAACCAACCTGTCTATATTTCAATGTCAGTCACCAATTTGTAGTAGATAATCTAGTTGGTCTTCTAATATAATGGGATATGACTCATCTCTATATGTTCTATGAGTTTATTGATTCTCTTATAGATCCCATTGGTGTAAATAGTTGAGAATATTAGTTTTATATATGTCCCCATAATAGATTCTACCAACATAATATTAATAGTGATATCTTCTTCTTCCTTATCCACTTTAGCCTCTTCTGTCTATACTCATTTTTCCTCCGGACCAGTTATGAATGGGTAATTAAGTCTAGTAGTCATTTTTAGTTTCATTATTATAAAATGGGTTATTAAAATAAAATAAATATAATTATTTATATTATGATTATCCATATCATGATATTTCACTGTAAAAGTATAGTTCCAACCTCCCATTATTAGTGGAATAAGGTATTTTGGGGTATGAACTATCTTAGGGACTCATCATGGTTCATCCACTACATATTATCCCATATTTCTCATTTATTTAGAAAGAATAAATTTTTTTGAACTGGATATTAAGGAGTTAAAATTTTATTATTAATGAGGTATTTGGGGAGAAATTCAAAATTATATTATTCAATGAGTATATTGTGTATTTGATCAATTAATTTTTCAGATATCAAATCTTACAAAATTTGTCCAGATTTTCCTAAGACTAGTTTTCTATCATGTTCTTCCTTTTTTGAAAATGAACTGACACATGATACTTATAAATAATGCTTCCCTAGTTTTAATTCTCATGTGTCAACAATTTTTTGGAGTATTTAATTAAATAAAAACAAGTCTTGTTCATAATTTCCAAAAATTGGGTGAGAAAGACAATAATATGGGTAGTTATAAAGATTGAACAACTATAGTTTTGTGATTTTCAATATATTTTTCATATTATCTTCTAATTCTATAGTAAAATATTCAATATCATGGTTCCATTTTTAATAATATTAATTATTCTTTCTATCATCAATACATATATTATACAACTATATTCTACCATCATGTTAATAATGTTGAATTTTTGTCGTTATTTAGGGAGAGGTGACTAATGATATTGACTATGATACTGAGAAACATCGAAAACAAGTATGGGATTCAGTATGATAATATCTTAATATAACCATCCCATTTTCCTTTCCCTTTTCGAATAGGATGATATATTTTAAGCCCTTAACCTATCATGGTATGTAGTATCTTCCAAACATTGGGATATTGAAACCCATTCTTTAAACCAATTGAGAAATTATAAAAGGATAAGATATGTTAATAGATGATCATGAAAATTAATTGAACATATTAGTGCTAGATATTATTTTGAAATATCAATACATGGGAAATGTGTCAGTGTCTTTTATCTAATTATAAAATCTATGTCCCTATCGTTCTCAATAGTTTTTCAATTTTAAAGGTCAATGACTATCATCTTCTTCAAAATGAAACTAAATTTTTATAAAAATTGGTGACATAAATAATCATAATTTTTAATTGACATCATTCAGAGAATAATTTAGTATATGAAACATGGGACTCATAATTTATCTATGAAACAAATGATTTTATCAATTTCATGCTTCACAATTTTATCCATCAAGGGGCTAGGATGAGAGGCAAAATGAATGAGATATATTCCATAACATCCAGTTACATTGATTGATTGAAAATTAGGACATTAAATGTTAGTTGTATGGGGGGTAATATCTTCCCACACATGTTAATATTTTCATATTTTTGGTATACAAAATGATTCACATTTAGTCCCTCAATCCCAGTAATAAGTGATTAAATGTAGTAAAAATAAATTTTGTAGATTTTTCAACTGATGGGCTTATTGATTAATTATAATGGATAGGGAATGATATGTTCTAAATTCATATCATTTACATTAAAACATAGTTTTCATGTATTTTGGATATGTATCATGAAGTGATGAAAACTGTGGTCCCATATGAAGAAATTGTTGATAGGATATAGATGGATGAGCTAGGTAAATGAGTGGTTTTTGTCCTAAAATTATTGAATATCTGAATCACACCCCAGTTTTTGGGGTGAAACTATTTAGATAAAAAAACACCAATTAATGGTGATATATTACATTCTGTTATTAGATTTTGTTCTTTTATAATGTTACCATATAGAATAACTATAAAGAGGCCATTCAATTTTTTATATCATATTTTTGTCATTCTAATTTTTCCATAATGGAATGATCATTATTTTCATCTTGGGAGAGCATGAGATGACATCACCCATTTCCCCTAATCATTAGTTGATGCACGTCATGGGAGTGGAAGATGGGTTATTGGGATTACCATGTTTTGACATTGTCACTGTTGTCCAATATAGACACCATCCCCACGTAACATAGTGTGAAAACCATATTATATTAGAACTCCTCCATCACATTCCTCTAGATAAAAATACTAATCTACTAAATTATTATTTATATCATTAACCAAATCATGTTGACATTCCAAAATAAATGCTTTCCATCCTCATAATTTTATATAGTTACATTTTCATAAAGATATAGATCAAGAGATATTTAAACTTTGAATCTATCCCTTGAACTATTGGAATGTCAGTTGGGATTATTTTGACGTTGTTTTATGCTTTATGAAGCCAATTACCTAGGGATTTTCTTATAAAGAGTGTTCTATAATGAGACTCCAATAGATTATTCCAAATATGTAAATTATATTTTGGATATATCACACATTGAAAATAATTTCAATGTTATATAACATGAAATTTCACAGAGTCTGCTTATAACTAACTCCTTTGGTGGAAGAGGTAGTATAAATATATATTCTTTTAGACCTATGGGTGTCAATTGTAATGTAGATTTTTAATTTCTTCTGTATATTCTTAGGGCTCTGATGATCACAACGATGGTGGTCATGGTAATGATGACATAAATAACCCCATCCCTATATGATGGGGCTGAATTAAATATACCATCATTATATCGTGAATATATTGGTGGAATTGATAATCTTTTAGGGGGTGATGATGGAAGATATAATAATAATTTCCCCAACCATATGATATAGATATTGTATCTTAATTTTTTCTGACTAAATTTTTATGAAGTAATTTTGATTTTTTAATGTTTAAAATTGGTAGAGGTTTTTTGGATCTCACATTTTGAGTACGATCTATTTAAATCAATATATTGACCAATAGTTTGGGCCCTATTTTTCTAAAATGGGATGATTTTCAAATTTATTGAATTCTTGATGATAAATCATGTTGATAGCCCATTATTAGAAATTATGCCATTTTTTTATTAAATGTATAAAAATTTCACATTTCCATCACGTTTTAATTTTTAAATTTCATCCCTGTGACTTTGTATAAGGAAATATCATTTTAGAATGTCTAACAAAGATGGGTATTATAGCTATAGAGTATAGTAAAATTTAGTTCTCAATATATACCCCACCCTGTGATTCATACATATCATGAATCATTGACAATTATAAGATCAAATGTCTACAATCTATCAATCCAATCATGTCGTGGATTCTTATCATTATTTTAAGACATTCTACCTCACCACATTGAAAATACCATTGGCTAAACTTAATGACATAGCTTAACTGTCAACCTATGATGATATATGTGTCCCTCATAAATAATATATTTAATCCTAAGGTGTAAATGAGTTTTCCACATGTTGAGACATAAATATTGTCCACATTCTACTTTTATTACCAATGGAAACTCATATTGGGATGTCGTTGTGGGACAAAACATGGATAAAATATCACCATCAAACAACTCTCTCCACATATCCATAATATTTCTCTCTCTCAAAAAGGAATATTTTTATCTCATATATCATAAAAAAGAATTATTTTTTTATATTATGAAATGAAAAACATGGGGGTATGAGCAGATGGCTAATTCCCCTAACAATTCATTTAATATTCTGTTGGAATATTAACTACTATAGTGGAAATATATGTTACCATATTTTTAATATACCTATCAATATGAAGGATCATTAAAATGGGGATATTATACTAATCTATGTGAGATATCACTATAGGGAGGATTTATATAGTGTAAATTATTAGACGTTTCCCCATGATCCATCTCTAGAATTCCATGTAGATGAAATATAGTGAAAATAGTGCCTCTACTATCAAATGAGGAATCGATAGGTCCAAGGTACACTTTTTATAAGTTTTTCATTTCATTATGAACAATAGAATTTAATAGGGTACACATAAAATCCTTCCGTAAATCTTTATATGATTCGTAATGATCTTTTTCATAGGAATATTCATATTTGGTTGTTTGGGAAATACATGGTTTGTTGCGACCATTATGAATTGTAACCCTCTTATAAAGTACTAAAGTCCATATTCGAATATTATAGTGACATTTTCTAAAATATTTGTGGTATACTCTAAAAATGGTAATTTTTGGAATATATCAGTATATTTATAATTTTTCTGTGGTTATATAAGACTACATTGATGTGATAGGTAAAATAAACTGATAATTTTTTTGTTTAGATAGGATTATGAACTCGATCTTTATTTTTATTCTTATCAGAATATTATAAATGTTGGAGGGAATATACTCTCCCTATTATATAACTCTTGTGGTTTTTATATATTCTTTTTCATCAACTTGAGTATGAATATAGTCTTAAATAGATAACGAAATATTCCAAAGATTTATTACCAATACTATATCTAGATTAAAATGGGAACCTTGTGGGTTGAGAGAAATGGTATAATATTGAACATGTTTTTCATTTTGATTTTTTAGTGGGTCTATGATGTAAATGTGATATATATATTTATAAATTCACTATAGATATTATTAAATTATACTGAAAAAACTTCAAATGAAAAAAATAAAATGATCACCATCCCAGGGATCTTCCGTCATTTGAAAAGTCGAATAATGTGAATGAATATGTGGTTACTTTTTAGTATGTATCAGAACATGTTTATATGTAAATATAGTGATATTAACGATTATATAAACATAAAAGTTCACAATCATTGTAATTGTATCACTTTTATGTGGAGGGGTTGAATGAACAATAATTTTTCATTCACCTTTCTTTGCACTAGAAACAACCTTCACCTCCTATTAATGATTACAATTCCATTATAAAATCAAATTAAACACATTTCCATAGGAATAAATGATTTTACAAGGTCCACTATTCAATAATATTAGTTATGTCGATGTTATGGTTTGGAAATGATCAAATACCACACAATCTTCTAGAAAAAAATCATTGGATTACAATGAGTAGTATATAAGCTTTGACATGTGAGGCACTATCTGAATAATTCCAATAGTGGATTTTCATCCTCATAGGAAAATTTTACTAAAATAATATTGGAGTAATAACACATGTTACCTGTTCTTTTTTTAACATCATTAATGTATTTATTTTAAATTAATTCATCACATTCTTACCCCAGATGATACTAATAACATCTGGTACTTTGTTAAGGGAATGTCTCTTAGAATTTCCCATTTAATTTTTCTCATTCTAATTCCTACTAGTAGAACTCTTCCCAATAAAAATCTTCTCGATACAATTATCGCATAATGATTCATCAGAGTCCAATTATTTCCTGTATAATTTCTCAACACAAAATGATATTGAACGTCCTAAGAATGATTGAGAAAATCCAAAAATAATATTCTTCATATCCAGAAATCCTAAATATGGACTTCCAGATCTGATAATACATCCCAATATAAGGATCATACGAATATTATTAATAAGAAGAGTACTGTAATTAGATTAATATGATAATAAATGAATTCAATAATCAGTGGAATGCAACATTGTGATCTTGTCTCTTCTTCTTTCTCTTATTCATAAAAACTTCTTCATCAAAATCTAAGTAAACGACCATATTATTCTCTCTAAAAATATAGAGCTTCTCCCTCTTCTGTAGTAAACACTACATTGGTCATCGGAAAAGTATGATGTACTTTTATAGTTTTATAGGTGACCCGTATTTGTTTTTGGTGGGAATCCCAAAACCGTTCCCACTCAAAAAAATCACCCAAACATCAATTTTCCCTAAAATTTATGGTGAATTTAAGAAATATTCAACACTTATCAATTATTCTAGAATCTTATATGAAGATTATCTATTATTCATATCAATATAATTTCCTGAGAAAAATTAAATTTATCAATTGAATGAAAATGTACTAAAAATGGAAACCATTTGGATTTCTGTATATAATACTCAGTATCAATTGAATACTATCATTATTTTGAATGTCAATATCCCCCTTGAAAATAAATTCTACAACATCCTTCATCTCTGCTCTCAAATTAATTGTGCTCCATCACCTTTTCCCTTGACCAACATGAAACCCACATGAAAATAAAACAAATTAATTCAAACCCATTTGAATAGTTGATTACATTGTTGATTTGTTTCTATCATGTCCATTTTCATCAGAGTTAGCTCAATTCCATTTCCATCATCGTTTGTTGAAAAAAAATTCCACCTACGTACGATCGAATGCTGAATACAATGGAATAGTGTCAAAAGAATTCAACATTATAAAAACTAATTTTCTCCAAACATAACTTGAGTACTATTGTTTAGATTATGATCTTTCTATGTAAAATTACCTTGGATACAGTTAATCTAAGTATTATAATTCTGAGTACAGTCATCTTAATTATGATAAGCCTATATATGCAATTATCTAAGTTTTATCTTCAGTATATTTCCTATTATATTCATCATAGAAATGACAAAACTAGGTAGGATGGGGCACACCACTTTTCTTTTAATTCTAGGTCAATTCAATATGAAAAAAATTGTCTACATCTCTTTCAATAACCCTTTATTTCATCATGTATGCAACATAATTTTCACCGCTTAATTTTGATTTATTAGAATTAAAAATCAGTAAAGCATTTTAATATTTAATTAAATGTAGTCATCAAACCTATGATTCTCCATCAAAACAATCACTTCATTCATACTAAATTTATAATGAATCTGAAGAACATATATATCTCTCATGGCACATTTTCAATGTGACTGATCCGTTCATTCAAAATTCAACGTGAGTTTAATTATATTTAAAAATAATTATCAATATTATTCACTCCAAATCAATATTATGGTGAGTACCCTTTTAACTAATGAATCATTAACAACAAAAGGCAACGTTTGAAGAGAAACACCTTAATCATTATATTTGACATAAAAATATCCCTATTTGTTTTTTTTCAAACAGGTTTTAAAATTCCATGAACAAAGTATCCCCATGAAATGGATTACCAATAGATAATTCAATGACTATTTGAGATAACTCTTTGTAGGAATTAAGAATCATTGAAAACAAAACCACACTATCCAAGGCTAGTGATTACGACAACCTTGTTCAACTTTCTTCCCAAACTTCTCTTCTTCAGATCTTCTTCGTTTCTGGAAAACAATACAATTTTTTTCCTATGAAAACTCCAAAAAATAATTATCATAGTTCACACATTGTACCATGCTGAATTCACATATTACCAAAAAATCATTCCTATTTACATTAGTTAGTATAGATTAATGAAAAAAATTCATTCTACCCCTTTAAAACAATATTTTTAGATAATATGTGCTAGGGGACCGAAAAAATAAATCAACCATTATGAGAATGTGGTTTTAAACCCATGTTTATCATCAATTTATAGAATAGTTCTTTTAGTAAAGGTTCTGTGAAAATATCAACAACTATTCCCGATGTTGGAACATATTCCAACATCAATTCATTATTATCCACATTCTCATTGATGAAATGATATTTTATATCTATATGATTTGAATGATAATTTTAAACTAGATTCCAAGTGAGATTTATTATACATAGATTATCAAAACCAAAAAACATGTGTAACTTCACTTCAACACGTAAATCATCCTATTGTTTTTTCATTAAAATAAGTTGAGTAGTGGATTGATTGGTAGAAAAATACTCATATTTAGACATATGAAGAGTAACTAAATTCTATATCTTTGAATTCCGAATAATAAATTTATTTCCCGAAGAGAATAATCCACCATATCCAGATCTTATATCATCATAATTTCCTATACCATCAGTATCTGAATTCGCAAACAAATAAATTCTATGTTGGCCCTCAAACATGATTCTGAAATTAGTTTTTCCTTTGATGTGACAGAATTTTTTTTTCTCATAGAGTAAATGTGATTTTTTAAGTACTCTGAATCCTGAACATATAGTAATATCATAACCAATGTCCAGTCTTGAGGTAGTAAAATATAAAAAACATCAAATAATATTTCAAAAGTATTTTTGATCAACTTTTTATACTTCCTCTTCTTTAGACAACAATGTTCCAACAGATATTAGTGTGGAAATAGTTTTTCAGTTGTCCATGCTAATCCTCTAATGACGTACATTAGCTATTTTTCTTGAAAATGAAAAATATATTCCTTATTTGGTTTTATTTATAACCCATGAAATTATTTTATATCCCCAGGCTTAGAAATTTAAAATAACTTTTTAATTTCTTTATGTAAACTTGTAATGATTCATTCATCATTCCAAACATAGATAATGTTATCTAAATAAATAATCACAATGAGGGAATACTCACGAATATCTCTAATATAATGTGTTTTATCCCCTATTCCATTTTTTAGACTTAACTTCCTTAAGAATGTATCCAATTTGTAGTATCATTCTATAGGAGATTATTTTATCTCATACAATTCCTTCTCTAACCTGAAGACATAACATTTATCTTTCATAATAAAAAAATACGAAGGTTGTTCAATATAAACGTCCTCATCAGGATAACCCTTCAGGAATGTAGATTTAGCATCCATTTGATAGTTCTATTAACCTCCTTTTGAAACAGCAAACATAAAGTTCTAATTATCTATAATATTACAACAAGGTAAAAGGTTACATCATAATCAAAACCATTAATTTTTTTAATAACATTTTCACTCCAATATTTCTTTTTATCTTATCAATTCACCTTCTCCTTTTAGATTGATCTAGAAAACCTTATTTGTAAAAGTTATGTTTATATTTTATGGATTGGGTATGAGTTTCCATGAATCATTCTTTTCAACTTTATCAAATTATTCAATCATGTACTGAACCCATTCTGGATACACAATAGCATCATTCACATCACTCGACTCAATTTTTTAATAATCTTTTTATGTGATATCATTTGTTTTCAATCTTGTTTGATACATCTGATGTTGATCACCAATTATATTTTGCTCTTCCTCTTGTTCCCTTAGCCTAGAATATGTTTTTCGAGTATATTCTTCTTCAATATAAATAACTATGTTTGATTCTTTTTCATGGGAATAAATATTATTTTCTATATCCTTATCATAATTGAATTTAAAACATCCCTTATCTTTCTCGACATACTTATCTTCTTTAATAAATTTATATTTTTCATATATTTCAATTAACATCACATCTAATGAATCAAACATTCATCCTATTTAATTTTTTAAACATTATATCCTCTTCCTTCTAAAGCATATCCAAGAATAATTCCATATTCACTTATTTTCTCAAACATTTCCAATGACTCCACCTTTATTCATTATAATATATAGACTACTGAAAACTCTTCAGTGTTCCGAACATGGAGTTTTATTATGAAATAATTAATATGGAGTCTTATCTGATTGATGAATGTAAAAACAACAATTATGAACCTAAATAGTAGAACTCAAGGCATGCCTCCCAATTTAATGAGAGAGATCATATTCACGTAACATAGTTCATAACATCTCCACCAAACATGAATTCTTTATTTTATAAATCCCATTTTTTAGGAGTGTTTGAGGAACATTACATATGAAAAATTCCATGATTCTCATGTTAACTGTTGAATTATTCACTTTTTCATTCACCACCAATATATGTTATCAACATCATCACTGATTACTCATGTTAGTTTTTTATTTCCCTATAAATATTTTGAACATGTTAGAATAATCTGATTTATATTTCATATACATGAAAGGATTATTGTGATTAAAATGATCAATGATAGTGAAGAAGTATTTATCTCCATTTGTTGATTGTTTTCTCATCGTCCCACAAATTTCAGAATGAATAAACTCTAGGGGTTGTCATTAATAAATAAAAACATAATTATGCCCAACATTTGTAATATTTAATTTCTGAAAAAATTGAAAAAAATCTCTTCTTATTTGTACGTTCATATTTTCTCAAACACAATCTATTTTAGATAACATTCTCATGTTTCTTTGAGACATTTTTGCTAGCCTCTTATGCCATAATCTATTCTCTTACACCAAACATATGTAACAAAAGTATTTTATTTCATCAATCTAAAACAAATATCCTTTTTTACATTGGCCTCTTTTAATAATCAGTAAATATTATTCACTATTCACAAAAAATTGATATTTTATGATGATAAAAATTTTTCCCTCATCAAAAAATTGGGAAAGTATGGAAAATTGTGTTTCATCCGATCAAAAAAAAATAATTCTTTGATTAAAAAATTTCCTTAAAATGATGGGTTATCCTAAACCAATGGTTCTTATGGATTCATAATTTTCAAATGTCAAATGACCTTATTTAATAACATTAAAATTATTCAATAATTTCAGGTATTCTATTATATGAGATGAACACCCGATATCATGAATCCTTGGTCATTATCCCATTGTGTCTTTCAATGAGGATTCAAAATGATAGAAATTTTCTATCATTATTCTCTTTGTTCACATTCTTACATTTGAGAACTATTAGGAATCATTTTTTTCTAGTAAAAAAATAAGAAATCATTTTGAATGGTGTCCTAGTTGATCCAAATTTGAAAAATAGTTTCTAATATTTAGAATCTATTTTCAACCTTTACTCTAACCTTGTAGGGTTTCATCAAAATAACTTTTTCAGACTTATTCTTTTGAGGATATTGACTCCACTCATCCTTTTCCTTTTATATATTATAGAAGAATATTAATGTTTTTGATTGAACAGGTGCATAATTTTCATGTGGTTGAATCCACTACAATTCTAGTAATAGGAATAAAATTTTTTATTTTCCTCTAAAACATCAATTTTGGATGGAATGGTGAATACGTTTCATAGCCACCATATTCTCTTTTATTTTTGATCCATCAAAAATTTTATTATAAATTATTTTTTTCGTTTTCATTTTGGTATTATCAAAATGATAATTAATTGAGAATTTTCTGAATTCAAATTATTTCAAAACATTATCAGACTTAAGATTATTGGAGACTCTTAATTTCTTATATTTGATTGTCTTGGACACATACCTTAATTTCCCATATTTATTTATTTCAAAAACAATTTCTTATTCATTCTCACCATATAAAGGTAAATTTTGTTGAACCATCACTTTTTTATCATTTTAAAAACTTTTAGGAACTTTAGTGATAGAGTTTTGGAAACATATATTTCCCAGTTTAGTATTAGAATGTTCTTTTTGGAAAAGATCCAAATCTTCTTATTTTTTCATCATCTATACCTCTATATAATTATTACGATTATTTTCTCTTTCAATACATTAATTCATGAAATCAATCTCTTATATTATCCTTACATTCTCAACAGAAAAACATTCTTGATTTTTTTTGAGGAAAATTCATCATCCAACTTTATTATTACTTTTTAAGCCATCTGAACCTTCTCTAAAATTATTTCAACACTACTTTAAAATGATGTTAAATTAGTGTTTCTTCTTCTTCTTATTTACAACTTCTAATTTGTAATTATATATTTTTCACTATTTCAATAAAAGTGTTTTCAATACCATGCTCAAATATTTTTTAGGATTTAGCATCACTAACTTCTTATTCATTATCTTTAGGAAAGGGATTTTTTCTTTTGGATTTGTAGAATTTATATTCATTTCCTATGGAATTAAATTTCCCAATTATCTTCATTTTCATTGATGATATTATTGTATTTCATTATTCTTTACCACTATCATCTTATATTAATATTTGAGGAAAATTTCCAAAAAAGTGACCAACACATTAAAATTCATAACACTTCAAGTGATGTTCCCCTTTGTATTTACATATTTATTAATTTACAGTTTTTATTAAACAAGGATAAAAAATCATCAATATTTTTATATATATCATTTTTTGAATCAGACTCATGAGATACATATTCCATAAAAATATTCAATGACTTTTCTTTTTTAGAAGCCCTGAAATAAATATCAATATAATCTTTTGTTTTTCATTTCATAGCTTTCTATGTTCTAAATTATTAAGTGATTAGTGTGTCGTAAAAATTATCAAGATTTAATGTTTCAGGATCTTTGTCTTCTAATGATTAAAATATTTAAACAAACTTATCTAGAACGATTCTCAATATATTTTAAAAAACTATAGAATCATCTAGACTTTAATCAAAACATCTAATAGTATGCACAATTTAATTTACCATGGTGATGAATTCCCTGACAAATTCATGCTAACCCATTTTCAAATATATATATTTCAATCTACAGACTTTCAAAATTTCCTTCTTCACTTTTCTATTTCCTTCGAATATGTTTTTTAATTTATCAAATATAAGTTTTTTTGTGGAAAATCCACTAAATCATAAGAATTGACTATCATATTGTGAGGATAATGTAGCACTCTAAGCCCATCCATCATTCATATAATTCCTCTTATCAAAAAATTTAACCATATATTTAAAATCAATAAGACGAAACCCATCTATTGCATCTTTTAGAACATTATATCCAATAGAAATAAGATAAAACAAAAATCTACCTTTCTAGATATGATAATTATTTCAATCAGAATAATAAATACCATTACTATTCACAAAATTAAAATTATATATCTGTAAAGATTAAGAAAAGTAAATCATCGGCTCCAATAAAACTTTAATGTTCCAAATGAGTGTAGTGGTGTTATTGAGAGTGAGAGGGGTGAATTTGTGATACTTTTCTATTTTATATTTCATTTCAATTGAAACAAACTTCTCCTCTTGCTAATGATTTCAATTCCGAATTAAAAACAAATCAAATACAAATCCATTAAAACATAATAATTTAAAAGGTTCACTGTAAAATGAGAATAGCTATATTTGTGGACTATTTGGAAAATGATCTAATACCAAAAAATCCATAGAAAACAATCCTTGGTTTATAATGATAAGGATATACCCTTTCACATATATAACACTAGATAAATTTTTCAACTAGTGCATGTGAATCCTATTAGAAAAAATATGGTGAAAAATATCATTATTACAACATTTGTTACATTTTTCTATTGTCATAATTACAATTGAGTTTCTTTTAATTAAATTCATCAAATTCATTCAAAAAAAGATGGTAAGAACATCCTGGACGTTGTAAAGGAAAATCCAGTCCATCCTCACCATATGTAGAATTGTACTTATATAGTTTTTAGTTAAATATTGAGTGTCGACATCCCATTTGTTCCTCATTATTTCAGACAACGCTCTTCTATTCAAGATCTGTTCAGCTATCATGACTGAAAGCTCCCTTGTGGTTATTACTCATATGCAGAGACATGAGGGCTATAAAATGATGGTACTTAGACCCCCCAAGGATCACAATGCAATATATCCATATATGGGAAAGGGATCAATGAACTACCATAATGTAGCAATTTTATAATCTTCCTGTTGCATCAAATGAAATGGGACAACCAAAATTTCGTTATATTCCTGTTGGAATGACATTACTTTCAACACTATATATATTCTTTGTCTATATGTAAATATAGAGGTCCAAAACATGGAAAACATACCCTGAGAGGATGTTGATTTGGATTCACGAACAGAGGCAGCACACAACTAGAAATAATAAAGACTACATTATTTGTAACCTTAGGATATCGAGTAACCAACTCTCACTATAACACTTCCAATGGAAAAAGGAATTGTGTAGCTATATACCAATCACCACATAGAAGAGTTAATGATCCATAAATGGAGGAAAAGCTCCCACAATATTGTAATGTCTACCAACTATTAGACATCTCAATGAGGAACTACTTAGAAGGGAAAATTCTCATTGGGTATTATCTTCAAGTAGAGGCAAATATTCATCCTCACCGAGCATATCTACCTATCAAAGAAGAATTAGAGTGTATGATGAATTTTTTAGAGAAAATATTATGCTGAAACAGATACAAACATCTCTCCATTATAGATACTACCTCATCCATGATATGTTAGTCAATCATTCTACATAGGAAGCCAAAATAAGTGGGATACAAACACAATTCCATCTCTTCAAGTCTCACCCACTCTATTTATATAGAAGGTGGCTCAATCTGTTGCACCAATAAAGCATATTGATTCCATAATGATCCTATATTCGTTAATGGAACACATGGAAGGGATACACATACCTATATAGCATGAGAGGAAGCCATATCCTAAATGGGTTGATCAGACATTTCCAATACCCAATTTTTTAATCCTACCTTATTCACATTTGAATTTTTGGGAGACCCTAAACAACATCATAAAGACTTGATATCCAGATGTGGGCCAATGATGGGCCATTGAGGGTATCTAGAGGAAACAAAGATGATGTGTTTCATACATACTCTAACAGGTTGAGACTTTATTTGGTATAATAGCCTTCTAGCTAGACCTATTAAAGGATGGGAATACCTTAATCATCATTACCATTTCAATTTTAACAAAATACCGAGGAAAATATTAATTTTTACCCTAAAGAACTACATTTAACGAGAAAATGACATGATTTCAAACTTCTTATCGTGGTGAAAGGGTTTATCCAACCCACTCCTCATCACTCCCTCTCAAGAATTTTTTTTCATGATCCATAAAAAAAATCTTCAGGTAGAGTTTTAGATAACTCTGATCCCAATAAAATATGATGGTGTTCTCTTTGAGTTTGTAGTAATGGAATAACTTCTAGAGGATTCTATTTTGTGATCCTGAGATAAATCTCAACACATGAAATCAACAAAAGTGAAAAGAATAGATAAATTATAATATTTAACTATTCTCCTTGAACCTGTAGGATTTCCCATTCAAGAACCTTAGAACATCTAAAACCACACAATAATTCCGGTCAAGTGGCTAAAACAACAAAATAGAGCACGACCATATGTAGAGAGAAATCAGGGTCACTCAGGATTTGATAAATGGATAAATTATGGATATTCCTCTGGAATGAACATGTCCCATGTTGTTTCCGTACAACAACGCATAATTACCTCCTTAAGCTTCTATGGACTCGGAATCCAAATTTAATCAACCCCATATCCCATTCAAACTAATCCAATTTCCATATAAGCCTCAAAAATAATATCCAGGATTCCTCCCTCTTTAATGATGTGCTTTAATGAATGAATGGATATAAAATTTTTGTTTTATATAACTCCTCAGAGAAGGGGTTATTACTAATTGTGTCTTAACCAGAAGAAGAGGTTGATTGGAATAATTTTTTATCCAAGCATGGGTATTGATAAAAAAACTAGATGACCCCTAAATAGTAGAAAAAGATCATTCCACCCAGAGAGCCTTAGTTTATAAACCCAAAATATATATACCTCATATGAATGTGACATTATATATGTCTATGAATGTTTTTTGCGACCTCCAGATGTAGGAAGAGATTGAATAGTAAGAGCCTTACTTTTATCCAACACCACATTTGATCCCTGTATTTTTTTCATAGAAACATCCAAAACAGGGGCACCAACACACTAATGGAACTATCATTGAACAAGGATATCATATTTTGTTATATGAAAGTGATGCACTTGGAATAACTCTTCTATGAGAATGAAAATTCTTCTATGTATGAGTTTTAATCGACAGACCTTGGAATATGAGGCTAGATGCACATGAACTACAGATACAAGGAACAACACTTTCATTAGTAGACCCGATTTTACAGTCGCATACACATAGATGATATATATATAACTGAAACTCAATGGAATGGGATCCAAAAAGAACTATAGTTGATGTATATAGTGAACCAGGCCTAACATACATGTATATTACACAATTTTAAATGAATATTCATAAAACTAAAAGAATACATTTTTGAGGTCCATAATATTTTATGATCATTGGAAACATGGAAAAAAATCTTTTATCCTAGTAAAATATCATCAAAATATCCATTAAATATCTCCACCATTATTACTTCTTCCTAAAACCAATCATCATTACATGGGAAATGGGAAAAAAAGATATGTTGAGCTCAGATTCTTAGTAGAGGTAAATAAATATAATATGTAAGCATAACCTGAACAAACGATATGTAACATGAGCATAAAACATGAAGATCATACCCTGAATATTATTCATCAAAATAAATATTGGAAAATCATAATAAATTAATCATAATATAATTCATAGAATATGTCATGAAACCACAACATAAGAATAAAACATGGAATTTTTTCCGACTCATAAACATATAAAGTTATTTCTATATTACAAAAGGCATTGTTTCTTAGTCCATCTTTGTAGTACGGGTTATCTCCCCATACCACCATGGTATTAATGGTTTGATACCATGATAAAATTAGTTGCATGATTTCACTTCTTATACCATCTTGGTAGTCATGGTTTACTCCAATGGCCATCAAAGTAGTGCTGGTTCATTCCCAAGACAATATTAGTCAATCTTATGAGATATAATCCTTTAAGTAATCCATTGGATGGAGATATACGTGCCACATGTCACATAATGATATCACACATAAATGTTCCATAATATCATAAATAATAATATCATAAGACATGAAATGAAATAGGTATTATAAATAGTTAATCACATCATAACCTATAGTAAAATATATGTTTAATAATAGCTTCATCAAAATAAAAACATGTGAAATAGAAATAGATATCATAAATATATAACTCGTGAAAGAGAAACAGATTTAATAAACATATAACTCGTCTGTAAGAAATGGAATTCGTAGACATATAACCCAATAAAGAGAAACATGTTTCATTAATATAAACCCATGAAATAGAAATAGATTTCATAAAAATATAACCCGTGAAAGAGAAATGGGTTTTATAAACATAAAACCCAAGAATGTGATACAAGTTTCATAAACATATAACTATGAAAGGGAAGAAAGTTTCATAAATACCAAAACAATATGAATCATCCATTCATATAAATAATATGAATGGATCATTTATATCACTTATTAAATGGGAATTATTAACACTAAAATATATAATATTAGATGGAAAATAATTTAGAAATAACATTCAAATACATTTATTTTGGACAATTTCCTTTATTCTATGAAAATAAAATTTTAATACATTAACCCATTTAAATCAAATTTTAATATAAAATAATATTAAAAAATATAATGAAGACATGAAATAATTTTGTAAACCTTTTTCCTTGAAAACTTATAAATCTAGATTTAAAATATTTTAATACACATTTTTTAGAAAACACATTGGAATCCTATAATAAAACATGAAAATTGTTTTTATAAAATTTTACTTGAAAACATATGAAATATTCTTAAAGTTTTTTTGACACCAATTTATTTGAAAATACATTGAAAGAATATAAATATGGCTTGAAATTATTTTGAAATAAAATTTCATTGAAGAGTTAAAAAATTAATATTGATATTTGTTTTAGAAAAAATTCTTTTTAAATAAATTCTAAAAAGAAATTCCAAAAAAATCCATATTTTAAAATGAACAGAATTTTTCAACCAAATGACTGTGGGTAAATCATTACATGAAATACATGGAAAAAAAGGAATATTAATTTTTCATAGTAAAAATGATAGAAATTTTTTTTTCAAAAACATAAGGTAAAATTCCTCAACAAATATTGGTAAATGAAAAAAATTGTATTAATTTATATTAAAGATATTAGGATAATGGTACAATATTAATGGAATCCCTTCTTATAAATCATTGTTTTGAAGGAGAAAATATTTCCAACCAATGATAGGGTATAGTTGGGGTTTCTCAAAAACACATTCCCAACTATATAATTCACCAAAGAGTGGAATAAATGGATGAAACATATGAATGAATCATTAATAACCATAGGAAAAGAAAATTTGTTAATTTTCTTTATACATTTTTAATTATATTTCATAAAAGGAAAAATAAACATAAACAATTGTGAAACGAAATGACAGAGTCTCAAGAAACTATTATAACACGGTAACATGGGAATATAATATCAATTTAATAAAATGAAATTACATGAAAAATAATATATCAGGAAAAGAAGAAAAATCATGACATAACATGTAAAATACATGTATATAAATCTCGGAAGAGAATTTTGTTACATAACAAAACATAAATCTCAAAGAAAAAAAAATTGAGACAAATCTATTTCACCGATTTGGTACATTTTGAAACATAACCCCCAAAAATGATAGATCACAAAATATATTTGTTAATACACACAATATTTATGTATAAAATATTTATAATAAAATATTTGGTAGTATATACACCATACAAAAAACAAAGAGTGGTGAACCTATGATGTATCACATGGAAATAAATAGTGAGATGAAATCCCCCTACCTTGGGTCTTGACTATCTTATTTCTCATTTAAAAAACATATATAATAAATATATATTAAATATAAATATTTTAATGAACTATACTATCACATATAATACCATATATTGTTTGATATTTACCGTATATTATCAACTTGTTAACTGTCATATGTTAAGGTTTCACCTCAGATAATATCCACATAATTTAACACATGTGTCTTATTTTGTTATATCATTGTTCCATATACTTATATCGTAGTTCTAAAATGTTAAAAATGATATAAATATAATTTTTATCTAGTGTATTGTAATTAAAATAATCTATATAATATGTATGTCTGAAAAGGAATACATCATTAATTGAAACAGGAAGCCATACATATGAATGAACGTTATTTCTATTTTTATAATTGTATTGAAAAAAGGAAATGAAAATACTTATATGTTTATATATATAATATCATTAAATAATAAGTATAATGTTATATATGTATATCATATAATTTATATAAATCTATACTTAATAAATTCTATGTCGTGTGTGAAGGAATCAAATCACTTTGAGTGCGATGTAGTTCACACTTCCCCAATTATAATTATCATATTTACACAAAATATAATAGAAAATGATATTTTGTGTAAAATAAATAAACAATATTAAAATAAATAAAATATATATTATATAATATATATATATAAAGAGTGCATGTCATAATTTCAACCAAGAGAGGCGATAAAAAATATTGAACAATCATCATTTTGTGAGGTGGAGGATTGTTGTCCAAATAAATTTTTTTATCGATACCCATTAGATGAAGTTTTATATATGTTTAGTCTAAAAAAATAGAATTAACAAAATTCTAGTATATTGATGATATAGGTGTTTTTATACAGTCAAGGAACAAAGAGAGTGGAGTGGGTGGAGAAGAAATGTAAATTTAATGAGACTAAGAGAAGGTGATGCTTCTTATTTGGGTAACTCATTTTGGTTTGTGCGAAAATGAATCATTATATAAATTTCTTCCCCAATGGATACTTCAAAAAAGAGGTTTGGCATGTTAGAATACATATTCATTAGATCGTGGATGATCCTATGTAGTTTGAGTCTATGAAGAAGAGGGAGATGTGGTAGTCTTTTATAGGGAACGAGAAGTGACACTCTTGTAAGTATTTAAATAGAAAATTCCACCAGCATTTTTCATATTGAACATGGATAAATTAATTATCCGAATTCAAAAAAATGGAGTATAAAATCAATATATGGCCATAAAACTTATTTTAAACATGTTTTTAATATGTTGGGGTCTTTAATTTATGTTTTAGTCCTTAGTTTGGATTAATTTTGCATTATTAAATGTAATTGATTTTAACAACATTCACTAAATATTTTTTTGTAAAAAACTATGTTGAACATATTATAAATTATAAATCATCCTGATTCAAAAAATGGAATTAATTTCTAAAAATTATAACCATATAATAGGACGGAAATAATTTAAAACAATCTCAAAGTTATGTCGACAATGTTGTCTTTTAATGTAAAAATGATCAAATGACTACTATGTTTTTATATCTAATTTCAATGTGAAATTGATTTAATTAACCAAATTGGATTAATTTTTTAAAATATAATCTTATTAAAATTTTAAACCAAATTAAAATATAATTTATCCTTATAAAAAATGAAATGAAATGGTCGTTTTGAATTAAAATCCAGTATTTTTAACTATTCAGAAAAAATGAAACCATATAGAAAAATTCCAATAAATTGTCTAAAATTAATTTATACATTTTTAAACTAATATAATGTTTATTTTTACATATTAAATAAATAAAACTTCAAAAAATTGGATTCAAAATCGATTCTCCATTTAAAGGTGTTAAAACTATATTTATAAGAAATATAGGGTCTTATGCATAAAATTACAGTTGTATGTTATCTTATGTCAATCCAAACTATTACATGGATAAAAACATATTTTATTATATATATAACATATATATTAAATTAATACCATTCAATAATTTTAATTTATTTAATTTATTTTGTTAAAATAGTTGTGTGACTATAAAATATTAGTATTTTATTTTATATTCAATCATTTTTAATATTCATTTCTAATTAATTGATAACCTATGAATTCAACTTGAATATTCGTAGATCATTTATTCTAATAAATTATTTAATATAATTTATAACCGTGAAGTTTAATTCTATGTTCTATCTTATTAAATTATAATATTTTTATAAAATATTATTGTTTCGTAATACTCCATCAAGCGTCTTATGCATGCTATTGAGGAAAGTCATTGTTACACATAATGAAATATTACCTTGGTTTTCTTTGTTGAGAAATCTAAAATTTATTTTTTGTGTAGTTCATGATTAACATGTTTTTGTATATAATGCAATCCAAACAAAGTGACTCAATATAAAATAAATTTTCTCAGTGTCATGTGAAATGAAAAATATCAAAAAGGATAGATTAATTCAAAAAATTAACACACAAAATATTAGGTTGTAACATTCAGCGCCCCATAAAATTGATTTCACCCTCCAAATTATTATGGGATATCAAAGGATTAATACATTAATGTTTGATTCATAGAAACCAACATCATAAAAATGGATACTAAAACATACCACCAAAAGGGAATGTTGAAACCAGAATGGTTATCAAATGTAACATATAATTTGGTTTCCACATTGGAGAACATAGGATGGGAGTTCATATTGAAAAAAATGGGAAACACAAATATTTTTAGTCAGTGATATTAGTAATTAATCTCAAACAAGTTAATTATCAAAGAACAGTGGAAGGACTCAAATTCATAAATATGTGATGATTTAAAAGGCCTACGGTTTAAATAGAATATGGTATTAGGAAAACCCATTTTCATTGATCATTTTCCTAATGTTGAGTAATAATTTTATTGACCATGAATATAAGTAAATATATTTAATTGATGTATTAATATAATCATGATTTGATTCTTTAGTTGTGGGTTTATCAAATTCTAATTCATCCATTACTTCATGTAATTGACATACAAACAAAATATTGATGTATGAAGTGCGGAAATATAAATTTAGCAGATCTTAAAGAACCAAAATGAATGAAAAGTGTAACTGTTTATTCATAAATATTAAAAAAAATCAATATAGTTCATACATTAATCTATAAAAATTAAATTAACACTAATATTTCATAATAAATAGTTACTATTGAAAAATAATTATATATTAACCAGGACTTCATATAGGCCAGTGGTTGGCACAAAACCCTTATCGTCCTTCGACCATGGGTTCAATAACCTTGTCCATTGAAGACATGATTGGTTGTCACCCAACATAGGTCACATATTTTTCTAAAACCACACAAATATAATTTCCCAAATATTATGGACATCTTTGAAATATTGTTAATCACTAAATATCCTTTTAACCATGTTTATCAATACGAACTCAGAACATAAATAATTTCTTTAAATTTTAATATAAACATGTCATGAATGGATAACTGTATTACCCTTATGAAAAATTAAAATAATGAAATTATAAAAAGAGTCACAAAATTAGCTTAACACATATCTCCCATATATCCCAAAGTAGATATTGGTTGTCACATTCCAAACAAATAAATACCCTTGTGGTAACTTCTCCTGGAAAATGGTAACAAACAAAATAAACAAAAATAATATGTGAAAATTTGTTTTCTTCCTTATTCTATCGATTAATAGATATAATCAATAAATCCAAGAAGTTGTAAACTTTATCAATGAAAAAATAAAATATGTGTAATGAAGTCCATAATAAGTTCCAATACAATATGTAATGTCTATTTTACTTAAACACAACCCACATATATTTATCCAAAAAACATTATCATTAAATCAGATACCTATTAAGGGTTATGTTTACCTTAATCATGTGTTTTCCGAAGACATCACATTTCCAATTTATCACTTTATCATTCCATCTGATCTAATCAACATTTTCTTGTAAATATATAGCTAATAACATAAACTAAACAATACTTATATATTTTACCTTTCAAATAACATACTTTATGAATCCAAATTAATTGAATATTTTATCATTCCACTATATCCTTATTCCACTTGCAAGGTTACCTCATCATATTACACAATACCTCTTTCCTTTCACATTTAAACTATTGTATCTTCATCACCATCATTATAAAATTACTCATAGAACATTATCGATACTCTTAATGAGCATTCCTATTGGGACATTATGTTGCATAAGGATTGTTTATTCAACATATAAAGCACTTAACCTTATATGATGAATAAAGGAGACTGATATTCTAATCTATTCCTTTAACCAAACTATTCATTTTTCCCAAAAATATATTGATTAGGTCATTATATTCCACAGTAAAAAAATCTTTTTGATCCTCTATGACATCCACTTTGGTGATTATATCAACATTCATGACACAATGGTGATCAAATCTTATTTCCTCAATGTTCTCCTTTACCCAAAATCTGACCGAAATCCTTATTTCTCTTCCTTAGCGATTCTGAGAGTTTGCTATGGTGTAGGTTGTTAATCCTGTTCTGTGAAAATTGATTAGGCATGATCACAAAATCTCTCACTCTATTGATCATCCCACTTTACTAATCATGTAAAATCATCCATAAAATGCAATGTTAATCATGTTCTTTCTGATTCCCTCTGTTGACTAAAACTAAAATCATTGTGTGATCATTACTTATCATAGTTAAAAGCCAAAATGTTGTGAAAATAATTACATATATGATATATAAATATTTAAACATTCCTTAATATATGTTACCCTAGGTTCATCCTAGGGTTTTCATAGACCATATACCAAATACCATTATAATGGTTCGTGATGATTTTATGAGTTCATAAGGTATATCTCATAGGTATGTTAAACGAGGTGTGCAATAAGGTCATATGTTGTATACCAAATTACCCTTAGTCAAGCCCAGAATTAATTGTTGGAGTTATCACCCCATGGTCCATCTATTATATAACCACATCCAATTATAGTATCTATAATGAGATTTATTTGAAGGAAACCACTCACACTATCATTTAGCAAAATTCCAGGACATTTTCCTAAATGTTAACCCATCCTTATAATTATCTTTAGAGACATCCCCATTCTCATCTGTATAAATGTACCAAGAGATATTAATACTATTTTAACATCTTCTTTTTCAAGGGATGAATAAACATTTTCTTTTTATACTATTTACAGAGAACTCGTATTAACATACCTCGATATTACACCATTTTAAATAAATATTTAATTCATTTGAATATTAAATGACTATGGGCCATAATACTTTTATGTATTTTGTAACATGGAAACAAAATATCCTATATTGTTTAAATCTCTCCAAAAACTCCCATAAATATATCCTCCTCTAGTACTTCTACCTATAAACTTTCTTCATAACCTAGGGAAAAGAACTATAAGAATGCGTGAGGTCAGACGCTCAGTAAGGTAAAATATAATAAATGTTTAAGCATAACATAAAAAGGGTATTAAAATCGACCAAATCACTTTATGATCTTACAATAAATATTAGATATCATAATAATGATTGTAAACTTTGAAGACATGGATAAAAATAGAACTAGGAGAATAATTCGTGAAATCACTAAATATGAATAAAATATTGAATTTTGGAGGACACATAGTTATATAAAATGATTTCTATGGTATCCAAGGCATCTCTACGAAGGAAATTTTAGTAGTAAGTGTTCACTCCTCAAACAATCATGGAAGTCATGGTTTACTCCCATGGTCATCATAGTGTAATGAGTTCACTCTCATACCATCTTGGTATTCAAGGATCACTCCCATGGCCATCTCAGTATCATGAGTTCACTCCTCATTCCATCTTGGAATTCATGATTCACTATACTGGACAACATAATAGTCAAGTGTTTTTAACATGAATATGTTAGTCTATCTCATGGGATATTAATATATAAATAATGGATTGGATAGAGATATATATCCCACCCATCTGATAATGAAATCATACATGCATGTGATAGATGATCATAAATAATCATATCATAACACACGAAATGAAATGGGTATTAGACATATGTAATCATATGAAGACATGTAGAAAAATATAGGTTTCATAATCATTTTATGAAAATTATAACCAATGATAGAGAAAAGGGTTTCATAAACATAAAACTGATGAAATAGAAATGTATTTCATAAACATATAACTCATGAAAAAAAAACAGATTTCCTAAACATATATCCCGTGAAATATAAAAGAGTGTCATAAATATATAACCTATGAAAAGAGAAATATATTAGATAAACATGTAACCCTCAAAAGTTTTATAAGAATATAACCCATGAAAGTGAAATAGGTTTCATTATGACCATAGAAATAAGCATGAAATATTCATATAATGAAAATGAACGGGTCCTTTAGATCATTTATTAGATGGTCATGAGTAACACCAATATATGACATCATAGATAGAAAATAACTTTGAAATAACATAAAAAAATTTCATGAGGAAAATATACTGTCTTCATTAAAAAATAATTTTTAATGCATAAAACCATTTAAATATCATGTTCATATAAAATTACCTAGAAAACATATAAATAATACTTGACATTATTTTGGAATCCTCTTTCATTGAAAACTTATAAAATATGATTCAAAATATTTTAATACCCATTTTATTTGAAAAAAAATTTGAATCATATAATCAATGATTTAAATGTTTTCCCATATACATCGTAGAAAATAATTTGAAAGCATATAAATATATTTTTAAAAAATTTATAAAACCCTTTAATTGAAAATACTATAGAAACATATAAATAAGGTTTGAAAACAATTTAAAAATTATTTTCCATTAAATATTATAAAAGATGAATGAAAAAAATTTATAAGATATATTCCCAGAAATTAATTTTAATAATAATATCTTATAAATTATCCTTTTGAAAATGAAAATGAATCATCAATGAAATGGACGTTGTTAAATCTGTACATGTCATATTTGGTGGATACAACATTAGTTTTTCATGGTAAAATGGTTATAAAAATTCCACGTTCAGAAATAGAAAAGAGTATTACATTAAAATTATTGGTAAAATACTAAAAGGGTAATAATTACTTTTAACTATTGTAGGATAATGGTACAATATTCTTGGAATCCCTTTTTAGAAAACATAATTTGGAAGGGACAATGATTTCTGACTGAAGAAAGGGTAAATTCGAGATTTATTAAAAATAACTTCTTAATTATCTTATGTATCAATGAGTAGATGAGATGGTACCAATATATAAATAAATAATTAATAATCATACTACTTGGATATTCACGTGTTTTTAAGAGAGATGTAATATAATATTTCATCAAAGCATGCATAAACAAAAAAATTCTTGAAGAGCGATTAGATTGTCTCAATGAAATCTAATAACTTTGTAACATGGGATAATACACCCCGTTTAAGAATATGAAATTACGTGAAAATATTATATAATGAAAAGTAGTAAATTAGTTATTTTAAATGAAAAATATATGTGTATACATCCCAAAACAGAATTTTGGTGCTTAACAAAACATTAGTCTTAATAAAGGAAAATAGATACAAAAATATTTCTCTAATTTGGTAACATATGAAACATATCCCCCATGAATGAAACATCATAAAATATATATGTGAATACCCATAAATATATGTAATATATATATATATATTATATAATAATTGTATGTAAATTCACCACAAAATAAGGAAGGTGCGGCGAACCTAGAATGTATCTAATGTAAATAAAAAGTGAGATGAAATATTGTTACCTTATGTATTGCCTCTAGTCATATCCATTCAAAACAAATGTATAATAATAATACAAATTTTATACATATTTTATATAACAATATTATAATATCAAATACCATATATGGTTTGATTTCGACCTTATATTAAACTCATATTAAGCATCCTATGCTATGGTTTCACTTCAGATAATATAAACATTGTTCTTAACATGTGCCTTAATTTGTTGTATCATTAGTCCTTAAACATATATCATTATTTTATAATCTAAACCATGATATAAATTTCATGATTATCCAGTATATTTTTAATATAATAATCTAAATAATATAGAATTATGAATTGGAATAAACTGTTCACTGAAACAGAAATCCGTCTATACACATAAAGGTTGTTTCCGATTTTATTTTCTTATTGAACGAAAGAATGAAATTTAAATTAAAATATATATATATATATATAAAGTAGAATAATAATGTTATATATATTTTCTATGTTCACTAAAACCATCCCTAATACATTCAATGTAGTGTGCGAATGAATTATATAACTTTGAGGGGATAGTAGTCTACACCACCACAAATAGAATTATCATATTTACACCAATTGGAAAGTAAAATGGTATGTGTTTTAATAAGAATATAGAATCGTAAAATAAAAAATAAATATAATATATAATATATATATATATATTTAGAGTCTCCATCATAATTCCAACCATGGGAAGTGGTAATGAAAAGTGAACAATCGTCATTTTGTGACGCAAAAGATCATCGTACATATAAATAGTATATTCATTACCTAATAAATGGATATGTGTTTGTGTTAATGTTGGAAAATTTTAATAAAATTTACTAGTAAATTTTTTATACTATTTTTTATACAATCATTTAATAAATATAGTTTATGTAGTGGAGAAGGGAAACAAAATGAATGGAGCTTGAGAGAAGTCGTTATCTCTTAATTGGGTAACTCATTTTGGTTTATGCCAAAATGAATCTCGGAAGGCGTTGGGAAAAATTTGTGGATTTAAGGATGAATTTAGGGATTTTGGAATTTTATATGGTAGAACGTGTCCTATCCATGTGGTCTTAGGGTTGTGATGTGGATGGGGAGGCAATGGCCTTTTATAGGGAACAAGGAGTGGCCCTCAAGTAAATAGTTATTGATAGAATCCAACCCATTATTTTCGTTTTGGATGTGGAGTAAATAATTATAAAATGTCAAAATAAGTTATTATAGGGTTGAAATATGTCCATTCAACGGATTTTGTATAAGTTTCTATGATTTTTATCTTAAATTTAAATATTATTCATTAGGTAAGCTTAATTTTTACCTTTTCGATGTAATTAATTTTTATTATGTTCACTGATATTTTTGGTTAAAATTACGTTGAAATTATTATAAATTATTAATCATTAGGATTATAAATATTAAATCAATTTTCCATATTCCTATCACTGAAGTGGTTGAAATTAATTCAAAATTAAACTCGTAGTCGGGTCGATAATGCGGGGTTTTAAAGTAAAAATGATCAAATTTTTACTATGTATTTATATCTATTTTCATTTTGAAATTGAATCTAATAATAAAAATCATATTAATTGAAATAATATAACATAATTTTAATTTACCCAAATAATAATATATTTTATGCTTATAATTTATTTAAATGAAAAGTTAGTTTAGAATTAAAATACATTATTATTAACTAATCGTGATAAAATGAAACCATATATAATAATATTATAAATTTATCCTCACTTGATTTTTACGTTAATATTCAAAGTAAACGTCTATTTTGACATATTAAATCCTTAAATGTTCAAAAAAAATTATTAAAAATATGTTGTCCATTAAATGGTGTTAAAACTATAATTATAAAAAATATAGTGTTTTTTGGAATAAAATTAGTGTTGTTATAATCTATTATAAGTACAATATATTAGATAGTGGACAAAGATATTTTATTGAATATAGGACATATATGATACATGAAAATCACCCACTAATTGTAATTAATTTAATTTATTGGGTTAAAATTTCATTGAAATAATAAAATAGAAAATATTTTCCTTTATCTTCAATCATTTTACATATTCAATAATAATTAATTTTTAACCTATGAATTCATCTTATATTTTTGTGAACCATAAAATTTTATAAATTATATAATACAATTCATAATCTTTAATTTTAATTATAGGTTAAATATCATTGAATAAATATATTTTAATAATATATTATTTTTTGGTAAAACTCAGTCATGTGTTTTACACAAGCCATTGTGAAAAGTCATTGTGGGATGTAACATTAGCTAAAATATGTTTTTTTTGTAGAAAATGATAAAATATATTTTTTCTGTAGCGCGTAACTATCTATGTGATGCATATAATGAAAACTAAACATAGTGATTTTTTATAAAATAATACATTTTCAGTGTTATGTGAAATCAAATATTTCAAAATGGTAAAACTAATTTCAAAAACAATAGTTTAAAAATTATCAGGGTGTTACAATGGATCTCTCTAAGAACACAAATATGATCTTCCATGCCCATTTTTATTTCATGCCCATAGGGAATGGCTGTGAATATTTGATCGTCACAGAAATTTGGTAAGTTCAGTGTGACCTACGCCACTAGAAGAAGATTACCCCCTCAACCTATAGATAAGAACCACGATCTTCCACCTAAAATGCCTTGACTCCTAATACACATGTCAATGATCAAACCACATTGGTAAAAACAAAACTATAGCATAAAAGTATGACATTCTAAAATAGTCAACGGTTTCCTGATCCAAGACCACAATACATGATACGCTTTATAATTCAAAAGAAATAATATATGAACTCATTAAATACCTCTATGTCCCACAAGAATTCGAGATAAAATTTGTTATGGATGAGGACTATCAGAAGGAGAATGTGTTAATAATATTATATATCGCCATCTCATTCACATCGTTGGGTCAAAAGTGGTCATCCCGGAGCAAATTAAACACCTATATGTTTTGGGAATAGTTAATAATGTCAATGTCCAACGGGAACTCACTAAAAATAGTTCCTGGATGATCCTCATCCCATTTTGAATCACATATTTTTTGGATAGAGAGAAGGGGACCACTCTCAAATAAATATGTTTATTCAAGGGAATGGCAATCTTGAAAATAGAACTATTGGGAAGATAAATAACATATCATAGTATGGGGATCACATATTTGATGATGATTTTATGGTTATCTAGAGTGACACAATATATTTTTTCCTACCCAAAATGACCTAGCTCCACAGACACATGATGGTACTATCAAGATTTCATCAGTGACTGAAATACCCCATTGATGGAATATTCATCATAATATATGCTGAAAATTCCTCTTTAGAGACATGTGAAGCCACATATACTAAAGTAGGTTTCTTTAAAAGCGAAGGAATATAACCAATTTTTGATGATGATATAAATTCTGTATCCCCCAATGGCTTTGAGACCACCCCTACACATCCCTATAGTATGCTCTATAATTACTTTGTGCTCATTATAGATCTAATAGAGGTTATATACCGTGTCCTAGAGGACGAATCCATATTATACCCATTGATAGTTTACAATAACATCATCTATGACATATTTTGGAAATTACTCAAGAAGTATGGGATGATATTATATCTTCTTATGGCCTTTCTCATCTTGATAGTGATAGAGAAGCCCCAATATTTGAAAACTATTATGAAAATTTGTTGCACAAACACATTAGTGGATGAATACTGGGTGACCATATAAAATATCCTAAAACATTTTAGGAAAGTATATCCATCACCATTTTTGAGATAATTCCTGTGAATCTTGAAATAAATTAAGACCGCTGACCTACATTCATTAGTGACATTGTTCCCATCTAACTGCAAGAGATTCCTATTTCAGTTCTCAATAAACACAAAAATGTGTCCGTTTGGAACTATAAAAAAATTCGTGTAATGAATTTAGACATGTTGAAGCACAATATCATCATAGAAGATTATAATCAAGTATTAGAGAAGGTATCCAAGAGAATACACCCCTCTCATTCCACCAGTGTAGAGGCAAATGTTGAAAAATTGACCAAATTCACGGTTGTATGAGATGTGAAATACCCATGAGGTATTTCCAAAATAGTCTATATAATAAAAAATCGAAGGATTAGGGTCTACACAAATTTTAGGGAACTTCATCGGCACTTCCCAATGGAATGTTTTACATTCCCAATCACAGAGCTCTTTATCATTGTATCTTATGGATTTTAATCCATTTCCTTCAGGGATGGGTATTCAGGGGAAAATAAAATATAGGTTTCCCCTCAAGATAATGAATCCCACACCTTTATATTTCCACAAAAAATAATTTGATATATTTTCATTCACTAAGGATTAAAGAACACTGTCTCTACATATCTGTGTGTGTTACATCATATAATTAATCATTTTGTAAAAAGAATTTCTAAATATTATTTCAACGATATGGTGGTACAATCGAGACAATGAATTTATCACTTCATGAATAATTAAATTTTATTCAATAATACAATAAATTATAATAAGAATATGAATTTTATGGAATGTGGTTTTACAATGCCATCATGAATTTTCCTTGGCTTTGTAGTATACCACAATGACATTGATGTTCTACGAGAAAATACTAGTGATATTATATAAATATAACCCCTCATAAATCACAATGTGTTAAATGGGATATAAGTTAAAGATTCCAAAATTTTCCATTTCATAGCCATCTTGGCTTAAAAAGATCAACCCTTCAATGTGATACTGATGAAGGGTTTCACCTATAAATAAGATGATTAATGTCATGAGTCCATCCAAATTACCAATTAATATTTACTGGACCCAATAGTTCAGATTTAAATAGTGTAAGTGAGGTCACAGAACTTATTTGAGGTTGTATTTTAATTGTCACTGGGTGCCATCCTCATAGGTAAAAATGATGAGGGGAGTGTGAAAAATAACTACTACCTCGTCAAAACAATTCAAGGTATTGATACTCGATACTCTATTATTGAGATGAAATTCATTACACTCATCTTCATTGTGAAAAGGATGATGCCTTACATTTTCCAAAAAGAAGAACATTTTTATATTTTATTTATATCATCAAGTACATCCTTGGACTCCCCATGTTGTCTAGGTGTTCATCACAATGAGTGGTCATTCTGCAATAATATGACTTCCATTTTGTGTCATAGATCGAGATAGAAGGGGAAGCCCTTGTTGATTTCCACACAAAACGCCCCACCTCTGAATGTACACTAGTGGACACTAAACTCCAATATGATGAGGTATTTTATTCCCATAACACTCCCAAGAAATGGGATATCTATTTTGATGGAACCACCCAATATACTATCAGTAAAAAAATCATATTCTCAACTGAGTTGTATTATGGTGGTATTTCGTTCCCTAGAAAAATAAATTTTGAACTACTCTTTATCACTTTAATAAGGAATCACAAATAATTTAGTAGATTACCCAGTACCAATCACTGGATTTTAATTGGACTTACCTCCATAGATAGAAAAACTGAATATCAAATTCGATTCAGACCCATAGGTAAAGTAGATAAAAGTTGAATATTCCATCAAAAAGGAAAAATTATCCCTTCAAAATGATATGAAAGATAACTAATAGAATAATTCCATTTTAAATCCACATTAAATAATGTTCCCTGATCCAATATTTCTCAATCCGAAAAATTGGTTAATGTAGCCATAATCTATGCTGAACCTAATCAATAGGTAGTTGTCTCCCATATCACGCACCAAAGAATGTTCTCATTGATCATTGTTTGTACTACAGAAAAAATAAATTAGGTGAAAACTACACCAAGAAATGATGAATCAGTATCCTACCACATATTGATGAATATAATAATAAATAATCTCCAAAACAGGCATATACTAATAGTTAAATATATAAGTGAATAGATTTAGTGAAGTGCAGCGAACATGACCCCATGGGGTGACCCAAATGAGAACAAATACCTCTATAGGTAATAATTTTATGGAATACTCATAATAGTCATAGAATAATGATAAATTCACACCATGATGGAAATACTCCATGTAGGATCCTATGACGTTCATTAGTCTAGAACCAGGCACTCCAACCAAATCATGATGCTTTTTTACTATTGGAAAACCCTAATACAATTTTGTGTGGAATTCTCCAAGAAATTTCACGCTTTCCAAATATATGAAAACATCATCTATATCCCTTAATAATTTATACATAAAAGAAAATATTCATTTCCATCCACCATATGAGGAATGTTTATTGTGGTGCTAGTTCCCCCAACTGAACATATATAGTTCAAGTTCATCCTTACTGATACTGAATTCATTTCGTAGTGTTTTGAGGCAATAATCCTCAAGGAATTTGGTATGAATAATATCATCATCTACATAATTACCCATATTATGACCTAGATTGGAGTCACAAACTAAATATTTATGGAAAATCATACCAACATATGTTCTAAGAAGTTGATGAAACTAAGCCAAGGGTAAATGGTGGAGTCTTATCACTCATTTCTCTATCATGAAAAAACAAAATGATTGATATATTCTTTAAATACCAAGATGTAAAACATAATCTAGAAGATACTGAAAAGCCTAAGAAGCTCTTTATAAAAAAATTAACCTTAAAGATTTACAATCCTACCATACAACATCATGTACATATAGACGAAAAACACTATACTGATTAGTTTACTAGACCATGTTAGTGTTACTCGAGAAATTCTAGATTTCTTTACTCTGAATTGGCATTTGCGGGAAACACTTGAACGATAGTAAATATAAAAATTGGTTGGATGAAATGGAGTGTCTAGATGAAAAAATATTGTTGACATTACAAAACCATGATGTCCATCACAATAGGATCATGCCAGCCTTAAATAAAAAAGTTCACAACTATTCATTCCTCCAAATAGAATTGGGGTTGGATATTGGGACCCTAGTGATACAAGGAATGAATCCATGGAATCAATAACCTATATGGGAAGTTCTTTACAACATATATGTGGTCTATCAAAATAGATCTTATTCATTGGCCATGATGGATGAGAAATATAGTGACCAAAGATTAACATATATGGATTCTACACCTTTTTCGATAAATATTTAGTACATTACAATAATAGATGCATGGGGACAATAATCACTTAGTGTCTTTGAAAAAATTGAAACACAATATTCATTCCTAGTGAAATATAATCAACATCTCTCATTAATATCTCCACTGTTATTACTTCTATCTTAAACCTATCTTCAATACCAAGGGAAAAGGATCATAAGAACTAGTGAAATTAGATTCTCAGTAAGGGTAAATAAAGGAATTCTATAAGCATAACATGAACAATTGGAATTGAACATGATCATAGAACTTAGAGATCACATTATATGTGGTAGAGATCATAATGAATATTAAAAATTCATAATACATGTATCATAATAGAATCAATAGAAAAAATCATGAAAGAACATCATCAAAATAAAAGATTGAATTCTGGTAGACAAATAAGCATATAATATGATTTCCATAGTATATAAGAATCACTACCAATTAAATCTGGAAAGTATGGGTTCACTACCCATATCATCTTGGTAGTCATGGATTACACCCATAGCCATCATAGTTTCAGGAGTTCACTCTAAATACCATCTTGGTAGTAATGGTTTAATCATATATCCATCTCAGTATCGTGATTTCACTCCTCATACCATCTTGACACTAACGGTTCACTCTTACGACCATCCTAGTAGTCATGGTTCATTCCTAATTCCATCATTGTTTATCTCATGATATATAAATCTTTACCCAATGCATTGGAGGGATATATAGGTCCCAACTATCTTATAATGAAATAATACATATATGTTCCACATGATCATAAATAATCATATCATAACCATTAAATTAAATTGGTATTATAAATATGTAATCATATTTTATCTTTTGAAAAAGGGAGGTTTTTATATCATTTCATAAAATGCATAACCTGTGAAAGATAAATGATTTTCATAAACCTATAACCCATGAAAAAGATATGGATTTCATAATAATACAACCCATGAAAAGAAATTTAATTTATATTTATATCAAACATGAATGAGAAATGTGTTTCATATAAATATAACCCGTGAAAGAGATTCAGATTTCCTAAACATATAATATGTTTAAGGGAATCTAGTTTAATAAACCCATAAACTGTTAAATAGAAATGGGTTTCTTAAATATATAACCTATGAAATAGAAATGGTTTCCATAAGGACTATAAAATTATGCATAAACCATTAATATAAAAATATTAATGGAGCCTTTACATCATTTACTAGATCGGAACGAGTAATATTAACATATTTCTTCATATATGGAAAATAATTTTAAATTTTCATTCAAAAATGTTTCTCGATAAAAATAACCTTTCTTATTTGAAAATGGTTTTTAATACATTAAAAAAAAATTAATATCATTATCTAATTAAATAACCTTAAAACATATAATGAATACTTCAAATTATTTTAAAAACATTTTTCTTTGAAAACATATAAATTAAGATTGTAAATATTTTTAAAGGCTTTTTATTTCAAAACATGTGGGTGCATTGTAAAGAAATATAGAAATGTATTGAAAACCATTTCATGAGAAACAATTTGAGAACATATATAGAATTTATGAAAATATTTTGAAAAAAAATTCTTTGAAAATTCATTGAAAACATATAAATAAGGCTTGAAAATATATTTCAAAAAAACATTCTTATAAAAAATTCAAAAGAAGGTTTAAAATATTTTCAAAATAGTTTTCCATCAAAATCTATTCTAAAAAAAATTTCATAAAAATAATCATTTTATTAATGAAACAAAAACATGAATTAAATTATGGAGGGTAAATCTATACATATTGTCTGACGTAAAAATAGTATTCTATTTTCCCTGTAAAAAATGTAAGAATATTTATTATTTCGAAAGCAACATGAAGTTTCCAATGAAAATATAGTAAAAATGAAAAAATTATAGAAATTTATTTTAAATATTATATTATAATGGTAAAATATTCTTGGAAACTTATTTTATAAAACATGGTTTTGAACAAAAATAGATGTCTGAATGAAGAGAGGGTAACATCGTGATTTCATAAAAACTCTTTTTTAACAATCATATGTACCAAAGGGTGGAATAAATTCTACTAATAATTTAATAAATAATTAATATCCATAGTAGAAGAAATTTGACAAATTTTATTGAAATGTGGATCATATTATTTCATCAAAGGAAACACAAACATAAACAATCTTGAAAAGCGATGATATTTTGTCAATGTACTATTATGACATGGAAGCATGGGATCATAATTTCCATGTCAGAAAAGGGAATTAAATGTAACATAAAATATCATGAAAAAAATTAAATTCATGATATAACATGTAAAAGGTAATTCTATACACATCGAAAGACAATTTACGTGCATAACAATACATGAGTATCAAAGAAGGAAAATTAGAACACAACTATTTCACTGATTTGATATCTCTTGAAAAATTACCCCATTTAAAGAAATATCACAAATTGGATATCTGAATACCCATTAATTTAATTATATGATACATATAATACAATAATGTCCACCACCTACACCATAAAAAATAGTGGCGATCATATCAGGTATCACATAGTAAAAAAGTGAGATGAAATCTCATTACCTTCTGTATTAACTATCATCACAATCATTCAAGTCACTAGTATAGTAAATATAAAATTATTATATATATTTTAAAGAACTAAATTATTATAAATAATAAAATATATGGTTTTATTATGACATTATATTACCCTCTTGTAAACCATCTAATGTTAAGGTTTCACTTTGAATAATATACGCTTTGTTCTTCGCATGTGTCCTAATTTGTTGAATTATTGGTCCATATTTTTATATAATGATTCGATAATGTATTACATGATGAAAATAACATATATTTATAGTATATTTTTACTGTAATAACCATTATAAAATTAAATTATTAAATGGAATATACTGTTCATGGAGAAGGTAATCCCTATGTACTCATGAACGTTATTTCCATTTTTAATGTCGTATTGAAAGAAAGAAATAAAATGAAATATTAGTATATATTTATATAATATGATTATAGTAGAATTATAATTTAATATATATCATATCATTTCACTAAATCAATCCTTAATACATTCCATGTTGTGTGGAAACGAATCACATCGCATTAATGGGGCCGTAGTCCACACATCCTTGAACAAAATTATAATATTTACACATAACGGAATGTAAAATGAATAAATAATATTAAAAGTTATAATAAATAAAAAATTAATAAATATATATATATATATTCTTTATCATAATGTCCACTATGATTTTAATTATATAAAATTGAACAATCATTGTTTTGTGAGGCGAAAGTTCAACGTACACATAAATAGTTTGTTCATTGCCTATTAGATGGAGGTGTGTGTAGGTTAAGGTATAAAAAGCATCATAAAAAATTATATTTTATTTAATATACTATGTTTATTATATAATCATGGAATAAATATATTGTGTGTTGTGGAGAAAGAAAATAAAAGAAAAGAGCCTGAGAAAAGGCATTACCTCTTAATCAGGTTACTCATTTTTGATAGTGCGACAAGGATTCCTTGGAAGGTTTTATACCAAAATACAGGCATCATTATGGAATTTATTGATGTTAATAAGTGTATTGTAATGACATTTTTTATTTATATGTTGTTTTATAGTTGTTAAGAAGATTGAAAGGCAGTTCCATTTTATAGGGAAGGTGGAGTGGAACACTTATAAATAATTAAAGAGAGAATTGCCCCCATGTTTTTTTAATGACCCAAAGTTTCATTAATGGAAAATCCCTCTTGATCCAGTTAATTTTCTCTTTATAAAAAAATGTTTTTATAATATTTCAAATTATTTGGTTTATGATAAGTGTTGTGACAGTTACATTTATAGCCGTCGAATAGTGATCACATGATTAGTATAAATATAAGGCTTTAACGAACCAATTTTTACTCACACAAAGGAAGCGATGGCATCATCCAGTAGAATTGCCCCATACGAAGCCCATTTTTCAGAGCTCGGAAAATAGGTGGCATCCTTGGGCTTCGCCGTTGACCAAGCCCAAGCTGAGACTCATTATTTCAAGCTCTAACGTGGCCATCTATAAAAAAAGTGGAAGTTGATTGAAATTACCACTCGGGCGATGTTATCCGAGCCACCCCAAGAGTCTGTCACCAACACACACCTTACCCTTAGGTCTTATGCGGCTGTTTCAAGGGGTTATGTAAAAAATAAGTAGTACTATGTTCATGTACATAATTTTTTTATATAATAATTAATATAATTTTTAGTCATTTTTGATACATTGTAAATAGTTTTTAAAGTACAAATGGTGTTTTTAGTTATTATTTAATTAAGAAATCTATTTTATTAAATTAAGGGATTTTTTAATTAAATAATATTTTAATAAAATAATAATATTTTTATTAAATTAATTAAATATAAATGATCTTATAAATTTATGAATGCAATTAAAATGTTATATTAAGGTTTGAAAGCCATTTCTGTGAAAACCCGTGATTTTTCGATAAATGTTGGTTTTTATTTTAAAAGTGAAAATTAACATATTTAGAATTTTTTTAGATATAATAAATTTCATTTCTGGAATCAGGATGTCGAAATTATCCAACGGTGAATTTTTCATAATTTTCTATGATAGTCAAATTTTTGGTTAAAAATTAAATACCGTTTAAATATATATTGTTTTTTATGACATCATAATGACCCAATGGTGATGTAATAAAATACTATATTCCTTATGTTAGCCTAATATATGTTTTACCATTAAAATAAAGTGATTTTGGGTTTGTTTGACTTACTTTTTAAAGCATTAATGAACCCTCAAGACTTATTCAACACTTTGCCTTTTTAAACTAATTTCCATGGGAGTGTGACTCACCTCCACATAAGAAGCCTTATTATTTTAATAAGTTCGGACCTTGTCCTTATAAAATATTGTTTTCCTCTTTCCTTTTTCAGAAACCCTGGGACAAAACCATGGGATGGGTTGTGGTTTGGATTATTTTAATATAAGGTGTCCCAAACCTAAATAATAAAGAATTATCTCACCTTTCCTATATAAACCCACCCAAGCTCCCACTTCCTCCTCACTAAAATACTTTTTAGATCGTCCAACCTCTGCCTTGATATCTCTAGAATCCTCCCAAGCTACCCCAAGCTCCCAAGAAGCCTCTCACAAGCCTCTCTCTAGCCTTTGGAAGTATACTTCCAAGTAAGGGTTTTTTCTTACTTTCTCAATTTTGTCAATTTTCATTAGGTTGTATTGCCCTTTTAATTTCAATTATGAATGTTGGGTTATGGTTTCGCACCTCCCACATACTTCCCTCTTATTGTTTGAATGATGGGAGACCCCTTTCTCTCTCATTAAATGCCTCCCATGTACACATATTACTATGTCGAAATTCCGAAAGGAACTTCTCTCTCTTCTTTTACATTCAAGCAATACTTTTGTATCATGATTCTAAATTCCTTTTAAATTGTTGGGAAATGTATCTATATGATCTCCATGCTGTCCATTACATGTAAATATGATGAGGAACCCCTTTCTCTCTCATCATCAATTTTTATTAATTCTTAAGTCACGCCGTTACGTTGCCGAAATCGCACCGATTTTCTAAGCCAATGTCATTGTGTAGTGATTACCATGCCCATTTCTCCATCAAGGGTATTCACCTTTATGAACATTTACTTACTGATTATAATGTTTCATGAATTAATTCCACATTCCTTTATCATGGAATAATTGAATATGTTTTATGAATCCATGTTTTATGATCCATGTGGCACACTTATGCATGAAATGAAATGTTTAAGAAGGGTGCGCCCTTATAGCGCTCCAATGCATTGGGTAATGTATAGTATCATGATACATCATGATAAATGAGTGTTGAATCATGCTAATTCAAGTGCAATGAGGGTTTACTCGTGCTTCATGTGCAATGAGGGTTTACTCATGATCCATGTGCAATGAGCCTTGGCTCATGCTAATTCAATGTTAATTGTTGTTGCCACATTTCCATGTTATGATTATCATGATTTATCATGCCTTTATGTTCATGTTTCTTTTATTCTCTATTGATATGTCTATTGTCTAACATGTATTGTAATCTGCATGTTATTCCATGTGTACTCTCTTACTGGGATTTATAGCTCACCCTTTTCTTATGCATGTCCTCAGGTTATCCCATACAATGCTATGTACGAGGGAATGTAGTGCTCATGTAAAGGAAGATTTCAATAAAGAAGTTGTATTTCATGTTTTATGTTTTTATGTAATGATCCTAATCCCCAAAGACACTAAACCTCTCGATCTTAATTGTTGTATCAAGTGAAGTTTTATGTAATAAATCATGTTTAAGTTGTAATAAAAAGCAGGGTTGTCATAGTTGGTATCAGAGGATAGGTTTAGTTATTTTTGGGATTAGAAAAACCCTAGTAAAGCCTTAGATACAAGATTAAGTATAATAAAAACATCCCTAAGGTTCGGTAAATACAAAGTAAGTGGTTTATGAAACAAATACATCTTGTCTGGATACGAGAAGGTAGAGGCGGCTCTGGCATTGATGTATCCTAGGGGTAAAACCCGAAAACACCGCTTTGAGCTTGACTCGAATGGGAACTGGTGCACGAAAACGGGTCTTGCTGCACTCTTGGTTACGACACACCCGGGGGATATGTTTTGATAAATTCACAATCTTGGTATGAACCCTTATTAAGGGAAAAATGCCCCTAAGAATATATGTTAGAAAGTAGATCATGAAAATCCTAGATTGAATCATATAGACTCATGAGTTAAAGAAATTAAAGTTTATTTATAAGTCATCAAATTTTGTCTTTGGATTACCCTTTATGTGTTACCCCTAACTTTCCTTTTATTCCAGCCAATGGCCGGTAATATGAGGACTCAGGCTAACAACCGTTGTGAAGATCAGTTTGATGATTGTACAAATGGGATGCCCAATCCAATGGGAGTGGGAATCACAAACTTTGTCACGCTTCTCTATCAGCTAACTCATGTTTTTAATAGAAACACGGGTCAAGTGGAACGTTCAACCCCCCCCCCCCCCTAAGAAAGAACAAGTCACTATCGAGAGCTTCATGAGACAAAGGCCTCCTACTTTTAGTGGATCATCCGATCCCACGATCGCTGAACAATGGATCACCTCCATTGAAAAGATATTCTCCATCCTCCAATGTTCTGAACATGAGAAGGTTCTCCTAGTGGCTTATCGTATGGAGGGTGAATCTGATCAATGGTGGACGTTGATAAAAAATACGAAGCCTGAGGAGGAGATCGAGGCTTTGGAATGGAAGGAATTCCGGAAGATGTTTTTAGATAAATATTTTCCGCGCACCCTCCATTTTAAGATGGAAAGGGACTTCATTTCCCTCAAGAAAATAGATGAAGAATCTGTGGGAGCGTACGAGGCAAACTTCACAAGACTTGCATAATACACTTCCGTCTTTGTCGTTACCCCCAAATGCAAGGTTGACCACTTATTTGGTGGGCTGAAGCCTATCTTTTGGAAAGCATTAGTGATCCGTGACTTCGACAGCTATGAGAAAATTGTCTGATGTTCCCTCAAGGTCGGAATGGAGATCAGAGAATCACAGGGGTATCAAAGGGACAAGAAGCGTAAGGTGGACTTCAATGCTGGTGGTCCGATGGATAAATCCAACGGCGCTATGAAGTTCCAACACCCCACTTGCCAAAAGTACGAAGAAAAGCCCCCTGGAAATTGCCTTAAGGGGACGATAAAATGCTTCAGGTGTGGAAGAGAAGGGCACCTAGCTATTAACTGTCGGCAAGAAGGACCTGCTGCTACGACAGAGGAGAGGAATGCTTCGTTCGAACCTCAACGCGTTGTTCAATGCTACAAATTCAAAGAACCGGGTCATTTGGCAAATCAGTGCCCTAAACCAAGGGGTATCGGAGGCAACCAACAACCTCCAAGACAGCAAGGAAGAGCTTTTTCCATCACTTCTGTTGAAGTGAACCCCGAAAATGAAGTGGTGACAGGTACGCTAGTTATTCATTCAAGAATAGAAAACGTACTTTTTGATTTTGGTTCTATGCATTCTTTTATATCTCGATAGTTTAGTAGAACAATCTCAGCACCACCAAAAATCATGGAAGTAAAGATGTCGGTGAGTACGGCAAATGTGGAAATCATTGCATCACATGAATATAAGTCCTCCACTGTTATAATCTGTGGATTGAATTTCCCGAAGAACCTCATCATACTCCCTTTGGTGGAATCTGATGGAATTATTGGCATGGATTGGATTTCCTTATATAGAGCCAACATAAATTGTCGGGAGAGGGAAATCGCACTCCATATGGAGAATCGACCCCCGATTCATTACAAGTGTCAGGAGGAAGATGAATGTCCTTTAGCTCCATCATCTCTAGCATGGATATTAATGCCCTATGAGCATGCGTATCTGGCTCAGATGATTGAGTCCAAGGGAGAAACCATCCCTGAAGAAATGCCTATTGTTAGGGAATTCGCTGAAGTGTTTCCTGAGGAACAGCCTGGTCTTCCTCCAAGAAGAGATGTTGAGTTCTCAATTGAACTTATACCTGGGGAGCTACCAATATCCAATACTCCATATAGAATGGCTGTTGTTGAGCTTGAATAGCTGAAGAAACAACTATAGGAGAATCTGGATAAAGGGTTTTTATGCCCAAGTGCTTCACCATGGGGTGCACCAGTCCTCTTCGTCAAGAAGAAGGATGGGTCAATGCGGCTTTGCATCGATTATCGTGAAATTAACAAAATCACGATAAGGAACAAGTATCTACTCCCACAAATTGATGACTTGTTCGATCAGTTGCGTGGAGAACAATACTTCTCCAAGGTGGAATTGCGGTCGGGATATTATCAAGTAAGGGTAAAGAAGGAAGATATCCCCAAAACTGCTTTTCGTACAAGGTATGAGCTCTATGAATTCATAGTAATGACTTTCCGACTCCCCAATTCTCCAGAAATATTCATGGACTTGATGAATAATATCTTTAGAAATTACCTTGACAAATTTGTGGTAGTCTTTGTAGATGATATTCTAATATACTCCAAAACCAAGGAGGACCATGAGGAGCATTTAAGAACTATACTTGAGACTTTGCGTAAGGATAAGCTCTATGAAAAGTACATCAAGTGTGAGTTCTGGTTGAAGGAGGTCTCATTCTTGGGCCATATCATCACAAGCAACGAGATATCTATGGATCCCTTAAAAACAGATGCAATTGAGGGATGGCCGAGGCCAAAATCGGTAACCGATATCCGTAGCTTCTTGGGGTTAGCTGGATATTATCGATAATTTGTGATAAATTTCTCACGATTGTCCAACCCTCTTACCAAGATAACTCGAAAGGGATTAAAGTTTTCTTTTAGTGATGAATGTGAAGAAAGCTTAAAGGAGTTGAAAATGAGGCTTATCACTGCACCCGTGCTCACTTTACCCACAAGTGGGCTGCTTTTTGTGGTATTCAGTGATGCTTCAAAGAAGGGATTAGGCTGTGTTCTGATGCAGAATGATAAAGTGATATCATATGCCTCAAGGCAGTTGAAAATCCATGAGCAAAACTATTTAACACATGATCTGGATTTGGCGGATGTGATCTTTTCCTTGAAAATATGGCGGTATTATCTCTATGGAGAGAAATGTGAGATATATACTGACCACAAGAGTCTTAAATATATATTCACACAGAAAGAGCTTAATATGCGCTAGAGAATATGGATAGAGCTCATCAAGGATTATGACTGTTCAATACATTACCACCATGGGAAAGCAGACAAGGTGGCAGATGCCCTAAGTAGAAAGGATCCAGCGATTCTATCAATGATGAGAATTGAGCAGGATCCAATATTCTTAGACTTGATGAAGATGGATGTGGGAATCATAAAGAAGGGAACAACATCAATCCTTTCATATATGATTTCTCAACCATCTCTATTGGAAAGGTTAAAGGATGATCAAAAGAATGATGTGGTAATTCAAGAAAAAGTGGAATCTATCAAAAAGGGGAAATAATCGGAGTTTAATGTTAATGAAGAAGGAATTGTGCGGTTTGGGAAAAGACTACGTGTTCCATCAAGTCCGGAGCTGAAGAAGGAACTTTTGGATGATTCACATAGTTAAAATTTCTCTATTCACCCAGGGATCACAAAGATGTATCGAGATCTCCGATAAAACTTTTGGTGGGATAATATGAAGAAGGAGATCGGAGAATATAACTCAAGGTGCCTGGTGTGTCAGCAAGTGAAGGAAGAGAGGCAGAAGTCTAAGGGGAAGATGCAACCATTTCCCATACCAGAATGGAAATGTGAGAACATCACTATGGACTTTGTCACCGGACTTCCGAGGACATCCAAAGGCAATAATGCAATATAGGTTGTTGTGGATCGTCTTACAAAGACTGCACACTTCATTGCTATTCGGGAAGATTTCTCGTTGGATCAACTGGCACAGATATATATTAGGGAAGTGGTAAGGTTGCATTGAGTTCCACTATCTATTGTTTCTGATCGAGATCCAAGATTCACCTCTACGTTTTGGAAGAGTCTTCAACATGCTCTGAATACTGAACTAAACATTAGTACGGCCTATCATCCTCAAACTGATGACCAATCCGAGCGGAAAAACCAAACACTTGAGGATATGTTGAGAGTGTGCTCAATGGACATTAAAGGAGGATGGGATCAACATCTTCCTCTGATTGAGTTCTTTTATAATAACAGTTTCCACTCGAGCATCCAAATGGCACCATATGAAGCCCTGTGTGGGAAAAGGTGCAGAACACCGACATGTTGGGATGAGGTCGGTGAACATAAGCTTCTTGGACCAGAAATTGTCTAAGAAATGGTGGATAAGGTGAATACCATTCAGCAGCATATCAAGGCAGCCCAGAGTCGACAGAAGAGTTATGCAGATAATCGTCGACAAGAGATTGAGTTTAAAGTTGGATACATGGTGTTTTTATGCATATCTCCATGGAAAAAGGACATGAGGTTTGGAAAGAAATGGAAGTTAAGTCCAAGGTACATCGGCCCCTTAGAGATTATTGATCGTGTTGGGGCTGTGGCCTATCGACTAGCACATACACCTACTATGGCCAAGGTGCATGATGTCTTTCATGTATCCCTCTTAAGGAAGTACATACCAGACCCTTCACATGTACTCTCTTATGAGGTGGTACAATTGGAAGATGATCATTCTTATGAGGAGCAACCAGTGAAGATCTTAGATCGCAGAGAAAAAGTTCTACAAAATAAAAAAATGCCCCTTGTCAAGGTGTTGTGGAGAAACCACAAGTTTGATGAAGAGACTTGGGAGTCGGAGGATATGATGAAGTTGAGTTACCCACATTTGTTTTAGTGTGGGAAAAGGAAAATTTCGAGGGTAAAATTTCTTAAGGGGGGAATATTGTAACGACCCAACGTTTCATTAATGGAAAATCCCTCTTGATCCAGTTAATTGTCTCTTTATAAAAAAAATGTTTTTATAAGATGTCAACTTCTTTGGTTTTATGATAAGAGTTGTGACCATTACTTTTATAGCCGTTGAACAGTGATCACATGATTAGTATAAATATAAGGCGTTAACGAACCCAATTTTTACTCAGATAAAGGAAGCGAAAGCCTCATCCAGTAAAATTTCCCCATACGAAGTCCATTTGTCGGAGCTCGGAAAAGAGGTGGAATCCTTGGGCTTTGCCTTTGACCAATCCCAAGCTGAGCTTCATTATGTCAAGCTCGAACATGACCGTCTACAGGAAAAGTGGAAGTTTATTGAAATTACCACTCCAGTGATGTTATCCGAGCCACCCCAAGAGTCTGTCACCATCGCACACCTTACCCTTATGTCTTATGCGGCTATTTTAAGGGGTTATGTAACAAATAATTAGTACTATGTTCATGTACATTATTTTTTTATATAATAATTAATATATTTTCTAGTCATTTTTGATACATTGTAAATAGTTTTTAAAGTAAAAATGATGTTTTTAGTTATTATTTAATTACGAAATATATTTTATTAAATTATAGGATTTTTGAATTAAATAATATTTTAATAAAATAATAATATTTTTAATAAATTAATTAAATATAAATGATCTTATAAATTTATGAATGCAATTAAAATGTTATATTATGGTTTGAAAGCCATTGCTGTCAAAACCCGTGAATTTTCAATAAATGTTGGTTTTTTTTTTAAAATTGAAAATTAACATATTTAGAAATTTTTTTAGATAAAATAAATGTCATTTCTGGAATCAGGACATCAAAATGATCGAACGGTGAATTTTTCATAATTTTCTGAGACAGTCAAATTTTTGGGTAAAAATTAAATACCGTTTAAATATATAATGTGTTTTATGACATCATAATGACCCAATGATGATGCAATAAAATACTATAATCCTTATAATTGGCCAATATATGTTTTACCATTAAAAAAAGTGATTTTGGGTTTGTTTGACTTACTTTTCAATGCATTAATGAAACCCTCAAGACTTATTCAACACTTTTCCTTTTTTAAATTAATTTCCATTGGAGTGTGACTCACCTCCACATAAGCAAAATTATTATTTTAATATGTTCGGACCTTGGACTTGTAAAATATTTCATTCCTATTTCCTTTTCCAGAAACCATGGGCAAAAACCATGGGATTCTTTGTGGTTTGTATTAGTTTAATATAAGGGGTCCCAAACCTAAATAATAAAGAATTCTCTCACCTTTCCTATATAAACCCACCAAAGCTTCCACTTACTCATCACTAAAATCCTTTTTTGATCGTCCAACCTCTGCCCTACTCTCTCTAAAATCCTCCCAAGGTGCCCCAAGCTCCCAAGAATCCTCTCACAAGCCTCTCTCTATCCTTTGGAAGCACACTTCCAAGTAAGGGTTTTTTCTTCCTTTCTCATTTTTGTCAATTTTCATTAAGTTGTATTGCCCTTTTAATTTCAATTATGAATGTTGGGGTATGGTTTCGCAACACCCCCTTAATTCCCTCTTATTGTTTCAATGATGGGATACCCCTTTCTCTCTCATTAAATGCCTCCCATGTAAACCTGTTACTATGCCAAAATTCCGAATGAAACTTCTCTCTCTTCTTTTACATTCAAGCAATACTTTTGTATCATGAATATAAATTCCTTTTCAATTGTTGGGACATGTATCTATATGACCTCATTAATGTCCATTACATGTAAATATGATGAGGAACCCCATTCTCTCACATCAACCATTTTTATGAATTCTTATGTCACACCGTTACGCTGCCGAAATCACACCGATTTTCTAATCCAATGTCATTGTGTAGTGAATACCATGCCCATTTCTCCATAAAAGGTATTAAAATTTATGAACATTTAATTATTTATTATAATGTGTCATGTATGAATTCCACATTACTTTATCTTGGAATAAATGATTATGTTTTATGAATCCATGTTTTATTATCCATGTGGCACACTAATGCATGAAATGAAATGTTTAAGAAAGTTGCGCCCTTATAGCGATTCAATGCATTGGGTAAATTATAGTATCATGATATGTCATGTGAAATGAGTGATGACTCATGCTAATTCAAGTGAAACGAGGGTTTACTCGTGCTTCATGTGCAATGCGGGTTTACTCATGCTCCATGTGCAATGAGCCTTGGCTCATGCTAATTCAATGTTAAGTGTTGTTGCCACATTTCTATGTTATAATTATCATGCTTTATCATGCCTTTATTCTCATGTTTCTTTTATGTTCTACTGATATGCCTATTGTCTAACATGTATTGTACTCCTCATGTTATTCCATGTGTACTCCCTTACTGGGCTTTATAGCTCACCCTTTTCTTATGCATGTCCTCAGGTTATCCCATGCAATGCTAAGTACGAGGGAATATAGTGGTCATGTATAGGAATTTTTCAAAAAAGATGTTGTATTTCATGTTTTATGTTTTTATGTAATGATCCCAAGCCCCAAAGACACTAAACCTCTCGATATTATTTGTTGTATCAAGTGAAGTTTTATGTAATAAATCATGTTTATGTTGTAATAAAAACCTGGGTTGTCATATTTTTCATGTTTCAAGTGGATACAATAATGTTACAAGGTAAATACAAGGATATATATGGTATAAATATGGACATCTAGTGGAATTTAAACATTTCTCTAGGTCGTTTTGTGACTCAAATTTAATGTTTAGTCTTTTTTTATGAATAATTTTACCTTAATCGATGTAATTAGTTTTAATTATAGTCACCAATTATTTTGATAAGAAGAAATTTTGACATTATTAAACGTTATAAATTATTATAATCCCAAATAATTTATACAATTTTTAAAATTCCAATTACATTAGTGGTAGAAATTAATTTAAAATTTATGACACATTTTGGTCTATAATGTGGGGTTTTAAAATAAATATTATCAAAAGATTGGTATGTATTTATATCTAATTTCAATGTAAAATTTGTTCCAATTAACCTCATGGGATTAATTTAAAAAAATTAATCTAATTAATCTTTATCACTAAATTAAAAAATAATAAAACCTTCTTAATAAATTTGATGAAAATGCTATTTTGAATTAAAATCTAGTATTTCTGAAAATTACTTAAAAATGAATCCTTATTGAAAAATGTAATGTCATGGACCCACCTGGCCCATTACTTTAATTAAACACGGCTCCACCGAAACAGTCGCACACCGGTGAGGGCAGCACTGTGAAGGTGGCACCAGTGACGGCGGCACTGTGAGGGTGCCACCGCGACGATGACACCGTGAGGGAGACACCGCGACGGCGGCACCGTGAGGGAGACACTGTGAGGGTGGCACCGTGAGGGTGACACCGTGACCATGGCACCGTGAGGGTGGAACCGCGGCGATGGCACCGTGTCCTCACCGAGTGGTCTTCGTTCTTTCTACAGTTTCCAAATTTTTCCTCTCCTGAAACATATATTTTAATGTAAAGAAGATTTAATGCCCCCTTTAAAAGCCATTTGAAGCCCATAAATAATATCTAAAATCTCCCATGATTCGGGAAACCCTTAACATACCAAAATTTGTTGTTTTTCCTTGGTGTCATGCCCATCCTCATGCCTTCCAGTTCCTCCCCTATTACGTGTTTCCTTATTATTAACGAAAACTGTTTAACAGATAACCATTATGACCATCTCTCTGAGGATAATTTTTAGATGACAATTAATTCTATTGTGTGTAACCACCCAACTACATGGAGAACCATGATCCAACTTTAAAGCCATCAAATTTCCATATCCCATAACAATAGGATATCATCTTTATATCACGCTATAGTTTCTTCCTTCCCCTTCTTGGCTGGATTTATTTCTTCTCCCTAGTGTGGTAGGAGTCCCTCCATCCCAAGGATTGTGGTGCACATGTTCAGGAGTTTTTCTGCTCATCCTTGGAGTCCCTGGAGTTCTTCCCCTGCAAGTCGTGCATCCCCAGTTCTTGGCACGTGCAGATTAACATTGATCCTTGATCAACCAGGTAAGGATTTTTCATCATCTCTCTATACTGTGTATCATGATGGGAGTATATACTAATGTTTCTACGTGATGGATGAAACCAAACGTTAATGAAGATAACAAACATACATTTAAATAATGAAGGGGGGGGGGTGTGATCAATGTACTAATGCTTTTCCATACCCTTGATTATTTATGTTGTGAATTGGGTGGGCCTATGCCCACTGAAAATCATGGATGTTCGTGGTCTTTATTATTTAATTAAGGAACCTCTGTCTTCTATGATGATTTCATGGCTCCAACACTGGAATTTGGTTAATCACGTAAACTTGGCCGATTAATTGAATGTCCAGTGAACAATAATCCTTGTGTGAACACCCTGGTTAACCAAACAGAAAGAAGAAATATTAGTGAATGATGTACTTGGGTCTGGAAACTTCCTTGATCTATCTTGGTTGCATGTCTGTTTATTCTACTCTATGCTTATAGGGTGACGTGGATGAGGATGGGATACTCTGTTGTGGAATTGTTGTTGATTTTGAATCTGAAGCTATGTGGGGTTGTATCTCGAGGCATGGTTTGGTTCCAGTACTTTGATGGATCTCACTGATCCCTTTGTTGTTGTGACTTCACAAGAGAACTGAGTGTTAATTCTTAAGTTGTTGTTTGAATGTTTCTCTTTCTCTAGCTTGTAGGTAAGACAGTTAGTTGCCCAGTAGTATAGATTCAACTTGAATTGGATCACTAGAACATGAAAACATGAATTGTTGTAATGGGGAATTTGTTTTGGGAATGAGGTGTGTCTTGGCCATGAGTTTCATGCTTTCTTTTATGAATGAATAGTAACAAGGGTGTCGTGCTTAGGTTGGATTTGGAAACCCTATGGTGGGATGAGTTCATGTTACCTATACATATATCTGTAGTTTTTATGTTTCTTATTCGCGCCCCACCCAAGTTGAGCACTTAGTGCCGAACACCCCCATTTCATTGGGGAGGGTGTTTTTTCCAACACTCCTATGAGTGGATGGATATTAGCTCATTTTATGCTCCCTTTCCCCAATAGGCCATTACTCTTCGGACAGGCTGTGGCGGCCTGAGGTCCATTATAGCCCGAGATTCTTCGGGCAAGGTAGTTGTGGTGGTTGGCCCAGGTGTGTGTGGGCAGGTTGTTTCCCAAGAGTCTTCAGGATGAGGCCCTGGTGTCTTCAGCCATGGCAGTAGTTGTTCTGGCCCAGGTTTTTGCGGGCGTGGTTACGCGTGGTGGTTGTGGCCAAGGTGTATGTGGGTGGGATGGTGGTTTTGGCCATGGTTTTTACAGGCGGGATGTGTGGTTGTGGCCTAGGTGTGTGCGGGCAAGGTGTGGTAGTGGGACTGCAGTGAGAATGGAAAGAGTGGTTCGATGCATAGGATGTCTTCAATAAACCATGGGAAAGTGGCGTGGGGTACCCAAATATCAATGTGCTATCACTATACATTACTTGAAATGCATTTTTTGGGAAGTGTTCTATAGTGCGGATTGCATGGATAGTGTTCCTTTCTAGGTGCTTTGGCTATAACTTTTCTCACAGTGAATTATAATGCCTCCCCACTTGTGAATGAGAGTCTTTGGCTTTCCCTAATTAGTATACTTTTATGCTCACCCTATGTATATAAAACTATTTTCAGGTTTCCAGGATGACTTCAGGGATCGTGTAGGGTCGTACTAGTTCGGTCATAGGGACAGTTGCAGTTGCTATTTTTAATTACATGGTACTTTACCTTTGTAGTCTCCTTGTACGTTGTGGAATTTACTTTTGTAACATGAATATGGGAATGGATTTCTTTGGCTTTACTTTTACCACCTAGTTTTGGTGTTGTTGGCTTATACTATCTTATCTCCTGATTCTATTAAAGAAAGAAAAAAGCGTAATTCCTTCCATATTTTGTGTAATTCTATACCCTTGGTGTTAGTCGCCACTCCGGGACATATTGAAGGCGGGTCTCGGGGGTTATTATCTCTACTTAACCTTGAAGAAGGAAGGGTCTGCAATCTGCTGTCTCTTCTCTCATCTTGGTGAAGGTGGGTCATGACAGAATGGTATTAGAGGAAGTAGGTTGAGAGTTAGGATGGAGCTCGGGGTTAGGAACAGTGAGGATTTCATGGGATGGTAGGGAAACAGTGTTAGACAATCTTGGTGTGTGAAATAGTCCATAGAAGACTGACTGGGACACGAGATTTTTGGGCCCCCGTGATTCGATTCAAGGACTTTGGGCCTACTGAACGGCCATGTGAGGCTGCACTGATTGGAGGTTAGAGACCCTAGGGATGGTACATGCCTCATAATGACTTGTGTTCTTAGTATTCATGGGTATTTAGTGGATTTAAAATGAATAAGAAGTCTAAGAAAACTTAACAGCAATATTTTACACTACTCAGGCTTATGAATTCCTTGTTTACCTTGCAGCTATGGCACCCGGATGGTGACCGAGAGTAGTGTGGGTGATCAAGACCCATGAGGTTGACTTGGATGATCGACAGAGGGATGAAATAGACGAGGAGGATGACCAGTGGAAGAAGATTCTTCATGCCTTTCAGCAGCAGACCCTCAGGAAGTACGAGTGCAGCATCTCTGACGTGGAGACATAGAGATGGCTAGAGGAGCTGGTGATAGCTTTCAGCATGATCCGGAATCCAACGGAGTAATGGTTTCCTCTAGCTGTAAGCCAGATGCGGGGATCAGTTTGTCAGTGGTGGGAACTCTATCTTGGAGAGAAGAGGGGGGATGATGTGACATGGACTGAATTCAAGCAAGAGTTACGGGCGGAATTCCTCTCTACCATGATAAAGGCTGAGAAGAGGTAGGAACTACTCTCCCTCTAGTAGGATAGAATGTTAGTCAGAGTGTTGGGGATCATGTTCGAAGATCTCCTCCATTTTTCTACAGACCTCTTTCCAGATGAGGAGTCTCGGGTGAGACGTTTGGAGGAGGCACTTCGACCTTCTCTCCAGTATGTTCTTACTCCCTTCACGTTATCGACATACTTGGAGGTCCAGAAGAAGGCTGAATTAGTGGAGATGATGCACATGCTGGGAGGTGTATCGCAAGAGGTAATATAGTTGGGCTCCTCAAATGGGAAGGTCGTCAGTAGCAGACCTCCTGCATCAGGCACCTCTAGGTTTCGACGAGTAGGGAGAAATCCTCAGAAGTTCTAGTTCCGAACATTCGGTCCTCGCCCTTTACTTTTGCTTCCAGGACTGAGATGATTCGTCTGCGGAAACCATGGGTACCTTCAGAATCAGTGCTCGGACAGAGTGCAGTACAGCGGGGGTGGGAAATTTCAATGCCAACCTTAGCCGCATCAGTTTCCAGCTAGGCCCTTTCCGTAGCAGCAGTAGGGGAAACAGGCTCACGCTCCTCTGACGGCAGGCATTGTAGGAGGAGGCCAACCTCAGGGCACTCCTTAGGGACCTCGACCAGGACACGGTCGGGGAGGAGGCTGACAACCAAGAGGCAGGGGAGCTGGGTGTGGGCAGTTACACACCGTAGAGGCAGCAGTCCCATAAAGGCCATAAGTCTTCTGAGGTATGATCAGCATGTTTAGTATTCTTGTCTATGCCTTGCTCGATACAGGAGCTTCACACTACTTTGTTGCACTAAGTCTGTCTCGTGCCGTAGGTTTATATGCTGAGAGACTTCCAGTGCCCCTAGTGGTGAGCACACCAGTCGGAGGTCACACCGAATTGTTTTATGTTTTCCAAGGGTGTAGACTAATGATAGGGCCGCATCAGTCTACCAGGGATCTTCTACTATTACAGATACAATCATACGATGTCATCCTAAGCACACCAGTCGGAGGTCACACCGAATTGTTTTATGTTTTCCAAGGGTGTAGACTAATGATAGGGCCGCATCAGTCTACCAGGGATCTTCTACTATTACAGATACAATCATACGATGTCATCCTAGGAATTGACTAGTTGTTCTCTGTATATGCCGTCGTTGACTGATACCTAGGAAGGGTCATGTTTTCATATTTGGGCGGAAAACATGAAACATTCATCGGTGAGCGGGGTTTCCAGAAAAGTAGCTGGCGAGAGGGGACCCTCCGTTCCATGTTAGCTATACTATTAGTGGATTCGGTGAATATAGAAATGGTGGAAGTCCCATGGAACGTCAGTATGTTTATGGACGACTTCCCTGAAGATGTGGTGACTCTACCCCCTCAACGACATGTTGAGTTCGAGATAAAAAATCTCTTTGACCAGGTGAAGGGTGCAAGTTGGTTCTGTAAGATCAATTTGTGGTCTGGCTATCACCAGTTGAGGGTGAAGGAGGGTGACATCTCAAAGGATGCCTTTAGATGTAGGTATGGTCACTTTGAGTTTGTAGTCATGTCTTTCAGTGTTATGAATTCACCAGCTGTGTTCATGGGACTCATGAACTCCGTCTTCTGGGAATACCTGGATCTATTCGTAGTCGAGTTTATTGACGACATCCTGATCTACACGATATCAATGGAGGATCACACTGAGCACTTGAGAATGGTTTTAGAGGTCCTCAGACAGCACTAACTCTATGGGATGTTGTCCAAGTGAATGTTCTGGACATGAGAAGTGCACTTCCTTGGGCATGTGGTGTCCGAGCAGGGGATAGCAGTGGATCCATCGAAGGTCAAGGAAGTTGTTTCTGGGGATTCTCTCAAGAACATGGCAGAAGTTCGTAGTTTCCTTGGATTAACAAGCTGTTATCGCAGGATCATGCCCAACTTCTCATGTGTTCCTGCACCTTTGATAGCCTTGACCAAGAAGAAGAAGGCTTTTGTGTGGAATGGGAGGTGCGAGGCAGCCTTCAACTATCTGAAGGAGATGTTGGTAAGTGCCCCAGTTCTGAGGTTCCCAGAAGAAGGGGTGGCATATGATGCGTTCTATGATGCTTCAGGACAAGGCCTCGGGTGTGTGATGATGCAATGAAAAGTGGTGATCTCTTATGGGTCTAGATAATTACATCCTCATGAGTGTAATTATGTGACCAAAGATCTGGAGCTTGCGGCGGTCATGTTCGCACTAATTTTAAGGCGGAATTACCTCATTGGGGAGCGCTTCGTGGTCTCCACGGATCACAAAATATTGAAGTATATCTTCTCTTAGCATGACCTGAAATTACGAAACTGAAGGTGGATGGAGTTCCTTTAGGACTACGACTTAGAAATTTCTTACACCTCAAGAAAAGGGAATGTGGTGGTCGATTTCTTGGGAAAGAAGTCATAGAGGGATGTAGTTCGAGAGTCGAAAAATGCTTTGAAGGAGATGGATGAGTTGGCTTCCCTGCACCGGGATGTGAGGATGGATGGTGGTAGAGGTTTCCTTTATTAGATAACACTGCGGTCTTCTCTATTGCAGCAGGTAGAAAGGTCTCAGTGGAGAGACCTAGAAAGTGAAGTGATGCATGACCGGGTTAACCAAGGCGATGTTCTGTAAGGGTGAACAGAGGATTGTCAGAATCAGAAGCTTTTCCGAGGGAAGTTGTTTGTCCCATAGATGAACCACGAGAGTGTTCTTGGTGAGTTCCACAAATCACCCCTAGCAGTGCACTTGGGAGGTTCCAAGATGTACCAGGGTCTGAGGAGTCAGTTTTGGTGGCCCGAGGTAAAGCGGGCGGTGGCAGAGTTTGTGGCCAGGTGCCTAGTGTGTCAGAAGGTGAAGGCTAAACACCATGTTCTTGGTGGTTTATTGCAGCCTCTAGACATCCCCGAGAGGAAGTGGGATGAAATCTCGATGGATATCGTCACAGGGACACCCATGTTTCAAGGAGGCTACGACGATATCTGGGTAGTGATGGACCGGTTGACAAAACTGGCTCATTTCTGGCGATCAAGGAGTCGGGTGCAGTGGATTCCTTAGCACGGAGGTATGAGGATGAGGTGGTATGGTTGCATGGAGTTCTGAGGTCCATTTGAATGCATGGTTTACCTCATGAGTCAGAAAAGGATTGCAGCATTTTTTTGTCACCCAGCTACGTCTTAGTACTGCTTTCCATCCCCAGACAGATAGACAGACAGAGCGCACCATCCGGATAATGGAGGATATTCTACGGGCATGTATTCTAGGCATTGGTGGATCGTAGGAGCGACACTTTCCTCTGGTAGGGGTTTCTTACAATAATAACTATCACTCAACCATTGGCATGGCTCCATTAGAAGCATTGTATAGGAGGCCATGTCGTTCAGCCATGTGCTAGACCGAGGTTGGGGAAGTAGGAATTCTTGGCCAAAAGGAGGCGCAGAGCACGATAGAGAAGGTTCATCTTATATGGGAGAGGATGAAGGTATCTCAGGACCGGTAGAAGTCATATGTCAATAATAGGATTAACATTTGGAGTTCGAGGTCGAGGACCACGTATTCTTGAAGGACTGCCCTCGCCATGGACAATGGCGGTTCGGCAGGGAGAGTAAGCATTCTCTATGGTCCATCAGACCCTTCGATGTGTTGTGGAGGGTCGGAGAAGTGTCTTATTAGCTAGCTATACCACCACCATTTCTGGGAATACATGACATCTTCCATGTGTCACAACTCCGACGATACCTATAGAATGATTCACACATCCCCAACTACGGAAAGCTAGATATCGAGGACGACGTGACGTTTTTAGAAATACCAGTGAGGATCGAGGATCGAGTTGATAAGGTGCTCAGTGGATTTAACATTCCTTTGGTTAGTGTGCTGAGGAGGCATGGCAGGCTCGAGGAATGTACTTGGAAATGAGAGACACAGATGCACGCCTAGTACCCAGAGCTGTTTTCAGTTTTTACAGTGTTTTTTGTACTTTTTTGTGATGGAACGCTTCACCTTGTTAAATATGGAATGTGTGTCTTTCCTTATTTTCTGAATGCATGTGAAGAGTCCTGATAGTGGGGTGGGGATGACTCGATCCCTAATCAAGACACATTAAAGTGGATGCAATTAAACCCATGTTGGCGAGTCATTTCCACCCAAAGCATATAGTATCTTGACATGGGGGAAGAAACTCCCTGACCCATATGACTGGACAGTTGACCATTGAATGCTGCCTTGTTACTAAAGGGAGAGGTGTTCCTATATGTTGATGAGGTTCAATCCTGAGAGGTACCTTTCGAGGTGGTTGTTCGGACCCCCACCCACTCTTTTCGCCAGGTCTAGTTTTGATTCTCAAGGGAAATAATAGCTTTAGAGGTATCAGATGTAAAGGCCCAGACCCACCTGGTCCATTACATTTCCAAAACACGGCTCCAACGAAACGGTCGCACACCAGTTAGAGTGTCATTGTGACAGTGGCACCATGAGTGTGCACCGTGACGGTTGCACCGTGAGGGAGACACCGTGACGGTGGAACCGTGAGGGTGGCACCGTGACGGTGGTACCCTGAAGGTGCACCGTGATAGAGGCACCGTGATGGTTGCACCATGATGGTGGCACCCTGTCCACACCGAGCGGTCATCGTTCTACTTCCAGTTTCTGACTTTTTCCACTCCCGCAACATATCTTTTAACGTAAATATGATTTAATGCCCCATTTCAAAGCCATTTAAACCCCATTAATAATATCTAAAATCCCCCAAGAGTCGGGTAACCCTTAACTTAACAAAATGTGTGTTTTTTCCTCGGTGTCACGCCCATCCCCGTGCCTTCCAGTTCCGCCCCTGTTATGCCTTTCCTTATTATAAAAGATAACTGCTTAACACGTAGTTATTATGACCACCCCTCTGAGCAGAATTGTTAAATGAAAATTAATTCCATCGTAAATAACCACCCACCCGTGTGGAGAACCATGATCCGGCTTTAATGCCTTTCAAATTTCTATATCCCATAACAATAGGATCTCATATTTATATATTGCTAGTGTTTCGTCCTTCCCATTCTTGGCTGGATTTCTTTCTCCTCCCTGGTGCACTTAGAGTACCTCCTTCTCGAGGCTTATGGTGCACCTCTATTAGAGTTATTCTACTCATCCTTGGAGTCCCTGGAGTTCCTCCCCATCAAGTCACGCATCCCTAATTAATAGCGTGTGGAGAAGAACTTCGATCCTTGATCAACTAGGTTGGGATTTTCCTTCTTCTCATTTTACTATGTATCATGCTGGGAGGGTATTCTATTTTTACTGTGGTATGGATGAAACCAAACCTTATTGAATATAACAAAACAACATTTAAAGAATAAGGGGGGGGGTGATCGATGTTCTGCTACTTTTCCATACCCTTGATTATTTATGTTGTGAATTGTGCGGGCCTATGCCCACTGAAAATCATGGTCGTTGGTGGTATTACATTTTGCATTAATGAACCTCCATCTTCGGTGATGATTTAATGGATCCAGCATGGGAATTTGGTTAATCACATAAACTCGGCTGATTAAATGAATGTCCAATGAAATACAATCCTTGTGTGATCACCTTGGTTAACCAAACATAAAGAAGAAAACATAGTGAATGAGGTACTTGATTCTAGAAACTTCCTTGCTCTATTATGGTGCCACGTTATTTTTTTTGGTTGATTCTTATCGGGTGATGTTGATGAAGATGGGATCCTCTGTTGTGGAATTATTATTGATTGTGAATCTGAAGTTGTGTGGGGATGTATCTTGAGGCATGTTTTGGTTCCAGTACATTGAGGGATATCACTAATCCCTTTGTTGTTGTGACTTAACAAGATAACTAGGTGTGAATGCTTAAGTTGTTGTTTGGTTGTTTCTCTTTCTCTAACTTTTAGGTATTCCAGTTAGTTGCCCAGGATTATAGATTATACTTGAATTGGATAACATGAAAAAGTAAACAAGAATGGTTTAAATGGAGAACTGGTTATGGGAATGTGTTGTGACTTGGCCGTGAGTGTTGTGTCTTCTTTTATGAATGAATAGTAACAAGGGTGTTGTTCTTAGGTTGGCTACGAAAACCCTAGGTTGGGTTGAGTTCTTGTTACCTATACATATATATGTAGTTTTTATGTTACTTATTCACGCCCCACCCAAGTTGAGCACTTAGTTCCGAACACCCCCATTTCATGGGGGAGGGTGTTTTTCCCAACACTCTTATGAGTGGCAGGTTATTATCTCCTTTTCTGCTCCCTTTTCAAAATATCCCAAGACTCTTCAGGGAGGCTGTGACGGCCTGAGGTCCATTATAGCCCAAGATTCATCGGGCAGGGTAGTTGTGGTGGTTGGCCCAGGTGTGTGCGGGTAGGTTGTTTCACAAGAGTCTCCGGGATGATGCCCAGGTGTCTTCGGGTGTGGCAGTAGTTGATCTGGACCAGGTGTTTGCGGTCATGGTTACTTATGGTGGTTGTTTCCAAGGTGTTTGCGGGCGGGTTGTGTGGTTGTGGCCCCAGTGTGTGTGGGAAAGGAGTAGAAGTGGGACTGTAGTGAGAATGGAAGGAGAGGTTCGATGCGTAAGATGTCTTCAATATCTAGTGGGAAAGTGGCGCGGGGTACCCAAATATCGATGTGATGTCACTATACATTACTTGACTTTCATTATTTGGGGAGTTTGCGTTGGTGCGGCTTGGGTGGATAATTTTCCTTGCTAAGTGCTTTGGCTATCTCTTTTCTGATAGGGCATTAGAATGCCTCCCCACTTGTGGACGAGAGTCTTTAGTTTTCCCAACATAGTATACTTGTATGCTCACCCTACGTATATAAAACTATTTTTAGTTTTCCAGGAGGACTTCCGAGATCGTGTAGGGCCGTACTAGCTCAGACGATGGGATAGTTGCAGTTGCTGTTTTTCTTTCCTTGGTACTTTACCTTTGTAGTCTCCTTTTACGTTGTGGCATTTAATTTTGTAACATGCATATGGGAATGGTTTTCTTTGGATTTACTTTTACCCCCCAGTTTTGGTGTTGTTGGGTTTTACTATCTTATCTCCTGATTCTATTAAAGAAAGAAAAAGGGTAATGTCTTTGATCTTGTGTTTAATTTTATACCCTTGGCGCTAGTCGCCACTCCAGGACCTATTGAAGGTGGGTCCTGGGGGTCATTATCTCTCTTTCAACTTGAAGAAGGAAGGTTCTGACAATCTGTTTTCCCTTCTATCATCTTGGTGCAGACGGGTCGTGGGAAAAAATTCCAAAATAATTATCCATACATATTTTTTACTATTATATTCAAATTATAATGTCTATTTTTTCATATAAAATCTATAAAAGTTCTAAAATATGGGTTTATTATTGGTTTATCATTGAAATTATTAAAAACAAATTTTATAAAAAATATAGGTTTTTATGAGTGAAATTACGTTTGTTACTATCTTTTATATATCAAGTCCATTAGATGAATAAAAAATATTTCATTGAATATATAACAAATATATAATATCAATATCACTCACTAATTATAATTAATTTATTTTATTAGGGAAAAATAAGTATGTGACCAAAAACAATATTATATTTTCCTTTCTATTCAATCTATTTTCATATTAATTTCTAAGTAATTGATAAAATATACATTAGTATTATATTTTTGTAAATAATATATTATTCTAAATTATTTAATACTGTTCATAACATGTAATTTGAATGCAATGTAATACCTTATTATATAATAAAATATTAATAATATAGTATTGTTTGGTAAAACATTTTCCTGTGTGTTATGCAAGAAATCAAGTCATTGAGTGTAACACAATATAACCTCCTGGTTTTGTGTTGAGAAAGATAAAATATAGATTGTTTGTAGTGTAATTATTTCATGTTCATGAGTATAAATTAAGGCAAATGTAGTAATTTGTTATAAAAGAATCTATATTTATTTTTATGTGAGATGAAAAATATCACAAAGGATAAAATAATTTGATAAAATTAATTCAAAATCTCTCGAGGTGTTACATTGTACCCCGTTAAATTTTATTTCTACCTTGAAATTATCCAGGATATCAATGATTTAATACTTGTAAGATTCATTAATAGAAACCAAATTTATAGAAATGGTTACTAAAATATCCCTTAAAAATGTCATGTCTGATCAATAATGGTTATCCAAAGAAACATGTATCTGGGTATCGAAATTTAAATAAATATGTTTGGAGGGTAGATTTTACATGGAAAAAAATGATAAACATTATAGGGACTGATTTTAGGCATCAATAATAGTCAAGTGATTGATAGAAGAAAATTTGAGGGCCTCAAAGTTATAAATCTATAACGATTTAAAATTCTATTAGTTCCATCAAATTAAGTTATCATGATAACATATTTTCTTCTTATCCTTATCCTAACATTGCGCAATTCATTTATTAACCAATAATATAAGGATATATAAATAAATGATATATTCTTATAATAATAATTTCATTATTTAGTTATGCTTTAATCAATTTATAATTCATATATTACATTGTGTAATGGATTTCCAAAAAATTAATTTGACGAATAAAGTACTAAAATGCACTTTTATTATATCATAAGGCCCGTAAAAATTAAAATGTAATTATTTATCAATAAATATTTTTAGAAATTAAATATGGTTAATAAAATAATATGTAAACATAATTTAACACTAATGTTTTATCATGAATAGTTATTCATCAAAACTATTTATAAATTAACCAGGCCATCGTATACGCCAGTGGGTTGTGTACACACTTATCATCCTTTGTTCATTGGTTCAAGACTTGAATCCTTGTTGGGATTGATTGGTTGTCACCCGACACACATGATTTCCTTTTCTAAAACTACACTAATATAATTTCTAAAATATGTTGGAAATCCTTGAAATATGATTAATCACTAAATAGTTGTTTAACCAATGTTTTCAATACAAACTTAGTGAATAAATACTTCCTCTAAAGTGTATTGTAATCTTTTCATGAATGGTTAATCATATAACCCTTTTCAACAATGTAAATCAAAAAATTAGAAAGTGAGTCCCTAAATAAGCTTACCATTTACCCCATATATACCATAATTTATCTCTTGGTTGTCAAAATCCAATCATTTTAATACCCTCAAGGTAATTTCTCTTGGAACATGGTAACATGCTTAATAACCAAAAAAAAATTCATAAAAATTGCATGCTTCCTCATTTCATATTTTACCGGATATCTTCAACAAATCCATGAATTTGTAAACATAATCCATGATAGAATAAACAGCTTTTCAAAAAGCCCTTAATTATCCTAAGGTAATAAGTACTGTTCAATATAATAATTCATGTCATATTTTTCATTATCTGGAAAAATTTATGATAACATAAAGAACATATTTAGGGTATTCATTCCCTTAATCATTGTTTTCTATACACATATCCTTGACATTCCATCACATTTCTATTCCATTAGATCCATTCAACATGTTCTTGTAAATCTATTGCAAAAAACATAAATTAAAAAATAATTATACATTTCACCTTTAATATAACATATTTTTTAAACCAAAAAACATATCATATTTAATTATTCTACCTCATCCTTATGAAATTATCAAGGATTCCACAAACTATTACATAATTCCACTTTCCTTCCAAATTTCATATATAGTCACTTTATCATCATCATTGTAACCATTACTTATACCACTAAGGCCATCCTCTTATGGAACATTCTTATAGGGATATTGAGTTACATAATTTATGTTTATTTCTCCCTTAAAACACTTAAACTTCAATGATTCCTTAGAGAGGCCAATGTCCTCTTCCGTTCCCTTAACCGAAATCTTCATTTTCCAATGCAATCACTTTTGTGTGTCTTTTTCCACAATCAAAACATCTTCATATTCCTCTAACATATTCTCATAGGTGATTCTTTCAACATTAATGACACAAAAGAAACCAAATATTATTTAATCCATGGTCTTAATTGCCAGAAATCTCAAGGAACTCCTTCTTTATCCTTCTTTGTGAGTACAATAGTTGGATAATGTACAGGTTGTTAATCATGTTTTGTGAAAACTGATTAAACATGATGAAAAAATATCTCATTCCAGTGATCATCCCACTTGACTAATAATAAGAAAATGTTCAATCACATTCAACGTTAATCAAGTTCCTTCCAATTCGTGTTATTGAATAAAACCAAAAGCATAGTGTGAGAATTAAGAATCAAAGCAGAAAACCACCCAGAGAAGAAAATAATTTTATATAGGATGTCTAAATTATGAATCCATATTTAATATTTGAAAACAATGGTACATACTTTATCATTCATATGAAACTTATATTTTAAACCATCATAATGGTTTGCGAATATTCAGCGAATTCCCAATGCATACCTCTCGATAGTGTAATACCAAGAGTGTAGCAAGGCTCATTGTTGTGTACCACATGACCTTGAGTGAAGCCTAGAACAACATATTAGAAGTTTTAACCCAAGATACATCTATTATAGCACCACATCCACTTTTAGTATCCAAACCTGGTTTAATTTCTTGGAATCCACTCAATCTATCATTTTCAAAAATTCTAGGACAATTTCCAAAATTTTAACTCATCCTTATACTTATCCTTAGGGACATCCAAAGATATTTCCATTTAAATATACCAGGGGATATAAATAATTTTTTTGACATCCTTGTTTCCAATGTTTGACTAAAACATTCCTTTGATACCAATTATAGAGACCTAGGCATAACACACATGTATATGAAACCATTTCAGATGAATATTCAGTACATTACAACAATAGATTTATGAGGTCTGTAATATGTTAGTGCCTTGGTAGAAATGGAAATGAGATGTTCTATCCTGTTGAAAGATCTTTGACATATTCCATAATGATCTCCACCTTTCTTTCTTCTACTTATAGCCTTTATTGATAAACTATGTAAATTAAACATAAGAAGTGGTGTGCTGAGAATCCCAGTAAGGGTAAATAAAGGAAATGTGTAAGAATACCATGAATGAAGGGTATAGACGTTGAGTATAACACATTATGATCATACCCTAGATATCAGATATCATAATAATCATCGGAATTAGTAATAAATAGATCATAATATAAATAATAGCATTTGTCATGAAGGCAAAACATAGTAATAGAACATGGAGTTGTGGCAGATAAATAGGCATTTAATATGGTTTCTATACGAGCAAAGGCATCGTTTCCAAATCCATTATGGTATTATGGGTTCACTCATCATATCTCCTTGGTAGTCATGGTTTACTACGATGTTAATCTTTGTAGAATTATTTCACTCTTCATACCTTCATGGTAGTCATGGTTCACTCCTATAACCATCTTAATATCATGATTTCACTCATCATACCATCTTTATTTTCATTGTTGACACCCATTGTCATCATAGTAGAAACCTTTCATTCAAAATACATTTTTATATTAACTCCTAAGATATAAATAGTTACACAATTTATTGAGGTAGATATAGGTCCCACCCATATCATCATGAAATAATAAATACATGTAACACAATAATATAAATATTCATATCATAACCCTTGAAATGAAATGAGTATTATAAAAATGTAATCATATCAAAAAATATATGACAATACAGGTTTCATAATTATTTCATCAAAAGCGTAACACGTGATAGAGAAAAGGATTTCATAAACATGTATCCCTTGGAAGAGAAACGTATTTTATAAACATATAACCGTTGAAAGTGAAATATATTTAACAAAAATATAACCCATGAAAGTGAATTGGTTTCTTAAACATGTAACCAATGAAAGTGAAAAGTATTTCATAAAAATTTAACATATGAATGAGAAATAGGTTTCAAAAACATATGACCCATGAAAGAGTAACGTTTTTCATAAACATATAACTCGTGAAAGATAAATGTGTTTCATTAAGACCATGAAATTCACCGTAACCCATTAATAGAAACAATATTAATGGAGAATTTAGATTATTTCTTATAGGGGAATGTGTAAAATCCAAAGAAGTCATGATATATGGAAAATAATTTGTAAATATATTGGAAAATTTTATCATGGGGAAATATCTATTCTTCATTTAAAATGGACTTTTAAGACATTAAAACATATAAATAAATTTCATTTAAAATACCTTGAAAACATATATTGCAAACATGAAATCATTGTGAAAAATATATTGTAGGAAAACTAATAAAATAAGATTCAAAATATTAGAAATAAATTTTTATTTAAAAAAACATTTGAATCATATAATAAATGCATCAAAATGTTTTGAGAACAATTTCATGGAAAACACATTAGAAATTAATAAAGTCTGGATGAATTTTTTTGGAGAACCATTTTACATGAAATAATAAAAATGATTCCAATTTTTTTTTGAAAATAATTTCATAAAAAATAAATTAACAACATATAAATATGTCATGATAACATTATGATAAAAATGTTCCTTGAAAAAATATAAATGAAGGTTGAAAATATATCAATTCATGTTTTCCTTGAAAATAACATTTATAAACATCATAATAATTATGCATTTAAAAATTATAAGGAGTTTTCCTTGAACTGAAGGATGGTAATGTTATTTTTGAGAATTTCTATGTAATTATTTTAATTATTTGGAATTATTTTGAAACCATATGCTGAGATGACAAGTGATTCTGAAGCCCAGAGTTCTGTAAAGATAGGTCAAAAAGTTTTATCATTTAAATATCACACATGAGTGGTTTTCCTGAAAATAATGTATAAATCTTTAATGGGTGAATGGATCAGAAATTAGAGGGCACCAATGTATTAAAAATGCCAGGTTTACCCTAGGCGCATCCTAAGATTATTCTGTGCATGCCTCTAGTGAGAAAAAATGAAAATGGAAAAATATAAATAAAATAATAAAATATGTATATTATATTTTTCAAATGCTTATAACTCACTAATGGGGACTCGATCTCTTGAGGGTATGTTTTCCTTATGTAGATCCAAACATTAGTTGGCACGGACCAACAATGGAATTTTTTCCCTTAAATAAAATAATGATGTAACAATTTTTTTTATTTCCAAATCCTTATAACTCATAAACTGTAATACAGATTGAAAATCTGAGAGTAGCACTGAGCATGTTAGGTCATGGCCCCCTTAGGAGGAGCCTAACCACAACTGATGTTATTTGAGGGTGAAATTTAATTTGTCAACTATTTTTCAGGTTCATTAAAATGAAATTTCAAGCAGGTTTTTCAAAAATTTGAACTACTAATTGTATTGAAAGAATTATGGCACCGTTGAACTCGGATTTCCGGTATTCACCTAGAAAGGACATATATTCGACCTGAAAGAGTCGAACATAAATGTTACTTTTTGGAATTTTTGTAAAAAATAAAATAACATTAAAAAGATATTTTATTTATTTTATCAACTATTGAGTTGAGGATGACGATGAAATGTCGTGCAGACGAGGTGATGAATAGATGTTTTAAAGGAAACTTATAATAGCAAATTTTTGGTGCAAACATAACTGCTACATTATTTCTTAAATTAAACAACGTAATAGAAATATTGTGATATGGATGATTTTTAATAATAGTTTGTGGAAATCAGTTGGTGAAATTTTATTAGTTGATGAAAATGGATCCTCTATCTCCATATCTCCGATGGATAAAGAATTCTATTGAAAAAATCTCATCAGATGGATTTGAAAGACAAATAATTCCGATGAATGATAACAGAGTAATGATTGACGACAACATGAGGATTTATCCCTCGTCAATGGTACATCCTCAACCAGGTAGGGGTTACTTTGGGGTATTCGTTTTTACCTGTTCATCATTCCAAATGATTAACAAGGATCAACCCTAAAATAGTTTAACCTGCGACTCGTTTTGTCATGAGATTTGTGAAGTGATGATTGTGGTGGGTTTCTGGATTTTAAATATGTGTTAGAATTCTCAAACCCCGTGGATATATGTTGTAAATTCTAACACAGTGGGATCAGGCCAGCATGAACAAGGCCTGAATCCATCTATAATAAGGCATTCTAGTGTTCTTTGTGACTGATATCCTGTGATGATGGAAATGAAGCTCTAAAGTCATTGTAGTGACAAAATTGACCCTTGAAGTCCTAGGGTATAGAAGGATAAGATATCGAACCACTGGAGTGGACCTGGTGGCCTGTGGAGAAAGTCACAGATGCGGCCCCACGGACGTGGCAGTGCCAGTAACTAGCGTCGGCAGACTTAGGTCGAAAGTGGCACCACTCGGGTGCTGCATGTGAAGGGTAGTGGCCAGCCAATGCTTGTCGTGCTGAAGGAGGCGGCGTTCCCCGTGTCTTGCCCCGACGGAGAAGAGCCATGGCCCATTGGCCACAAAAGAGGGAGGACGCGAAGTGAGCATTCCACTGTGTGATAAGAGTGGACCACTCATCCGGGGCACATGCGGACAACATCAGTGGCTAGATTAACTGACTGCATGTGCCCCCATCAAGACCAATCGATCATTTCCAAGCAATACAGGAATAGCCGAGCCAGTCTGACTGATACATGTAGGGTCGCCCAAGAAGTTGGGTCAGTTTCTTTAGCCGGTATGTTTTAGAAGACTGGGCCAGTGAGTTAATGTAAGGCCACCGTGCGGCCTGGTCTACAAAAAAGATATCATCCCGTCAGTGTAGTCCGGGCCGAATTAACCTTGGTCATTAAGTGACTCAAAGGACTAGAACCAATGACAGCAAGGCCTGGGTTCAGTGGGTCTCAATGGGACTAGAAGACAAGGTGGTTCATGTGTTACCCAAGGCTAGGAATGGTCAGGTTGGTCTGATCGGTTCAGATTGGACCCATACCCAACCCTCCATGTCTTCACCAAAACTCATTTATATCTCAAACTGAAAGTATGATTGATATGTCGTCAGTGGAATTAGGAACCTAGAGATGAGAATTTCCTTATGAGAGACTCTAAGATAGTTTTGTAAGTTGTTTATGTATATATGGGTGGGATCAGGCTCAAATCCAACTGATCCCTTTTTACAAAAATTCACATATCATACATACTGGGCATCAGTTTTATGAGCCTTATATTGAATTGGGACCCTTACGATAAGATGGTCCTTTGGGTATCTCAATGTAGAAATTCGTGGAGGTAGAGGTATGAATGTTGGATTGAGGAGAAGATCCTCCCAGAATCAAGTGTGCTTGGTGTGGGAATCTAGAGGCTGAATATGATGTGAAGGATGAATAAAAACTCTTTTTGGATACACATACTAACGACCCTTTATGGATCAGAATACTAGAAACCCTTTGGAAATCTGCATACTAGAGAACCTTCTTGTAAAATCATACAAGAAACCATTTCTATATTATCATTATACAATCCATTATTAGATCAGCATTAATGAAACCCTTCGTGGATCAGCAATTTCACCAAACATCATGGATCATCCATAAAGAGACCTGTCGTGGATCCACAGTAGAGATACACTTCATGGATCTATAGAAATTCATCTTAATAGAATAAGATGATCTATCATTACGACTAATCATCTTTACTTATGTACTTATGTTATACCTGTTGTGAGCTGTTTCTTTTAATTTGTGCTTTTACATGAGAACTTTCGTTGTGGTATTTTTCTTTTATAGATTTCTATGATAACAAAGTTGTTCTCTGGGTACCTAATGAGTATTTTTATACTCACCCATACACGGGATTTTTTCTCACTTGTTGTGTCTTATGTAGATGATAGATAGCTTTCACCGGGTCTTTCGGGATACATGGCTAGATGGTGCTAATAGGTTGATCGATAGATGTGGTGTGCAACATTGACATATGAATGTGGTCTGTACATACCCTTCATGTAGAATCCATGGCATAAGACCGACCAGGCTTTTACTTCTTTTGTTGTAATTTATTTTCAATTGGGATTTTATTCTGGAATCTTTACATTCAGTATATTACTTTTACTCTCGGTGGTGGTACTTTTCGGTTTTTTTACAACTTAATTTCATTTGTAGTTTTCATTTTGTAGTTTTCACTCTTTAAGTGTTTATTGGTTTAAAGGAATTTCTTTCCCATTTGGGGATTTAAATTTATGTGCTAGTCCCCCGCCCATGGCCAATGGAAGGGGGGAATAGATTAGTCACGGCATTGGCCCCTGGGGAAGGGTCGTGACAATGATGTATTAGAGGGAAGTCAGTTCTAAGAAAATAATTATGTGTAGGTAATTTTTATGGAAGAATAATGTTATGTATCTTGAGAGCGGCTATCAGACCTAGGAGTCTAGAAATGGTGTGGTAATAGACGTATCCAAACACCAGGTCTTTGGATTTTATTTTCTGACTCAGTACAGATACACACATTTTAATGTGTTTTGGAAATGTTTTTTCTCCTGATATTTTTTGAGGTAGCTCACCAGCTATAAAAAACTAACTATTTTTCATCATGATTTCCTTTTATGGTGCCTCCACACATATATCAATCTAGGATTCATGTGTGCAACCACAAGGATGGTACAAAACATGATGATGCTTTGTTACATGGAATGTTTCCCTAGATGGTACCTTCGGGCGGTGTCCCAGCAATACCAATTCCCATCAGTCAGTTGTTTCTATCGGTGATACTAGTAGAGGACACATGTAGGCTCGGTTCCATATACAAGTTTCAGTGATAGATACACCTGAGTTTCCATGGTGAACCCAAATCATATGAGGCTGAGGACTTGCTTTAGGTGGTGACCAAGTATCAATCTAGCTAGGGAACCATTAGATCAGATGGAGCTCCTTGAAGTGAGCCATCTATGTGGAACCATTGGGTGATGGAGAGGTTTATATTACCCTGATCGTACGATGAGGTGACTTTCTAATAGATAGATCTTGTTAACATTTCTCGGAGAAGGGGACTCTTTCCATAAAAATCTAATAGGTATGTGTTCACAAGAGCTTCTACATCTCTGGTAGGTTGACATGTCTGCAGATAAGTATTCACCGTGGAATACAGACCATTCTAGGTACAAGATGAATAAGATATGACATGTGCTTCATGAACTGTACCTCTGATAGAGATGTTTTTGGTGATATCTGAGTCTGTATTATTCTTCTATGCATTCCTAATTGTGTTTGGGTGCTTGACAGAACCATTTTGGATTAATGTTCTTTCGTTGAGAAGATACAACCATTGAATGTCAATTGTGGGAAAGAAGGAAACATAAGGTAGTCTCAGAGACATGGATGTGTAAAAGGATTCTGTATGAGGAAGTAACATGGATAGATAAATCTTAAGGGAATAATACATGGAAGAGGATCTCAATGAGAAGTATGAGGTGGTATAAATATTTACAAGTAACAACCACCGCCGCATTGATTTCCCCACTAGGCTCAGGGGGTTGGAAATCACGGGAAGGGAGTAGTTGCATGCCCTCAAGATGTATAACCCAAGGTCTCCATGAATTATTTGATCTATGGTATATATCTACCACTAGATTTCATATTGTTATACATAGGTACTAATCATTCCTTCATATCAAAAATCATGATGAATACCTAGGGTTTCAGGTAAAACCATTGACTTGATCATTACATCTTGTGATACCTATGGAAGGAGACTTGATAATCATAGTTATGCCAATAGTCTGATCTAACCCTTGAGGTGAGAGTTTTGGTTAGATCCACTTGGTGGAAGCATCGAGGCCAAATTCCATTCATTTGGGTATGGAACATTCATCCACAATTGATGCTCAGATTGACTATTTTAGGAAAAAGGATTTGGTATTTCTGCAGCATTAGAATGGGGTTTTCCTCGGACGGTTAAAAAGGAAACCCTAGTAGCATAGGATAAACTCATGCATAGGTGGGTGCATCTGATCAACCTGTGCCATCCATTATAACCCTAGTTGTAGTAGATGTTTTGAGTTTTCAGTTCCCAATAGTAAAGGTGAAGTTCAAGAACGTCCTTTAAAATAATTTTTCCTGTATTACCCCTCCACAGAGATAGGGACTTCTACATCATTTTGTAGCCTGATATGGAACTAATATCAACATTATTATATCTGGGGGATTTCATAGAGCTTCATGAGATGGGGTGTTGGTGGTTGGACATGTAGAGGAATGGCTTAGCAAGAACTAGTGGTCAAGGTTATCTGTGGATTACCATACATTATATATGTGGCTGTTGAGAATGAGTACCCACTACCAACGGGTCAATGGGAACACCAATAATAAAAGTATATCCTTTAATGTGGATGGAAAGGATTATATAGGATTTTATCAATTTAGATAGCAGTGATGACTAGTGTTCGTCCAGGATTATCACATTGAGATAGTTTATACTCTTAGGAAGGTTAACGTGGTGGAAGATGAACTCAGTAAGAGGTCTGGTCTACACTTACTGAGTGAAGCGACAGTGCGGTCTGCTGTGATGCATATATCCTTCAAGGATGAGGATAAAACATATTATATTCAGCTAATGACTATTCTCCCCCACTCTTACATTGATTTTGGGGGGAACATCTTGTGGATGTTGACTGCAAGGCCCGACGAGCTCAATTATACTTACGGTAAACTCTTGATGGAATTCTAACAGGTGGGGAGCCCGCCATACTTTTCAGAGAATCACCTAACACTAGTGAAGTTTTAGTACAACAATAGCTATCACTCCACCATTGGAATGACAATATTTTAGGCCATGTACAGAAGAACTTATAAAACACCTCTATGCTAGACAGACCGAGGGGTGTCACTACTCATGGGTCTACAGTTGGTATGAGCTACCACTGAGATGGTACCGATCATCAAAGAGCAGATGAGGACTGCACATACTAGAATAAGTTGTATGTTGAGAGGAGATGGAGAACCTTGGGTTTTGATGAGGGAGATCATGTTTTCCTTCTGGTCTCACACCGATAGAGATATTAGTGATTTGGACGGTGCGATATGCTTTCTCTGAGGTTCAACAGACCTTTCCAGATTCAAGGTAGATGTGGTTGGTAGGTGTACCACCTAGGTCTTCCCCAGCATATGCACTAGGTGCATGAGTTATTTAACGTGTTGCAGCTGTGGAAGTAAATTCCCGATCCATCGCACTTCATTGACTAGGGAGAGTTAGAAATTGATGATGGTTTGAGGTTTGTGGTGTTTCCGGTGAAGATAAAGGATCGACAAAGAGTGGGTTCTTTGAAGATGGTTGATTCCTCTAATGAACGTTTGGTGGTAGCCCCAGAACCACCTAGAGAGCACATGGGAGAGGGAGGCTCATATTTTTTCTCAATACCACCTTTTTTGTAATTAGATTTGGTTATGGATTTCAGGGATGTAACTCCCAAAGGTGGTGAGAATGTAAGGTCCCATAATTTTATGGTGTTATTTTTTAAATTATATGGAATAATTTTGAGACCAGGTGCTGAGAGGGCATGTGATTCGGATGCCCGGAGTGCCCATATTGATCTGTTTAAAAATGTTAAGAATTAAATGGTGTTCATGTTCAATATTCATAAAACGTGGAATTACTCTTAATAGGGGTTCTAGATTAGAAATTTGAGGGCACTGTCACTTTCAACAGGGCGTGTTTACCCTAGGCGTGACTTAAGTTTAGTCGGTGCATGCCTCTAGTGAAAAAACCTGAAAATCTCATTACTGTCAATAAATTAATCAAATAAAATTGTTTTATTTTTAAAATGGATATAACTCGCGAATGGTGACTCAGATTAAAAATATTAGATCACAACTGCACTCATGAGAGTATGTGTTCTTTAGGAAGACCCTAGCATTGGCCAATACAGGCCAATAGTAGATGTTAGATTATGGCTGTAAATAGAATAATTTTGTAACAATTATTTTATTCTAAAATCATTAGAAATCTTAAATGGTAACTTAGATAGAAAATATGAGAGTACCGTTGATCTAGTAAGGGCATGTTCCCCATATGATGTGCCTAAACTCAATCATCTCTAGTCGAGGGTGAATGTTTATTTTTGAACTATTTTTGAGGATCATTTAAATAAAAGTTTGAGTACATTTTTCTATCATTTGGAATGGTGCTCAGATCAAAAATATGAGTGAACCATTGAACTCATAATTCCTGGATTCACCTAGAAAGGATTAACATGGACCAGTAAAGGTCGGACATAAATGTTATTTTTCAGACTTTTCTAAAAATAATGAAATAAATTTAAAAAGTTATTTAAATTTTTTCTCAACCTTTGAGCTATAGACGATGACTCTACGTTATAGCAATAAGGCAACGATGAGGTTAATTAATTGAAATTCATAATGGATTTTTTTGTGCATGTCTAACAGCTACGCTGTTTCAAAAATGAAATAGTGTAACAATATAACATCATAGCGTTACAAAAAAAGCTACGAGATTTTTATTTTTAATGTCACGTTTAGAAAATTAGTTGGTGGAATGTACTTCGACGACGAACATGGAAACTCTCTCAAACACTCACCCCAATGATGTACACTATCTACGTATTCCAGTGGGATGGATTTGAAAGTAGACGAACCATAATGAATGGTGATGAACGATTATATAGTGAGTATCAACGAAAACTCGATGATTCATCCCCTGTCAGCGACAGATCCTCAAACCAGGTAGGGGTTACCTTGGTGTATTCTTTTATCCACATTAATAATTTCAATAAACAAGTGTTGATAAACACACAAATAGGTTGTCCCGTCACTCGGTTGTTCTTGAAGGTTGGGGATTGATGATTTCAGAAAGTTTCAGGATTATAAATTTGTGTTGGAATAATAAAAACCCATGGATATCTATTGTAAATATCAACATGGATGGACTAGGACAACACAAACATGGCTCAGATCCCTCATTAATCGGACATTATTGTGTTCTTCATGACCAAAACCCTAGGATAATATAAATACAACCCTAAGGTCGTTGCAATGATGGTAGCCACCCTAGAATCCCAAGGGCGCAGAAAAATTAGAGATCGGGCCACCAGAACATACCTGGTGGCCCATAGAAGAACCCGGATGTGAAGCACCACTAGTGGAGGTGACCACAGGTAGGAGGAAGTTCCACCCAGGTGCTGCGTGTGGATTACAATGGCCATCCATCACTAGCCATTCAAGAGGAGGCGTTGCATCTCGTCGATCACCATGGCAGAGCAGAGCCGCGGCCTGTCGGGTGTGGCGGTGGGAGGACCTAGCACCGTCATGGCACCCCCTAAGAAGAGATTGTTGCTCATGTGGACTACATGTGGATATGAGGGGTGGTAATAATGACCAGCTGCTTGTGACCCTAGTCATATTGGTTGAACCAGTACAGGCTAAACCAGCCTAGTTGATCTGGTCTAGGCCAAACCAAGACATCCCTTCCAGAAGTGCTGAACTAGCTAGCCCGCCAAAACAGTTAGACATGGCTGCCCAAGAGGCCCTGTCAGTTTCTTTTTCTAATCCATTTTAGTGACCTAGGACAGTGATTTAATCCCAGACCTATTGGGCTACCATGCGACCTCATAATGAATAAGTAAATACCCTGCCAGTGTAGGCCGTGCCAAATAAACTAGGGTAACAATGTTAATCAGTGTACTAGATCCACATATTTCCTGTGTCAGGTTCAGCGGGGCCTAATTGGCTAGGAATAGAAGACGGGTGATGTGGGACCTCGGTCCAGGATTGGTTGATTCGGTCTGACTGGGTCAGACTAAACCCAAACACAACTGGTCACTGGTTCCCTAAAACACTCGTATCTCTCAAACATAGGGTTTGATTGATGCGCCGTCAGTGGAATTGGGTCCCTTGTAATGAGGCGGTCCTTTGGAGGCACTCTACAAGAATTTTGTTCGATGTTCGTGTATATCCTATTCAGATTGGATTCATATCCAAACGAGCCCTATTTAAAAAATTCCCATATCATAAGTATTGGGCATCTATTTGACAGGCTGTATGTTTCATTAGGACCCTTACAAAGTTATGGTCCATTAGGTTACACTATTTGGGACTTAGTGGATGTTTAGGAATGACTGTTGGCATTGGTAGAAGATACTCATAGAATCTAGCGTGCTAATTTCAGAAATTCGGAGGCTGGCTGTGATGTGAAAAATGAATTACAACCCTTCATAGATCAGCATAATAGTTACCCTCTGTGGATATGCATACTATCGACCCTTCATGGATCATTATACTAGCAAACCATAATGGATAATCATAATAAATCCCCTTAATGTACCATCATAATAGAGACCCTTTGTGGATCGGGATAATAGGTACCCTTAATGGATCATCATAAAAGATACTCTTAGTGGATTAGCATAAAATCAACACCTTGTGGATCAGTAGTAGTGAAACATGGCGTGGATCATCCATAGAGTGACCCGTCGTGGTTCTAAAATAGAGCGACCCTTCATGGATAAACATAAAATCCTCACAAAATAATATGAATATTGAGCTTTAAAACTAATAATATTTACTTCTTTACATATGTTATACCTAGCATGGGCTGTGTGTTTTTCTTTGTGCATTACCTTGATATCTTTCTTTGTGATGTTTTCCATTGTGGATTTTTGTGAGACCCGAGTTGGCTATGGGGTTCCTACTAAGTATTATTATACTCACCCCTGCACAGGCTTCACCCGCACCTGTTGTGTCTTGTGAAAATGATAGACATATCTAAATGGAATATTGGGAAGCTTGGGTTAGATGGTGCTTGGTGTTGGATCCATAAACGTGTTTTTCTATGGTGACATCCGACATTGAGTTGTACCTACCCTTTTGGTATGTTTGTTGGAGACAAACTCCAGGAAATGTACCTATTTTTCTGTACATTAGGTTTAGTTGGGATTGTATTCAATCCCCTTTACATTCAATTTATACCTTTTAATCATAGTGGTGGTACATTGTGCTGTTCATACTACTATATTTACTTTGTGGTTTTCATTGCGTTGTATTCCCTATATGGTTGTGTAAAAGTTTAAAGGAAATGCCTTCCCATTTTGGGATATGCCTTTTTGGTGCTTGTGACTATCCCCTAACCTATGGAATGCGGGATTGGGGTAGTCACAACACAGACCCCAGGGGACGAGTCGTGATAGGTAAATCCGTACTTTCGGTGTGAGGTAAAAGGAACATTTATTTTTCATTGTAAAAATGTTTGGAAAATTACTTCTACTAAATGAAACAAGAATACTCTTTTAAAAATATTCATAAAATAAAAAAGGGTATAAAATTATTTAAAATATTTTAGGATAATTTTACCATTTTCTTGGAAACCCTTTCTAGAAAGCATGGTTTTAAAGGATTAATGATTTCTGATAAAATAGAGGGAAAAATTGGGTTTTCATAAAAACACTTTCTTAACTGTCTAATATACCAAAGAGTGGAAGACATGGTACCAATATATGAATTAATAATTAATAAAAAATGGAATAATAAAATTCATGAATATAATTGATATATGTATCATAATATTTCATTAAATGAGCATAATCATAATCAATATTGAAAATAAATTAGATTGTCTCAATGAACTCTTATAACAAGGTAACATTGGAACATAATCAAAATTTAAGAAAATGAAATTAATTGAGACATAAAATATCATGAAAATTATTTCCATAATTATATAACAAGTAAAATGTCATTATATACATCTCAAAAAAGAATTTAGGTTGATAATAAAACATGAGTCTCAAAAATGGAAAAATAGAGACAAAAATATTTCACCAATTTCATAACATTTGAATCACAAACCACCTGAAAAAAAGATCATAAAATTGATATGTGAATACCCATTAATTTTTGTATAAAATAAATATAATATATCATGGCATGTTAATACACTACCCAAAATGGAAAGAGTGGTGAAAATTTCTAGTATGTCATGAAAATGAAAAGTGAGAGGAAATCCCATGTCTTGTGTCTTGACTCTCCTCGGACTCATTCAAAACAGCTATATAATAAATATTAAATTAATATAAATATTTTTATAAAATATATTCTTATATCTATTACTATATGTGGTTTTTTAATGACTTTATATTACCAATTTATTAACCATCGAATTTTAATAGTACACTTCGAATAATATTCTTATTGTTCCTCACATGTATCTCAATTCATGATATCATTGGTCATTATACATATATCATGATTCCAAAATGTAAAACATGATATAAATATCATTAACATATAGTAATTATTTATAATAAAAATAAATATAACATAGAATTAGGAAATGTAATAAAACATTTAGGGAGATAGTAAGTTGTACATATACATGAATGTTATTTCTGTTAATATTGTCATATTGAAATAAAGAATTAAAATGACATAGAAGTATATATGTACATAAAATTATTATTATAGAATTATAATGTTATATATATCATATAAGTTTACTTTTCACGTCCATAATACATTCTTTTTAGTTTATGAATGAATCAAATTGCTTTAAGGGGTGGTAGTACAACCTTCCTTAAAAAAATTATCATATCTATACCCAATATAATGTAAGATGATATTTTTTTGTAAAATGAATACAGAATATTAAAATAAATTATTAATATAATATATAATATATATTAAAATAGGATCATCATAATTTAAACTATTATATGATTTGTGGAAACTTAAACAATCATCATTTTGTTTGGTGGAAGTTCTTCGTACACATAAACAATATGTTAATTACCTATTAAACAGAGTGATCTGTAAGTGGAGGTTGGATAATTAGCATAAAACATCCTAATATATATATAATAATATTTTTATAAACTTTTATAATAAATATTGTGTAGGGGGTGTATAAGGAGAATAAAAGAAAGGAGCTTGAGAGAAGGCCTTACCTCTTAATTGGGTAACTCATTTTTGTTTTGGCCAATCTGCTTCCTTGGAAGACTTTAGTCCAAATGGGTGCCTTCAATTAGTATGTTAGGTCTTTGATGAAGTTTATTGGGTATATCATGGTGGATCCAATGTGTTTTAGAGTTTTCATGTATAGAGAGAGGTGGTGGCCTTTTATAGGGAAGGAGGAGTGCCACTCTTGTAAATATTAAAAGAGAGAATTCCACCGACATTTTTCATGAGGAATGTGGATCCAATAATTATTTAAATTAGATCCTTGGGTGGTTATAGTCTATATACATATACATACAATGGATTTTAAATAATATTAAAAGAATTTTCTTATAAAAAATTTAAGGTTTACTCATTAGTTAATCTTAATTTCAAATTAATGGATTTAATTAATTTTAATCACATTCACAAATTTTATAGGTAAAAATACCATGAAATAATTAAAAATTATAATTTATAGTGATTACAAATATTAAAACTATATTTCCATATTCTATTCATATAATTAGATGAATTTAATTTCATATTAATCTTGTAGTCTAGTCGACAATGCAGGGTTTTAAAGTAAAAATGATCAAAATGCACTTTAGATTTTATATCCACTTTCGATGAGAAATAGCTTCATATTATCCAAATAAGAAATTTTTATCAAAATATAATCTAATTAATCTAATAAAAATGTTAATATATAATTTATATCTATAAATAAATTGTATGGAATGTAGTTTTGAATTTAAATATAGTATTTTAACTATTCATAAAAAAATTATAACATACATAAAAATACCAAAAAAATATCCTAACCTAAATTATATTTTATTATTAAAAATTTAATTTTTATTAATACATATTAACTATTCATCATTTCCAAAAATTTTATTTAAAATTTGTTCTCCATTAAATGGAATTAAAACTATATTTATATGAATTTATGGTTATGGGCATAAAGTTTTGTTTATTCCTGTAATATGTCAATCCAGTATATTGTATGAATAAAAAAATATTGTAATTAATATATAAAATATATATTACATTAATATTACTAAATATATTTTATTAATTTATTTTATTAGGTAAAAATACCTTTCTGAATATAAACATATTAATATATTCCTTCATATTCAATCAGTTTTCATATTCACTTCTAATTTACTGATATCCTATGAGTCCTTTTTATATTTTTTTAAACCATATATTTTAATAAAGTAGATCATATTGTTCATAACTACTAATATTACTTCTAGGTTATATCTTAATAATATTATTATTTTATTAATATATTGTTGATTAGTAAAACTCGGTCATCCCATGAATGTAAGCCATCGGGGAAAGTCATTGTTTTGTGTAACATATTCTATCCTTTGTGTTATGTGTAGAGAAATTTATAATGTATATTTTGTATATTTCTTGATTTACATGGTGTGGTTTATAATGAAATCAGAACATTGTGATTTAATATAAAATAAATTATTTTTGGTTTTATGTGTAATAATAAATATAAATATGGTTAAATTAAGTCGAAAAAAATAAAAAAAAATATTTGGCTTTTATGGGGAATGTTTCACACCCCCTAAAATGTGAGGGTTTTCAATAAATACATTTCATATTTTTCAGTAATCCTTATTCCATATTATTATGACATTAAAAGACACAACAGAACATTTCTTGAACACATGACGATAAAATATATGGAGTAATCATGGAAGAAAGGTGTTAAACTACACGTCATCTCTCATCCTGGATGTAAGATGTTAAATTGAACAACACCTTACATCTTGACTAGATGATGTTAAATTGTATGGATCTCATCCTTACCTAATTTCATTAAAAGAAAATTACTTGTGTCCTTATGAAATTATGTTAAACTACTTGGGCATCACTATCTCGCTTAGTATACATCACACATAAATCTAGATCAATGTGAAAGAGGGATTAAATTCCCCTATCCCCATGTGTGATTCAGCTCCACATTGAAGGTCTGTCCTTATAATATAAATGTTTTTCATTATTCCTATAATAATTGGATATATACTGATACCTAAACCTCTATTTTTCAGCAATAACCATAGTGTTAATTTCCATTCACATCAAGTCAGGTATGTCCATAACGCATGATGTTAAAATAAAATGCAGATGTCCTTACCACATAATTTTAAAATAAATGGGTTTGAAGAGCTATGTATGTATTTATTTTCATTTCAATTAGATATATAGGGACACATCGATCATATAAAATTTTCCAACTACAACATGAGACATAATGACCATGTCATATCATTAATTTCCTCATCACATTGAGATTAACCCTCATCGTTGCATATTTCATACAATGAGAATATCTCATGCCAACATGGAAATTTTAGTAAGGTATTATCCAAATGAAGAAGGACTAAAATATCATGACAAGTTCATCATGGTCCTGAATTCAAGACAATAAAATTCATACCATGAGTCCTCACCAGATGACATTAAACTACATGGTTGATGTCTATTGCATGAAAAAAAACTGCACAATCTTATGGACCTTGCCTGAGAGGACCACTATTTCTGGTTATTTGTCTCCTACTAAACGTTCATTCCAAAAATTCATGGTTATTGATTCTAATTACTATTGGATACATAATTACACCTATATTTACATCCTTGTGTTTAGTCGCAATACCACTTTTCACATTAGGAATATAACACCTTTGTTGCATTACATTAGAATACCCTATTAATCAAGAAATATGTGTGGATAGATTCCTATCATCACATGATAAATACTGATGCATGGGTATTCAATATTAGGCCCAGATTTAACAATTAATGGAAATAATGCACACATCTACATACATGTATGACCTATATTAAAAATTTCCCATTCAAGAATAGCATGTGTCTTAATTCATTTCATCACATTATATGTACAATCACCTGGATCTCCAATCATAGGACCATATACAATAACCAATGAAAATTGAACCATAAATTCAAAGGGGTGGATACACAATAGAATTTTTATTCATACGTAGGAATCAAGTAAACATCTGGCTGTCTTGTGCATATTTATTATCTTATAGGATTTTTACCATGGATTCCCCCATCCTTACAACATAATGATTGAATTTAAAGGTAAAAATAATGGTTTAATGACATAGAAATGCACAAATAATATGTCCATACATAATTTTGATTAATCTTCTTGTAAAATGACTCAGTCACATGATATTATATCTGCACAGCAGATATTTCCTTACCAAATATCATACTCCAAGGAAACTTTTCTTATAGTATTACTTTAAAATTAACAAAATAATCTACCTACCTCATATAAAATTTTAACTTATATAGACCACTATCTGTTATCATCCATCATTGATGTACCATAGGAGTATCACCCTGATCATTCAATGTACAAGGTACTTCCACCATCATTAAGGAACCTCAATTCAAAAATCACCCTTCATGTATAGAGTAATTCACATTTCTAATTCCATTAATGGACCTCAGAAATTGATACCTAGCTTCAGGAGACAATTTTATATACTATTAATTTTTTCCTAATAGATTCTGAATTTGTTCCTATGTCCATCAAACATATGCACCACTCTGCAAATAGGAATTTCTAATTCTTTTGAGACCTCAAGTAAAAATGACAGAACCCAGGACCTTAGTTTTTTCTATTCCATCCCTAGTATGACTACCCCATATCATTTCTCTTAACATGAGAACCTCAATTAGTGACTTATAATATTTTCTTCTCCCACTAAAGAGGTAGTTGGAGTGCTCATAACACTGGGTATCCTTATTGGGATATTATGTATCATCCCCCACAATAGGTCCACGTGTCTCACAGTCTTAAACATACTACAATAATGTCAAGTATGATTGAAAATAAAGCCTATCCTATAATGGTCCAAATCAAAATAACTTTATCTAATAAAGAAATATAATGAAATAATTTTAGGTCGAAAATCTACAATGGGCGGCTAGAGACGAAGTCGATTCTTCACTCTATAGATTCTTCTACTCCAGTGTTTTGGAAAACTTATGGCAGAAATAAATAATGTATAATGGTCTTGGGGATTACCCTGTTGAACCTGTATTGGATATTCATTATTTTTTGGACACACTAGTTAAAGAAAATTTGATGGTATTGATGTGTCACTTATCCCCTCCACAATAACATGTCCACTAGGACATGTCGATATCTTAATATTACATGAACCCTTTTAAAATATTAAAATCTCCATAAATCACAATTCATTTTTTGAGTTCCTTAGATCACCATAATATTCCATGACACTTGGAAATGAATACCCATATTCATGGGACCCTTTTCCAGACTATGGATGTATGACTATGGAAACTGCATATGAACCTATGGTAATCAGCCAAATGGATCACTCTGAAAAAATCGAATTTTTAATCCTAGTGAGCCCTAACATCGATATGAAAGAACTCAACACCTTTGTTTATTTTTATCCATTCCCATCATGTTTTTTGAAGACCATCTTCATGACATGAGTAAATTTAAACATGATTTATAATCCTCATAACCAAATTATTGAAGAGTATTCGACAACCACAAAAATATTTCTCTATTTTTATACCCATTCTCAATGTTGGAATAAGATTCTCCATTCCTGAACATTTGAAGTCCCACACCTCATAATTTTGAACCACATGGTGTAGGGATTGGGCTTCATAATTAATATTTTAACTACATTAGGGTGCCAGAACCGTTCTTGGATAATATTTCTTCCATACCCAAACTTATCATGTTGAAATTTTTATGTTATTTAATTATTCATGGACCTCTGAAATAACTGAAGATCATTTTTAAAAGGCCACAATATTGATTCATAAGGGATTTTAACTACCAAATAATGTCCTATCCTTGTTGAAGGGGATGATGTCTGGACCATTTGAGCCCTTGTAACACTATATAATAACCTAAAAATGTATGGTTTTATGGGTCATCTCTAGAGTGTCAGCCCCACCCCATATTCATCACCTCAATCATTTGGTTCATAACTTAAATAGCACATCTTCTATCTATCTTGGTGGGCCTAGATTCCCTATTATTAATCCCTCTACTAATATAACCCCCACTAATCATCCATGAAATGAATAAATGGGTGGGACACATCTAGTTAAAAATGATACCAATGCATAAGGTAATTGACCAACCCACCAAAGAAATATCATCAATGTAGGATTAGAGCTCTGAGCCTTAGGAGCCATAGAAATGGCACAACATAACCCTACACCGCAGGGTGTTTTTGTTCATTCATAGCATTCCCTCACCAAATTCCATATCATTGATCATGTTGGAGATGTTAGACATTATATTCCATGGAATCCAATGGTATAAGAAAAAATACCCTAACCAACATTGATATAATTTATAATATAAATTCCAAAAACTACAATGAAAGAATGTAAGAGCTAAAATACCCTAAAATACAGTGAGAAAATATCCAAGATTAATGATTTTAAACTAAATTGATAAAAAGTCCAAGCTAAAATATCATAAACTAAAATGATTGAGTGTCAGTTCTAAAAGACCCTAAACTACAACAGAAGGGTGATTTAGTAAAAAAAATAGTGGAAAATGTTATAAGGATACCCATATATCCATAGAAAACGTCTATCTACTATATCTAATTCTATAATATTTGGAAAAATATAGATAATTCTCCCTCAAAGACATATAGTCTACATGAATTTTCTTTTTGTCAGTCAGGAAGTATAATGATTTCTAGAATAGAAATATCCATGAAGAATATCATGTTGGTAAAAATTTATGAGAATATCTCAGGAAGAATCTATTTGAGTTTCAACAATCAAATATTGTAATTCAAGATTAAATGATACTAGAAAAATGGTATGTATCATAGGAGATTCATATAAAATTGGATTAGTGAAACTTTATACACATTAGTAATGAAATAGAAAATGGGAAATAATTTAAAGGGTTTTGATATCCCATTCATTGATAGTGTGCAATAGGTGGAATCTCCACATTTTAGAGACTCTCAATGAAGAACAAAAAATTTTCATCTGTGAAATCACAATAAGATTAGATCATCTAAGAAATCCATGTTTATAGAAGTGGAAATGGAGTGTCATTTATAAGAACAATCACATAAAGTAGAAAAAAATATGAAAGGGGGTATCCCACAAGTTTCTCTCCTATAAGCTTAACCAGACTCAGCGGAAATTATGCAACATCACAGTGACAAGTAGTTTCACACCTACTATAACACAATAAAGGAAGGACATTGAATCATTAAATCCTTCTATGAAGTCTTGACAAAAGTATGATTAGAGATGAAATCCTAATGAACGAAATTTTGTTGCATATGTCAGCTAGATAAAATAAAATCATATCAATGGAAATCTGTAAAATTATAGCAACTTCATGAAAATCACATGAACTAGTAAGTAATTCATGATCGGATAATAGAATCATGAATTTCCTTGTCCTTGAATATATCATGGACTTCATAAAGCCGAATAATATCAAGAAACTGTATGATGCCTTTGATTTATCAAGGTAAAGTGACCATGAAATGGCCACATGAGCCGCAATATATTTTAAAATGATAACACGATCCAAGAAGTTGATCCAGAGAAATAGTCAAGATGATTCTGCTACCCCTGGGAAAATCTCCATCAATTTCTGAAGACATGATCATGGTTGATTGAAAACAGGAGACATTGTAAAAGAATTATTTCCAAGTGGTTCTCTCAAAGTCTTCTCATGAAAAAAATCATGTGATCAGTAGTTGTAGGATGGTTTTGGAACAAGGTCACCCAATAGAAGAATGGAGTGAACACTCATGGATTGTTGAGTATTTGATGAATTAAATACTCTCTACTTCTCTATTTATATGGTATTCTATGGAATAACAAATGCAATCCATGACACCAATTGGTGAACAAAACCCATATGCGGGTAATTAAATTATAAATAACTAGGTCCTTATCCTCATATATGTTTCTTTGAGGTTCTTGGGGGATTATTGGGAACCCTCCAAATGAGAATCTGTAAATTCAATAATGGAAGAAATACCTAAATATAGGTAGTATTTTCTCCATAAAACAAAGGGAGAATACGGTTGAAAAGTAACGTAGATCACATGAATCTCTAGAATATATGTGATCTCCTGACCCATGGATTATCACGAGGATAGTCATATAGAGAACAAATCCATGGGTCGATCCCATGAATTAAATTTTTTAGGGCCTATGTGTTCATGTGAATTCATCCTAGATAAAAACATTTCATGTAGTGACTGCCAAATAAGATCCCCTAGGTCATAAAGCCTATGATGTGATGGAATTCGGAAAATCCCTCTAAAAATATGTAAAAATGGGTGGAAAATGTCATAAATAATGGAACATCTTGTTCTCATAATGACCAAGTGACACATCACTGATATAAAGATTGATTGTATTTAACAACACCCATAAAACCTAGCAGGATCCCCATCGTTTTTAAAATAATTAATTGGAATAAAAAATGATATTATGGGAGCCTCGTATGATAGTAAATCTCATGTGATCCACCCCAAGAGACATTCATGACACTCTAAGCCCATTAAATCATGTCCATCTCACCATGGATGAGCATGAAGACATGTCGCCCACATCACGTCAATGAATTCAGATGTACCTGGGTCAATTAGTGCTATCTCTTTAACTCTAAGGAAAAGTAGAGGCAATTTAAAATGGAATGCTCACACATATCCCCAAGAAGCATTGTTGCTCACAGGATGCATCACCAATAGGGATAATTAATGTCTTATAAAATACATATGAAAATTCAAAAAACCCCAATAGTATTTTTGATGTAATTAGAGCTTATTGTTATTGTAAAAATCATATGATACAAGGGAATGTTCTCGTAAGACCCCTTCAGAAGATAGTTTGATCACTCAAAGGCCCTCGATAATGATATCATTATGGCATAGAATATCCTAAACAATGGATCAATGGTCATGATAATGCCTTTGGGAAGGCATTATAATCACATGAAAGTCTTTAGACATGTTGGTTTGAAAATATAGGTAAGCATCATGTTGTCAGTGTGGTTTAGAGAGACTCATTTAATTAGACATAATACTATGAATGGGGAATTTATATCATGATATTGGGATACCTAAAAATCATTTGATTTTCCAAGAATAACACATAGATGAACCTCTCAAAATAGTGTGAAGTAAAATACCCCCACTGACCCATCCAAGATTTGCAAGATATCTTCCACATAAATAACCAGATAATCATGTTGGAACAACCTATAAACCCCACACCTCAACATCATAAATACATGGACTGTTCCGTGGAACCTTTCACTAGTTCACCCAAGCATCATTGAAGATTTCTCGATGTGTATTATCTCATGATCAGACAAAATTCACATCAGGGATGATCTAGAGAGCAACTAGAGTTATCATACAACATGCTTAGGCACATTATGTGATTACTCATAGATCAAGTGAAGGACAATTAGAAGTTCACGTGATGTATATCCTTCATAAAATTTAGATCATGCAATACATAAAACAATAAAACACTGAAAAAACCTAAGTCATATGCAATAAAAATATATTATAAAGGCTAAAAACTAGATATACATATGGGAAGTATATATATATTAATATTCATGTTCTTTATATAAACCACTGAAGTCTTTCAGAAGTATAGGGAGATGTTTCTTAGGAAACAAGACACTCTGTTTGTATACAATTTGGATCAAGATAAGCCGCAAGGACATGTCAGAGAAAGGGACATGAAACCCCTTGGGCATGCCTCCCATGTCTCAAAAAACCCTTTGGTCATTCCATCTAGACAGTGTGATATCATCTAGATATGTCAAACAGATCATACAGATACACCAGTAAAAGTTAGCTAAGTCTAACGATATCATTAAAATATGTCAAATAAATATTTTGATGTCATCTATACCATAAATCTATAACTCATTATAGCTTCGTGGAAAATCAGCTAGCTCTTGCGACATCCTCCAAACATGTCATCTAACCTTCTTGGTAAAACTCAGACAAGTCATCTGGGGCATGCATCATCTTCTAGACATGTCACATTGACTCTCACAACACCCTCTATGGGTTTCTGTTAGCTGTCACAAAGACATATGGTAATGTTATTTGGATAATGATGTTCTATCCATGAATGATATGTGTGATCATGTGATGGATTCCAAGATTAGTCAAATATGTTTTTATATGTCATCCAAACATGTTAGCTTTGGTCATGAGGAATCCTCTAGACATTCCATCTAGGTTATATGACAACTCTTAGTCAAGTCATCTAGGTGATGTGATTGACATTGGACATTTCAATTATACATATTCATGCAAGTCAAGAAGACAATTAAGGAATATCAGGAAGACAATGAACACATGTATGAAAAACAAGTAGATAAAAAATGGGAATTCCAAGATTTGATATCTTTTTCCATCCTCCATAAAAGACAATATCCATGTGTAATAACTGACCCATTAAACTACTATGACATATATTCCTGCTATAAAAAACATATATAGGACACCTTCATAAGGCCCAAAATCCATATTATAAAGTTGGTAGGGATGTCCCATCACATGAATACTGCATTCCAAATAAATGTGACTGGTTACTTTCAATACCTTATCTCTCATACTGAATATAGATCACATGGGTATATGGAGTCACAATGATCATAAATTTCATATTTGAAACCCATATTAGTCTAATGGAAACTTAATTTTGTAAGCTCTGATCAACCATATAATATAATTTTGCTGCAAATATAAGGGTAACCTCAGTTTTAAAATCATTATCAACAATATAAAATGATATGTCCCACATAATAGAAAGCCTCTATTTATATTCCAGAACTCATTAAACTATGAGGAATCTGAATCTTTTAATAAAAATCATATATAGGATTCCTTGCTGTGACCCAACCCTAAACTCAGTTGGGAATATCGTTTAGTTTAATACCCTTAATGTACCTATCATTACAACCACTAGGAAACCATATTTACCAAGGGATAATGATATTATCTCATCCATCAATGGACTGAGAATCATTTTGAACAATGATGACTATAATCTTGGCTATAAACAGGATATATAGGATTAATTACAAAGGACGAACCTCCATATTAAATATCCCAATGGTTTTCATTGTACTTGAGAACTACATCAATATATAGTGAGATGGATTACATGTTATACATTATTCCTCACAATGATAATGTATCATGTGGTCACAATTAGTTTGAATGGTCATATAATTCAAATCAAGAATCTCCAGAGGCTAGGGAAACCTCGGGGTGTATTTTCCGATGAGTGGAATGATAGCATTACCTCTATAAATTGGAATATAATTTTGGGAATCTATAAGGGATGAATTAACAATAATTTCTCTAATTTCTACCATAATAAGTATACATAGGATGTCTCCCTATTACTCAAACATTAATATCTAGTTCCTATGTTACCACACATATATCCCTTTCACATGAAGTTAAACTGCATGGGATTTAACAAACTACATTTTTTGATTATTGAAATAAATATGATACATAGGAAACATCTTAATGGCATAACCCGCCCCCCAATAATAATAGCCTCCCTACCGAACATATTCTTTAGAAGTTCATGGTCAAGAAGCTTTAGTATATAAGCAGCTACACATTACTGGGAGATTTATGGATAACATAAAATACATATATATGGTTAACTAATGTGATATCGTTATTCTATACATAATATGTATTAATCTATGATATGCATGTTAGGGTATCCAATCCCATATTGATGTTATTAAGAGATTCACGAAAATATCTTAATATTATTAGAGAGTCTTGAGTAGAAAACAATTCCCTCCAAAATGGTACGATGAGCCTGACATCCCATCCCAATGACCCGTCTAACATCCTAAGCGTCATTGGGTATAAAACCCATATTGAAAAACTACCTTTGGAATGAATGATGGTACCCAGTTATGGATGTAGGAACAATTGGGAGATTCCATCAGGAATTTCAATGCTGACCCAATATCATTAATTGGGCAGAAAATCATATCACTGACAATCAAACCATCAGGAAAAAAAGAATACCTCACAGTCATGACCTTTACCATCAAAATATATAAATATTTATTTTCTGGTTTGGGGATGTTGGTAGATATGATATAGGATTATCATGAATTGATATTTTGGTTATAGTAACTGAATGTAAACATATTGTTGTGATGAGACTTAAGTTACAATGTTATTTTGGGACACATGTCTCCTTTTTTAGTTTTTGATCAAAAAATGTTTTTACATATGGTTTTCTAGTTCCAAATAATATTATCTTGATGTAAGATCATTTCATCAATTTTTGTGTATAGCGGTACACCTCCACGAAATATTCCATGGGTTACTTAGGTGGTTGATGAGGATTCTCCTCCTAGGAATTAGACTTTATATAAAAATATTATCAAATCAATCATACGGGTAAATTGTGTAATCACCTAACAAGTAAATAATTCCAAGAACATAGTTGTAAATTTTAACCCATGAGTTGTAGGAGAAAGTGGTAAATTAAATGGGTTCCGGTGTTTGACTCTACTATCTTTTAGAGGTACAAATGAACCTCATGTGGTAAAGGAAGATACTTATAAAGTTGACTTTATCATCGTTTTTCAGGATACTCTTGAGAATATAAATATGAATTGTATTCCATTGATACTATATGGTCCCTTTAATTGATTGTGGGATTCTATGGTACAGGTGGACAAACACATGGTCTTACAATAGAAGGGTTTCAAGCCCCATTTTATTTAGAAGTATCTTCTATAATTGATGACAGTGGAAAACTATATAGAGTTCAACTACTAACACAGGAGAGAGAATTCAGTGTTAGTGTACACAAATCTTATCATGTATCCAAAACATTTTTTATAGAGGTATTAATGAATAATTTGCTGGTGGATCATATTTACATGGGGGGGGGGGGGGGGGGTTAATGTGTATCTTATCAAAAGTATAAATGTGGATTATTTTAAATTATGTGAATACGGTAGAAACAAATATTATTTAATTGATGGATAATGTAGGAAAGGTTTGTTGTTTTTACCCTTATCTTCCATCCGATGGTATCTTTGTAGCCCCAATGTAATGAAGAGGAATTATCATGATGATCACAGGAGTGGGGGTGTGGGTGATCACAACATGCCTCTTTGGCACCTTTATTCATATCCATCAATGTTTATAAGACTTGTTATTAGTATAGAAAATTATGGCACACCATTTGTTCATTTTCATTACCTATAAAAATGTTAAACTGTTGTGGATATTATGGTTATCAAAATAATTTCTATGAGGATATGTATACCTAGTCAACGTCTGTGATCATCAACTACAAATTCTACTAAAAATAAGTAATGTTATTCAATGAATATAGGGCTATAGAGAATGTTCTTAGGAGTGAACCACCTCCATTCAATTTATGAGTCTACAGTGGGGGTAGATTTGTGTCTATCAATTGTGAGAAGTACCATATTTAATCCATATTTTCTGAAAAAATACTTCATTGATATAGGAGAATCCCATATATTTATATATGTGTATTGTTATGATATTACTAAATCACCACTGGCACTCAATTACATTATTATGGATTTAGAGACCAATATTTTAAAGAGGATATATAAAGGGTTTTTGTTTCCCAATTTGTTCACTATTAGTAACTGATGTGGATTTAGTATGGGATTTCCTGGTTCACAATATGGATCTATTAAACATCATCATTAGGATAGAATAACCTATTTCTCACCATGATCACATATATTTTCTTATCTATGTATTTTTTTCGATGTTACCAATGGGAGATCTTATGTGTTTCAGGGAGAGGTGGATCCATGGTCATGTTATGTAGAAAAATCCATAATATAGATTATGTGTTTTTTGAATTCTATAGATTTCATTCCTAAAGAAACTTTATCAATTTTATATTCCCACTATTTTTATGGATTTTCATGATGTTTTGAAAGATTATTTCATTACTCATCCTCTTGACAGGTAGGTAGAGTTTAATATTGACCGCCTACCAGGTACACAACCAATTTTTATACCCTCAAATATGACTACACTTTCATATATGAAGGAGATAAATATTCAATTCGATGATCTGATGGTATTTTTTTACCATAGTGTTTCTCCTTGGGAATCCATTAAGTTATTTTTCCTGATGAAAGATGGTTCACCCTAAATATGGGTGGAGTTTTAGATGTCAAATGGGGTAACAATTATGAAAAGAAATCCCTTTCCCAGTGTGGATAGATTGATTGACCAATTAATAGGGGAGAAGAGACTTTCAAATATTGATCATTGGTCAGATTGTCATTAACATAGTGTTCATGAGTATGATATATCAAAGATCACTTTGAGAAGAAGGTATGACCATTATAAATATAATGTGATACGATTTTAACTAATTAATCCCCCTGTATATATAATTCTATTTTATGAATGAAAAATTCCATTAGTGTCTACATACCATTGTGGTAGCATTCATGGATTATATTTTCTCTCATTTTTTATTTCAGCACAAGCATTTGAGACATTAGATTATGGATATATAAATCTTTAAGAGTCACTATTTTTGTTTAAATCATTCCAAATTATGATTATAAAATAAATATGTGAAGTTCTTGGGACACATGATTTCTAATAAAGGATTATTAGTTGATATTGAGAAGGTGATGCTTGTCCAATAAGAGGAAGATATATGTAACATCTTGGATATTTGGAGATTCCATGGTCTTATAGTGGTTAAAAGATGGATCTAAGTGGATTTTACTATGTTTCATGACCATTGAGTAATCTTACCAGGAAATGGGTGAAATTATAATTACATGATTACTGTATATATTATTTTTATGAGTTGAAATTACATTTGACATCAACTCTTATTTTGACATTACCTATGATGAGTAATGTGCTTGTGTTTTTTCCGTGGTGATTATAGTGTTTTTTGGGGTTACATGCTTATACAGGATGATATTTTGGGGGCCTACAACTCTCAAGATCTTCATTTGTATGAGAAGAATTAACCGAATTAAAAATAGTAGAATGTCAATGTCATGAATGCATTTAAAAGTTCTAGAAACAATATTTTTGGGGAGTGGTTCACGGTATTTTATAACCATAAGAATATGAGATACAAATTCTCTCATAATTAAATGAATACCTAAAAGATGCGGTGGGATGAATTCATTTAGATATTTGAATTTGACAATTCCGAATCCCAGGGGAATGAAAATGTAACGAAATATATTCTCAAGAAGTAAGTAAAATTGAATGTTGTAAAAGAATTTAAGGATGATTGAATACTTATGGGAATATTTTCTTATTTTCACCCATATTCCCTAGAGGATGTTATATGTAAGTTTTTTCCAAGTGTTTAGTTATCATAATCTTTCCATAAGCCTATTTTACAATGTATGTATTAGGATGATGAATTTATAGAAATTAGAGTGGTCATGTATTTTATAGAGATTATTTCTAGTTGGTCTCTCTCTTTAGATAGTTTTCTCCATATTGGGGTAGGTTTTTTCATGATAGTGTATATTAGAAGATAATTGTTTTTGTAATTTCAAAGTTGTTTTTGTGTTGTTGAAACATGTACAAAAAATATGCATTATGAAAGGAGATAAATATTATGGTTTTCGAGTATGATGGATGCCATTCTATATTGTGTGTCCTAATGTTACACCTAAAGAAATATCAAGGTTAAACATTTGTGTCCTTATAGCTTTTCAATGACTATTTCAATACTAGAATTGAAATGGGATTATGGGTTGATTGACATTTCTTTGATTACCACAAACTACTAGATGGAGGATTTCTCTCATTGTGGTGATTGATTGGTTGAAAAAGTCATCTCACTTCTATATCATCAGGTACACCAACAAAGATGAATAACTAGTCAGGATTTATGTACTATATACTATAAGGTTTCATAGAGTCACATTTCCATTTTCTCATACATGGATCCTAATTTTACATAATAGTTATAAAATAGTACAAAAAATGTGTTGGGATATCTATTTTGATTGTGTATATCTTACCATACATAGAAATATAAATACATAAAGAATGATATTTAGATCAAGAGTATATGCTTCGTGCCAATGTCATGGATTTAAGTGGATCATTGGAAAACTATATGGGATTGTATTAGTTTTCATATAATAATAATTATAAATTCATTTATCATTATGGATACCTTTGAGACATTGTATGTTCAGTAGTGCAGGTTACCACTTCGTTGTCCATAGGTGGGAGATGCCACTTTGGTGGGATATAGTATATTTTCTAGTCGTTTGGGATGATTTAGGTAAAATTCTAATGATTGTTTAACTATATTTGGTAGAAATCATAGGTATATTATCAACATCATCACCTAGATTTTTTTGGTTGGAGAATTTGTTATATTGATTTTTTCTCCTCGGTTTGGACATTGAGGATTAGAAAATATGGAATTTTGGTTTTGGGATATGTAGGACAATTCGAGGGAACCATGTTTTTTGGGAAGGATGGGTATTGGATGGACATGATAGTTCTGTTTTTGGGAATTCATGATGTCTTCAACATATCAAAACCCAATAATTACCATCCACACCCTATAACATTTATTTATGAGAATATGTCATGTTGGACCCATATATTTCTATTTTGTATTATCCTATGGATTTAATTTACACCAAGGTAATAGTATTTCATTATAAGTGGATTCCATTAGTCATTGAAATACGATGACATGGATCAGTTTCTAATGAGACTTTGGGGGTGTGAGTCACTGATGAGGGGTAAGTTGATTCACCTATTCTTGGAAACCCTTATTCTCCATGCATTTCTAAAGTTGTAATGTTTTATGGTGGGGATTTTTCAACATCCCGTTACCTAGTTTCATTCATTTCTTATCTCAATTTCTTCCATATTTTTAGGTGCGGTTTGGGTCATCCAATGATGGTGAAATTTTAAATGGAATGTGAAATAATTTATAGGAATGAATGTTCACCATAATTAATGTATTATAGGTATAAAAGGCCATATGGATTTGTGGGGTTCTCCAAATGATTATTGAACATAAAATATTGTTGGGTTTTTTCTATCGAATATGGACTATTTTCTGTCATTTTAAATTTTTCACGTCATGAATGGATTACATTACATGAAAAATATTTCCAAAATAATAAATTAATTGGTTAAAGGAATGAATATATTACTTAGTATAGATCATGTTCATATCCTTTAATGGTCAAAGAAAATATTTATAATATGAGGTGATGAGTTTTTTGGTTTCTTATTTTAATTGAGAAATTGTTGTCATGAATCACTTTCACATCATGAATGTTTCAAGATTGATAATTTTTTTTCTATTATGATGAAATTTTTATTGTTTTTGAAACATATTTATCAAGTACTACAAACACTGACATATGATTTTGGGGATCTAATGTCTTAATAGAATATTTGTTTGGTGAGAGATTATCAAGATTGTAAGAGTGAATCTCTCTGAGTGAGAGATGTTTTTTGTTTACTTAAATTGATTATGGTAGTACCATTGATCTATTTTAAAGATACATTTCTCAGTGAAGATAATATTTAAGATCATTTCTAGATCCATTTTATGATTTTCTTCTAGAGCATGACCCTTCTGTTTGCTGTGGTGCTACATGAGCCTTCATTGTGGTATGTTGTGGTATGCATTCTCTACCGATTTGTTTTGTAATAAATTTACTCTCATAGGTAAGGATTGATTAAAGGGACTCTATAATTAACTTTAAATTCTTTCATGTTATTGGTCCCCATTGCAGGAGTGTGCCACCTGTGATTGAAGTAGGTGGTTACGTCTATAACCAATGTTGGATGAATTGTATTATAATGGTTTTTTATATATTTTTATAAAAGAATTTCCATCATTAAATTATATGTGTGGGAAATGGTTTTTTGATAAAGTTGTTTCCCATTATTTTAGAAATAAATAGTATTTCCAAATAATTCTAATTTTAATTATAAAATGGATTTAAAATAATGGTTTTGAGGAAATGGTTTTGAAAATGTATTACAAGATAAACCTTGATAATTAAAGTGGATGGTTTTGTAATATTCCTCATATGTTTTTACTGTTAGCGGCTTCAATCATGGAAAATTCATTTTATCCATAGGCAGGTTGTTCCTGGGAGATGTTATACCATTTAGGGGGTCCAATTTCTAGGTTGTTCCTTATATCTGTATATTTGATGCACATGTTTGGACAATTGGTGCACACAATTTTCTATGATTTTGTATCATTATTATACCTATCATAACATGTAGTCATCATTTTCATGATGTAAGATTTATTATATTTTTTTAGTATTTTTTAGGATATTTGATACATGATTTTATTTCATTTCACCAATATATGTGATATGAGTTTGAAAGTTTCTTACCTGTATTACTTGTAACAATAGAATAAGGGGGAAATATGTTTCATTGCGTTTAATATAGGTACTATTTAGCTATTTATCATGAATTTTTTTATTTAATGTTGATAATGTTTAGATTGATATATAGAGGGAACAATTGGGTAGGATCCTACTGTGCCTATTTAGACCAATCCTTACACAAACCTTTGATGGTGTATAGAACATTGTTTTTCAATTGATGCAGGTAAACCCATGGTCCCACAATGTGGTGGATTGGTTTATGTTAGCTGTGTCGGGGAAGATAGTGGTATGATTGTGGGAGTTTTCCCATACCATAACACGATGTATATGATTCAGATCTAGATATCCTTTACTATTGTACTAGTATAATGTAGATTGTTTAGGTAAATATTACATTCGTTATTTTTATATTATCAATTATATGAATTATATTTATCATATAATCATCTTCTATATATTCCATCTATATATATTTCATTTTTTATACTTTAGGTTTAGAGAAATTATTCCCTCTAGTTGTTTTCCAAGCCCATGTTCTAGTATCTTGACTATGGGGGTCTGTAATTTCTATCATGTATGTGATGAGTTTGGTCAAGTATCATTTTTAGAGTGTTTTTTGGTCGGAGTTTTCAAATCAGTTTATGGAAAAAACTGATGGTTTCATTATTGGTTTTTAAATTCCTACAGACCTATTCATGGTTATATGAATATTAAATAAGATTATATGTATAATTTTTGATTAAATAAATAATTAATAAGAAATTAAAAACATATGAAAATACAAATATCGACCTAAAATTAAAATTATCATAAATTTAAATTTAACTAATTTGATATCAGTTAAATGTTCTTTGTATTGAATAATCGAAATGGGACCATTCCCAATAATTGATGTTCCTTATATATAATATATAATCTATAAAATTATAATGAATAAAATCAATGAAAAAATTCAAAATGGATTAAAAAAACAAATTTGATCTTTTCATGATTAATTTAGAAATAATAATTTTCCAGGTGTTGGGAAATTTCTACATGGAATTCACTAATTACTCAGTCTATTTCTAGGTTTTCTCTTCATTGAACATTGATGATCTAGGGTATAATCTCACTAGTAGTTATCCATATATTCTCTTTTATCTTGGAATTATTTTATTTGAAGTCCTGGTACAATCATAAATGATTTGATCACCTTTAATTTTATTTCATGATTTCAACTAAATCCTTCCTGATTGGATGCTCATGTACCTATTTCATTTATAATTGAGAGGATGAAAAAATTTCAATGAGATCTCTTAAAAGTAAGAGGAAACCATATTATTTTCCTCATTGATAAAATTATTTTGGTAAAGGATGCATTTTTTAAAACAAAAGTGATTTCGCCCTTTCTAAAAAAATATAGATCTCTGTATAGATTGATCTAGGGATTAATATTAATAATTACATAAGTAAAAATAATCATATAATAATCCTAGTAAATTAGAAAAATAATAATAATAATAATAATAATAATAACATGTTACTAAATCTTGTCATGATCTAATATAGATAAATTAAATATAATTTATATTAAATAAACAAAATCTTATTTATTTTAATGATATTTATGATTTTATTTTTCCATTTGTAAGTTTTATAACTCATCTTGAACACCTTTCATAGAATTTACCAACCCTTTAATAATAAATCAATATTATTCACTCAATAAATAAATAAAATGATATTATATTCAAGGAATTATGAATAAATATTTATTTAGTCATCAGGATACATAAATATGATTACTGAATGCATGTGATTTACAAAATGTAAACAATTTAATAATTGTTATGGAGAGTACCACTTATAAAATTTATTGTATTAATATTGAACCATACTATGAAGAAAGGAAAAACAATATTTTTATCTCTCAATGAAACATCATTACTAAAATTAGGTGGGCGTTATTAAATTCCACTATCAGTGCATTACTCTTTTTAAATTCTCTAGTAGTGAAATAATTTAATGGTGTAATGATAATCATCCATATAAAAAATTAATATAGTGCAATATAATACATATTTCTTAATACCTCGTCCAAAAAAATTTAATACACTTTTATCATCATATATTCTAGAAAAGTGTTTCTTTGACTTTTTAAAATGATCCCATAAATCACTAAGGAAATAATTTTTTTTATGATCTATTTATATCAATGTGTTGGGATATCATATTCTACTGTTAGAAGGATGAATCTATTTATAAAAATATTATTAAATTTTATATCTCATATGATGCACAAAACATATATTGGTTTGTATTAAACAAATATCATCATGAAATTTTACCATACATCAGTGTATGTGGCTCATGATATGGATTAATAATAATATCAAGACCTAGGAAAAATAGCCACAATCACATTTTAGAATAAAAAATTACTATAAAACATATGGAATTTTTTCTTGTGGGTACTTCTATATAATCTCATTTTTTAGATATTACCATGTGTGATTATCATGAACTGAAGACTTATCCCCATATATAAAACAAGAACCTAGTAGTATTCATCATATGTGTTGTGACATCTCGGATTTTACCATGTTTTATTTTTTAAAAGTATATTGATTTATTTCGAGACAAATTGCTGAGATGACATGTGATTTTGAGGCATGGTTTTCTTGGAACAATTATTTGAACAGTTTCTAAACATTTAATATCTCATGCATGCATCTTTATAGAAAATTTGATATGACTCTTAAACGAGCGCCGATATCTGAAATTAGGGGGCATTGTTGAGTTTAGAAAAGTGAGATTAATTTAGGTGCGACATAATTTTTTTTTCATGTTCCATCTTTAGGAAAAAGTCCTAGAGGGAATAACTGTAAATAAATAATTTATATTTTTTTGACACATCTAATCTCCTCTTTATAATGCACTATCAGAAATTCAGTGTTATCCATATAACACTGAATATTCTCTAGATATTTGTAGAATAACCTACAGGGAATTTTTTTGCAAAAGATGGCAGATTGATCGAATGATGCCCCAAAGATACGATGAATCAAGGATCGATGATGATGCAATGATCATTTTTTGTTAGCGATCAATCCAAATCAAGGTAAGGTTTTTTTTGAGTTTTCAACATTCTTGATTTCAATGAAGATCATGATCCAATCCACATATATATTTATCCTCATTTCTATCATTGCAGGATGGTTGATAATTATAGGGATTATTTTTGGAGTTTTCCATATTCCTCATTATTCATTATTATAATGATAAATTATAAAGGCTAACATGAGAAACAGATTTTGTTAATTCATCAGGCTATTCATTGTGATTTCCTCTCACATGTTTTTTGAATTATTCACCAAATGACCCATATTCCCACAGTTCAACTTTTTGTGTGGATCTGAACATGATCGAACCCCCAGATTAGTGGTAAGATGACATTGTAGGGTGAGTCTATCTAGATATGGACCCTATGAGCATGAAAATACTACTATGTCAAATTATGGGAATCTGAGGTGGGTTAGTTGTCCGATGAAGGGTCTACAAGTTTGGGTTTTGTGTGTTGGCCCTACGAGGTGAGGAATCAATGATTGAGGTGGTGGGGGGAAACATGTGGAATGCGACAGATGATTGTGTTGGAGCTAGAAGGTGGCCACATGACACGTAGGTTAGGTGAAGCGGGGTCGTGGGATGTGGTGATGCTGAAGACTGCATGGTATGTGATGAGGGATCATGTGAACTGGTCTAGGATAGTTGACCTACTTCCCAACATGCAGGGATGAGTGAATGGGTTGGGTGGGGCCTAGGGTGACCAGGCATGATTTGGGCCACTGTCGACATTAGTGGTCGACAATGAACCCCAGTCTCCCTAGCTTTTTCACTGCCATGGAATGTTCATGGTATTTGGACATGGTGGTCGAATGTGGTTATTGACCACCACAGTCAGTCCACAGATCCAGTAACCACCATTTAATCATCAACCTATTGTAGTTTTGAAATTATATTTTTGTTGGATGAGTTTTTTTTTGTGGTTTTGGGACCATAGAAATGAGACGAATGATTCAATACAAGTAGTGTGTTTATGTTTTGGACTATTGTTGGATGAAAATTGCTCATTGATCATTACATGAAGGGATAATTAAATCATTATCTCCATATCATTGGATATTAATTTCTTCTAGTGGCTGAGTCTGAGATACTGTTATGGTATCCCTCTATTGGACTGGAGAAGGATCCGCTATCACCCAAAGTTATATTTTTTAGAATCCATTTAACTATGTGAGTAAGTAATTGTTCCTCCACCTAGAGGGCCACATTAGTGGGGTTAGAGGTATCCCCCAGTGTGTTTGGAAAAGATAATATACATTGTTGGTTGATCCATATTGGGAACATGGTGTCCCCCATTGTGTTTGGGAACGATCTGTGGTATCCACCAGTGTGTTTGGGAAGGATTCCCTCAATGTGTATCATAGTATTCCATAACCATTGTGTTCTCTTGGGGTGGGGCCCAAAATATATAGTCTTATCTGTGAGTGCCCCGAATGTTATCATGGATCAAGAGTGAGTTCTCCTAGAATTAGCGTTCATTGAGAGGAATCCTATAGTAAGTATTTGGTTGTGGATTACCACTGGATTTCAGGTATTTGACTGAATATACCTATATATTCAATCTTCATGGGTGGTGGACATATACGTATGTGGAGATGATTGTATTCCTTCATGTTATTTACTTTTTTGTACAACCATGTTTTTTCCTTTGTGTGCTGCCTTTTGGTTTTGGTGTGTCATATTGGATATTGTTATACTCACCCCTACACATGATTTTCCCTAAGGTGTTCTGTATTTTTCATACGATCGTCCAATTGATAGAGTTCATGGGAGACCAGGACTCAGCAGTGCATAGCACGAAAAAATAGACTGAGGTGTGTTCCTATAGTTTAGACATCAGTCCTAGTGATTCTTTTCATATAGGTTGGACTCATGGATACATACTCTTTTTTATGTTTTTGAATTTTTGACATGTTAAATTTATAGTACGTTTCCTTTCCTACTCTATTTTGAGATCATATATGTATGAATTAATTGTTAACATAGTGTTATTAAAATTCATAATTTTGTGGGTTGGAGATGTTTGTGTGTTTATAGGTACATAGAAAAATGCATCCCATTTGTGGGATATTTCAACTCATTGCTAGTCACTAGCCCATGGCCTATTGAATGTGGGCTTGGGATAGTCATGAAATTGGCCCCTCTAGGATGGGTCCTGATAGAGAGGTATTAGAGGTTGTTTGATTCTACCTTAGAACTAGGAATATGTGAGGTTGGTTTTTGGAAATAGTGTTGAGAGTTTCAAGTTTGTTTTTCAGGCTAGGGACTCCAGTTTTGGTGCAACATCCGACGTTACTATAGACTATGTCTATGAATACCTTTTTTACCTGGTACATGAAAAAATAGGTTATAGAGAAAAATAATGGCACATTCATTATAAAAAATGGTGGTTTTTTTCAGGTCCTTCTACATTCATCTATCCAGATATTATCAATTCATCATAGAACGTCTTGTTTATTTTTGGATGCCTCCATGAAGACCGCGAGTTATAATTCCAATATGTGATCACAAGGACATTCCACCTAGTGATGAGGCATCATCATAGGGACCAGAACTAGATATTACACCTCTGGGTGGTTTACTAGATATACCACCACTCATCAAGTAGCAGTTACTAATACACTAGATGTAGATGATGGACACATGTAGAGGGAATTGCATGATATTCATAGGACGCAATCTCCAAGGACTCAGTGTGATCTATAAACCTAGTTGGATGATGATTGAAAAGAGTTACTCACCCATGTTTTCCACATTGTGAGGATGCATACAGATCATATATAATTCCTCAAATAGATTATTCATCTCGGATCCACTAGGCGATGGTTGTGCTTGGGGACATAGTCTCATGGCCAAACTACTCTCTTCTGGATAGACTTCATGTGTCCCCTCCAAGAAGACAACTATCTAGCCATGATTTGAACGGTATTTATACAAGATCTTATACTTTTAAAGTAGGCCAGTATGACCACAGAATAGTAATGATGAGTTTTATTGATCTTTTGTTATAATCCTTTGAAATTTTGTGAGAAAAATTCCTTAGGGATTGAACCTTCGACCAAGTCCTAGCCTGGACATTGGGTCATTGTTAGTTTACCATAGAATGTATACCTATACTTGGGTAAATGATCAACCCATGTTAGTTGAGAGCTTTCTAGAGGAGAAGACACTAGCATTGGGAGCTAACAGTGGGCAATGGGTAGATGAGACCTCAACAACAGGGTGATGACATTAGTCACTGGATCCAAGCAGAGTAGGAACTTCAGTGGATGATCTCTGGACTCAGGGTATGCGGTGAAGGTCTTCATGGGAGGCTTGATTCAGCTTCAAGATAGATGGTGTTACTCATCCGAGTGTCAGAGTCCTTTGGCACGATATTTCATGACCCATCACACAGATGATCAGGATATGGTTGATGGACCACGAATGTAGAGGCAGAGTCAAGAGAAGGGTGATCCATAAGGGGGAATGTGAAATAGGGGAAGGAAGGGAAGTATGAGGTGGTCAGATGTTTGAACTTTTACCACCACCACCCCCAGGTAGTCCATTTTAGGTATTATGACTTGTAGTTTTAGGATGAGGCCAACTATTTTTGAGAGAGGATTATGACCCTAGTGCTCCAGGGATGATACACGGAGTGATATTTGTCTTTTCCACACTAGGTATAGTTTTAATGGATACATATTCAAGCAATTACTTTCTTTCTATGAACCTTTTTTTAAAGTCAAGGATTCCTATTAAACCGTTTACTGGACCAATATTTTTGGAGACTCTTATGGGAGGGGATTCAATGATCACACACTAGTTCCAACACTGTTTCATGACTCTTGGTGGATAGAGTTTCATTTGGGATCACATAGTAGTGACACAGAGTCCTTTGAAAATCATTCTTGGTGGGGAATGTTTATCCATAGTTCAGCTCTGATTGATCATTTCAGGCATAGAGTGATGTGTGTCAACATTGATGGTTCCATGTTTTTCCTTGTTAGTGAAAACTAAATTATTGTAGTGTAGTATGAAGTTGAACATAAAAGGGTGAAATCGATTACTCATCAGTTGGATATCCACGTACTCAGTGTGATGGATGACATGAATCCTCAGTTTTCTTTAATGGTGGTGGAGTATGTGGATGTATACCCTGAATATGTTCCAGGTTTACCTCACCAACTGGTGATTGACTTATGAATTGATCTACACCCTCATATTTCACTAATATATACATTTTAATATTGGATGGCTCTCATAGAAAATCATTTAATGAGGGTGAAATTGGAGGAATTTTAGAGGAAGTGATTTGAGATAAATAGTGTTTCACTCTATGAAGCGCCAGTTATGTTTACCAAGACAATAGATGGGAGCTTGAAGTTTCTTATGGATTACCAAATCATTGACCATGTTTCCATCAAAATAATGTACCCAAAACCAAGGATCAACAAACTCTATGATTAGTTAAAAGGGGTGTGATTGTTCTGGAATATTGATCTTAGGTTAGGGTATCACCGACTATGAGTACGGGATAAGGATATACCAATGATGACCTTCAGGTGTCGTTACAGTCACTATGAGTACATGGTGATTCTATTTTTCATGATGTTCACCCTATTAGTGTTCACAAAACTCATGAATAAGATATTACAACCTTACATTGACCAGATCATGGTGAATTTCATCAATGAAATCATAGTGGACTATAAGTTAAAGGGTAAGATTGTGAATCACTTGGGGATGGTCCCAGAGTAACTATGAGAGAACCAACTCTATGTGATTCTCTTGAATATCCATTTCTACATTGAAGAGGTCCAATTTACGAGAAATATCATTTCAATGGCTAGATTTGTGGTGTATCTAGTAAAAGATTTGCAAGTTCTTTCTTGGGATCTACCAAAGAGTTTTACTGAGGTGAGGAGTTTTCTAGGGTCAATAGGGTACTATCGGTGGGTTGTACCCAACTTTCTGTAGAGTAACAACACCCTTGACAACATTTACATGGATGCGACAACATTTACTGTTGATAATGAAGTGATAGTAGTGATTTTAAGAGAAGTGGGAAAGGTTGACAAGAACTCACATCCAGAAGTTTCTAGATGAATGTGTTGGGTACGTGGTGGTATGCGAGGCATCAAAGACTATGCATGGTTGTGTCTTAATTCAAGGTGAAGAATGATTTACTATGGTGTTCACCATTTGAGACCACTTGAGAAGAATTAATCTTCCCATTATATTGATATATAATTTGTATTATATGAATTGAAGGTTTGGTGACACTACCAGAAGGGAGGGTGGTTTATCATATATTTAGATCACAACAGTCTCAATTATATCTTATCTCTAAAGGATCTTATCCTGATATAGATGTGATGAAAATAGATCCTCTAGGAACATGACTTTGAGAGTTCATATTCTCTAGGGTAGGGGAATGTTGGGGTAGATTATCTCAGCACGGTGTCTAGTTTGTAGTTTCTAAATGAGGCAATAGAGTAGCAGGCCTCGATACAAATATCAATTGTTGAGGGAAATACAAAAGCATACCTTCAGTCGATGGTTTCCAACAATGAACTCTTACAAAAAGGTAGGGAGGTATATCGTTGGGACAACAACTATGATACATTATATACTCAAGTGTCTATAGGAAATTCATATGATGGATATTTGAAAGGAGGGGAGAAATTCGTTCATTTCAGAGGGAACATAGTGGTAAATTTGTTGTTGAATGAGGAGTTTTTTTATAGAAATCTACAAACCCTCATTGGCAGTACATCTATATGTGTAAAATATGTACCAGGTCCACCAATTTTTTTTTTCAGCTAGGATGAAGAAGGGAGTTGATGAAATTGTCTCTTGACATCTCACATGTTAGTATATGAAGCATGCACACCTATTTCTAGTGAGTTTAAATCATTCGCTTGAGGATAAAAAATGGAAGTGGGATGTGATAAATTTGGTAATCGTGATGGTTTTACCATGTATGTCCATGGGGCATAATATCATATAGTTCATCCTTCCCAGACTCACCGAGTCGGCCCTATCATGACTACTAAAGAGAAGAGTTCAATATTGAGATTGGGACGAATTTACGTACATGAGATAGTTCTACTCCATGGAGTTCCATTGATGAGTATTATAGATCGTGATTCTTACTATACATACCTGTTGCTCATGGGATTTCAGGAGGCAATTGGGACACAATTATGCTTGATAACAACATTTCCCCTAGAGACACACAACCTGAATGAGTAGACCATTTAGGTTCCGGATGAAATGTTGAGGGGCATGCATGTTTGACATTGGATGTAGTTGGTAATACTGCCGAAAAGTAGTGGAGTTTTCTTAAAAAAACATATACCACTGCGCCAATGCTATGACACAATTGGAGTCCTTATATTATCGAAACTGTAGGTATCCACATTACTGGACATACCTAGGAGAGTCAGGACACATGGGCATATAGTTTCATCGAGCGACTAAAGAGAAGGTGAAGATCATTCAATTGTGTTATAAGACTTCACCAATCCACTATAACTCATATGCTAACAGGCTATAGAGGCCTTTGGAGTTCGAAGATGGAGAAAATGAATTCTTTCAAGTTTCACCATGATGAGGATAACAGATATTTGGCTGGGGTGGTAAGCTTTCTATCAAGAACATCAACCTTTTATTAATACTATATAGAGTTGGGGAGCAAGCATACCTCTTGGATCTACCAAAATAGTTAATGTGGATACATGATGTATTCCATGTATCACAGTTGAAGATTAATGTGCATGACCCATCACCTACCATCAACTAAGGAGAGTTGGAGATCGAGGATGGAGTGAATTTTTGTGAGTAACTGGTAGAGATTGAAGATAGGAATCATAGGATCCTTCGTGGGCAGTGGATTCATTTGGTTCATGTCTGGTGAGAGCATGAGAATCCCCAATAAATAACAGATGATCGGGAGGCTCAGATTTGTGAAAAATACCGTCATTTATTTCTGTAGACCTTTATATAGATGTTGGGGATGTAAATAAAAAAGGAGAGGATAATGTAATGTCTCATGTTTTCCAATTTTTTATTTTTAAAAATTATATGTATTTATTTTGTGACCATTTTGTTAGAATTCATGTGATTTTGAGGCCTGATTTTTCGGAAACATTTGTTTGAAAAATATTAAAACTATAATAGGACACTTACACGGTTTTCATGAAAATGTATAACAACAGTTAAAAGGGTTCATGAATCTGAAATCCATGGACACTGTTGAGTTCAGAGTAGTGACATTACCCAAGGAGCTACATAAATTTTTTTGGTTCTAGATGTCTGTAGTAAAAGTCACAAAGGGGGTAACTATAAATAAAATAATTTTAAAAGAAAATATTTGTGATGCATCGACTATCCTTTTTATTAATAGTTGTCATAAATTCATGTTTAGACTCATCACCCTAATTTTTTTCTAGAGGCATGGAGAAGAATATCTGGAGAAAAAATTGGTGAACGATGATTGATCAATCAAACAACGCCCCTTGGATATAACAAATCAATGATGAATGGAGACCCATAAACCATTCTTTGTTAGTCATTGGTCCAAATAAAGGTACAAAATTTGTTTCATTGTGGTTTCCTATTTCTTTAATTCCAAGAACAAATCTGGTGAATCCACAAATAGATTGTTTCTCGGTTTGATCATTGTAGGATGATTTCTAATTGTGGTTGTTATTTCTATAGTTTACATTATTCATCTTTGTTAATCATTATAAAAAATTGAATTGAGGCTGAAATGAGAAAGGAATAGGTTCATTCTTTACGGTGTTCTTTGTGATTTTCTCTCCGCCGTTCTTTGGGTTCTTCACTATTAGACCCCTTGTGGACACGGTTCGACTTGGCGGGGGATCTGAAAATGATATACCCTTGGATTATAGGAAAACTGATAACTGAGGGTGGGTCTGTGTGGATCAGAACCCAATGTGTTCAGATCAATGACCATATTGAATTCCCGACATCATAGGTGGGTTGGTGGTCCAAGTAAGAGACTACAACATGGGTTTAGTGTAGAGGTCCGGTGATGTGAGGCAACGACATCGACAACTGGAGGCGGGAGTGACATCGACGTTTGGAGGTAGTGGCTACTATAATATGGAACGTAGTGGATGGCTTTGTTGGAGCTAGTGTGTGGGAATCCAGATTTGTTATAGCCATGGGATAATGTAGAAGTGGGTGAGGGGAACAGAAGGAAACTGTGTGGATGGGGTCGTGCAAGGAGTCATGGGCACCAGTGGACCTAACTAAGAGATTAGGTCGTGACAAGCCCAGGGAAACCGGGGAAGAGCTAGGCCATAGTTTACTTTGAGCCACAGTTTCCCTAGTTGTCGTGCGGCTACACTAGCTATGTGGCAGTTGGTCCACGGTCCTTGTAAACAACATTGGAACTTCAAACTAGTATAAAATTTAAATTATATGTCTATTTAATGAGTTGTCTGCATCATTGTGACCCTAGAGCTGAAACATACATATTGAGATAAGTAGTGAGTTTTTAGTTTGGGCCAGTATTGTTTGAGAGTATTCCCTCGGTCCATTCCTTGATGGTTAATTATGAAATTATGTCCATATCACAGGCTTGTAATCACTAATAGAGGACGAGTATCAGATAGAGTTTTGGTATCCCTCCAGGGGACTAGTTCACGTTTCTATATCAAACCTAGTATTGTTTTTTAGAATCTATGTAACCTTAGAGATTATGGTGATGGTTCTCAATCAATTTGGCTGAATCAGTAGGGTTCGTGGTATCCCTTAGTGTGTCTGGTCTGGATCCTCTATACTGAGATTTGAACGAGATTGGTTACGTGCCATCCCCTTGTGTGTATGGGTACATTTTTTGAAATCCCCCAGTGAGTCTGGATGTGATCCCCTCTCTGGGTATCAAGCCTTCCATGATGAATATTATCTATTTGGGCAGGTCCCAATAGAGTTATACCTCTCTGTGAGTGTCTTTGATGATATCATGGCAAGAAGATTGTGTTCCCCCATAATGAGTGTCCTTTGAGAAGAGAATCGTGGCATATAATTGGTTTGTGATTCCATCTAGCTTGTGTTTCTCCGACAGAGTATATCTGATTATTCATTCTACATTTGTTGTAGACATATAAATGTATGGAATTGACTTTATTTCATTCATGGTATTTTTTTTTGGTATTCCCTTGTGGTATTATTTTAGGGAATTATTTTTTGTTTCAGGGTGTCCTGTTTGGTATTGTTATGGTCACCCCTACTCGGGCAATGCCTGATCATGTTTTTTCTTATGCAGAAGATTGACCCTTTGACGGTGTACAAGGAAGCCATGGAAATGAGGATTCTATGTAAGACAGAATAGACCGTGATGTACACCTTCTATTCATGAAGTTACCCAATACCCCTTTTATTGCAAGTCGGACTCTTGGTACCATACTCTTTTTGGTGGGCTTGTATTCTGGCACTGTTTACATTCTAGTACCGTTTCTATCGTAATATTTTTTTGTATCTTATTTCTATGTATGCATTTTTTACATAGGGTTTTTACATTTCTTCATTTTTTTCATAGAAATGTTTGTGTGTACATGTACTTAAGCGAATGGATCACATTTGTGGGATATTCCAATTTGGTGCTTCTCCCCAACTACTAATCTATTGGAGGCAATGTTAGGGTAGTCATGGAAAGGGCCCCTCTAGGAGATGTCCTGACATGTGTCCCTTAAGATGATAAAATTTTTCTATAGAAAATATATATTACCAAATATAGGCATCAAACATCAGTGATACCTTTATTTCACTGATAATCTATTACACATAGATGAGAATTGTACTATACAAAAATAATAACTTTTAATTTCCCTCAGATGAATAATCTATATGTGATGATATAATTACTAATATTTGATACTATGAATATAAATGTAGTATAATATATAAAATAGTTTGAAATATAGCACCAAATGCCACAATATCCCCTAGTAAAAGTTGATGGAATTATATAAAATTTGATGGAAATTTTATCTTTATGGTCTATTATAATAACTGGGAATAGAGATATTTCATACATAGAATATTAATACTAAGATATGTTCATAAAACAATATCTATAACACCACCAAAACTAAAAGTGTAATTGTCTATCAACCAACTTCTAAAAATGAGTCATATTTCTATTCCATTATATAGAATTGAAAAAATTGATTATGTAAACTAATGTTTCATTTAGAATATTTGGAATTAAATGGATATATAATAATAAGTACATTTCACTGTCCTGATCATGTTTTTTAATGAACATGGATAATAATCTCTAATGTTTTTTCAATTATCTTACATTGTATCATGTTAGCATAAAAAATCCATACCATATTCAATTAATTGATAAATTATTCAATGAATATACTGGATACAAGCGGTTATCCATATTTCATCTATATTTAGGGTACCATAAACATTGATTCAAGAAGTATGATATCTGAAAAATTTCTTTAAGAAGACACTATGTCACTAAGATTAGTAGGATATTCTCTTTGATCATACAAATAAGATAAGTACTCTTAATATATTTGATGCACCATTCCATCTATAGGAACCTAGTATCATTTAATTTATTTCTATATGTTATAGTAGCACACTCTCTTGCTAAAGACTATCATAAAATAAATTTTGAATTTGGGTTGAGCACATTTCAAGATCAGCGCCTCTATAATTTTTTGAAAATTGTGAAATTGGATATAATTCATTCTAATAAATGTTCATTTCATTTATAAAAACTATAATTTAGGTAACATTAAAACTATTAAGTATGTTATATCTTGGATACTACATCAGAGGGACATTGATTTAATAAATTCTTTAGGATTAGTATGTCATTTTTAACTATTCCCTTGATTTTTTGTATATAGATTCGCCTATATCAACAACGAAAAAAATATTACAATCCATTCGAGGAATTATTTTCATGAATATTTCATAAATATTATGGTTCAACTTAATTCAACCATTATTCAAAGGTTTAATGATCTAGGTTAGGGATTCAATGTTAATATCATGTCATTAAATCACGATTGGGTTGTGTTTTGATGACGAGAGATCATATCATTACATATGGAACCCAAACTTTTTTGAAACATGAAAATAAAAAATAATTTCATGATATTGATATATCTATAATGGTTTAGGTATTAAAAAGGTGTAACCATTTTTTCATTAGGTAAAATTTTGTTATATTTATTTATCCCAAACTCCTTAAACATGTAATTTTTAAAAAGTTACTTGATCCTTTGGCATACATGTTAAATGTAGCTCCTTTAAATATATGAAATTCACATGGATGAGATGAATTAAATAATGAATTGTGTGGATGATATATTATTTCATATTTTGTATATCAATGTGTTAAATAAAAATAATGATGAATGCTCATGTTCATTTGAATTGTAAATCAAGGATCGATGAAATAGTATTCATTATAAAAACACAAATTATTGAAAAGTATGAAAATTTTGTGGAGTCCCAATGATACTACTCGAATTACTTAATCATTATGGGAAGTTGGAATGGTTGGTTTACCATTGATGAATTGATGGAGTATCTGAAGAAAATTTGATAGAGAAAAAAATTATTAATTTTCAATGAATCCCCAATTAAAATTCCCAATTTCTATCTTATTTATAGGGAACTCAATCACGGGAGATCTATTGGGAAATTTTGGTTGTTGTACACATCCCAATTCATATTATTTTATATTATTAATTTGTTCAGCATGGATAATGATGATAAAGATCCCACAATTCATTATTTTCTATAATATTTATATTATCTCTTTTAAAAGACTCATTCCATGGCATTGATTCATATATCATTTCATTATGGTATGTTTTATGGTTGTTTTATAAATCTATCATATAGGTCGTGGGGGAGTTTAAAGTAACAATTTTTTTGATTTGGTACTTTGATAGAATATTCATTATCATTGGGGGATTATATCTCACAATACATATACAATAAATATGAAATATTTAGTTTAAAATGAATAATTCTAGAATATATTGGTGGAAAAATGGGGTAGATCATATTTTTAGTAAATCATGTTTCTTGGGGGTCTTATAAATCATGGTTGTTAGTGATTCCAAAAACCTTAATAGAAAAATATAGAAATGTTAAACTGGTTTTAAAAAGAATATTTTTGTGTCTTTATAACCCTTCTATATTTCTAGGTCAGTGTGCATTCATGGTTCATATGCATTGGTCCTTTTGGTTTGGACATAGCCACTTTTTTGAAACTAGGGTACAACATATTAAAATACTAAGTGATGAATTGCGTTAGGATCAATGGGAATTCACATTTGATTATTGGAAGATCATAGGACCTATTGGATGGGAGATACATATGTGACTATTATAAGGCTCTCATAGGTGATTGTATTCTTTATTTAATTGGTTTTGAGTACTTGAAATGGGTGTGGATTTTTTGTTGTTTTTTATTCCAATTATATATATATATATATGTATATGTATGTTTCATTTTTCAATATTTATCTCTTATTTATATAAATAATGATCTAAATTATTTTTTTCATACTATAATGTGTGAGATGTATTGGGGGGTATTTTCTAGTCACTGACAATATATTAATCTCATTATATATATATATATATTGATTTAAATTGGTGTGATATTCAAAAGTGGATGGTCTCATACATCTCTACTAGTTCTATTTGATGATCAATTCATAGGAAATGAGGATTGCAGTTTGGATGTGGTCATGGTGTGAAGCTTGGTGCAGTTTTATGTCTAAAACCATAGTTCATTTTATATTTTTTGGTTCCACACGTTTAATTGGTATTATTTTACACTTCTATGAATCAAATTATTATTAATTTATATATTGGATTTTAGTCTAGTTATTTAGATGAATCATATTTTTATGCTCCAATGTATTTTTTCTACTACCAGTTATGTCATATTGAATGGAATATTATCCTGAAATTATTTGGTTAGCCTATATGAATTTATTTCGATCCATTTGTTTCTGATGGATTAATATTTGGAAATATGAATCCAAATCTTATCCTCACAATTAGATGATGTTGTGTTGATGAAAACATTATCCTATAATTTAATGAAAATATCAATTTATTACATTTGTTATTTCGGGAGAACAATTTAAAGTAGTGTAAGCTAAAATAATTCATCTAGATATTTATGGTGGTGGTATCAATGGACAAATATAACAATGGAATGATTTAATCGTTGTAAATTCACTCGTAAAAAATAGTAATGTATTATTTAAACTCTCCATATTCTTCCAAAATAAAATTATATTCCTTATGGATTTATTTATTTTGTCTAATCATAGATTATCATAAAAATCATTGAATGTGGAAATAGAAATACTTAATAATTATTATAATTCTATTTGGATTTAAATGAATTATTTCCAAATTATGAATGAGAATTTAATATTTCACCATTAATTATTTTAATTTTAAAAATTTCATTAATTGATAGTTTCTTCTAGAATGTGGTTAACATTATGATGAATATTTATTATTTATTCAAATTATGTATTTATATAAATTTTTATAAAAAAATTCTTTATTCTGATAATTAATATATTATATTGATAATTTAATGAATGAATGAACAATTTACTATGTTTAATTTCACCCAATCATTTCTTTACCAATCAAGAAAGAAACTATACATTCACTGAGTTCCACATTATTCATTTTTTATGAATGAGGACTCAATTATATGAATTTTAACATCTCACCAACCACCAGTAATATAATTCTAAACCCCCCTTGTTTTCGTTTGGATTCAACAATGAAACCTTGATTCCAAAATAATAATAAATAAGTAAATTCAAGGTTATGTAGATTTATGATTGCAAAAAATGATAGATATTTGGTGTTATATTCCAAATGAGGTGATATAACTAATAAATTTTATAATTGATGATGATTAATAGGGAACTAGTTAGTTGTTATAGAAGTGTTGTGGGAGTATGGGTCAAGAAGAACAGTATACACAAATAGAAGAGACTATAAATTAAATAGTTCTAATGCGAGAAATAGGCTACTATGAGTTTCATATATGTAAATATGAGTTACATGGTGTGTTATAATCTAATTCAATTTCAATTTATGTCATTGGAGAAAATTTATGTTTTAAAACTATTATATTATTATCACATATTGTGTAAATTTAGGTGACACACTATGTATGTTGAGACTGAGGGGATCGATGTGTACTGAGTAAGAGGAAGGTTTACTCATCGAAACTATAACATATGTGTTCCTTCAAAAAAATCATGTATATTAGAAATATCATATATGCATGTTCCATTTAAATATTACCTATAGAAACGGTGTCCTATATACATTTTATCTAGATAAAAAAGTCATGTATTAAAAACATGACATGAATACCTTCTATAGTATATACTATATTTTCTAAAAAATATTTCACAAAATATACTACACTACTTTTTTTGTATGATATCACTAAATGTATTGGATATTATATGTTATTACAAACTAATTTTGGGTTTTACACACAATGTTTTCTATGTATATGTAATTTATTACAAAGGTTTCTTTATTTTTCATATATTTCCACCCCAGTGCCTTTTTTTGATGCATGATTAGTGGGTTCAAATTAATTTTTCAAATAAAATTTGATTTTGTGTATAAATTCATCATAATAGGTTCGTTTTCATTGAATATTTTTAGTTAGAGTTAGGTATTTTTTAGCTATTATAAAGAGATTGGGTGTATGATTAGGGTAGTCACAGATCTGGTAACACCCGACAACATACCATTTCTATGGAATGAGTCTTTGATATACATAGTGTAGTAAGTAACCCACTATAGGAACATGATGATGATTTTCCCTTTATGTATTATGAAACCATCCAACTAATTTACGTTACACATAATGAGGTTATCTTCCTTTATAATGATAAACATTGAAAAGACCAACAATATATGTTATAACCACCAAAGGATTGGGAGAGGTAGGATCATTATTTCAATTCATTTAGTAACTCCTTTTTGAAATAATCCTTATTTTACATAATAATGTATTTTGTTTTTATCTCTTACATATAAATCTGTGAACACATAAATAGTTCATAGAATATTTATATGTTCCACCTACCAAAACATGAATGATAATCCTTGGTTTGAATACTATTTCAATAAGGCTATAAAATACACTTGTATCAAAATGTAAATTATAAAAGGCAATGTAGAACCTTGTAATCATGATACAAATCACCTATCTATGGTGATTTATTACCACACGATTTAAATGTGAAATTATTTTTATTTCAACACTATGAATTCCTTTAATATATTTCTACATCCATAGAGTTATTGTAGTTCTTCATTTAATTCGTTCTTCATCATCCTATACGATCATAGTTTTATTACCTTATCATTGTGTGTACAACTCACCTTATTATTCTAATAATTTCAATAAATTAATTCTATTAATATTTTATATAGAGTTCTATAACATAAATATTTTACAATGACCTTAAATCATGAATTATACATTAATTATATAACATATAAGAAACAAAAAATGGAACATTTAATTTTGAAAATGAAATTTAAAATGAAATTAATTAACTTCATCATATATATTTTAAATTATTATTTATTTTGTTCCTCATTATTTCTTTTATTATTTCCAAATTATGATCCCAGGTAACTGAGTTATGATAATAATAGTTTCAGTGAGAGTATGTAGTTACCATATTAAGCTCTGTTTCGTTGTTAGTAAAACTAGTTTCATCATTGTGAAAACATTCTTCTATATATACTTGATTCAAAAATAAAAATTTATGATATTTAAATAATGAATAAAATAACTAGTAAAAATGTTATATATTTTTTAATCCACAAAATATTAAATTTGGAATTTAATATTTTCATATATAAGAACTAAATTTTTTTCACAATATACCCTACACTCATGAATTCACAATGTGACTCTTAGGCTTTCCCATTTAATATTTATAAGTGGTTATTTATCTTTCAAATTTTATTTAACTAATTAATATAAATCTGGGATGAATCTTATGATGTTCCACTATAATCTTTTTAAGACTCTTTTTAATCATATGTTGTGAGACGTTACTCTTTAGAACCCGATTTTTTTTATTAAATTACAGAATAAATATTCCAAATTCAATAATAATACCTATAAATATGTTATTGTTCCCATTAAACACCTAAATTTCTTATTTCAAAGTCATTAAATTTTCATTTATTTATATTTACTTCACTAGGAGAATCTTCCAAATTTTTGAGGACATAGAAAATCATGATTCCAAATCCAACCTTCCAGAATACTTTGAAATACATATATATTTTTGAAAAAAATTCTAACCACTTATATGAATATTTTATGACCAATAATATGAATTATTTATCTTTTAGTTTGAGTATTATTTTTGAATTTACAATAAAATCAAGCATAATATATAGTATCTTCATGAAACTTCCAGAAGAAATTTTATAAGCATAATATTCATATTCTAATATAAAATTATTTTATCATAAATCTCCATAATAAATAAAACCCTTTTAAATAGATCATTGGATATGAAATTTTCTTCATTTTAATTTTTAAAATTCATTTAACATAAGTAACATTCAATATCAAACCACTTATCTAGGAATCATCATTCAATATTTGTAATCCTACAAGAGTTAATATAGTATATGGAATGATAAATATGAATAGAAATGACAAGTTTTCCATAAAATATTGACTAATATTCATACCATCACTACCCTATATCCTCTTCATACCACCAAAAACTATATAATTTTCTCATCTTGTTGGCACTACTAGAAAGTAAATTTGATGTAACACTTGAGAATCATCACATCACGAGTCTCTAAAAATTTATCCTTGATCTACATGTTATAGAAACATTATAAAAGTATAATCCTACCAATATTCTCCTGAACACTATTTAATCATCTCACAAGGAATAACACACCACATCCAGTCACCCAAAACATTCCACATTTAATAACAATAATGAAATATATTCTCCCCTTATGTTAGAGATCTATCCCTTATGGAAAATATATATCAATTCATTTATTTTAAGAATAGTTCACTCTCCCATTATAGTTAAATAAAATAATAATATTTTTTATTTTATCCTTTTTTACCAAAATTTTAAAAAATAAAATAACAATATATGATAGGGGACTGAATTGAAATACCATAATATTATGATTATTGAGGATAAATTCCCCGAATCATCATCAAATATTAAAAATCATCGTAGAAAGATTATTAAGTAAAAATATAAGCCACATTATCTTATATATGAAGAACTGATAACATCATGTTGAATCCTTCTACATGTTATTTGATGAGATTATTATATATTTCCATCTTATTAGATCTTAAATTATGTGGAATAGTACTTTATAAGTTGATAATACTATGATTATTTCATCCAATATGAAGTGGAATCATAATTTCATCATAGATATATTACATAAAAATTCATCTACATCATCTAAGTTTTGAATGGGATGCAGGTACATATTATTCTTATACAGTTTTCAATGTGAAAAAATTATTCTTTTTTTTATTCGAAAAAATCACACCATTCACCCACAATGAATACTCCACCAGATGCTATTTTGTATCATCAACAATACATGGCCAATTTTTATATGTAATACCTAATAAAAAACTATATATCGATATTATATTTCAATAACAAATTTATTATTCCACTGATTTTCTTTATAAAACTCTTTCATGAACTAAAATGATTATCTTACTTTGATCATTGAAACCATTCAGAGTAGGTGACAAAAAATACTATATTGGGTCTATAAGTAATAAAATATTAAAGAAAACTTATAACTTTTTAGTAAATTGTACTCACTTTCTATATAACCCCATATTTAGAATAATTAATTTCTAATTGAATGGAATTGGAAACCAGAATTGAATCCTCTTTTCATGATATTGTGAATAGATTCCATGCATACATATATCGAGAATCAAAAGTATACCCTCTCTCTTGAGAAATTTGTTATCCAAAATTGTACCTCCTATTTCAAATAATGAAAACGTTCTATAGATTCATTGTCTCTATGTAAAATTCCTCGCAATCACTTGAATCATTTCAGGAATTGATGATGTAATCTATATAAACTTTAAGAATGAGAGATACACATTTTCATCTTCAATGGAGAGGTTATTATACACCATTCAATTTTAAAATTTGAACTTATTCAACATGGTTTCTTACTAAAAATATGGATAAAATGGGGACTTTTTAATATTAATTATTATATTTTTGAACATGAAATCGTAATATTCATTTACTCCATGAAAGAAACCATATGGTTTTGTAATATTGATATTCTCATCCAACTCACCATTAAGGGAAGTTGACTTCGCATCCATTTGACAATTATTATATTACATTGAGGATACAATGGAATGAAATATTTATTCATTTTGAATTATTAAAATTTATTAATCAATATATACTAATTAAATGTGAAAATTCAATTTTAAAATTTTTATGATTTTTTAAAAAACATTTTTCTATTTTATTCAAATTTCTCTAGAATAACAATTTACTTACAACAATATTTTCTTCTCACTATAAGGGGTATAAACTAAATTTTTTTATTATTATAACTTTTTTCCAATATTTATTCATGAAATAAACCCGCCATTTATACTCCAAATATTCATCATCAAATCATGTTTCAGACTATGAAAATAGTGAGGTGTGTTGTATAGTACTCAATGTTATCTTATTTTGAACTTATCATCCCTGATTTATAATGATATATTTTAAATCCACCTATATTATTATAATTTAAATAGATGGATGTGTTTCTTCTATATATTATGAAATTTAATAATTTTATCCACATTATACACTTATTCTGCCCATTCCGGTTTTTTAATCTTATATTGATTAATTAAAAAAATGGAATCATCACCCCATCTTGTACTTTTCTGATTTGTGTATTGTTTCCTTATTGATTCATATACCTTCATATTAGTAGTTTTAGTAATATTTCTTTTCACTATTTTGGTATAAAAAGTATCCTTTTCCATGGTAATAAATGAAGAATCCATCAACAAAATTTCTTTTAAAATGTACCTAGATTTTTATTTTTAACATAGATAAAATAAAGGATATTAATAAATTTTTTATCAAATGTTTAGTTTTATTAAAATACTTCCCATATTGGAAAAATTTTAATTTTCTCGACATATGCTTTAATTTAAAAATATTATCATATTATTTAGTGGATTGTACCTAAAAATACCAGGATGTCTTATGTTAAAATAATGTAGCCTTTGTAATAATTATGTATAATTGAGTGTTTATGTCACCATTAATCATTAAAAATTAAGGCTTTCTTCTCATAACATCTTAAAATCACTTCCGGTAGGCCTAATAAATATTTAATAAAGTCTAATTAAAACCTCATAGGGCTGATGGTGTTGGATTGGAATCATGGAAATCTTCTCGTGGTTGATCTTTTAGAATTTCCCAGAGCAATGATAACGACCATCTTCGATACTACTTTTTCTTCAAGTGATCCATCACTAAATAAAAATGATAGAAATAAAATATCACTGATATTGTAGGTTACCAGTATTATATCTCTAAAAGCATAAAAAATAATTAGAGTGACATCGTTGAAATATTTTTTTTCAAATATATCAATATTCTATAATCTGTTGTTATTCATTGTGAGGATATCAGAAATATGTGGTTCAAAAAAATAAAAGTCCATCTCCTTTGGAAATGAAAATTTTCATATTCTCTAGCACTTTGAATATATAAAGGAAATATCATGGGGATTTTTTTGGATAATATCATTCATTTTATTCTTTAAAAATGGATTAGGATTGTAGATTTAATCCTATGGAGGTAGATTACTCCTATGTAACTTTATAGGTCAAGGTCTATAAGATGAAATTAATTCCTTAGAACATGAGGATCTTATATGACATTTCACTATAAATATTGATTTTGATAAAACTAAATAGGGAAACCATATTTTTATATTTTTTGGTTACTCTCTCTTCTGGCTAGAAATTGATTTATTCTATACATTATTTGATAGATTTCATCCCTTTATAGTTGATGATGAAATTGAACTGTGTAATTATTATGTGAAATTATCTCAGTTCATCAAGAATTTTAGGGTATGATTTCCTGATATTTTGAATTACACGTGATCTATCATTAGTGTTGACATGTATATTCTTGGCCTTAAAGAAGAATCATGCCTCATGAAATATGGATCATGGAATTAATAGCTTCGGAATAGAGTGAAAATTTAAGCAGGTGAGTCGGCATAGGATACTGGTTGTGATCCTTAGTAGATTCTGGAAATTTGGGAAAAATATACCCTAGGATGATGGATTCCACATTTTGGGCAAGGGTTTATTTTTGTTCACCATATTATTCTAGAGGTCATATTGAAACATAGAGATTTAATAGATTTATGAAAAATTATATTTCCAATTTGAATTTTGGTATACTAGGAAAGTATGTGGACTATTGTGATAAAGAGATCAAGTAATTTTTCATGCCTATATTAGTTACGAATTCCCCCAATCAAATAAGGCCCCTCAAGATCAAATGGGCATATTTTGACCTATATGTGAAAATGAATGGGAAAGGACTACTATATGTGATGTAGTCATTTTAGAGGTCTTCCTGCCTATAGGATTAGATTGGGAGAACCAATTATCACATAGAATGAAATCAAAGGTGGATATTGTAGCTAAAGTGGAAATTTAGAAACAATTGTAATGTAATGTTTTCATGTGTTTGATGGAAAATAATAATTTGATAAAAATGTAAAGGAAAAGGTAAAAATGTAATTGCTTCATGAGGGATCCTTGTCCTTGGACACATGCAATGAAAATAAAAACATTAATTAATAAATTTATATCAAATCCATGGAGTCAATTATATTGATTCCATTAGTGGATGGACCATCTATAAAACAAAATAATGGATAAATGATCATATTGATGATGTTACCGTTTATATGGAAACCAACAATAAATCCATCTCCCTTTATGTTGGACCTATGTTTGGAACCTCAAACAAATAAGATGATAAATATGGATTAGAATCCTCAAAAGGAAACATGTTTTTTAGTTTGTATCATTACTCATCTCTACTGGATTCACATAAAAACTAAATCAGATGGCTTCTCATAATAAATTGGTCTAATTAAAATGAGTTCTTTTGAAAATAATTTTTTTATTTTCATGGAATCGAGACTATAATAAGGAGGAAAAATTAGAAGATAACCTCAAAGGGTATAAGTCTAGTAAGATAATATGATTTCATCCTTGAGGATATCATCCCATATAATGAAACTCAAGTGGATAGAATGACATGTTTGGATCCCAAAACATGGAAACAAGGTCATCATAAAAAAGTATAAGTGGTGGTATTTTACATAGTTTATATATTTCATTGACTTTTGGTAGTGACTTTCACTAGCCTTAGATCACATTATATATTATACATTTATGTAATTTTATTTTCAATATACTATTTGACCATGGCACAAAACCCATGGTTCGTGTCATTTTGGTAATAAAATAATGTATGTCATCCGTTATATTTTTGTATTATTTATTTCAACAGTTTCATTTTACTATGGATATTGATCCTTGAGATCCTGATGAATTCATTGAACCTCCATATAATTTTATATTATTAATCCTTTCATACACAATTGTTACATATTTTATATGAATATTCATTACATAACACAAAAACAAACCTATAAATCACAATGTTTTAGTGGAATTGGGGACATGGAAGCATAAAAAACTAGTTCATAAAAGATCTAAATCATCACCCACATAGATCATTAGTTGTATCATCCTTCTATGAAAAATCACATGTAATACTAATCATCAAAAACTGCAGAAAAGAATCATTAAAAAGTATTAGTTCAAATTATTAGTCAGGTTAATGTTGGGACATACATAAATATAATGTGAGTATAATGTTATGATAACTTGTGTATAACATATAACAACAATTACCTTCACCTGAAAAATGAAATTTTTGAGTCATAAAATAATGATTCGAGGTTCATATGAAATAAATCAGAATTAAATCAAAGAACACAAGCTCTGAGAGTTTAACATTGAAATAATACATGGGATTGTGGAATATATATTAGAATAGAAAATCTTTTCCATTATAGTCAAGGATCATTTCCAAAACAATCATATTGGAATTTGTTTACTCCCAAAACCATTATAGTAGTCATGTTTCACTCCCATGACTATCAGAGTGGATAGAAACGATAAATCATGTTAGTCAACTCCCCATTCATATTATTTATCACATGATATAATAATAATTACCTAATGTATTGGAGGATGATATAGGTATATCATATATTTGTATATAACATAACCACAAACCATTTTTGTAATGTAACCTCCACCATGTAATGAAAATAACACATATGTGGTCCAAAAGATCATCAAAAATTCATCATATCAGATATCATGAAAATAATTGTGATTCATAAATATTTAATCATAACATAATATATGGAAAAGAATGGGAATTCATAATCAATTCTTTATTTTTCAAATCATAACACATGGAAAAAGAATCTCTTCCATAAATATTTTTATAATGTTGTGAACCATGAAAATTTAAATTGGATTCCTAAGGATTTTATCATGGTATAACCCAATGAAGAGAATTGGATTTCATAAAAATCTAATCATCATAAACACAAACCATCTAGAAAATGAATAAGAATGGTATCCAAAGTTAAAATACCTAGTATTGAATAGATATAATCAAAAGATGTCATCCTAGATATTAAATGATAATAACTGATCATTTTGACCTTTATTTTGATGAAAATTGATATTCCACTTTTAAATATATATTTTTGATATAATTTATTTAAAACAAATTCATTGAAAAAAATGCTTGAGACATATTCAGGAATATTAAAAAATAAATTAAAAAACTTCATGTGGAATATAAAATTTCATTTTTGAATTATTTTAAACACATATATTTTTAAATATCTTTTTCCATAAAAATAAACCATTAAAATTATAAATGAATAATAAAAAAATTTAACTCTCAAATTAGAGGGAAATTCCAGAAATGTAAAAACAAAGATTCTTTTTTATTTTTTGTAAATATCAAAGATGAAATTGTTTGAAAAATGAAATTAATATGACGTGAAAATTTTATTTTAAAATATCAAAATATTTTAAAAAATTTATTTATTAAATATTTTTAATAATGTAAAAACACTGGTGAAAACATATTTATAAAAAAAATTGGGAACAAAAAGTGCATTTTGACCAAATAGAAAAATAAAGAATATTACTATTAAAAACACTCATTTGAACTATTGTGTATATAAACATAATAAAATTATGAATTAGGTAATATCATGAATAAATCAACGAAGTATAAAATTCACAAGATTCATGATTAATGGATCATAATAATTTAATATTTTATTTATAATCACAAATAATCCCAATAAAATGTTATATGGTAATGTAAGATTCTTACCACTTTGGAAACATTTAATCATATTCCCCATTAATGAATAACATTAATTGAAACACGAATTATTATTAAATTAATCAAATTCCCAAAAAAACTTGTGATAAGTCATTTATATACACCTTATATAAGAATATAGTTTCATAACACAACTTTTGTACAAAATAGATAATTTGAAACAAAAATCTGTTACCGTTTGTTAACTTTTGAACCATAAATCCCACAAATGAGAGATCTTAAAATTGATGTGTAAATTGAAAGAATTATGGATTTGATTCATAAAACTAATCAGTGAGGAGTTTATAAACCACCTAAACGATACACTCCATGAATATGGCATGTCTTTCCCTGAAAAATAAATGTGAGACAGAAATCAATTTCCATAAGTCTTAAAATTTCACCATACATGTTCTGTAAGAACCTGGGTTTTTGGAACGGGTCAAAATCCCCACCCTGTTTTAATTTTTGACTTGTTCTGAGAAAACAGAGAAAATCTAGGAAAAACATTTAAAAGTTGGGGAGGTAATACAGGTGCCCATGGTTGGTGCACGATTTGAACAAACCGTGCGGACAAGCCGTGCAAAGTCTTTATGTTAGACAGTGGGCTCTGTACGGATGGCGCACTATTTTTCAAACCATACGGGATGTCCATGCGAAGTTCTTAGGTGAGGTAGTGGAAACCGCATGGTTGGAACACAGTTTTCCAAATCCTAATGGGTGACCATGCGACCATTTAATGTTAGGTTTTTTATGTTTCGGGCCACCCGAGATTTCCTATTATTTTCTCTTTTCTTCCTCCCTCTTGTGGCTCGCACTAGGAGAGCCTTCCAGACATTAAAATCCCTCTCGGATCATCGTCTGAACTCCATTTCAAACATTGTTGGATGGGTTAGAACCCCCTCGGTAAGGCCTTGATTCCCCTCGAGCCTTTTTTCTTGATTTCAGTTCTCGAACGAGTTTTTTGGGCTTGATTTGTTTTGATTATTTTTTCTATCTACCACATTTTAGAATTAATTTGTGTCTTTAATCGGAGAAGTAACACTGTACTAGTATGTGGTAGGAGGTGCATACCACTTTTTGTGTTTTTTGTTCATTTGGGTAGTGCAGCCTTCGTCGTGTTTTCGGGTATTTTGAGATAGACCCTAATTTATATTCTAATACTTATTTAAATTTCTTATTAGACCTATGGGATACCTTTGGGTATTCCCTTTATTCTTTCTTGATTGAGAGGGGCCTGGCGAGAGGCCATTGCTTACATGGGGAATTTGGTCCGGGGTAGCCAAAATAATAATACTTGAATTATTTTGGTTTAAACTGTTTGGTTTAGTTATTTAAACCTTGATATGAATATTTGGAGACCTTATAAAAGTTATTGCTAGTATGGTACATCACTTTCTTAGTGAAATTCATCTATTTAGATGGTTTTTCCTGTTAGGTGTTCTGTTTAAATGTGCTATAACGTACATGTTGAATTACATATGCTGGAACCTTTAGGTGGTGTTGGGCATGGCCCGAATATTTTTGAGTGATGCTAATCACAGGTTGGGCTTGGTCTGGGATACATTGGGTGGTTTTAACCACAGGATTGGGCATCATGGATGTCAGCATGAGACAGTAAGACTGGTAGGTTGGGCTTGGCCCAGGTTACTAGGATGGCGAGGCCATCAGACATGAGCGGCATGGTTGTAGGGACATGAGGTGTCATATGTGTGGTGGCTTAGGTACTATTTTTGGTGACTACCGCTCACCCGGAACTTTGAGTAGTGTGTACATAGAGATACTCTGTGATGAGGTGGTTTTGACCACTCGTGTGGGTATAGGCCCTCGTAGATGTATTTTAGGTACTTTTGATGGGGGTTCTTTCCATAGAAAGCCACGTGGGAGGTGAGGTGCCTTCATGGAATAGCATTGAGGCTATCAGGTTGGGGGCAGAGGCTCGCCATTATTTGAGCGAAGATATCGTTATTCCTCTGGATACATTATTTGAGGGTAGACATTGATGTCCCTCCAGTTACATGAATAGAGGGAAGACATCACTAACCCTCCGACTATTTATTTTAGGGCATACGTCGTTGCCCCTCCGGTTATTTTATTTGAGGATAGACATCGATGTTCCTCCAGGTAACTAATTGGGTGTGCCTTTAGGATGTCAGATCTTGAGACACATGGTGTTAGGGGACACATGGCGATGAGTAATATGACAGAGATTCTAGCATTGGCTGAAGCAGGTGACACTCCATGGTGGATGCTGAGCACCGGTGGAGTTAGTGTTTATTTCTGTATTTTTATCTTATTTATTTTCTTATAAATTCATTCCTACATAAAAACATATATTAGGTTTGCATCATTGGGTGGTATCCTAATTAGAGATTGCTCACACCCTGCACGGGCCCATGGGGGAACATGCAGACTTTATGGATTTACATGCATGTATGAGATCCGCTTCAGGAGTTGGAATGCATTAGCTATTGCATGGAGATGGTATGGACCTTGAGGTCTTGCCTATATGGAGTTTATCTTGTTTTGTTTCATTTATTGTATTACAATACCTATTGGTTATGTAGCTACAACTGGTTAGGCGTTGGAGACTTTTTATATATAAATACATGTATGACCTATTTTGGATGCATGTTTGATGTTCAGCACTAGTTAAAAGTGGTGTTCAACATGCTGTTGTGTTTACTTTCTGCTGCGATTATTATATTTATTACTTTTGTTGTTTATCGATATTGAATTTGTTTCCGCTCTGCGTGTTTGGTTCAAGTATGCTAAATCATTTGTTCTGCTGCATCATTATTATATTACTCAGACCAGTACCATTATTATCATCTGAGAGGGTATAGAATCCCCACTAATCCTATATGACCCTCGCTGCTAGTCGACAGTCATTTGCATTCAGGGAGGTCCACCTACAGTAGTAACACCCATCCTGTTTAGCACAGTTCGGGTGGCTTCTCAGGTTCGAGTCGTTACAAATTTGTATCAGAGGAGTTCATGATAGGGATTTAGTATAATTTACATTCTAACTACTAATGAGTTTGATACTTCTCTTTATAGTTCTTCTAGTTTAACTGTTTGGGATATGGTAGATTGATGATAGGATGTTATTGGAAACAAGGTTTGAAGATTGTTCTTCAGTTCCTACAGCCCCAGGTAGGAGGGATGGACCATGATTCCATGCGTGGGAATTGTTTTTTTCTTTTGCTCAGATTATATTTTATATGATTTCCACTTTGGTGGCTGACTTGGTGTGTGATGTTATTGATTTTGATATGTGACCCTTGACTCGATGCGGTAAGGGATAATTGGACCTTGTCCCGGTATGGAAAGGATTTTTGTTGACTTTTGATAGTAACATTTTAGGGTATTTCAATTTCATAACTGCACGTATGCTTTGTGATGTGATAATATCATGTGAATAAAAATCAATTTCCATTTTTTTTATGGTTTAAAATGTGAATAGGTGAAATTCTTGATAAAATTTCTTGTTGTTGCAATGTGTTATGCCATGCTTTGTATATTGGTAGAATTGCATGTGAAAAGATTTTTGGGTTTTGATATTATGAGAGAAGGCATGTACAATCACTTGAGGTGATCTTGATCACCAAGATTGGGCCACTCGGTCATCGGTTTGAGGCAACGTTAGTCATCCGGACTGGCATGACCTGAGGTATTTTTGATACATTGCTCTGTTATGCAAGGTTATGGTGGCCATGAGGCCTGGATAACGTGGGGCACAGGTCGCGGTGGGGAGAGTAAGAGTAGTAGTTATGCACTCCATTTTACTGCTTTCCTTATCTTCATTGAATATATATTGATATATATATATATATGGGTTATCTGGCCATTTATGGTATTCTGTGTGTTATTTTTTGGTCGAATCTGATGGAGTGTCAGACAGGAGATGTCATAATGCCGCAGGTGAATGATCATGTTCGGGATCCTCTACAAGAAGAGAAGGAGCCGTGAGTATAAGCTCAGGGACATGGTCAGGTTTAGGATCCAGTGTAGGTAGGGAAGCAACCGATTTTGGCAGTTTTTGGACAATGGCTCACCGAGTAGCTCCAAGCTAGCCTGGTATGTGTCTTCCAGGGGATCGACAGAGGCACACAGTGTATAGAGCCATCTATGGAATATTTGATGCGGGAATTCCAGTCGCAACACCCGTCACATTTTCTGGTTGAGGGTGGTCCATAGGCAGCTGAGAACTGGAATGAGAGAATGCAGATGATCATTGAGCAGTTCGAGACGCCTCCAGGGAAGAGGGTCAAGCTGGAGATGTACATGCTGAGAGGAACAACGAAGCGTTGGTGGGATGTGAAGGTTCATGCTCATAGGCATGGGGAACTAGAATGGAAGGACTCCGAGGACATTTCTTTGAGAACTTCTATAGAAATAAACTGAGGGTAGAGAGATCTCAGGAGTTATTGTGTCTTTAGTAGGAAGACATGTCTGTCATGGACTATGCAGATACCATCACAGAATTTTATCACTTTTCACCAGGTATGGTAAGAGATGACGCGGATAGGGTGAGGCGTTTCGAGGATGTCTTATGACACACCATTCGGGTCCAGGTGAATATTTTCAGGCCAGGTTCCTTTTCGGAGGCAATAAATCAGGTGCTCAAAGAGGAGGGAAACTAGAGGGATAGGCCCTAGGTTGGCTGAGCAACAGCTTCAGGTGACTGTTCAGATAGTAGGAAGTGAGGAAGAGATGAGTTCCAAGAGGGAAGTCAGGCCAAGTACTCATTTAGACCACCATGTAGCAGTTCTTCAGTGGTTTTCTTCTAGTGCGGACAGCCAAGTCATGTTCAGACTCAGTACGATAGGCCTCCAAAGGAGTTTCAGGCATGTGTATAGGTCATGAATCTGAAGAGGTTTTGTAGGCTGCCTTTCCAGACATCCAGCAGATAGGAACCAGGACAGATGGTGACATCCGAAGTTAGTTTAGTTTCAGTACTAGGAGAGGGTAGCCGAGGTCCACCTGGACGTGGAAGACATGATAGAGACATCATAATCCAGCTGAGGGGTTATTGGATGGTGGTTGGAGCAGCAATGCAGGGAGGTCAGACATCAGCCAGTCGTACTTTACGCCAGGTGCACGCTATAGAGAATCCAGAGGCCCGTCAGACTGGTGAGCTGATGACGGTTAGAGTTACACCACAGGTGTGGTCTTGATTTCCTTGTTTCCTTTTTAGAATGACTTGTAGACTCATTCCGTTTTGAGTGGACGTGATGCACAAGATCTATGTGGACTTACTAGATTCTAGTATGTTGGATTGGCACCATATCGGGTGCGTGATATATTTATATATATATATATGTATGAGATGCGTAGCATCAGGGGCATCGAGGATGTCAGTTACTTATGGTTCCATGATCATCGGGCCATCAAGGATGCGAGTTACTTTAGATGCCTTGGGAAAAAGGGGCATTGAGGATGCAGGTTACATGAGGTGCCTTGGGAATCAGGGCATCAAGGATGAGAGTTACTTGAGGTGTTTGGAACTAGGTTCATTTTGAGCATCCATGGGATGTAGGACCTTGTGGAGGCAAACACCGATGTGGTGTGAGATAAGTTGGATGTCAGAAGTGGCATGGGGGATCCAATGAGGCACAGGGGTGATGATGCGTCATGAGAGGACCTTGATTCCGAAAACAGGTTAGTGAACCTTATCGTGTTCTGAGTTTTGTTGGGTTGAGATCAAGTTAGGTGACTGCTAAGGTTGGGAGACAATAAAGGAATTTTTCCATAACCATGTTACCGAGGAAGTCTGGGTTGTTTTGATGGGTGTGGTATGTTTGGTTCCATCTCTGGGTTTCGTTTGATAGCTAAGGGACAAGTTATGTTAAGGTGGGGAGATTGTAAGAACCCGGGTTTTTGGAATGGGTGAAAATCCCAACCCTGTTTGAATTTTTAGATTATTTTAAGAAAACAAGGAAAATATAAGAAAATCATTTAAAATATGGGGAGGTAATTCATGTGCGCACGGTTGGTGCACGGTTTGAACAAACCATGCGGACAAGTCGTGCGAAGTCTCTAGGTGAGACAATGGGCTCGCACGGGCGGCACACGATGTGTAAAACCGTGCGAGGTGGTCGTGCGATGTTCCTGGGTGAGGTAGTGGAAACTGCACGGTTGGCACACAGTTTTCCAAACTGTGCGGGGTAACCATGAGACTACATAAATTTAGGGTTTTTATGTTTTGGGCCAGTCGGTATTTCCCATTCTTATATCTTTTCTTCCTCCCACTTGTGGCTCGCACATGGAGAGTCGGTCAGACCTTCAAATCCCTCCTGAATCTTCTTCTGAACTCCGTTCCGAACATCATTTGATGATTTAGAACCCCCTCTGTAAGGCCTTGATTCCCCATGAGCCATTTTTCATGATTTCAGTTCTAGAACAAGTTGTTGGGGATTTTGGTGGTTTTGATTATTTTGTAGATCTACCGCATTTTAGACCTAATTGGAGGCTTTCATCGGAGGAGTAACATTGTACTAGTACGATGTTGGTTGTGCATACCTGTTTTTGTTTTTTCATGGTCATTTGGGTAGCGCGTCTTTCAGAGCATTTTCAGGTATTTTGAGAGAGACCCTAATTTATCTTATTCTGCTTATTTAAATTTCTTATTAGACCTATGGGATAAATTTGGGTATGCCCTTTGTCCTGTCTTGATTGAGTAGGGCTAAGCGAGAGGTCGTTGCTCACATGGGGCATTTTGGCCTGGGTTTCCAAAATTATAATATGTGAATTGTTTTAGTTTAAACTATTAGGTTTATTTACTTGATCCTTGATATGAATTGCTGGAGACCTTAGAAACTTTAGTGGTAGTATGGGACTACACTTTATTAGTGCAATTCATCTGCTTAGATGGTTTTTCCTCTTCTCTGTTCTGTTTAAATGTGTTATATGTACATGTTGAATTTCATATGTTGGAACCTTTTGGTGGTGTTGGGCATGGAATTGATATTTTTGAGTGATGCCAATCATGGGTTGGGCTTGGCTTGGGTCACTTTGGGTGGTTTTGACCATGAGATTGGTCATCATGGACGTTGGCTTGAGGTAGTATGACTCTCTGGTTGGGCTTGGCAGGGGTTCATGGGATGGCGAGGCAATCAGACTTGAGTGGCCTGGTCGTAGGGACCCGAGGTGTCAGATGTGTGGTGGCTTAGGTACAATTTTTTGTGATTACCACTCACCCAGAACATTGAAAAGTGTGCACACAGAGATACTCCGTGATGAGAGGTTTTGACCACCCATGTGGGTAGAGGCCCCCATAGATGCGGTTTAGGTACTTTGGTTGGGGGTGCTTTCCATAGAAAGCCACCTGGGAGGTGAGGAGACTTCATGGAATAGCATTGAGGCTATCGGGTTGAAGGCATAGGATCTCCGTTATTTGAGGGTATATAACGATGTTCCCCCAGATAGTTTATTTGAGGGCAGACATAGTTGTCCCTCCGGTTACTTGATTGGAGGGCAGACATCGCTGACCCTCCGACTATTTATTTGAGGGCAGACATCGTTGTCTCTCTGGTTATTTTATTTGAGGACAGACATCGTTGTTCCTCAGGGTTACTTCTTGAGCATGCCTTTGGCACGTCGGTTCTTAAGAGAGATGGTGTCAGGGGTCACATGGTGCCAGGTTATATGATAGAGATTCTGGCATTGGACGAAGTAGGTGACACTCTATGGTGGCTGCTGAGCACCAGTAGAGTTAGTATTTATTTGTGCACTGTTTTTTACTTATTTTTTTTATAAATTCATGCCTACGTAAATAGTTATATTAGGTACTCACTGTTTGGTTGAATCCTAATGATACTTGTATCACACCCTGCACAGGCCCTTCGGGACGCATGCAGACATTATGGATTTATGTGCTTGTAATAGGACAGCTTCAAGAGCTAGGATACATTATTTGTTGCATGGATATTGAATGGACCTTGAGGTATTTCCTAGATGGAGTTTATCTTATTTTGTTTCCTTTACTGTATTACCTTGCTTATTTTTTATGTAGATAGAGTTGATTAGCCATTGGCGCCTTTTTATATATAAATAAATTTATGACCTATTTTGGATTCATGTTTGTTGTTCAGTTCTAGTTAAAAGTGGTGTTCAATATGCTGTTATGTTTACTCTACACTGTTTTTGTTATATTTATTGATTCTGCCGTTTATCGATATTGAATGTGTTTCCTCTCTCTGGGTCTGGTTCGAGTCTGCAGAGACATTTGTTCCACTGCATCATTATTATTATACTCGGACCAGTACCATTATTATCCTCCAAGAGGGTATAGACTCCCCACTATACCTATAAGACCCTCACTGCTAGTCGGAAGCCTTTGGCGTTGGGGGAGGTGCGCCAAAGGTAGTAACACCCGACCTGTTTAGCACTGTTCGGGTGGCTTCACTGGTGTGAGTCGTTACATGTTCGAACCTCGTATATATTAAATATAATTTTATTATATATATATATAATACACACATATATATATATATATATATGTTACCATATAGTATTTACTCCTGACTTTTTATTCACCATTAATTTACAATTTGATGTTAATTTCACGTTTTCATCATTACTTACATTGATTTTCATGTTTTTCCTGATTTTTTTTTTCGAACCAGTTAATTTGAGTAAGGTGACATCATATACATAAATTTACCACTTATCTACAAATCATATATATAAATTCTACAATTATTTATACTGAAACATAAAATTTATTTATTGAAAAAGAAGTAATTCATTCATGGAGATGGTATGTCATACGTCCAAAATAATGCTATTTCCATTTTTCTTGATGAAAAATTAAAAAATTGATAAATAGTATATTATAATTATTGAATAATTTTTATTTCATCTATATCATATATTTTTATTAGTCCATTCATTATTAACATTCATGTAATTCTTGAACGAATCACATTGCCTCGCGAGCTAGTACTCCGCCATAAACAAAAATAACATTATCATATTCACATAGAAGGTAAATTGAGAAGTAAAAAGGGATATTAACCTTAAAAAGAATAATGATACAATAAAAATCATAAAAATAGGGAATAAATCAACCATTTTATTTGATCATGATAGGTTGTAATGGAAAACGAATAACATTCGTCAGTGAGGTGATTGTCCGCCCCACACACAAATGACTATTTAATAACCCCATAGATGGAGGAAGATAATGAATTAGGTTAATAAATTCACATAAAAACATAACAATATTAATAATATATTTATGTACTTTTAACAACATGTTTTAAAAATAATTTAAGTAGATGGAGAGTGAAATAAAATAAAATGTTTATTTAAGGATGTTATTTAATTTTCTAAAAATCAAATTATAGATTCCTACAAAAGGATTATTAGGTTTTAATTTTGATCATAATGAGGTTAATATGATTCTAGGCGGAATTAAATGTTGTTATTTGGTTTTTTATTGGCATAAACAATGAGTATTGGATGTGTGAAGTGAAGATGATAGGGGTTCCCTTTTAATGTTGAGGTGAGTGGTACACTGATAATATTTAAAAAGAATAAGATGTAGACACATTTATCACAAGAAAAATCATCCCAAGGTTGAACATTATAGAAGATTTAATATACATAGTCAAAATATATTCATAAAATATTTGTGAGGAACTTTTTGGGTGATTTTATCATATATTATTTTACATTACCCCATGTAAAGATATTATTACATTAACCAATATTAATAATATTTAACTTTTCTCAATTCATTATAGTTGAAAAATATATTAAACTTATTAAATAATATAAATAATTATAATTCCTTATGTTAAATAATGTTTTCAAAATATTATTTACATAATATGTGATTATTAATTTAAAATTAACCCCACCGACGCATTAAAGAAGCAGTTTTCCAAATAGAAAATCTTCCAAAATTTTAAAAAATATATAAAAATAAATATAAAAAATATTAAAATGAAATAAATTTTATTAATTGATATAAAATTCATCTATTTTTATATTTTAGAACCATGATAAAACAATTTTTAGGTTTTTAAAATATTTTAATGGTTTGGGAAATAAAATTAAAAACAAGAAATTTTCTTTATTCGTCTAAATAATTATCTTCTCATGAAAGTATAAAGAATTCAAAATAAGTTTATTTTAATTTTATTATTTAAAAAATTAAATTATTTTTTTCAAATAATTTTAAATAATATTTCAAATCATTGTTTTAAAAATGTATGTGAAATGAATCAAAACATATTTTTAGAAAAATAAAATTCTATGTGTAAAATTAGATTTATTTTACCTTATTTCCACAATACACATAAAGAAAATGTCATATATTAAAATAAATATTATTTATTTATTTATATATATAATTTAAATCAATGAAGTAAACTCTTTTTTATATTTATAAAGGTTCTTCATCTTTCTGGGAAAGAAAAACTTTTTTTAGAAAAATATCTCTTTTAATTTAAAATAGTTATTACTTTATGTAATTTAATTTTCAACAAAATAATTCATTGTATATTAATTTTCTTAATTAAAATTTTCATTATTTATTTAGTCATTTTTGTATGTGTCGTTTCAACGACTACGTGATAGATATCATATTAAATGATAGAATTTGAGAGTATGTCTTGTTTTATTAAATATCAGTGTAACATTAATAAAAACTACACTTAGTTATATCTCTAAGGAAGTCTACAATAAGGAATGTGTTTAAAGATATTTAATCTAATCATTTAATTTAAATAAAGATCATATTTTTGTTTCATGTAATTAATAATATAAAAAAAGATTAAATATATTTAAAAAATAAAAATTCTCAAAATCTAAATGTGCTACATGCGCGATTAAATAAATTGTGTTTTCATAATTTAAGGTTGTTCTCGTTAAAATATTTTATATATTTTTAAATTCACTTTTTGGAATCAAACATCAAAAAATATCTTAGTAAAAATTTCTCTTGAAAATAGTGAATGAGATTCTTGAAGGTCATATGAATAATACGTAGTAGGATTCCAAAAAAGATGGAATTTGAGAGAAGTAAATATTTAGACATGGATTAAAAGCGTAATATTTATATAAATATAGTGAGTGATAGAGATCATTGATTTCAATAAGTTGAATGATCATGGTAAAATCCGTAACTAATGAACAATAAACCATATAGGTAAAAATAAAGTCAATAATATCATTTGAAACGATAGTATTGACCTCACCTGTGTTGATAAACCCAATTATTCTTTCACATATTTTGATAATCCCAATTATGCTTTCACATACATTGATAATACCAAATAATGTTTCTCTATATATTAATTCTCTCAATATATGACATTCTATTATCATGTTGATAATCATATTAAAATAATCTTTGAAATATGTTTATCTATGTTTATATGAACATTGAAATAATTCAAACTCAATCAGAATATGTGTTTCATGGAACAGATAATTGTCAAGTCCACTGATATACACATAATCACTCGTACAGAATGGAGCTACCGGTATGCACAAGCTACGGATACAAAGTCTACCGATAAGTATAGTCACTGATACAGACAGTCACTGATACACCAAGCTACCGATACAACTGAGTTACTGCTAGACAAAACGAGCTACCAATAGAAGCAAAGCTACCGATAGGAGTCACCATTACAAAGAGCTACTGATACACGGAGTAACAGATACAGATACAAAGAGATATCGGTACAAGGACAAAGAGCTACCGAAAGGAGCTCACAACTATTCAAAGTCCACCTTTACATATCTACCGACAGAAGGAAACTGATGAAAGACTGACCAGTCTTTCTTCTTAAACTCTATACTCTGTTAATATTATTTATTTATCAAGCAACAATCATATTTAATGATTTTAATGAAATTAATGTTATTTAATGATAGTTGTTGGAATATCAGAGAACCATACCTCGGACCTATAAAAAAGTAATCATTCCCATTTTCCAGAGCTGAAAGCTATAAAAGGAAAGTCAAAGACCATGAATAAAGTTACTACGAAGGTGTGTGAAGTGTTCCAAAAACAAAGGCTGAAGAGTGCTGAAAAGTGGTGCATACATATAGAAAATAAAGTCTTCATCCACACTCGAAGAACACTGAACATACACGAATCCATTAATACAAGAAGAGAACACTAACTCAATATTATTCAAGGATTGAAGAACTACAAATAGCTCTTCATGCACTCAGGATGATCGAACTGATCTTGAAGAAAACGAACCTCTGTTTTTAAAAAAAAACCAGAGAAAGACTCAGAAGCATTTCTGACAAATCAAAAGGACTCGAGATCTACACTTCAAATCACTAGAGAATTATAAACACATATCTACTCTCTTAGTGATTCTTTTATTTACATTTAGAGGATTGTGTGTGATCTATATATTTTATACACACACTGTCTCATGTGCTATGCTGGAGGATTTCTAAATCATCACACAAACCTTCTATAACTCTTATGTATCCCACTGTGGATAGTGGTAGAGGTCAAGTAAGACCTGGAAAGCCAGTGTGATGTTGTTTTTTTACCCATGTATAACTGTGGTAGAGGTCTTATTTCCTGGATAGTCTATGTATTGTTGTTAACCTTGATCTAGGGTGTGGACCAAATTTATATAAATTGTTTGAGAGGAGTATGTCTCGGCTTCAGACTGAACCTCTTTTTTATATCTACTGTGCATATTAGATTAAGTCTAAAGTATACTATATACTTTATTTGCTGCTGCTAATTACTTTAAAATAAAATTTTTTAATGATACATTGATAGTTAATCTAGAATGTGTTTTTAACTATTGAAAATCAGCAGGTTAGTTTCAAAATCTAATTTAATATTCTGATTAAATTAACTGAGACCTAAAAAATATTTTGGGAACCTAATCGAAACCTTACAGTTTTACAAATTCACTACAGTTTAACTTATTTTTTAATTTAGGGATTTTAAGAGAAATATTTTAACAGAAATTTTATTTGGAACTCAATTCACCACCCCCCCCCCCTCTTGAGTTTCCACTCCGACCAACAGATAGTAATAAGACAACATTTTTCATGATCCATTTCCTAATGTTGGGGAATTTTAACATTATGATATAATTACATGATTTTTTTATTTTTAATAATCACAATCTAATCCATTGGTTGTTCATCAATAAATTTCCTCATCATCTATATCATTAATAAATAATGTTTAATTTTTTTATGCCCGAATCACTAGTGGTTCTTGACACCCAAAAATGAATTAAAAATCATTCCTTATATATATAGTCATTATCTAAAATATAATAGTTTATATATGTTACATAACAACATAAAAATTTCATCATAATATATTGCATGAATAGATATCCAGAAAGCTCCCCCATGTATTACCAAAATTTATATCCAAAAAAAGTTGAAATATGATTCCTCTATTTCCAAATTTATTTATTCAGTATTCCCCCAAAAAACAAGATGTATCTATTAATGTCACTAAAGAAATATTTGAATATAAAACAATATATTATGTAATATATTTCTTAAATACAACAATTTAATAAACTCCATCAATGATAAAATAAACCATGTTATCTATACCATTAATAAGTTCCATGGTAGTCAATTCTATTAAATTTACCTTATTCATATCCAGAATCAATTTATCTGAACATCATTATCTCAAAATCAAGAACATATTAATGGTTATATTACATCAATGGTATATTTTAAATAAAATATTACTAGTCCATTAAATCATTTATCATTTTAATTAAATCTATCCAAAATTTTTATTAAAATACAATACAAAAAAATCAGATATAGTAACCCTTATAAATTTCACAATTATTTAATTCCAATGTATAAACAATTAAATATTTCACTTCATTCTCAAAACATTAACTAGGATTCATCCTATTATCAAATAATTCATCTTTCAATTCATATTTTAATCCATTTATCTACATTGTAAATAGTATAACAATTATTTTCACCAACTTTGTGGTTCTTTTCATGATCTTCCCCCCAAATTCATCGAGTTTCTTAATTATCAAACATTAAAAAATAAAATAATAATCATTTGACGATATATTATATAGAACGATATTCTAACCTATTTCATTAAAAAATCTTTTTAATTGTTATTATAATTTTTTTTATTTTCCACACGTAAAATATCTTCCCATTCATCTAGGACATTATCTTGAGACCTTATTCCAAAATTATCATGATAGTTGGAAACTGAATCTTATTTACAACATGATATACTCCACCAAAACACAAATCAAAAAATATCATTCTCATATTTAGTGGGGAAAAGAGTTAGTTATGGTGAATATTTTTAATCATATATCGTGAAAACTATCTTAGAGTAATCAAAACATTATTTAATTTAGTCATCTTTCAATTTTGATTGTCAATATAAATTTTTTTATTGAAATAAATAATAATTTAGTTCCTTCTAGTTATAGCCATTGAAAAAATAATAATATATTGAGAAACAATATTCAGAGTGTTAATATAGATAATTTTGATAAATCAAAAATAATATGTCTAAATAATGACACATTCAATTCAATCTCTTAAATGTTAAGAATAACCTAGTTTATTCATAATCATTATTTAAATCCTTGATGATGTTATGTATGGTTTTTTAATTTAAAATGAATAACCCCTAGTAGTCTAAAACCAGGTATGTATAATGGCCTATTGTTGAGCACTAGGTGATTGTCGAGTCCACCTCAATATTCCCTTTTCAATGATATTTACCATCGAAAACTCTTGGCTAGATCCACAACCACTTGTAGTATCCAAAATGGGATGTAATTTTTTTGAAATAAATTTCTCTATATACTACAAAAATTCCATAACATTATCCTATAAATTGACTCTTCCTTATAATTTTAAATTGTTATATCCCTAATAATATCATTATATATATACCTATAGATTTTGGTAATGTCTTGTAATTCTATTTTTCAAAGCATAAATAATCCTTCCATTTGATTACAATATTAGTGTCATAAGATTTTAATACATAGATATCCAATATGTTACGTGAATATTAATTACATGATTTAGAAACTCATTATGACTATAATGGTTTTTTAAATTAGAAACAAGAAAAAATAAACAACACATTCATAATAGTTCTACATTATATCCCACTTTTCTCCTCATAACTACTACCATTATTATACATATTAGAAAATAATTCTATCATAATTTAATGTGGAAAAACAAATGTGATATTGTTAGATCAGATACTATTATAGGGTGTACAAGTGAATCATGTAAACATAATGTAAGAATAAGGGTATTAAAATGAGTGAATAGCATATGAAAATGATACTCTTTATATGAAATATAAAAATCTTCAGTCATAGGAGAATGATTGGATGTTCATAAATCATGTATGATTATGAAATCGAATAACATGATCTATGAGATCATAAAAGTGATACAATTCATAGAATTTTTGTACAAAATTAAGCATCAAAAATTATTTACTTGTTAGTCATGATATATTTCCAAAAATATAACAGTGAAATGGGTTTACTTCCAATAACATTAATCTATTCAATGTTCACTCTCAATACTATCATAGTATAAATGGTCACATTCTAAGCTAGATTCACTCCCCAATTCAGTCCAAATTATCTCAAAAATATGAATTATTATCTATCTCATTTATTGAGTTATTGATCCAACCAATAGTTGTTTATAATGTCACTTCTTTAATTTCTTATAATGAAACCAACATCACATAATGAAAATCACACTTATGTGTTCCTCAATATCATTATATATTATCTATATCATAACCGATGAAAAGAAATTGTATTTTTTATAAAAATTCATTATAAAATTACCTTCTTAATGGTAACGACTTTATAATAATTTCATTGTTTCATCAAAGAATAACCTGCATGAAAATAAGTGGGTTTAATAAGTATTTATTCATCACATAATTCTTTGAAAATAAATGAGGTTCAATAAATATTTTTTCATGGTATAACCCATGGAATAAAAATGGGTTTCATAATCATATTTTCATCATTAGAATAACTATATAGATACGAGATATGATTGTTATCCTGGGATTACATCCCCAATAAAGCATATGTATCCCCAATGGATTACATCTTAGAAGAATTTTTTTAAATGTTTATTTGGAACATTTCATGATGAAAATAGCATATCAACTTCAAAAATATGTTTTTAAAACATAAAACATTATTTAAATCCTTTCCTTTGAAAATATTACTTTGAAATTATAAAATAATATTACAAATCATTTAAAAATTATATTAATGAAAATATCTCATCAAAATTAAAAAATATTTTTCTAAAACATTAAAATATATAAAGAGATTTTTTAAAATATATATATATAAACCTATAAAGGATAATTTGAATCATTGAGTGGCCATTACAATTGGAGATATCATATATGTTAAAACCAATATTCCTTTCACATTATCGTTAAAATAGAAATGTCCATATTTTGTTAAAAATCATGAATATTAATTTAAATTTACTTAAAAATATAAAACATGGATAAAAAATTCATTAACAAATCATTTGAATTATCTTAAAAACATTTTTTAAAACATATTTATGTAACATCTTTTTTGATTGAATGTTTTTTTTGATATATGAATGAAATAAAGTTGATTTTTCATAAAAACATTCACTTATACTTTTGTGTACATAAATAAATAAAATTCAAGGGAATACATGTATTACCATGACATTACCACTTGAGAATATATTTTATTATATTATTTAGAGATATATCATAAACATTCTTCATCATGAGCATAATCATAAACAATCCTCTCAAACTATGATATTATAGTATAAAACTCTAAAAAATTTGGTAACATTGAATCATTATCACCATAAAAGAATAAAATTAAATTAAAAAAAATTAACTAATGATACTAATGATATAACATGTCAATGTGGATGTATATGCACCCCATCTAAGAAGATAGTTTCATAACATTACTTATACCCCAAATAAGAATATTAGAGAAAAAAATTTCTTTCTACAAGTAAAATATTAATCATAACCCCCATGAAATATAGAAAATAAATTGGTTATGAATGCACCCAAAAATTTTATTATATTAATCATAAAATATTACCATGTTATGTATGATTAAAACACAAAAGATACATGTGGTGATTATAGCTTGTGTCTCAAAGAAACAATTGTTAGAAGGAAATCTATTACTAATAGTATCGACTTTCTTCATAAACATTTTAAACACTAATATGTATAAAAATTTAGTATATATATTTTCAATATCCATATATATATATATTACCATATATGATTTACTTATGACATTTTATTACTAATTTATTAAACAAAACATGCCAATGTCATGTCTTGGTCAATAACTGCTTCTCTCTTCATGTATTTGTTGATTTAATATTTTTTATTCCTCCAACATTAATCATGTTTCCACAATTTATATAATTTTCTCAATGATATATATATCAGTTATGTACAGTAAACATGTATTTATAATGTTCCATAAATGATAGAGATTGATAATGAAATACACAAGTCATAGAGAATGGAATCCATACACATGACTGGATGCTATTTGTAATTTTACAAATGGAAATAAATAAGTAAATATAAATAAGATTTTAAAATTAATAAAATTAATATAATTACATATATATTTCAAAATTCCATTAAAACTATCCTTATGGATTCCATGAGAAATGTGAGTGAATCACATCGCTTTGAGGGGAAGTAGTCCCCACACACATGAACAAAGTTACCATATTCCCTTAGAGTGAAAAGTAATAATTGATAAGTGAATTCATGATCTTAAGTGAATAATAATATCATAAATATCACAAATAAAATATAAATTAATCATTATATCTAGTTGTGATGGCTGTTGATGGGAAATGAATCACTTCTTTTCATGAGGTGGTAGTCCATTTTATACAGTAATAATTATTTCATAAGACATTTAATGGAATTGGTGATAAATTTACACTATAAAATTTACTTAATAACATTTATATATGTTGAGTATAAAAATATTATTACATAATAATGTTTTAATATTAATTTTTTGGATATGGAGGAAGAAAGGAAATAATAATCGGGGTTGGTATAGATATCACTTCATTAAAGAACATATTTTTGTTTTCACCAAAATTATTATTATTATTTATTTGGGCACAATATAAGACCTGTATAATGAGAGAAGAGAATTTTTAATGTAATTTGGGATTGTATTGACTGAATTAAATGGATTTGGAAGTTTGAATATAAGAGGAGGGTGTGTCTTTTTATAAGTGAGGACAGTGGTACACATCTAATTTTTTAAAATAAAAGTGTTTAATAATGTTTATCAAATGAAAAAAGGATCCAAAATAGTTAATTATATAATATTTATTGATATGGTATATATATATATACCAGGTGTATTTTACAATTATTATTTCATTTTTAACACTTATATTTTTAGTATACCCCATGTATATAGATTTCAACCTTTACTATGATAAAGAAAATTTATAGATTCTACTATTATTTATGGTCAGAAAATATTTTCACCTTATAAAAAAATATAATATAATATTATTCCAAATATGGAATCCATTATTCCAAATAATTTTCTCATCGGTGGAGAATTATAATTTAAACATAATCAACTTTAGATGAAAAAAATTGTTTTCAGAAGAGAAGATCCTAAAAAGATTAAATAGTTTTTCCTTAATAATTGTATATGATATTTATTCAAATAATATAATTTGGTATAATAAATATATTATCTATTTAATATTTATTATAAACCCATATAACAATAATATTTATGTTTTTAAATGGTTTATAATAAACGGCTGTTTTTAATCCTACTCCAAATATATATTTTTCAATTTTGATTCCATATTCAATGGTTGATTGTGTTCCCGAACAGGAATATATAAGCCTAGAAAATGATAAAAACAATATGAAATAACAAAAAAAATTAGACTACTTTTATCTTATTAGAGCCGTTGAGCCATTTCAATTTCTATTCATTGGAGACGTCCATCTTCAGATCATCATTAATAATATCTTCAGTGCAGCAATCCATTTTATTCTAGGTAATAATGATATATTATTGGATAATACTAATATCATACAACCAATGAACTAGGATATGATGATGACAATTTATCCCAATAATTTTTCCCTCATTATTTTCAAATTATATAATTCATTTAAACATTTTTTAATATCATATTGTGAGCCATTAATATTTCCAAATGGAAATGTTTATTCATCCATGGAATACATTACTTGTTTTGAAACAGAATCTTAATAAGTGTCACAGGACTCATATAAAATATAATGATCCAAAATTACTTTCATCATCACTTCCTTTAATTCCATAAGAAATGTGTTTTCTATTCCTTGAAACCTCACAGAAAAATCCTTTTCTTGATCAGTAACCTTGCAATGTTATCAGGATCCACATTTAATGCATTAATTTCTTATTGTGATAGAATATGTTCGAAGATAAATATCCTAAACACTCATACAAAATCCCCAAATTTTACAAGTTCATTATGTCTTCATTGGATTAGGAGATGGAGAATAAACGTAATGCCTTTTAACCATATTCATTTAATTGATCCTTTTTTCATCCTTGTATGGTTGAGATTTTCAATAGTGAATTCATCTTCCTAAAAAGTCTATTTCCTGGAGGAGTTACTATCACATTTTTTAGCCTCATTATGAGATACACAGAACACTTACTATGGACCTAGAATATATTTCTCCTAAAATAATCTTGTAGTGTTGATATTGTTTTTATTTTTTTGTTTTACCTTCTACCATCATAATTTATCATCTTCTATACAACTATTATAGATATAATCAAAATGATTCTTATTCTATGTGATATAAGGATAGATTATCATTGATCATTACCTTTATTAATGGGATGAAAATGGAGGCTTAATATGGGGTATTTTCGACTCTCCATTAAACCCTTAACCTATAATAAAATTCTACGATCTCCAAGACAAGGAAATCCTTAATGGATTTTCAAAAAAGCCACATAAGACATTGGTGACAGATCATTTAATTTCATGGATCCATCCTTCCATCAAGGTGCCAACTGGACAATCTATAATGTCCTTGATTCATAAAGATTTCATTCACACCCACATAGAATCATTAGATAACTTGTACCCCCAAAATCCTTTGAGCGAGGATCGAGTTATTTCAATTAGAAAACTCCTCCATCACAGTTGTCTCATGGTAGACATAACATCTATTTTAGTGGTACCTCAGTAACATGAATGAAATAGTTTTTCTGATTGGTGAAATTTGAAATATAAGCAGGAAAATATTAAATTTAGACTTGTTTCTTATATCGGATATCCCACTCGAGTATGATCCAAATACCAGTTGGATGATGCTTCGAAATGTATGTCTCAATCCCTAGTCATTGCACAATAGGGTGTTTCATCATAGTAATTGGATTATATAGATAATGAAATCTACCTTGTGCATTAATAATAATGATATTAATCATGAACTATTGGAATGTGGGAAAGATTTCAGGAAGAAAGATCTGGACTGCAACAGTATAGAGATCCGGAAAGAGATGAAAATAAAAGGGCGATAGAGGTAAATGAAAATGAAATGATCAAACCAATCATTACTTCCATGTATAAGAGACTATGAGGTCATCTTATCTTTGGACCCTATGAAGGAAGTGATGAGATGTATGAAGTCCCACCAACATAGGATGTTGATGAACCCATGTTTCAATAATTGTTTTGTTAAAAAATCATGTGATGTAAATCGTTGTGGGAAACACGCAACCAACATTAGTTACATTAGGGGAGATACTTCCTGGAAGTCCAATGAGAAAATTGAAATCTATGTCTAGTCATGAAGTAGACTTATAACCATTGGGATAACATGAAGGAATTGGAAATATGGGCACATGATCCTCATCCAGGTTGGTGAGGACTCTTAAATGAATCCATGAGACCCGGGATCAAATCTTGGTAGAGGCACAATTTCCAGGGACTATAGTAGCTCTGTAGTAGTTACTATAGTAGGTACTGTAGTAGGGACTATGCTGTACTGTAGAATGTACTGTATCCGGAACTATAGCAAGCACTATTAGGCACTTTAATAGCCAATAAGATTCCCATGTTTGGGACTTCGAGCCACTGATTTGGTCCCCCTGTCCTTTACGGCCTTTAGACCACCCAGCCCTTTGGACCAGTAAGGCCTTCGGGCCACCTCAAGGGCTTTGGCCACCTTAAGTGCAGATGAGAACAAAAAAAAACTACAAAGAAAGGCCTTATAAGAGGATGATCAAGGATGTTTCACCACAATAGAAGCCACATAGATTGCAAGAATGAGAGGGTATGACACCTGCCATTGGGACACGCTTGTGTATTCATGAGATATCCTAACCGAACAGCCATGCGAATATGGAGAGCTGATTTCATGATGAAGATACTTGGGAGGAGCAGTTCCAAGTAGATATTCTTGATTGTATGTAATGTTTGAAGCCTACGTGTAATGAATACCTCAAAGGCCTACGAGCCATGTAAAACTTCCACCTATGTGCATTGTAAGGGTTTAACCTCACCCCATGAAAAGTGGATTATCAAAATCAATTAAAAATGAAGGCCTTTGGGTTATTGGATGTATGGATGGGAAATATGGAATAACATCAAGCTATATTATGGGGATGAAATTAAAATTCATTCATATTCCATGGGAAAAAATGTTTGGTGATGAAGAACTGGAAGGAAACACCCTTAGATGAGGGAGAAGGAATGCAACAACCACCATGGTAGATTATGATTGTATCATTCATGGGTAGATCCAGAGAAAGAGGGTAAAAAAATTAACCATTAGATAATTCGAATATGATTATTACAAAAAATATATATATTTTTTATTTTTTTCTATAAGTGTCAAATTATAATTTTAAAAAACAGCTCAAAATGCGATAAAACTACTTTTTTCAGAATAAGACAGTTATTATCAATAAAATTGGACATATATTTTCCTATACCTAAAAAACATAAGTCGAATGGAAAATATTATATTGAATATATATTATAAAAATTATTTAAAATCATTCCCAAAAATTATTTTTTTGCCTTATTTTTGTAATATGTTCTTTTTTTCACAATAATATTTTTTTAGAAAAATTTCACCTTTATATAAAAAAAAATTATTTTGATTCTAATATTTTTTTCAATAGATAATTCATTAAGTATACATTTTCGTAGAATATATTTTTTAAATTTAGTTAATCATTTTGGTTCGTTTCATTCTGATGGCCTGTTGATTATTATCATATTTAATAATTATATTTTATTATTTTGTATTGTTTATTTTAATCACAATGTTGTGTGTAATTTTAAATTCACATAGTGATTCTTGTGACATAAGTTACAAAATGGTTTCTTGTAACACATGATAAAATCAGTGTTATGTGTATTGTAAGATTTAAATTATGTTGTGTATCCCAAAATATCAAAATGATAAAATTTATAAGAAAATCATATATCCCATAAAGATTCAGGGTGTCACAGTAAGATTACAGTATTCCCATTCAATAATAAAAACAATTATTTTTCTAGGTAAACCATAATGAGAAATAAAACATCTTTTGTGAAAATATTTGAAAACATTGGAACATTTAAATATACTCTACAGTTTTCATCATTAACATGATGCATTTAATTTAAGATGATTCATAAAAAAATTAAAAATATTTATTATGTCAACTATTTGATTTCTTCTTCAAGGGACCACAAATTTTACGGTGGATACAAGAAAAATGATGAATAGATAAAATATATACACTCTAGTATAAATAATTCACAATTATTCAATTTCAATATATTATGAACAAATAATTAATTTTATATTCCAACATAAAAAATTAAAAAATCTCGTTTTATATTCTTAGTCGTGTTATATTTTCATAAATGACCAAGCATTTGATTCAAAAAAATATTTTTATTCCTTCATTCATAATTATCAATAATATTCATTATAACCAACCTAATAATATTTACCCATTATTCTTTATCCTTGTTTAATAAATACCAATAATTAATGAGCTTCACTAAAAATATATACAATTAAATATTTAATCATTTTGATCAACACATAACAAAGACACAATAATTGATATTTTATGTACTTTTTAAAATAAAATAGTATTTTATTTCTATACATTTTTACCAATCATAGATTATAAAACACATTAAATTTTTGGGGACCCATCATTTATAATAGTCATTAATCCATCCTTGACCTTTTAAAAAAAATTAATGGGTTTTAAATTCCCTTTCATATGAGAGGAACATCCACTCTCTAAAACCCTTGTATTTTACATCATTGATTATTTTAGTGAAACATAAAAAATCGACTAATTATCCCTTTCTTAAAACTTAATCAATTAATAATTTAATGTATTTTTATTATCAGTCTGAAAGTATGGTATTACTATGAAACATTCCTTTTCATATTGACCGAGCTCATCACATCTTACATAAAATTCCTTATGAATATGAAACAAGATTATCAATATTGGTATAGAATATTCTACATGAATTTTTTCATTACACATTTCCGATGGATGCCTCCCTATAAAACATATTGTTCAAATATTTACTGTGTTTTCATCAAATTTATAATTATGGAATACATTTTTATTTTTTCTTGAATCATATATATAACCAAATGTATCTATAGAATGAAGACCTACCATTTCAAATGACATTATTTCCAAAATTTGGTACATCTATTCTGTTGTTTATAGAGTATCAAAGAACTTTTTGTTTTCTGAAAACAAATAATATTGTGAAATACTAGAAACATTTCCTTAATTAGATACTTCTTATCTGTATTTTCAGAGTCACTAGATGTAGTAAATTTTTTATTCATGTTAGAGTTACCAAAAATTTTCTATTTTCCAACTAAACTAGATATTCTTTCAAAAAAGGTCATCTTGATAAGAAAATTCTATTTATACTCCCCCCAATAAAATTTATACAGGTTTTTTTTAATTTGAGGGTGACTTTTTCTAGTTCTTTTAGCACCTCATCCTCCACAAAAATTTTCAAAAAATTAAAATATAATTTGTATTGATGTATATAAGGATGGTTAGTTAATCTTATGTTTAGATAAAATTTTGTTGAGAATTATCAATATCCATCAACTTAAACTTAATTATTTTTATATCATAATTTTATAATGATTAAAACATAAATAATAATAATCATATCATAAATTTCAATTACAATTTTAAAATTCCCAGCATTAAAAACCGATTCAATGCTATAAAAATATTTCATAGTCTCTAATTATTCACACCAACATCAATTTCATTCATCCGTATTGAAATTTTTATTATTCACATTACCAATAAGAATAGTATTACCTACTTAATTAATATAATTATCTTCATACACATCATATTCACTATCATAAATTTATTCAAAATAGTGAAAAAATATTCTTTTTATTATTATAATAATAAATAATTTCCTTCAAGTGAGATATATTATATGATTTTACAGATTTCAACCTTATAAATATTCAAGGGGTTTATTTTTCCTCATAAAAATCTTCATCAATGTTTTATCTTTTGATGTTTTTTAGAAATAAATTATAGACCCATACCTAAAACAATTTAATTGGATTTTTTAATTTATATCTCAATTTCCAATTCAAAATAATCTAGAGATATGAATAATTTTTTTTCAAAATTAAAATAAACGTAAATATTTATCTTGAAACTACTATATTATTCTTCAATAATAATATTATATTATGTCTTATGTTATAAGGATTTAATGGGAATATCTCTTATTTACTTTCCCACATCCATGAAAACCTTTTATTTTCTCAAATCATACAAAAATAAAATTTTACTTATCTAACGAAGAGTAATATTAACTTCATCAATATCATTAAATGTTGAAATGTTAGAATGAAACATATTAGGTATGATTCAAAAGATCATATATATGAACATAGATTATTTTAACATCTCACTATATCCCATTTTAATAAGATATCAACGATTTTATCATTATTAATTAGGAGGATATAATGTATTAAAATGAATAACACACACAATTACTAAATAATATTTTTATTTCTCTTATTCAAATTATCATGTCTAAGTGAAATTTCACATACTATTTTAATTATTTTGGATTTTATAAAGTCACTCTTTAAAAAGGGATATAAAATAGAATTTTAATAATAACTATAATTTAAAAATTTCATCTTTTTTCTATAATCTTGCTAAAACCATCATCATGTGTAATATTTTATCCAATTCCATGTTCTAATATATTATAACTATTAGATATTGGGAATGGAATCATTATGTATTGAATTTAAAATAATCATTCCAACAAAATATGGTAATCCTCCATTGGTTTAATAAATTATAGTTTTAAATTATATAAACCATAAATTCATATATAAGAACATCAACCAAAGAAAAATCATAATTATTTGAACATCAAACTATTGATCAAAAATTAAGGGATCTATAGCATTTGACTCACTTATAATGACCCAAAATACTGTTGATATATTCTAAGAGGGTTCAAGGGTAAATCATTTTTGGAATTAACTTTTATGTTCTAATTATGAAAAATCTTTTTTATTCTATTATTGTGTTACATTTATTTTTATCCAAAAAACATACAAGAACAAACACACGCAAAATAGTAGTTATAATATCTTTAAAAGGATTACCTCTCAATACAATAAGTTTAATACATGTAATGATACATATTTCATCAATACCATAAGATCCTCTAGTATCAACATGTGAGATACAATCAAAAATGGATATCCTTCTACCAAGGGTAAAAAATCCTTATCTTGATGAATTATTTATATATAGTTAAAATGATTAATATATTATTTTAAAACTCAGAATGTATTCAATAGAACTAGTTTCAAAATGAGTCATTATTTTTTTACTTTTACTTATTCTTCTATAACCAGTGTCGTTATAAATTTCTTCACATTTGAATAACCTAACAAAAATTAATATTCTTCATCATAGATATTTAAAAAATATACTTACAAATTTTTATTGGGGAAATTATATTCTTTCATTCACAAACACATTTTTATATGATAGATATAGAAATTATGTCACACGTCAAGGGAAGAAGAAAGGAACTTTTTAATTTTAATATAAAATAAAAATAAAACACAACTTCATATAATTTCATTTATACCATATTTATTATTATTTCATATTTTTATTCCCCTAAAATCCTATTTCCATCTCACTTGTTTTTCAGGACAGTTGTCGTACCAGCACTAAGCCTTTACATTATAAAAAACATACTCTTCTTCAATACAAATTCCAACATCATAATGAAATCATTCATCACTCTTTGAATGAATAAAAATAATATTTTTATGATGTCCAAATCATTAAAAAAATATTTATAATAATCTAAAATAATTGATGTCGTTAAAATATTTAATCTAGAATTTCATATTTTCATTCAGTTTAAATAATAAAATATCACTATGTAAATACATCTTACAATGTATGATAGTTATTGTTATTATAACCCATGCATAAGGAAATTCCCTTAAAAAACGTATTATACTATTTTTGAACTAAAATTAACATTAATGGATCTTTTCAGTTTAGAGTTCTAGAGAATTAGGAAAAACTCTTACAATGTAAACCCATAAATTACATGTGGACACTTATTATCCATATCCAAATATTCCACTAATGGAAAACCTTTTAAAATAAATCATTATTTCATTTCAAGACACATCTTAAATTATATCACCATAATATATTATTTTTATATACCTATATTACGACCAATGAAAATCAATTTAAAACATGGGAGGCAAATAGAAGCTCAATAAGAGACATAAAATAAGTCAATCATTTATCTTGTGAAAACATGAAAACCCTTTAATACCATAAGTTGAATTCTCTATCTATAATAGCCAATGCATTGGAGAGATATAATGGGGATGACCCTTCATATATGATATATCAGGATTACCTTTTTTCATCAGCTTTAATAGGTCTCAACCCTTCGTATATGATATATTGGGATCTCCCATGAGCTATAATTGGGACCATCCCTTTACATAAGCTATATAAGGCTCACCTATGAGCTCCAATGGGGATTAAAATTTTGTATAAGCTATATCATCCTCACATGTTTAATGTACATTTATCAACAAATAAAAGCATTAATATTTCATCTGTTCACTTATAAAATTTTATTTTCATTAATAAGATAACCAATCCATTTTTTAAAACCAATTTAATGAAATCATAAAAGAGATATCTTAATTAAAGTTACCAATACCACTTTGCTTTTTTAAAAAGAAATTATATATTTAAAATTTTAAAACAATAATTTCCCTCAAACCATTTTAAAAATATGGACATTAATGAGAAATAATTCCATTAATAAATATTTGAAACACTTAAAATAATGTTTTATTTTAAGATTCCCTTACATTGACGTAAAATCATCTCATATGTTCTTATTATACTGAATTACTAAATAAGGATAATTATTTATATTTTTAATAACCCTAATTTTTTTTATTTTTTTTATATATGGATATTATCATGTCACAACAATAATGTAATTATTTATCATCACATCGGGTGTTTCATCGATATTTAGTATATGAGTCAAAAATGAACATGGTATGAATTAAATAGTCTATGTGGACATAATTCCATCATCAAGAAAATAATATTTGTGAAATAATTATTAGTTTTATAAATCATATATAATTTTAATTCAAATAATTATATGATTTTATGAATCATGAACAACGTTATAATAATAGAGATAGTCGGTCATATGTAGACAAGAGTAACATTTCTGTTTTTCATTGATCATTATGGAAATAAGGTAATTATTATTTTATATTTATTTAATGATCATAATATCATAATAATAATTTAAATATATGAATATATATAATACAAGTGATGTGTTGAATAAAAATGATTCATATATCTCCATGGAGGTGTTAATTCACTCATATGAACGAACAATGTTATCATTTTTATGTGCGTGGCATGTCAAAATTTAATTGATATATTATTATATTATAATTATATATATTTCATTAATATCAAATATAATCATTAATTACATCATTATTACCGGTCTCAAGAGATGGTAATGATAAAAAAACTATATCAGTTAGTGAAGTTGTTTTTCTCCGTACACACGAATGAAATGTTCATTTACCATTTGATGAAATAGGAGATGGATTTAAGTGATTGTTATAACGTAACAAAATATCAATATATTGAGGATATAGGTGTTTTTATTTCATCATTATTGTAAGACATTGGACGCAATTGGAATTGTAAATAAAATAGAGATACTTAATGAAAACAAAACCTCTTTTATGATTGGTCACCATTGAAGAACATTAAACCACTTGTAAGGAGGGTGTTATGACTCAACTACGACTGTAAGAATGTGTTTAGGGATTTTAGGAATGGTTTTGGTCAGATTATGTCCAAACCAAATCGTTTTATAATTGTGAGTAATAGAGAAGTGTGGGTATCTTTTAATAAGAGAGTGGAGGACCACCATTGAAAACTCTTAAAATATTAAATTAATATAAATAAATTTTATCTCCAAATGAGTTCAAATTTAGTTATTTAAAATTTAAGATTATTTTGGTTTAAAATAATCTCATCCAATATTTTTTATAATTGAATTGATTTTATTTTAAACCTTATATTTTTTATTTATCCATTAATTATTATTTTTTTAATTTTTATTGTGGTAACGACATTTTAAATATTAAGTGGATTTGAAATTTACTTATATGGTTTCAACTTTTATTAAATGAACACTTTATTAACTCTTAGACCTTACCATAGTCACCCTTTAATTTGTAAATATATTTTTGATTTTTATATAATTTAATAACATTATAATTTTATAAAATATCAATACTGTCAATTTTAAAACTATTCATTTCATTGAATTTAAATAAAATCCAAACAGAGTGATTAGTTCAAAACAAACCTTGTAATATGATTATAATATTTTATAGTCACATATAACTTTCATATAGTACCCTAATTAATTATAATTATATTTATTTTAAAATTATTCATATAGTTTATTTGATATTTCAATTAATAATATAATTACTATATAACTATTTTGTCAGCTGTTAGGATAATTATATAATCACTAAGAATTAAAAAATAATTCTGATTATGTAGTTAATTTCATTATATTTTTTAAAAAATATTTATTATCAATATAGTATCATATTTCTAACTATATTAAATTTATTATACTTATAATAAATTAGTGGGTGACATGTTTTCACTTTCTTTTGTTTTAATGATATATATATCACATTAATCGATATAGTCTATTATGGGAGTCAAATATGATCCTTAGGTGTGAAGGGTCTACTTTTGTTGGTCAAATAGAATTATAGAATTTATTTACAGTAAATATTTTCCCTTATCTTATTGTTTGTTACCATAATATACCTGATTTATCTTTTACAAAGTTAAATAGAAATTATTATAGATACAATACAAAATAAACAAAAAACAAAAGAAAATTTTATTGTAACACCCCAAGATTTCATAGCATGTTATCTCTTCAATGTAACTAAATAAGATGCGCTACAAGAAACACCGAGTACAAGTGCACCACGACCAATAAATCTTGATGATTAAGAAGCAGTTATGAATAGTTATAACCAAAATTTAAATTTTATATAATTCCCATATAATATTAATCTTCATATTTTGTGTCTTAGAGACATAATATAAGAACAAATTCAATTTTTCAGATAAAAAAGTATTTTTAAAAAATGCAGTTTTTCCACATTTTATTGGAGAACCCTTTTTAAATAAAATATTTGACACTTTAAAGTATTAAATTAGATGAAATGAAATTATTATTTATAATCTAGACACATATATTTAGTTTGGATAAATTTTGGGTACTTTTCGGGTATCCTTTATATTTTTATGAATATTAAAAAATACTAAATTTTAATTGAAAGTTACTTTTTTATTCAAAATTATTTATAGAGTTAAATTACGAATTTAAATAGTATGTATGTATTGTTAGATTATATTTTTATCATTTAATTATTTTTAGGTCATTATAAGTAATTTCACTTTTAAATTGGACATAAACACGTATCAATCTTTTGATTGTTTTTACTTCAAAAAACACTGTTTTTGGTTTCGAAAATGAGAATTAAATTTAAATAAATTAATGAAACTTATGTGTTTTTAATTTGGTAAAATAGACATCATTTTTTAATTCAAAATACCAAAATTATCTTATGGATAATTTTTTTTATTTTTCAGAAAACGTTCAATTTTTTACGAATAGTGAAAACCACTGCGTTATTATTTAAAACTGACTTTTTATTTAAATAATTTATTAATTTAAATTTATATTAAAACAAAATAAATACATAACACCTATATATGTTCAATTTAATATATTGGGTTCATTATATAAGAATTAAATATATATATATATTATTTAATTGAACATTTTAGCGTCTTTTACCCACCGTCTAGGGGCATTTTCAAATTTTCATAAAACATAATTTTTCCACTTCTATGGACAAAGTTTCAAAAATTTGAGAGTCACAGTTCAAATCAGTATATATAATTTGGTTCAATAAGATGAAAATAATTTTTGGTGAATATTACCATTTGAATTTTATTTCCCATAGTTAAACATAAATAGTGTAATTAAAGTTAAAAAATGATGTTATAATTACCCTAACAGATGTCCTAATTGAATTGGATAAGTTTTTTTCGACCAAAATCAACCTTAATAATAATATATGAACCTATTTGATCCACATGTTTTAGAGTAAGACATTTTCTATTGTTTTATTTATAGATGAGTTAATGGTATAAAACACAATGTTTAATAACTCAAACATTTTTAATATATGGTTATACATAATATAAATTTGACTGTTAATTTTCATTATAAATATAAAATAATTTCCTATATCATGGTATTATATATATATATATATATATGAAATTAAATAATTAAATTTATTTACGTCACAATGATGATGCAGTAATTAATTTAGTAATGAATGATTAAAATATTTCATGATATAAATATAAAATTAAATGTAAATTGAGACTTTTGCTGAATTAGATGAGTTTTTTATGTTTATATGACATGTTACAGTTGATTCAGTAAAAATACCTATGTAACATATTTTTTATGACTTTCACAAAAACCAAATACTAAATATTGCCAAAATTGAATTAAATGGGTTTAAAAAATACTATTTTATTATTTTTTAAAATACTCCTAAAATATAAGGTTCTGCCAAAGGACATAGATAAGATTAGATATGTTAACAATGAACCACTAGGGGTTCTATTGTCTTTTTAATGTATGTTTATTAAACATTTATTATAATAACACAAGAGGACATGGTAAAATTTAAACTATATAACTAAGAGTTATATCTAAAATATATGGTTAATATGGTGACCTAAACATGTCTGAAAACTATTGGTTGAGATGATTTTGAACCATAGCCAACTTATCTTTGAAATTAATCTATTTGGAGCAAATAGAAACCGAAATGATTTTTTAATTAAATAATATTTCATACTTTTCCTAAAAGTGACCCTCATCTCTCTTATAAAAGGGTATATCCCCTTCTCTCAAAATCACAACTCCAATTCCATTTGGCATGGCCAAACCCTACCAAAATCACCTCCCAACTTCCCTAAATTCATCATAGATTGCTTACCTTGAGCAGAAGACCAACCTATGGAACTATTTTGTTCAATTCAAAAGGAAACACTCAAATAAGTGTTAATTATTTTATCACCTATTTTCAAAGTTCTTTTCTTCTTCAACTTTTTATTTCTTTTTTATTTCTATAAAAAAATAATAACTCTTGTACCTTCTATATATTGTTACGTTATTATAAATTTGGTATAACAATACTCATTATTTTATCCATCATATGAATGATAAAATCACCATGTGTGCGTCTGTACGGCTTACCGTCTCTATGTCGTGGTGTAATTTATTATTCACCACTATGTTATATGGATAGATATATTGATGAGTAATATGTATATAAATAATATAAATAAAGTTCTAATTTTTATGGAAAAATAATATTCCATCAAATTTCACACATTTTAATCATTATGGAAATGATATCTTCACTCCTGTGTACGTACGTCTTAACGTCTCTACGACGCGATGAGATTCATTTCTTGGTTTACCATTCAGCGTTGATTATAATAATATATATTATTAATAAGTATGTAATATATGACATAAAAATTCTACTTGACATATATATATATACATATGTTCTTACATATATCTTGTTCACTTACTTTCATTCAATACGATATGAAAACTGAAACACTGTTTACAAGTACATACGACATACCGTCTCCATAAATGGTGTTTTCCAATTAATAAATCTATCTATTATATATATTTATATTATAAATATATATTATATATAAATCATGATTTATATTCTAGATGTATTTAAATCATGATCTAGATGATATGATCATGAATAATAAGTTAAAACATGTATGATAAAGAAAGCGATTATTACCCAAAATGTTTATTTAACATGGAAATCATTATTAAATGGGTAATATAATGTCATAAATGAATAATGTATGATATAATAAACATGAATATGGTTCTTTTATAATTTATTAACATACTGTGGTCAGTATACAAGAGGATAAATGTACCCTCGACCAAATGAAATTGCAAGGTAAGGGTTAATTCTTCAATCTCGTTATTATCCGAGATTGTTTATGTGTAAGTATTTTCATGGAAATATTTATTATCCATGTCCTTGTTTCATAAAATTAATTTCAAAATGATTCTTTTAAGGTACTGTTTAACTAAAAAATAATTTTAAATATTTTAAATATTTATTCTTTTAAATCTTTCTCATTAATGTCCATGTTTTCAAAATTGTTTTAAGGATTTATTTATATGGGCATGATTGTTTTAAAATGATAATTAATTTCAAAAGATTCAAAGTGGTATGGGAAAATTTGATTTAAAATTTCATTTAAATTACTTCCTTTATAATTGTGTTACTTTTATAAGATTTAACAATATGGGATATTTCCCTCAAATAGTTTTATTGATCATTTTAAACTATGTCAACATTCTTTACTGGATATTATTCTTTATTAAGGTTGATTTAATATAATGAAAACTTCAATATTGTATCAAACAAGTTATGAAATCATTGACTATGGATGTGATATTATTATATCCTTCATTGATTATGGTAGGAGTATTTACATTTCATATTATATTTTTAATATTAATTTTTGTGTTATGTTTCAACATTTTCATATGAGGAATGCAGTGGACTTAGTAAGTGAAGAGACATAAAACAAATTAGTGTCTTGGAAAAACGCCTTGACAAAAAAATTATTTGTAGTTTTGGAATGAGGCCTTAACTATGTTGTAATTATGTACGGTGTTAGGAATTCCCTCATTATGAAATTAATTTTTTTAAAAAATTATTAGACTTGTAGAATATACATGAACATGTTTATATGGTAATATTTGATTTATTTTCTCCATATTATCTTCATGTTTTTGTTCAAAAGACTATAGTTTTTATTACACAAGTTTCATTAAATGTTGATAGTTTATACTAAATTATTTACCCTTACTGAGTATCTGATCTCACCCCTTTATTATGTTTTGTTTTCCCCGGATTCCAAAAAGTGTTTTATGTTTGATATGTGGGGTTAAGATAGGGGAATAATGGCATTCTTGATGGATTATTAATGTTGTGGTTTATGTTTGAATGTGTATTGTAACGTTTATTTATTTAATCTATTATCCCAAACTGAAAAAATGATCGGTCTTTAAGGATATGATTACTTTTATCATTCCATTTAATTAAAATAATACACCGGGTTGAGGAATTTGACGTCGGGGAGTTACAATTGGTATTAGAGGAAGATTAGTTCAAACCTTGGAAACTGGAGTAAGAAAAATTATGATTAGAGAATATTATCTTAAGATAGACATTGAGGTTTAGTTTAGAAGAGCATATTAGAGTTTTGGTAATGTATAGATTTTGTGTATTTTCCATTAAATACATCCCATTCTGGATACGACCTGGTAGAGATGACTCTAGCATAGATTTACCTTGGAGTGAAAACATTGACAAGGAGTATTGGGCTTGACCCGCGGTATCTTGGTACATGACAACGAGCCTTGCTGCACTCTTAATGACAACACTCCATAGTGATATGCTTACAATTATTAAGATTTTATTTACAGGAAATTAAGAATGATTTATGTGTAAATTCTTTCTCAATGAAAACATTATTTTTATTAATTTTGTTTATAGTCTTAAATTGTTAAATTTATGTATGGAATTTTACTAGTTTGGAATTATGTATTATGATTCATAAACTATTCTTGTGTATGCCATTATTTAGAAATGACTCATAGTGGAAGGAATGGAAACTGTATCAACGCATGTAATAAATTTAGTTATTTCCCTCTTACTCAGTATAATTATAGTGGATTAGGTGATGCAACTGGTGCTAATTAACTTATAACCATACATGGAAAACTCACTCGAGTTATGAATAATAACCATACCCATATGGAGAACCCTAATCCACAACCAGGATGATCAAAGTTAGACCGCTTCATGAGGCAATATCCACCAACATTCAATGGGACTTCAAAGCCATTTGTATCTGAGCAATGGATAAGTTATTTGGACAAAATATTTCATACTTTAAAGAGTAGTGAAAGGGAAAAAAATTCACAGTAGTTTATCCACTCATCAGAGATGCAGATCAATGGTGGTCATTGATTTAAATCATAAAAGGGTTGAAGAAGTATAAAATATGTAACGTAGGGTGTTTAATGGGAAGTTATTAGAAAAAATATATTTTCCTCGTGACCAACGAGCGGATATGGAATGACAATTTTTGAGTCTGAGGAAAAATAAGGAAGAGAATGTTGAAAAGTACGAGGCTACCGTTACAATGATAGAAAGTCATGCAATAGATTATATACGTAACCCAAGGAGTAAGATTTACTGATTGTTTTATGGGTTAAAACCATTTACATATTGAGTGTTAGTCTCACAATCCTTCTCATCGTGTGAAGATATAGTTTTGTGTCCTATGATGATAGAAAAATAATTCTCTATGTCTTATGACATTAAATTAAAGTAATAGAAGAAGAGAATGGTTGAGATGGATATAGATAAAGGGAAAAAGTTAATGAAGTATTTTCCCTTAAGTGATAATTGTGGGAAGAAACACACAGGTACTTTCCTAAAAGGTATGGTATTTTGCGAAAAATGTGTTGAAAAAGGTCACATAGATCGTGACCGAAAGGGAAACAATGAGGATGGAAATGTTTAATGATACAATTGTAGAGGAATGGGGAATTCAAAAAATTAATTTCATAAGCACCATGGAAACAGACCTTATAAAATGCAAAGAGAGAAAGGCTTAGCTTATGTTGTTACTACAGTTTATGTGAAATAATTAATCTATTTCTATTTTTGGATCCAAAAATTATTTTCTGGTAACAAGAATAATGTGATATATATAAGGATTGTACTATAGTACTATTTATTTTCATCAGGGTTTTAATGTGATGAAGGTATTCATATCTTAAGTATGTGACATTAAGAGAAACTTTACGTTGTTTGGGGAATCTAATGTTACAATTGATTTTGGAATTTAGAGAACCTTTAGAGAGAGTTTATATAGAAATATTTTGGATAAATATAAATGATGGAATGGATTCAGTTGGAAATTGGATACTATTGATTAAGGATAAAATATTTCATGACATTATTTTTTTATTTTAATAGAAAGGACAACCCGTAGGTCGGGTGACAACCTGTCACGTCCGACAAGGCCGCGAGACTTGAACTAGCAATAGAAGGGTGAAAAGAGTGAATCACATATCACTGGCCTACATGATGTCCTGGTTTGTATAATGTATGTTTTTTTAAAATGACTGGATAGATGAATAAAAATTTGCATTTTTTTAGAACCCTATACGATAAGGGTAAATAGAATATTTTGGAGATCTATTATCTTTGGGAGTGAAAAAATGAGTTCGCGGTAGAATTAGTTAAAGGAAAAAACTCTTCTTATCAAGTATATATTTTTTCCTATTATTATATGAATAAATAAATTTGTAATCTTTTGGTAAGGGATATTAAAACCAAAAATGTGTTGTCCTAATACCTTATGTTTTGTTGAACCAATGATATTTTAAATCATCTCAGATTGATGGCTTAGAGGACTTAAATTTTACACTTTTTTTATTGATGACCTCAATCACTCCCTATAAATATTTATATTTTTCCCCCAATTATGTGTCTCTAATTTCCACCAATGTTCTCTTAATTGAGATCATAATTTGGTGGTGACTTTTTCATTTCCCTTTCCCACTTATTATGTCTAAATTTTATTAACCCATTTTGTGATGTTGGTTTTCCAAAACTATTTTTTTAACCTTTTATTTTTAAAAACAATTTCAAATTTCAAAGATGAAAGTTATTGAAGGAGGGGATAATGTAACACCCCATGATTTCATAGTGCATTATATCATCAATGTAATTAAATAACATGCTCTACACGCAACACCGAGTTCATGCTCACTTAAACTTATCAAACTAGTCATTTAAAAAAGAAGTTATGAATAGTAAAAACCACATTTTGAATTTTATATATATCTCATATTCTTTTCACCTTCATATTTTCTGTATCATAGGCGTAATATAAGGACAAATTAATCTTTTTAGATAAAAGAAGAATTTTTTAAAATTTCTGTTTTCTACCTTTTAATGGATGACCCTTTTAAAAATAAAATTTGACACTTCAATATATTAAATTGGATGAAATTAAATTTTTATTTATAACCAGGATAAAAAAATTTATTTTGGATAATGTTTTTGTACATTTCTGATAACATTCATATTTGGATGAATTTTAAAAAAATACTATTTTTTAATTGAAAAAAAAAATTCATCAAAAAAAATTATAATGATTCTATATGAATTTGAATGTATTGGAAGTATAATTAGATTATATTTTTATCATTTAATTAAATGTGGGTCATAATAAGTAATTTCACTTTTAAATTTGACATAGACACATATCAATCTTTTGATAGTTTTACATCTCAATAAACCGATTGCTGGTTTTGACAACAGGATTTAATTTTAAATTAGTAAATGAAGCTTATACATTTTTAATTTTGTAGAATAAAAATTATTTTTGGATTCTGAATATCAAAATTATCTTCGGTTAAATTTTTTGTATTTTTCTGAAAGCAATCAATTTTTAATGAATAGTGAATAACTTTTCGTTATAGTTTAAAACCAATTTATTATTTAAGTAATATTTTTTATAAAAATTTATTTGTATTCAAAATAGTTATATAATACCTATATATGTTCAATGTAATTCATTGGAGTTATTTTATAATATTTTTAGATATATAAGATTTTATTGAATTTTTTAACGTCTTTTACCCACTTTCTACCGACATTTGCAAATTTGCATAAAACATAATTTTACCCCTTCGGTAAATATATTTTTAAAAATCCGAGAGACACAGTTTACATCAGTATTTAAATTTTCATTCAATAAGATGGAAGTAATTTTTTTTTGTGAATAGTAACATTTGTATTTTATTTAACCCGGTTAGAATTAAATTATGTAATTAAATGTAAAAATGATGATATAAATACCCTAACACATGTCCTAATTCTATTTGATAAGTGTAATTAAACAAAAATCATTCTTAGGAATATAATATGAACCTCTTTGATAAACATGGATTTGGTAGGGAGATTTATTATTATTATATTTAAAGAAGAGTTAAAGTTTTAAAATTCCATTCTTAATTAATAAGTCATTTTTAATAGTGGGTTATACATAATATAAATTTGACAATAAATATTAATAAGAATTCTATAAATATTTCCTTCATCATGTTAGTTAATTTATAATTTTTTAGTAAATAAATAGTTAAATTTAATTATGACCTAATGATGATGCAGTAATTACTTTATTAATGAATGATTAAAATAATTGATTTTATTAATAGCAAAATAAATGAAAATTGAGACTTTTGATGCACTACAAGAAATTTATAGGTTACTATGACTTGTTTTGTTCGATATAATTAATTTTTTTCGAAGTAATAATGTTGTTATGACTTTCAAAAAATCCAAATACAAAATAGGGTCAAAATTGACATATATGTGTAATTAGAAATATACTCTTTTTTTAAATGATAAAATAATCCTAAATATATATGGTTCAGAAAAATAACATAGATAATATATTATATGTTAATAATGAACCACTTGGGGTTCTCTTGGATTTTTATTGTCCATTTATTAACCATTTAATATAATAATAAAATAGGGCATAGTAAAAGTTAAACTATTTATCTAAGAGTTAAATCTAAAAGACATGTATATATGGTGACCTAAACTTGTTTCAACCTGTTGGTTGATAGGATTTCGACCCATACCCAATTTCACTTTAAAATAAATCAATTGTGGGCCACTATAAGAAAAATAATATTTTATTATAAAATAATATTTCAAACATTTCCTAATATGTCCCTCACCTCTCTTAAAAAAGGGTAATTCCCCTTCTCTCAAAATAACACCTCTAAAGCCTTTTGGGTTGGCCAACCTCAAACCATATCTCTTAACAACTTCCCTCACTTCATCCTAGAGGCCTTATCTTGAACATAAATCCAACCTATGTATCCCTTTGGTTCAAATCAATTTGAAACACCCAAAGAAGAGGTAATTATTTTATCACATCTTTTCAAATTTCATTCATCTTTCACGTTCTCATTCGTTATTATTTACATACCAAAATAATAACTTCAGTAACATCAACAGACAATGTTGTTATTATATATATGGTAAAACCATACTGATTATTCTATCAATCATATGAATGGTAATGTCACCATGCGTGTGTACGTACGGCTTACTGTCTCCACGCCGTGGTGTAATTTTTTATTAAACACTATGTTATTTGGATGGATAACATGATCAGTAATATGTATAAAAATAATGAAAATAACATGATAATTTTTCTTTAAAATTAATATACCATCCAAATCCACTCCCTTTAATGATTAATGAAATGATATCATTGCTCGTTTGTACGTACGACTTACCGTCTCCACAACGCGATGAGATTCATTTTGAGGTTCACCATTCAATGATGATTAAAATATATATATTATTTATAAGTATATATTATATGACATAATAATTCTAATATATATATATATAGATACATTTATGTAATTACATATATCTTATTCACTCACTTCTTTTCAATACAATATGAATATAGAAACATTGTATATGGGTACGTACGACCTACTGTCTCCATAAATGGTTTTTCCATTTCATATATCTATCTAAAATATATACATATATTATAAATATATATTATATATCAATTATGATTTATATTCTTCATGTATATAAATCATGATCTAAATGATATGATTAAGAATAACAAGTTAAAACACAAACGACAAAGAAAGCGATTATTACCTGAAATGTTAATTTAGCATGGAAATCATTATTAAATGGGAATAATAACGTCATAAATGGATCATGATTGATATAATAAATAAGAATATGATTTTGGTATAATTTAATAACATACTATGATCATTATATAGAAGGTTATACGTACCCTCGACCAAAGGATAGTGCATGGTAATGGTTAATTCCTCAATCTCACTATTATCTGAGATTGTTTATGTATATGTATTTTCTAGGATATATTTATTGTCCATGTGCATGTTTCATAAAATAAATTTCAAAAAGATTCTTTTAAGGTACACTATCACTAAAAAATAATTTTAAATGTTTTAAATATCTATTCTTCTAAATCTTTCTCATTAATGTCTATGTTTTCAGAATGGTTTTATGGATTCATTTATATGGCCAAGATTGTTTTAAAATGTTAATTAATTTCATAATTTTTAATGTTGTATGGGACCCTTGGAATAAAAAATATTTTTTAAATGACTTAATTTATAAATGTGTTACAATTAAAATATTTCCCAATAATGGATATTTCTCTTAAAACGTTTTACTTATAATTTTCATCTATGTCAACATTCTTAACTGAATATTATTCTTTATTTAAGGTTGATTTATTATAAAACAATAATCCATATTTTATCGAATGAGTTATGATATTTTTGATTGTGGATGTTCTATTTTTTACCCTTCATGGTTTATGGTTGAAATATTGAAATTTCATATTCATGTTTTAATATAAATGTTTATGTTATGTTTCATCATTTTAATATGAGGAATGTAGTAGACATAATAAGTGAATGGAGGGGCCCCCTATAGCCCCTCGATGCATCGGTAGGTCTCATGAGACAAATTAGGGTCTTGGAATATGGACTTTATAGAATTTTTATTTTTAGTCTTGGCAAGAGGCCTTGACTATGTGGCAGTGATTTCCGATGTTAGGTATTCACTCATTATGAAATTATTTATTACATATGATTATTCGACTAGTAGAATATCCACATACTTGTTTATATGGTGATGTAGAATTTATTTTCTTCATATTATGTTCATGATTATGTTTAAAAGGATATTGTTTTTATTACAAAACTTGTCTTAAAAGATTATAGATTTCCCTAAATAATTTACCCTTACTGAGCATCTGAGATCACCAGTTTTTTATGTTTCATTTTCCCAAGATTCCGAATGGTGCATTATGTTGGATATGCAGGGTTAAGCTAGGGTAATAATGGATTTTTCGACAGATTTCTTATGATGTGTTTTATGTTTGAATGTGTAATGTAAAGTTCATGTATATAATATATTTTCCATGACTACTAAAATGACCAATCTTTCGGGACATGACTCATTGTATGCTTCCAATGTATTAAAATAATGCACCTTCTCTGGAATTCATGTGTCGAGGCATTATAATTAACATAATTTTGACCTACTAATTTTTAATATAGAATCCATTTCTCAAAATTTAAAATACAGAAGTTACAGTAATTTATTTAAATTTATTCTCCACTAAAAAAAGTGAAAATATGTTTTTAACTGTAGAAAACCATCAATAAATTTTCATCTGTTTATCTTAATTTTTGTTGTTAAATTACCTCCAATAAAAAAATTTGGATTAAGTCATGGAAATATGATTTATTTATATTTCAAAACTAACTAAAATTATAATATAATAGAATAAATAAATTAGATCAGACTGTAGTTTTTAATTAAAATGTATTATTCTTCAATATTAATCTTATATATACATCTAAAATTCTAGATTTAATGTCGGCTCACCATAAAAAGGAAAAATATTGTTTTTTTGAAAAATAATTATTTTCTCTTAAAAATTGAAATTATTCTTATATCTTGTAGAAAAAACATATAACATCAACATTAAACATTACATCAAATATATTACATATTAATTTATATATATTTAATTATTAAAATCCATCAATAGTGATTTTATTATTGTATAAAATAATTTATTTTCATTTAAACAGTCTTTAGAAAAAAATTACCTTTTATTTAAAAATAGTTTTTTCATTCATTTATAATATGTTTTTCTGATAATTAATTATATAAATGTGTGAATAAATTAATAACATTCATTACTGACATTTTAACATCTTGGTTATAAGGTAACATTTAAATAATAATATTTGCTTTTCATAAGGCATATTATTTAAGATACCATACATAGTGTCTCTTTTTTAAGATCTCAGGATGTTACATTCTCCCTCTTTTGGAAATAGCATCCTAGAAATTTTCTTCGGGTCGATAAATATGTTATGACTTTTCAAAATAACTTTATTACATTTTCACAAAAAAATAAAAGATTAACAAAGATTATACAATAAAATAATGAAAGGGAAATACAATGGTCACAAGAGAAAACACATAAAATGATTCTATATTTGAAATAAGGGATATAAAAGAATAACTATCTTAAGATGTTCTCATAGTGAGTGATAGAAAACATGATCTAGATAATGTTAACAATAAAAAACAATAATTTTTTGACTGGATAAAACTTCATTGAATCCTATTTAGGAAACGATTATGGATAATTTATTTATTGTAAGATTTTTTTCAACAAGTTAATGAATTATATTACTCCATTGAATAAGATCATAAAAATTTATACATACGTGCAATGTATTGTATCGTCTTCTATTAAATTTCATTCATAAACTCATCTTTTTCTAAAAAATATGCATGTTTAAGATGAAATTTTCATCTCTAAGCCACTATAATTATCTTCTATGGAATCACTTAATCCATAAAGGATAACAATTTATTTATCTTATTTTGAACGATTAAAAAAACCAAAAAAGTTACTATAATATAATACAATTCTCCAAAAATATAAACCATAGGTTGTGGATAATGTACTTTTAATCTCCAAAATTCAACAATAATACCAAAAGTTCAATGTAAACCATTAAACAATTAAATGTCGATAAAAATACTAAAAAATATTATAACTAACATTAAAGAAAAAAAAATCGATGGGATTTAATCAAATAATATTCTCAGATAAGTTCTAACATTTAGCTCCAATAAACATCATCCACTATTAATCTATTATAATAACATGTAATTAACCTAATCTCATGTTCTTCATTATACAATAATAATTTACACAAATAACCTAATTCCCTATAAGTCCACAAATGAAATCATATATTATTTTATAATATAATTCAACCTCTACTCCACAATTAAAATCCCAATGTTTTCAATATAATGTTTTCATATAATGTTCACAAAATAGTGAACTTCATACAAAATAAAATTTATCACCTAATCACCAAATAATATTACAACAAAAAATATATCCCTGTGATAAAATATAAATTTCAAAAATCAAATAATTATTATTTAATCATCTTATTTAAATAAAATTATAAATTCATAATAACCATTGTATTCACATAGGCCATTAGTAGGAAATAATGCCTTGTCACCCTTTGGTTCTGGGTTTGATTCCAATAGTATTGTTTGACATGACAGTTTGTCACCATTCGTGCAGGTTTTAATTTTCAAAAAATAATAAAATATAATAAAATTACCATAAAATAAATAAAACCCACATAAATCCATAACATATTTTACTCGGAAATTTTATCTCAAGCATTTAATTTTTCAACCCAAAAAGTTCAACCAATAAATAAATATTATAAATATATATAAAATTAATAAAATATATCAAGATTTGTTTTTTTATTTTATAAACTCACATATTTACATCTAAAGTGTTTTTATAATAACATTTTTTTAATTTAAAATGATTTTTTTAATTAATGATTAATTATTGACTAAATAAGTAATTATAAATTAGTGTAACTCAATTAATAAAATTCATTACTACAATTTTAAAAGCTATGTTAGAATTTTTCACCAACCCCTTCCATAATGTTAACCCCTTCAGGGTGGCCAATGCGAGAAGGGAGTTAGTGACCTCGAGTACATCCTCTAGTAGGCCCCGAGTTGTCAACTATAACCAAGGGTATATTATACACCAAAATGGGAGGCATTAACCTCTAATAGAACACATGTGAAATAGAGATAAGATAGATACATACCCACTCCATGTTAGACTAAAATATAAAATAAATCCAAAGTACATATATGTAATGTCATGCAAAAATACTACAATTAGAATGGAAAATTGAAAGTACCAAAGGAAATTAAAAAATTATAGTGACCACGAATCCTGAACATCTCCTACAACCCCATGCTAGTAGTAACTAGCTAGATATCCAACCAGCTCCAAATGACCTAAAAATATTATATATATATATATAGGGTGAAAATAATAGTATACTATGAAGGATCCTCCCTAGATCCTCTCATGCAAAAGTAATGAAACCACGCCAAATCATAGTAAACAACCAGTGAAACTATCCCATCACCTAAATAGGTATACTAAGTTCCCATCCTCACCGTGGCTACTCTCACCATGTATTTAATAAAATAGTATATAATATAATAATTAATATCAAGGGTACCCCACTCATACTTCCCCATTAGTCTTCCAACTTTCCCCAACATCGCACGCCATAATATTCTCTCTTCAAAAAGGATCTCCCTCAGACACCAAGGTGAAGCACCACAACATTAACCTCATGTTGAAAACCACTCCATCCACATAACAATTGTAACCAACTAGTTTCTGGAAGAGACCACATCTTGTATAATGTGTATTATATAACGGGCGTTATACCTCAAGCCATTACAGCCCATACACTAAGTAATGATCCTCCCGATATCACATCCGATACACATTACAACTATAGTAGTCCCAAGGAAAATATATCTATAATATATATGTGTGAATAACCATAATACATTACATCCCTCTACACACATATATGGGGAATAAAAAAGGTTGTGCCTACCAACACTAGTATCAACCGAGAGAATCGAGTGGGGACAAATGGGGTAATCATCTATCCATCCTCCCATCCAAATGATCGGGAAAATACCCCCAGGGATTAGAATCCCGGGGGTGTCAGTTTCTCTATATAACGTGGTGGAGTGGAATATATAAACTCAAAATGTATAGAATATATAATTTCTCTCAACAAAACATTGGGCATAACCTAGTCTTAGACTCAAATGTAGCTAATGTCTCCCAGACGCCCAACTACCACAATGAATAATAGGTACCCTATAATCACACAACCATTTAAAGAGATACATTATATTAATTTAACCATTTTTATCAGTTTCAAATTACAATAATTATTTATTTAACCATTAATTAATCATTATCAATTAAACATTATATTTCATTAGCATCACACCCTAAGTCTGTTGTCCCTTTAATTTGAAACCTCGAAATTCCATCCCTGCAAGATCTAACCCCATGGGTAATCATCATTTATTCAAACATTTATTAATATAATTATTAATTTTCAAAATTCAATGTCATTCTATAATACCATTCTATACTAAAAAATATAAGGGGATCCACACGGTGAGTAGATGAACTATCGGTCAAGTCATTAACACTAATAGCATGAGCGCACACCCATCATATCTCGAGAATAAAAACATGGAATGCACATGGAAAACCCCATGTGTCATCTCCTCTTTTGGAAGGTGGGTAAAGAAGACCAGTTACATTGAGAAGTGGGGAAATTAAAGCATATAACCATCCAACAAGATTCGACAAGCAACAAATCATTCATATCCACCTTATTTCATTATCTTCAGTGTTCTCCCCGAAACCCAAATGCATAATTCAATGCATCTCGACAATCTGGGAAAATACTACTTCCACAACTAATGGTCCACCCTACCCCAAAATCTCACAAGATCTATCCATGCTCACAACACATCACATGCAGTAGTAAATGACAAACCAACTATGGTCTTGGTCCTTAACAAGGCATTCTTCCTTCACATGAAACGAGCTCTCACAACTCCAATCATAAGGCTTTATGCCTTTACAAGAATTTTGGTAACCCAAAACCCTAAGAGGAATTATCTTTTATCCAACAAAAACTTCATTATTCTGTCATGAATTAACCGGTTAATTATTTGTAGGTTCCCAATATGGTAAACCCAAACAACAAGCATACATAGCTATCAAAAAGGATAAAACATGCTTACAACATAAATTTTATTAACATCAATTTACCAAAACAACAACCAGATTCATTTATATGGATCTTTATCTTTTTCCCAATAATTAACAATTAATTCTTGCATTACACTCTTTTCTAATTTCATCATGAATTTCATGATAATAAGAAACGCATATATATCATACTCACTAGAAAAAAAGGCAATAGAATATGATCAATAATAATTTATTTATCCAGTTAAAATATTTATTATGTAAATTCCATTGTGATATAGTGTATAAAAAACAAACTCTACTGCATCACGTAAAAGAAAAGGGAATCCATAAATCCCCTACCTCAAATGGTTCCCGATATTCTTAGCTCGAGAATAGATAAATGCAGCTGATCACGATCACCTTTTTCGCAAAAACTTCATCCACCCGAGGATGTCACAAACAACCACATTAATAACTATGAAAATAAATACTCTTAGAACATGGGAGATCAAACACCATCGCATGGAAATGTGAAATGGGGCAAGATGAATTAGAGAAAACCAAAGAACTGAGGTAGATCAATAATTGGATTGAATATGGATCAAAGAAGGATGAAGGGAATCAGTCCATGATAAAGGAGTCCCCAACGTTGAATTGGGAGATATCCAGGTCATCTAGGGTAGATATGGTGTGCACTCAAGCCATAGGGTATGAAAACCCCAAGTGGCGTGGTGTCTTAAAATTACCCCACGGTGGGGAAGTACTCGATTTGTACCTCCCCCTCCTGTCACGTACCACCTCAAGGATAAAATTTGTCGAAAAATGCATAACCTCATCTTTTTGTTTAATTTTTATGAAACCCAACTGGTACACATCGTGTCCTCCTTGGTCAAATCATGTATCCTTCTTTTTTACATCTTTATGCAGAGGAACTCCTCCAGACATCCTCGTAGCCTTTTCTGATCACTTTTCTCTTCCAAAACACACAATGGGATGATCCTCGTGGATCTATGACCATTCACCAGATAAAATTCATATCATTCTCATCTTTGAGAATCCAAAACTAACCCAAATAGGAACTAGAAAAATGGGTCTGAACTACCACTGTTCGTGATACTTATCAATGAGAGAATGGCACAAAAAACAAAAAAATAAATTATTCTCATAACCATGAATGATTCTAAAACCACAAAATGAACATCATTACAAGAAAATAGATAATCATTAAATGACTTGGGGTACTATGTGTATATCTGGGACTCACATTTTAATGTACTCTCTTCCATGCCATCATGCTGATACAAGACACATTCCAACGGAATAGAAAACTCGTGCAACACCATCTCATTGTGGTACTGGATCTCTATAGGCCACTCCTCGAAGTTCTAATCATTGTAAAGGTTGATATCTCTCCAATCAATGATATGAGAATCTTCAATGAAGATAATGACAAAGTTGTGACACATGAAAATCATCGTGTATCCAACTCATATGTGGGGGATGTTGTACTTGATATGACACAGCTCCAACAAAATCCTACACCTATAAATACCAAAAAAACTAGGAAGAAATCATTATCCCATGACCAAACCATCACTTCCCTTGATGGTGAGTCAACTAAAAAAAATTGTGATCCCCGACATCAATCTGTAATGTTCTCCCCCTTTTATTGGCATAACACATCAGATGATCTAGTGCTGCCTTCATCCTCTCATGGACACCTGAACTATCTCTATCGTAAAATGAACTAGTTTCAGTCTACGAATTTCAAACTCTCAAACCCAAGTCCAGCAGAATAAGGAACTACATGGTTATCCATATAGGGCTTCAAATGGTGTGATACCGATTGTTGAATGAAAAATATTTTTCTAAGAGAACTCCACAAATGTTAAGTGCCCCATCCATGAACCTCCAAAATCCAGTACATAAGAGCGCAACATGTCTTCAATATTCGGGACAGTTTGTTTTATCTGATCACCAATATATGTATGAAAAGTTGTGGTAAGTAATATTAGATAACTAAAATCATACTGGAGACCTCTTGGCACCATGGAGCTAAAAATAGGATCTTGATTCGAGATGATCTTCCTTGGGACTCTGTAGAGGCTCACCACCCCCTCAAGATACTTCCATGAAAAAATACCCTGATATGGACTCCTAGACTACTAAGAAGTGGGATTATTTTGTTAAATGATCCACTACCACCCGAATATTATCATAGCATCCCTAATACTAAGGTAAACAAATAAAAACTTATATTGAGATGTCCTCCCACTTCGAGTGAGGATCATCCAACAGTTGAAGCCAACCATCGAGAATAAGGTTCTCAACCTCCACCTTATGGAAGACCAAAAATCATGAGACAAACTATAAAACTATATGATTTATCCTAGAAAAGTAAAACTGACCCCAAAATGATTGATACATCTTTGACACTCTAGGATTAACTGCTAAATGAAAACTATAGAAATTTTTGAGAACCATCTCTTGCAATTTCAAAGGAATTAAAATACTTTCTTGATAAGACACTATGCGTTGTTCATAATCATAACAACCATCAGTGGACTCCCCAAAAATAAATTTCTATATCCAGACCTCAACCTCTAGATCAAAAAACTGGGACTCTTCCACTGGCTGCACAAAATATTACTACACTTTCATCAGAAAATGACAACCTCTACCTCCCAACTTCTCTTTTATCCAGATATAATGCTCAATGTTCTTCCATCCCTCTTTTAGAATCACTAGATTCAAATACAGCATCACTATGTGTATTCTTTCTCAGCACATCATCTAAAAAATTCCCCTTTCTAGGTGTATATGAGAATATGATGTTGTATTCATGAAAGAACTCCATCCACTTTTGTTGTCACAAGTACAAGTCATAATGGGTTAAAACATACATTAGGCTCTTATGATCAGTGAAAACCACAAAGCGCACACCAACGAGGTAATTCTGCTACAACTTCAAGGAAAACACCACTACCACCAACTCATGAATGTGGGTGTAATAGTAATGTTCATGGGAATTTCACTATTCAGACCCATAAGAAACAACTAATCAATGTTTCATAAAAGCACTACCTATCCCCATATGTGAAGAATTGTAAATAACATAAAACTGAACTCCCTCTATTAGAAGAAAATTAACTAAAGCACTTACCAACTTCTCTTTTAGGTACTCTAAATATACCTGACCCTTATAAGTCCACCAGAACTCCTGATCCATCCTAGTCAATGCTATTAGAAGTGTGGAAACTCAAGATAAATCACCTACAAATCTCTTATAATATCCTATGAGACTAAGGAAACAGCACACACCCACCACTGTTTTGGGGCCTGCCCAAGACACAAAAACATATATCCTTGACAGATCCACAGTTATGCCATGCTGGGAAAACATATTCCCTGTGAAATAAACTACTTGATCCCAAAACTCACACTTCAAAAACATCACAAACAAATGTAGTTGATGATGATCTCCAAAAACAACCCGTGTATTCTCGGCATTTTCCATGTACAATGTAGAGAATAGAAGGATGTCGTCGATCAAAACCACCAAAAACATAACCAATAATTCATGAAACACACAGTTCATCAATCCCATGAACACATATATATCATTCATTACACCGAACGACATTACAATGAACTCATAATTCCCATGATGACAACATGATGCAGTCCTTGGTATATCTTCATCCTTCACATTCATTTGATGATATCCGGACCACAGGTCGATCTTTGAGAACAAACCTTCACCCTTTAGTTGATCAAATAAATCATCAATCCATAGAAGAGGATAGAAATTATTCATTGACACTTGGTTTAAGTGACAATAATTGATACACAACCATAAAATATCGTCATCCTTCTTCACAAAAAAACCAGTTCACCCCACAATGACATGCTCAACCCAAAAATACCACACAAGAATAGACTATCGAGTTGTATATGTGGATACCGTAACTCATAATGAGACATTATATACGGATACATAGAGATAGGAGATGCTCATAGCAGTATCTCAATCCCAAAATTGATCTCTCATCAAGGGGGTAATGCTACAACCTCTCCTCGAAAGACATCAGGGCACCCTTCTATGGCCCTATGAAATTCAAATAACTGAACCTACAAATAAATCAGAATCAACTCATCCATCAAGGATGACAAGGATAGAATATGCCTCTTGCCCATCTAAGGGTCTCTCTCACCAAAAAACACTACTGCCTCTCCATTAGTATTAAAGAAGCATGCCTGCCTCATATAGAAATCCACGATACCTTGAACTAAATACAAATAATCTGTGCCAAGAATGAAATCATATGGTTGTATCCATAAACATAGGAAATATCCCCATGAGCGGTGCTACCCCATAACTATCTCAAAATCTATACATACTTCCAAAAAGTCATCTCAAAAACCAACTGGTGTAGTCAATGCACGGGGCACTAGAAGCATCTCTACAAGAAACCCAAACAAATGGAAAAGTGAAGGTGATTTAAAAGAGTGTGTCCCTCCTGAATCAAACAAGGCATAAAAACAAGTTGAAAACAAGAAAAGGGATCCTCCAACAAAAAATTTCCCGCCTAGTTCTAGCAAAGCTAATGCAAGTAGTTGATCACAATATTATCCACATCCTCTCTAAACATGATGATGACCACCACCACGACCGCTCTATGCTCTTTGAAGAAGGGGATAATACTATGGTTGACCTTTTCATTCCCTATCTGTTATCTACTGACCCAATGCTATTGAAATATATTACTAATACCTGAACTGGAACTGCCTAGATGAAGGAACCTAGAGCCGAACACTTGTTGTTCGATGGCCACTCTAAATGGTTGGGCACTCTCACTGTTGATGGACTGGATGTCCATAAGAAAAAAATTGCATGATCCCTAGGAATAGTTTTGAGAGCCACTATCCCTGGTGAAATGATATGGTAAGGGAAAGGACATGCCCCTAAATGAACAAAAACTCTTCTTCCCTAAAAACATAGAACCCAAGACCATATCTCTACTTGATGAGGAATCCTGACAACTCCCCTCTCATGAAGATTCAATTCTAGATAATGTCCAATCGATGACCTCTTCTCTCACCAGAATCTCATGATATGTATTCATTATAAATGTTGTGACCATGTACTAGATATCTGTATAAAAAACCTCCTCAAAATGCATCACCCTAGCCTCATCATCTGAAAACAAGTCCGAATAATTTTTTAAATGGTTCTAAAAATAGATTCCACACTATCACACAGTAGATATACCCTATCGAATGGTAAGAAGCTCCTCGTGACTAGAAATGTTCGCATTCAATGAAAGATAATCAAATATATACTTGTCTCAAAATTCATCCCATGTTATTAAAAACTCCTTGCGATACATGAGTATTATGAACCACCACTGCCTCACTACCCCACACAAAATAATCACAACCAAAGTCACTTAGTGCTCCATCTGAGCATGAATTGACCTAGATGATATCACAGTATCATCCAACCAGTCATCAATGACTGTATCAGAAATGGATCCCTTGTATGTCTGTAGACTCTGGTGCTGAAACTCTCAGAGTGTCATCCTCGAATTTTCGTCTTCATCAACCACTACCATTCAGTGGCGTGATGGAAAAGCATGCATGATATCTTTTATGCAAACCTGACAAAGATGTCAACCAATATCCATGGATGAAAAATGAAAAAAAGTTAGAGCTTGTAATCATAGAATATTAAAGAAGCCAAATTAATTAATTATTTTTTTTATTTTATTCATTTTAGGTTAACCTATCCCAATGTCTACCCATTAATATAAAGGCATAATGAATAATGACATGTGATCCATTCCTAGGTCTCTTCCCTAAAACCAGTATCACCTCGTTTAATAGCCACTATAAACATAATGGTCTATACATCAGACCACATGGGGCCATAAACGCATATGTATCCGCTAGTCTCCAGAGTTTACTTCCCATTCTAAACTTTACTAAAACTTTCTTTCCACCTACGCATTGAACCTCATCTATAACAAACAACAAACTCCATCCTATATCATTTCCAGCCAACTGATACCACTATATCACGACCCCCTCTCCACAATGTGCATAGCTCAAAGACTGGAAAGGTGAGAAGGGAGATAATGTCCCCCCGAGTCTCGCCTCCAATAGGTCCCGAGTTGGCGACTAGCACCATGGATATTATAAACACACAAATGGGAGGCATTACCCTCTAAGATAACTCATTCGAAAGATAAATATAAGATAGACCCCTACCAACTCTAACTCAATCTACCATATAAAGTAAATCCAAGTTACACATATTTAATTTCACTAAAAACTATTAAAAACTTATATGAAAAAATACAAGCACCAAATGAAAGTAAAAACTTCGGTGACCATGAAGCTCGAACGACTCCAGTTACCTAAATCTAGTCATAACAATTATTATCTCTAACCTTAACCAATGGACATAAAAACATTTTATATATACATTGGGTGATTATAATAGTATGCTCAGTAGGAAGCTTCCTGATACCTCTCTTAAAAATTTAATTAAAGCATGCTAAAGAACAATGAACAACAAGTGAAACTAACTTATCACCTAAAAAGGTATACAATGTTACCAGCCACACCATGGATTCTCTCACCAAGAATCTCATACAATAATATATAATATAATAATGAATATCAAGGGTAACCTACTACTACTTCCCCACTGGTTTTCCACTTTTCCCTAACCTCGCATGTCCTAATAATCTCTCTCCAAAAAGGCTTTCCAGCATAAACATGGGTGATGAAACACAAAATGAACCTCATGTAGCACAACCACCATATCCATGTACACAAAGTAACCAAGTAGATTCTAGGAGCCCCCATAACTCGTATAGCATGAATCATACATCAGGCATTAAAAATCAATCCATTATAGCCCATCGATAATGTATGGTTCCTCAAGCCATCATACCCAATACACATTTTACCTATAGTAGAATAAATGGAACTATATCTACAATATATGTGTGTGAATAACCACAAGACATGAAAAACCTCTACACACATATATGGGGAAAACTAACTTCTCTTCCTACCATCACTAGTATCTTCCTTGAGTAGAGAGCTGGGCCATTTGGGATATTCATCCATCAATCCTCCCACAAGAAGTTTGGGGAAAAAACCCACCTAGGGCTCAGAATCCCGGGGGTGTATGTTGACCTAACTGATGGGCCATAGTAGTATATAGAAACAAAAAATCACAAAATATAAAATAGAACTCAAACACCCTATGGGAATAAACTAGTCTTATACTCAAATGATGCTAACATCTCTTAGACTCATGGTATCCACTGCTAAGACTTGGTACCATACAAAAGCACAATATTTTAATGAGCTTCATTTTATTAAATTATCCATTTATATTAGTTTCAATTTACATTAAATAATTCTATAACTATTAATTAACCATTAACATTTAAAAATTAAATTTCATTAGCATCACACCCAATGTCCATTGTCCCATTAAATTTCAACCTCATTATTGCGTCCCAGCAAGCTCCTACCAAGTGGGTTAACATCATTTATTCAATAATTTATTAAAATAATTATTATATTCACATATTCCCATACATTCTAGACAACCATTCTAAGCTACTAAGAATTAGAGGGATCAACACGGTGAGTATATGAACTACCCATCAATTCTTTTCCACCAATAACATGAGAATAGACCCATCCTCCCACAAGGAACTAAACACAGAAAGCACGTGTCATACCCCCCACATATTCACCCTTTGGGAATCAGGGTATGAAAGGAATGATGCCTTGAGTAGTGGAGAATGTAAAGAAGATAACCAACCAACAAGATTTAACCATCATCTAATCACTTATATCCAACCCGTTTCATCATCTCTAGTGTCCTCCCAGACACCCTCATGTATAATCTGATGCATCAAGCCACTCCAGAATTCAACTAATACGACAACCAATGGGATTAACTACCCCCACATCTCACAACATCCATCTAGTATCATAACACATCACTATAAGCATGAAATAAAAATGAAACCAGTCTCTTGGACCTAAAAAATGCATTCTTCCTTCACATGCTATGAGCTCCCACATCCTCAATCATAAATCTCTTGACCCTTACAAGCAAGATGGTAACATAGAACCATATGAAGATTCATATTTTATTTAAAAACTAGTACATTAATCTGTATATAATTAACCATTTCATTTTTATTAGGTTCCAACTATGGGAATCCTATCTAGAATGCTATCATATCTATCAAAAAATAATTAAACATTCATACTGCATAAATTTTAATAATAAAAAATTAAAACAAAAACAAAAACCAGATTTATTTACATGCCTCATTATCTTTATCCAAATAATTATCAATTAATTATGGCTTTAAGTTCTTTAAAAATTTCATCAGGAATGGAATAATAAAAATATAATAGATATCATAATATCTATAAAAAACAAAAGGCATTAATATAAAATATATACCTCTTTATTTATCCGGTTAAAATATTTATTATTTTAATTCAATTTTAATCCATTGGCTAAAACATGCCAAATCTACTACTGTATGTAAAAGGTTAGAGAATCCAAAAATCTCCTACCTCAAAAGGGTTCTGACATTATTTGATCTAGAAAAGATCAAAGCAATTGATTACAATCACCTTCTCAACAATAAATGCATCCGCCCGTGGATATCTTGGCACAATCGAATCAACAACAAGAAAAATTAGTCCCCCTTAGAACCATGGAGATCAAATTCCATAGCATGACAAAGTGAAACAGAATAAGACAGATCAATCAAAACAAAAAAACAAAGGTAGATATTACCTCATATTGTTGACTAATTGAAGAAGGAAGCGGGGAACTAATCCATAGAAAAAGAAATCCTCGAATATTGAGGAGGGAGGTGTCTGGGACGTCTGGGGTCGCGAGGGGGTGATCTCAAGCTGCTGATTTTGAAAAAAACCAATTGTCTATGTGTTTTTAAAATCACCAGAGTTGAGGAAGTACATGATGTGTACCTCCAGGTCCCACTGTGTACCACCTCGGGGATGATATACACTGAAAAATGTGTCACTTTGCACTTTGTTTTATTTTTTTGAAACCCAAATAGTACACATCATGTCCGCCTTGGTCACATTATGTTTCCCTCCTATTTCCATCTTCCCATGACCAAACTCCTCCAGAAATCCTCCGAGCCTTCACGGATCTCCTCGGTCTTCGAAAACATGCAGTGGGATGATCGATGTGGATCCATGACCTTATATAAGGTGAAATTTAAATACTAATATTTAGTTACTTTCTAAAGGATTATTATATAGGCTATGAAAGATAGTGTCCCTTTTTAAAGAACTCAGGATGTCACAACATATAGTTTAATAATTTCTTCTTATTACTATTAAGATATAGAATTTACTCTTCCAAACTATTATATGACTCTTCCATTATTCCACATTACTGGTATGATTTGGTTTTTTAGACTTCCTAAGTTATAAGTAACTCTACAAATCACCAAGATTATTAATTATAAATATGACTTCATTTTCAATATTCACCCATTAATATTTTTAAAATATAAATGAACTATTTTAAATTCCTCATTAATACTTCCAAATTAATGAATTTTCCATTTTTCATTCTCTATAGTACATGATGAACCTTTTTAACATTTGAGGTTATAAAATCATTTCTTCTGGTAATTCATAAATTCTTGAATATAGAAAAATACATCTAATGTAATTATAATCACTTTTGAACATTTAATAATCCTTCACCACATTTAATATTACTTTTATTTATGTTATTTCGAATATGATTTATGAATTTAATGAAACAAAACAAAACAGATCTTATCATATTGTAACATCTCTAAAACATCATTCTTATAAAATTATAATATTCAAGAGATAAATTTCATTCTCAATTATAATTCAATGTATTAAAAAACATAAAAATATGTCAAAAAACATCTACAATTGACATAATATATTCAACATTATTTAGTTCTACCCCTACTGTTTCTACATAGTAATGATGAAGATGTTATAGAGTTGAGGTAGTTTGGGTGTCTCTGTTTAATGGAAATTACGGTATATCAGTTTCTTTTTCATGATTATAATTATACATAACTATTTTTTGGTCTTTGATGGACCATATTACATGGGTTACATATTTTGAAAAATAAAATAAGGGTTTATTATCTTGTTATTACTTGTATTATATTTTCCATTTTTGTTTTGGGGCATCCTACTAATCTAATTTATACTCTACATTATATATGACTAATGCCTCCACATTTTTTTCCACTGATGATAAAATAAATCTTATCGATGGTTTTATATGGATTGGATGTTGTGGAAGATATATATAATGGATGTTGGAGGTGTTCATTACTAGTTGTATTTTTATCAGTTATGGTATAATGTGGAGTTCCCCCATATTAGTGGTTAAATGTTTGTAATTTTCATGTAATGTTAGATTTATACTTTTCATAGTTATTAGTTTTTATTTATATTAAATAATTTGTATATATATTTTTCTATATTCTTGTTTTACGATAAATGATATATATAGAAATTGGTGTTCATGGTTATTTACTTTTCATGGAGTTTGATGTTTATAGATGGTTTTTGGAGTTATGGACTCCCATTTGTGTGGGAATCTATTATGGTATATGCCCCCAACTATTTTCCTATTAATGGTCAGTTGGGGAAACCCAGTTTTTGTAAAATTGAACTAGACATTGTATCAGTGGTTTAAATAATGATAGAATGATATTACATTATTTATATTCATTAGGTCATATTGCAATGTATGTAGAATTAGAAGGATAAATTTTACATACTTAGGGAAATATAGTTAATGATTTTTTCATCTGGTTAATAGAATAGGAGACCTAGTTATTTATTCTAAAACCATAAATATCATTTTACCTGGAATTTTATAAACAATTAGTCCACTATAAAATCTAAAAATCTCTTATGGGTTTTAATTTTACGATAAAATAATTATGAATCATGTTTGTTCATTATTATTTCAGGATTAATTTGATGAATATTTTAAATATTCCCATAAAAAAATTAAGTTAATATAATAAAAAGAGGATTCAACCTTTTAGATAGGTAATTATTCATTAAAATAAAAAATGATTTTCTTATATGCCGGTGTTTTGGCCATAATTCACTAATAAGTTTGAGAGATGAGGCATAAGTTTCAAGATACGAAAATTAGTTGATTCTTAATCCTTTAGAGTAGTGGCTTTATCCCATGCATGTTTTCTAGAGAGGATACCCACTAGGAATTTGGATATTAGTTTCCATATATTTGGATTAAAATAATCATAGGTTGTTGGAAAATTATTTATTCTGAGATAGTGGCGTCAAAATAAATGTGTTGGGAAGGATATTAAGTTATTAAATCATTTTTGACGTATTTATTTAAAAATTTCCATTTTATATGGACACCGAAAATTTAGATGTTTGTTCTCATATTAAGTCATTTTCAAGGAATGATTGGACATTGGTGGTTATTTTTTAAATATCCATTGATACTATGGTAGCCAGGTCAAATTTCAATTGCTTATTCAATTAAAAGTATTATATAATGATGTGGGATATGGTGAGAGTCTTGGAGTTTCTAGATCTATAACATGATATTATGATGGTTACATAGTATGCTTGAAAATTAAATAATATATGTTGAATTTATACAATAATACCCTTTGTGGATATCTCTATACTTAGACATTTTTTCAGGCCTTTAATGATAGAATCAATAGAAGACCACAATATTGATTATTTCCACCTATATTGGAGATTTTGACCATTCGATGTAAATTTTGAGTTTCATTAGTGGTGTAATATCAACGTTTTAGTGGTGGGTCTGGATTTATAAGAATATAGTCATAAAAAACTAATGGAAAATGATGTTAAATGAGGTAGTCTTTTCAAAGGAAGAAGAATTCATTATACCATCATTAGAGACATGTATGTAAGGGAAATTATATTACATCCACCATGTGAGGAGGTCATTATTTTATTATTAATGTTTTAGGATTATAGTGTCATGGGTTGACCACCAATAAGTCATTAGATGATCAAAATGGTCATATGGTGGAAGGAATTACCATGTAATGCAATTTTGGATACATTAAACCCCCTGAGGTTGATGGGATGTCTCTCAAAGTGTTGGATGTGGAAGAGTTTCTAGTTGTGTAAGAATATATAAGAGTGGATGATGCATTGACATATTATTAACACCACTATAACCACTATAAGAACCATTATAGGATTAGTGATTAGTAATACATGGAAGTGGTTAGATGTAGGTTATATATTGATTCATTTATGTGGTTCCTGATACCATTTGAGGTATGATTTTCGTATACCTTCATTTATAACTCACCTTCAGATATACCTTTGAAAATAATTCATTCTTATGTGAATATTTTATCTTGAACATGAGTTTATAGTAGAACTTATAGAACAACCACTTCAACTATGAATTCATACTACAAGATATAATACTCATACTATTATCTACCATCAGTCTAAACATACCATCAAAAGAGGTGATTTTTATAAAAACTTATCATGGGTGAAATTGAACAATTTAAGGTTATTATCTAAATAAGACTATTATTTCTAGTCTGAGGAAGATTTTTTTCTATAAATACTGGGTTTTATATCCTCAATTATATGGGTTAATGTTCACATTTGCGAGAATATTATACCCTACGATGGGATTATTAGGGAGGACCCTTAGGATATGTCAACTAATTAGAAATTAGAAAATGTGTTTATAAATTTTTTACACTAGTTATCTGGAAGAATACATTATTAAGATTATCTGTAAATAAATTACTATTTCCCTAAAGTATGTCCAAGTGTTTTCTCTTCATCAAGAGGATGAATTTTGTTTGTAATTGTACCCTATAACCAAATGGATATCTTTTTAGATTATTAGACGGTCCCAATAAATATCATGAGTCTAAATTTATATCAGGAGGATTATTGGGAAAACCCATTTTTGGAACCAATTGTCTCCTCGTAACAACCAAATTTTTTATAAAATCTATATTTTTATGAAAAAATAAATGTCATCAATATGTTTTTTTACAAACAACAACAAGTTTTAATGAAATGAAATAACTATTAATATTATTATTTTTACACAACCGTTATTACCATGAAATTAAAAATGGTGGAATGAATCGAAATAAAAACATTTTCAATAATAATAATACTTTTTTTATATAAAGAATAATGATTTTAAAAAAATATATATTATTTTCTATAATGTCTTTATTTATTTCACTACTACTATTATACACAATGTTTTTTATTATGTTATGATAACAAATTTATAATTAATTTTTTATAATATTAGGAAAATGAATTTCATAATATAATCATCAGTTTTAAAATCATCATGTCAAAATTAATTTAAATTTAATATTTCATATTTTTCTAAAAATGATGAAACTTCCAATGAATAGTGATAAATAATTGTTTTTGTTGAGATCTAAATTTTAATTTCATTAAATTATAAAGACAATTTTCATATAAAATTGTGTTTATGTAAGAAATTAGTTCAATATTATATAACATAATTCTATAGGTCATTAAAATCATTTTTATATTGATCTTATATTTATATTCTTCTAAAACATTTTATCATTTTAAATTTAGAAATCCACTTTCTAACATCATTTGTGAATTTAATTATATATTTAATTATTCCACAGTTTTGAATGAATTTTTGATTAAAAAATTTCAAAGTCCGAATCATCATAAATTATAAAATATAATAAGGTCAGCATAATTATTGTCAACAATGAATAGTAAAAATAAAAAAAATATATTATTCATGTTTACTGTAAAAATGGATTTATAAGATGTTAAAAAAGATACGTTTTAATAATGACCCAATGATCTCCAAAAACGATTTTATGGAAATTATATACCTTATAATTTCTATTGATTGACAGTGGTCAAATTTTTTTCTATATGGAGTGAGAAAAACACCGTCATGACTTTAATTTTCAAAAATTACATTTTTGCCACTCATCTGGACTATAAAAGGCCACCCCCACTCTTCTACATGTCATAAAATTAGTTTTTAGATGATACAATATAGAATCCATTCCATAGATCCCCCATCTTATCTTATAATCCTTAGTTTTTAAGAAATCCATTAAAGGAATTATTTTTCTATAAACTAAATAATGTTTCCAGAAGAAGAGAACATCACTAATCAAGTGTTTTAATTTATTTCCTCTTCAACCTATTTCAATTATTATTATTACATGAAAATATTAAAACCATAATATACTCAAAATGTATAGATTATTTTGTGCTCAGTACATGACCTATATCTTTCTACTCTTCCATAAAATTGGATACATAATCATCATTCCTGTGTTTGGAGGACTACCACCTCGTGAACCAATTTATTTTCATTCCATCACCACCTCTCAAAGATGGATATAATTATGGATTAAATATTTATATTATATATATATATATATGATATTATTATATTTCTAGAAATAATATCTCACATTTAACTAGAAAAATTTCATTATATTTGAAAATGATAACATCACTTGTGTGTATGGTGTCATATATGCAGATTATCCTCATCCCGGTAGGTGAGGAATCAATAAGTCCATCTAAGAGACCCTTTATCAAATCCAGTGGAGACATATTTCCATGTGTTACTGTAGCAGTGATATGGATGTTATTATACTAGGTACACTTCAGTACTGTAGCAACCATAACATTTCATCCATCAAGGCCATAAAGCCACCAATTTGGTCTTAGGGTCATAGAAGTCTTCCGGTCCATCCATGAACATCGTTTCTATTGTCTCTTACGGCCTTCAAGAAACCTAAAGGCCTTTAGGCTATATATAATGACTTGGATACACAAGTAATGCGTACATGTTCCAGTCAGATTATAAGGAAAAAAATGCTTGATGAGGATTCAGGGAATGAACATTCACCCAAGAAGAGCTATCCAAAATTAGAAGATTAGAGGGAATGAAATTTCTATTGGTACCAGTCTTGTGCTACTTTGCATAGGACATTTAGCTCACTATCCTAGAAAAAGTGGAGTTCTGATTTGATAACATTTACTAGGGAGGAGGAGTTCCATGTTGTCTTTCTAGGTGATTTCCATAAGACCGATGGGATATGTAATTGTATCATAAGAATTCAGGCCTAGTAATGGTTCCAAATCACCCCTTGAAAGGTGTATTATAAAAAATTATTAAAAAATATGGCCTTCAGTCCATTCAGGGAGGTATGGTTAACTACCACCACATAATGTGATGTAATTAATTCATGATTTACATGAAATGTTATAAGGATGTGTTCGTGAAAATTATTTGAAATACATAAAGTATATTTGACTTTGGAATTATAATATATAATTTCAAATTTTTTCTTTATATCTATTTTAAAAATGGAAATAGACATCATGTTCATGTACAACCTACCATCTCTATAAATATTGTATTTCAATTTCTATCTCTAGCATTTTTATATTAATATAAGTAAATATACAATGAATATATAATTTATTTATGTTAAGGATAAAATTATTTAGTCTATATATCCATGATAATAGTATAAGGACAAGAAACTCTCCAATAAAAACATACAGGGAAAAAAATGTTATTTCATGACACATGAATTTAACGTGAATTTATTAATAAATGGGTAATAAAAGGTCATATGTAAATTAAATATTGTATGATATATATTTTTATATTTTTATAATAAATTTTCAATAACTATATATAAATTAAAAAGTAGTTTCAAACATTTGTGATGGAATTCAATACATAAGATAATGATTATTTGTCTTAGTCTTCCATATTTGAGATATATTTTCTATTATGAACCTATCTTCTATTATTAGATGCATATAAAGATCAATTTATTAGTAGTAGAATGAATTTTATTATTCAATTTACATTATTTATTTCATTTAAAGTTATTATTTTATTGAGCTTTTGATTTAATGTTACCAGTGTCATAATTTTTTTATGTTACAATCTCAATATTTACAAGGATTTGTAATTGTTATGCTTTTCTTGATAAATTATTAAGATAAAAATATCAATAGTGACATTAAAATTCTTATCCTATAATAATTTCATGAGAATACACTGTATTCCTTCAATTTTCCCTATTTAGGTTCTCAATATTTAAAATTAATTTGTTATATGAAAGATGATATTTATTTCTCTCTTCAGTCAAAAACCATTTTTCATCCAAAACATTGTTCTTTTATAATTTTTTTCAAAATTGTTTTTAAATTATTCCATATTATTTTTTTAATGTCAAAATTTAATTTATATTTATTTCTAAAAAATATTTAGATTGAATTTTAATTTTATTTTATAAATACCTCGCATTTAGATTATAGCAAAAATTTTAAAGGAAACATTTGTTTAATGTGTACAACATTAAATGAATTTATTAAAGGAATTAATATTATCTTCATTGAATATTCAATTATATTTTGTGTAGGTTATTTTCATAGGAACATTTTTCATGCATAATATTTATATATTTTATTACAAATAGTTTATTTTCGATGAAATTATAATTTACCCTCGAAACATTTCCTGTGATATTCCATTCAGTGTTATTTTCAATATAGGATCAAATTTGTTCATATTATATAATTTTTAATATAAATATGTTCCTAGTATACCATTAATATTTTTTCAATAATGGTTTTATGTTTGTGATGCCATGATGTTTATGGACTAGTTTCTCTTCTATAAGTTATACCATGATAAAATTATTATGGAACCTAATCATTTATTCATTTTTATTGATATGATGAAATATTGAAATTATTATGATACCTATTTATTCTCCATAGACATTATTGTGATTAAAAAACATTTGAACAATTTTTTTCATTCATTTATATATGTTGAATGTTTTATGATCTCTTGGAACTATTATGTATAATTTTCATCATGATTCATGTATTATGAACTAATATGTTTTATATGATGACTCTAGTTTATGATATGAAATGTAGGGTATGGATTTCAAATGTTATTCTAATTTTTTTAGTCTCATATCTTAATGATATGTTTATATCTCCCTTTTTTACACTTACAATTAAAATGATCTCATCTATTATAATATTTCCCTTTCATAGGATATGATGATTGGAATAATATGTGATATGTATATGAAGGGTTATATTTGGAGGAAAATATTTCGATATGATGTAGAAAACAAATGGACTATTTTTTAATAATTTTTTTGACTCCATAGGCATTATACGTAAACTATTCCGGCATGGATCTGTTTGTTATATAAAGAATAAAATTATTATAATATGTAATTACTATTTATGGGAAGATTGGTTTTTTTATTTTGTGTTGGAGAAATGTGAAATTTTAATTTGGAAACATGGATGAGAAAAAATTATAGAGATCCCTAAGGATATTTCTATACAACATTACAAGGATGAGTCAGTGTATAAAAAACATTCATGGAATTTTTGCAATGGTTAGAAAATATATTTTCCAAGAAATTAAAACCCAATACTTTTTTTAAAAGTTAATATTTAACAAGAATATATGTACCTAGGAATATTAAGAATAAAAAAAGTGGATTGATCATGAATAGTTCATTACATAGTTCACCACAACTAGTTTTACGCACTCGAGGGATATGATTTGGAAATTCATAAAGTCTTTACAAAAAAAAATTTATTAAAATATATGATGACTGTGAAGGATATCGAATAAACATATCATGTCATAGTTTATAAACATGATTTTGCTCATATAGATATAATATATATAAATTTTCATCATTATCTCTTACACAATTCTATTTTATTTTATTCAATGGATAGAACCAAAAGGTACCATGTTAACAGTTAGTGTGATATAAAATGTAATTCTTTTTCTCTTGATCAGACATAAAATTTGAGAGCTAAAATGAAAAATTGAATTTTTATATTCATAAAACATTATCATGACATGAATCATTTTTACCTTCTAAAGGATCTTTGATGGTAACAAATTTCTGTTGATTTATTCACAAAGAAATGTCTAATATATTTTAGGAGTTCTACTAATCATATATTTGTTGAGAATAGTATAATTACCACAAAAAATAATATTTTCTCTCTCTATTGTTCATAAAATTAAAATTTCATTTTGCAAGTCATTCATTTAGAAGGATAAACAGATAAATTGTAAAATATAATCAAGAATATACTATCACGTGATGAAATTTACTCCATGGAGTGGGATGAGTTTAAGAGATTATTTTTAAAAACCCACATCCCATATATTCTTTAAAATAAATGAATTATGAAGTCCATTATCCAATGTATAATGATAACGAATTTTTTGGTATGAGAAATGTTTTAGATGTCGTGGGATTTATGCTTTTGGAATTCTCAAGAAACCTTAATGTAAGGTTTATTAATTATTCCCATACCAAAAAATATTTATTCAATGGGAAATATTCATAAGGAACATTAGAGACTATGAGTAAATCATTTGATGTTATGTCACACTGGTAATTGAGATTAGATTAACCATCGATTTTCTGTTTTTGAAAAGAAAAATAGGATATAGTTCATTGGAATCAATCAAAAATTAAAATAGGAAAGTGATATTTCCATCATGATCAATGTGTGGAAAGAAACAATGGTGAAATTTTCATACGTGAAATGGTAATTGGATTAAATGATGATGGGTATGTCATTTGGAAATTAAAATCCAAAGTGATGTGAAGAAGTTAGAAAATTTTGTAAATAATTATAAATATCCACATAATACACCACCAACAATCCATTTTTTAAAAAGAATTATACGTGAAGTAAATTAACCCGTTTGAAAATGTACTATTTAATGACAATGATAAATGTTAGCGACATATCAAGTTGAGAGAAAAAGGGAAACCACATGTTACCATTGTTTTGGATGAGGGGTGTTATAATTATGTCGGTAAAGGTACACATACTATCCAATCTACAAATTATAATGCCTTATTTGACTATAGACCTACCCATTCTCGCATTTGTGAATAATTTTATAAAGGTGAAAATGATTTCCCAAAATGATTAGATGGATACATAAATGTGAAACCGATAATGGTAATATGATAACATCTCATGTAAATGATTCATCTCAAGTTGAAATTTTTTAGAATGTTCTCCTATAAATCATTTCATTTTACTTATAGTTGAATATAATATTTTCATAGAAATTACTTTGATTTCATTGTATAAATACCACATCACCTACCAAGGAAGGGAATCCATGGTTTATTTTACAAACAAACATATTATTTATTATAAGTGTGAAGATAAATATGAATGTTTTTTCGAAATAACATGCATTGAATGTATTTTGATTCTTATTTAAGAGGAAAATTTATATTAAATAATGGGAATGAAAAACAACATCGATGATATGTCAATTTAGTGTGTGTTTAAGGATTTAAATAAAAATTATTTTCTTATCTTTACACAAAAACATGACATTGATTTTTCTATAGACCTCATTCCATGTTCCTTAAATATTTCACATGATCCCTATGGAGTGGACCTAAATTAGGTATAGTAATTGAAGATGAAACTCTTGGAAATGCGTTGACATGTATTAATCCATACATGTATATAACTCCGGTCTGTACATGTTCTTTTTTACGAGAAAATGGATTGATGAGACTCCAAATTTATTATTATGAGATGAATTATATCATGATCTGGAACATGTGTAATTTTCCTCATATTGGTAACCTATTAGATAAATTTCATAGTGATCAATACATTTCATGATTGACCCTCATTACGGAAATCATCAATGCAAGGTCAAGAATGATGATATACACAAGAAAAAATTGATATAAGTTATGGAAACATTGGACACATTGTGATTCCATTCATTCATACTAATTCTATAACTACATCCATTGATATAGTGAATTTATTGTTTAGAGATTACCTTGACCTATATGTGATTATATTTAAAGATTATATTCATATCTATAGAAAAATAATAGACACAGATAAATATAACATTATTTTTGTAATAAATACCCTATGAACAGAAACTATATATTCCAAATTTTAAAGATATGAATTTATTTTTGAAATAATACATTTTTGAGTTATATAGTATCTAGAAGGGTGTATCCGTATATCCATCAAAGAAAGAGGTTGTTGATGGTTGTACCAGAACAACCATGGTGATTGAGATTATTCAATTTCATATATTATTAATATATTATTTATTATATGTTGTTAATTATTCAAAAGTATCCAATTACATCACCATGTTATCTTGTAAAGGATCAAAGTTTCTCTAGTTAAATGAATGTCATAAATATTTCATGGAAATGAAGAGAATATTATAGAGCATACTTATGTTGAAATTACCCTATCGTTTAGAATGTTGTGGAATATAGAATGATCCATCCAGGAATTATTTTTTATGTGTTCTTATTCTTAATGAAATGTTTATATATCATTCATCGTGTCAATTGATGGTTATTGAGAAAATTAACACAATTAATGATTTAGAGCTATTTTCCTTAACTTGTTCGTTAAATATATAGAGGAATTATCTTTAGGGGGAGAGGTTTGTTGAATTTATCTATTGAGAAATTATAAAATATATTTTAACTCAAATTTACTTTAATATGAAATTAAGAATATGGTAATAGTTGAGTAAGGATTATTACAGCTCAATACATTACCACCATGGGAAAGTGACCAAGTTGGATGATGCTTTGAGTCGAATGGAACCTAATGGATTACCCATGATGTGGATCCTAAATGGTACAATATATTTTTATTTTCCTATTATGGTTTAGTATATACTAAAACATTGGGAAAATATTATCTTTCTCAATTGAATGTTTAACTATCTATCAACATGATGATTAAAGAGACACAAAATGATGATATAGAGGTGAGAAATAAGGTTATAAATGCTATAGGGTTTAACCATGAATTTTTTTGAATGATTATATTTGGGAAAATTGTGTTAGTTAAATACATAACATATTTAATGATATATTTTTTAAGAGGCTCATTTATCATATTTCTCTCTTTATCATGGACATTCAATGATATATAAATACCTAAAATAGTACATCTAGTGGGAGGTCAAGAAGTGATATAACACATAGTTTGTATCTCAACTATTTTTTTCAACAAGATAATGAATAATGAGAAATTTCAAAGGGGAGAATAAATCATTTACCCATACAATAATGGATATTGGAAAAAACACCATGGATCTTATCATTAAACTCAATAACATTCCAACATGGAATAATACTCTATGGGTTGTAGATGATCACAATACAATGTCCACACACATTATCACTATTAGAGTTTATTTATTTTCTGTATCATATTTATAGGATTTATGTAAGTATTTTGTATGAAATCATTGTGAAATACATCCAATCAGGTATAATTGGGATACATGGTTTTCCGCAATGTTTTTCTGAATCCATTGGTATGAATTTCATTCATAATTGATTTTTATTATATAATATCATCCTAAAAAACATATTCCATTTTATTGAAAATTAAAACCCGAATGGATATTTTTAGATATTATTCTGTAGATTTTAAATTTTTTTTAATGAACACCATTTTCTTAGTATACAACAAAATCACACAATCATGTATTTTGATGTCTCCATATGAGAACTGTTTTTAAAATAAGTGTATAGATCTTATTTTATGGAATAATGTTATAGAGCTATATATATTTATTCCTGAGCTATTTTCATAAATGGTATATATTCTTAGTTCCATTTCATAACACATTATTGCTGCTCAGAGACAGTAGAAAAGAAATCATGTAAATCATCAGCATGATTTGGACTTTGATGTTGGAGAAAATTTTTATATTACAATATATCCATGGAATAATTTAATGAAATTAGGAAAGGTGGAGAAAACTAGTCCTTATTAATATCTATCCCTTTTATATTCTTGATCTTATCATGGTGGTAAAATAAATTTCTCTTCTAAAAATCCACTCACATGTCCACGCCATTTTCCATGTATCTATATAGAAGACGTAAATAGATGAAAATTAATATGAATTAAACAAAAAATTCATACCATTCTATCATGATAATTCTTATTTGGAATAACTATTTGAGTTTTTGGATCAAAAATATTAAGTTATATGAATCATGACTACTCATTGGGTTCACGTTTTATGGTGAAACCAATAGTTTTAGTATGTTATGTGGGAACATGTGGAGAAGATGATGTACATGTATCCTCATATATTTATTTTAGATTAATGTATTTTTTAGGGAAATAAATAATTTTAAGGTGGGGAAATAATTTAACACATTGATATTTAATTATATATATATATAACAAATTTAATTTCACCCATAGCTTATGTTATATACAACATCGAGTTTTTAAAGACAATTAAAAACTAAAAATATTATACCTTATGAAACATAGTTATTTAAAATAAATTAACCATTTAATAATGAATTATATGAATAAAATTTTATATATTAAGAATAATGATTTTATATAATGAAAAAATATTTGTAAATAAATACTTAATTATTTATAAATTATTTATATGTTTCAGTAATACTATTTCTAAAAAAGTTATTTATTATTGAAAGATATAAAAAAATTATTTTTTTAATTTTTTAGAAAATGATTTCAATAATATGAACATATTATTTAATTTCATTCCTTCGAAGATTACGGTGCTTGTGTTTTTCAAAATTTTCTAGAAAGATTAATTTTATAGAATTTATTAAGAATACTGGATTTTAATTCACAAAATCATTTTTACTTTATGAATTTATAGGGTTCATTATTTATTTTAAAATACATTGAAAAATATAATTATTTAATTTATATATCAATCAATTAATTAGTTTTTTGATCAAAATTTTAATTTTGAATTTTGATATAAAAACATTATATCTTTTGACAATTTTATCTTTAGAAAAATACTTACTCGTCACATTCATGGGGTTTTCAATAAAATAAAATTCCAACTTAGGTGAATTAAATATTTAAAAATTTATTACTAGTTTTTAATAAACATGATTTATATTATCTTATAAGTTCAACATAATATTTTACTATAATTAATCGTACTTATGGTTAAAATTGCATCCTATGGTTAAAGTAATCATAGGTTTGCCTGGGGGTTAAGCTAAAATTATATGGGTAAAAAATGATATAGAATAAGTAAAATCACCATTTGAGGCACATATTAATAACATATATTATATAATTATAGGAAAATTTCGCTTTTTTATCCCTATGTAATTTTAAAAATGTGGGTATACCTTTTTATTTCCATAACATTACAAGTGTTCCACTCAGCCCACTTATAAAAGGCCATCACCTATCATCTCATATTTACACAACCAAAACACATTGGTTTTTTAATTCCTAAACAAATAATATATTTAAATCCCTCCTTTAGTCCTATAAGACTTAGTTTTTTCATAAACAGTACCTATAATTACTTTTGGTACAAACTAGATGAAGTTGTCCGAAGAAGAAATAATGTCCCTAACCAAGCCTTTTATTTTATTCTTTGCATACATAGAGATCAATAAATATTATAATATGATTAAATAATAACATTATTATATTCCATTTAATTATATATTTTTATGATAACCTAATGACCTTTATCTATACATTTTCTTATGAAATGGGATACAAATTCGTTATTCATGTGCACGATAGACTACCACCTTGCGAATTATTATTTTTTATCACCACCTCTATTTAGTTGAAAAAATTAAGGATTAAATTTTTTTTAAAATAATTATTGTATGATTATAATGTTTTGAATACTATTTAAAATATTCCTGCTTAATTTAAATTATTTGGGTATATGATAACATTGCTTAGGTGTATAACAAACTACCACCTTACAATTAGATGTGATTCATTCAGGATTTACATGAGAGGTAATAAGGATGGGGTCAAGGAAATTATGTGATATATATGTAATATAAATTATTATTTACTTATAATATATTATTTTCCATTCATCCTTTATATTCTTAGAGAAAATGGAGACACCGTTCAAGTGTATGTATGACCTACCATCTACATGAACGGTACATTTTATTTTCAATCCCTAAAATTTATATATTACTATAAATAAATTATCTTTTAAAATATATGATATTTATATTCTGATTAATATTATAGAGATGATATATTATTGATCAATGAATTTGGAATGAAAATAAGAATACAAAACTAAAAAAACAAAGCTTATATTTTTGGAACATGACTTTAACATGGAATTTTTTATAAAAGGGTCATAAAAATTCATAATTAACTCATATATTAAATGATATATATATATATATATAATTTTGTTTATATAAAAGATTTATAAATATAATTTATTAATAATAAATTTGTTTTTAATTTTTTCAATGGTGCTTGAGACTTTAGGTGACAAAATTGTTTTTCAATTTGACTTACTTGAGACATATTATATGTTATGAACCAATATTCTTTTGTGAGGTGAGTATAAATTTCAAATAATATCATAAATTTGTTTTTTATCACTATATTTTATGTTTAATTTTATTTTTTATTTAATGGGGTTAATTATTCAATGTTACCATTGTAAAAAAGGGGTTTTTGTTACAATCTCGTTGATTTTCATGATTGTTCATGATTATGCTTCTAATGATTATATATTATAATAAATATCTAAAAAATAAATAATTTTCATATTATGTATCTATTTTAATGGAATAAATGTTTTCTCTTCCACTTTCTTGTCCTTATTATAACACCCCGAGATTTTATGAAAAATATTATTTTTAATTACATTAATGTCTTGCGTTGTACGCTAAACCAAAAGGATCTTGCACAACAGGCATCCTTGACTTGCCTTTCATTACACGCAATCGCGACCTTCCTCGATAGAGTGTGTAGTACGCAATACCGAGTTTCACTAAACAATGATATGCTATTAAAATATTATTAAAACTAGCCGTTTTGAATAGTAATAACCTCTTTTTGAAATTTTGTAAATTTTATTTTTCAAAACGGACTTCATTTTTTGATTCGGAATATCGAAATTAGCTTAGGGTGAAATTTTGGTACTTTTCGGATAACTTTCATTTTCTGATGAATAGTGAAAATTACTAAATTTTAATTAAAAACAACCTTTTTAATCGAAATAATTAATACCGAAAATTATTAATTTGAGTGGTTTTAAAGTATATTTAGAATATATTTTTACAATTTAATAAAATTTTGGTCATTGGATGTAATTTCACATTTAAACCAGACATAAACCAGTGTCAATCTTTTGAGAGTTATTATCTCTTAAGAACACGCTATTTGTTTTGACGACGGGAATTAATTTTTAAATTAAGTAATGCAACTGATATGTTTTTAATTTGGTAAAATAGACATCATTTTTGAGTTCATAATATCAAATATAGCTTAGGCCTAATTTTTGGTATTTTTCTAGAAACTTTCATTTTTTTGATGAATAGTGAAACCACTAAGTGGTAGTTAAAAAAAATGAATTTTTCATAAAACATAATTTTACCACTTCTGTGAGTGGAATTTCAAAAATCCTAGAGACACGTTTGATGTTATTAAGTAAAATGTGGTTCAATGAGATGAAAATAATTTTTGGTGAATAGTAACTTTTTACTTTTTTTAACACGGTTAAAAGTCAATAGGGTAATAAAGGTTAAAAATGATATTATTATTACCCTAACACATGTCCTAATTCTATTGGATAAGTGTAATTCGACCAAAAACAACCTTAGGAATAAAATATGACCATTAAGCCCACTTAAATTAGATTAGGACATTTATTATTAATTTATTTAAAGAAGGGTCAAAATAGTTAAAATCAAAGTTTAATAAGTAAATCATTTTTAATATAGGGTATACATAAGATAAATTCGACTATAAATATTCATTAGAAATATAAAAATATTTCCTACATAATGGTATTTTATTTTTAATTTTTAGACATTATATAAATTAATTGATTTATGACACAAAGATGATGTAGTAATTATCTTATTAATGAAATATTGGCATAATTGATGTTATAAATACCAAAATAAATGTAATTTGAGACTTTTTATAAATTAAACAAATTTTCTAGGTTAATATGACATGTTAGTATTTATTTAAGTAACTTTTTTTGAACTAATCAATATGTTATGAGTTTTAAAAAAATCAATTACCAAATAGTGTCAAAATTGACAAAAAATAGTTTTTAAAACAAATATTATATTATTAATTGTTATTTTATTCCAAAAAATCTAAGGTTCTGACAAATGACTTATATAAGGTTATATATATTAATAATAAACAACTTTGAGTTCTTTTGTCTTGTTATAGTATGTTTACTAACTTTATAGTGTAAGAACACAAAAAGACACGGCAAAAGTAAAATTATCTAACTTAATTTTAAATATAAATGATAAGGTTAAAATAGGAATCGAAACATGTCTATATTCTATTGGATGAGTAGATTTCGACCCAAACCCACATTAGCTTCAAAATAACTCAATTTGGAGCTATTAAAAACCAAATATGACTTTATAATAAAATAATGTTTTTAGTTATTCCGAAGGTGCCACTCTCCTCCCTTATAAAAGGGCACCTCCTCCCTCTCTTCCTCACACCAAATTGAGCCTTCAAGCTCGGAAAACCCCTTCCAATTTCTTCTCTCCACTTCCCTAGAGACATTCTAGAGGATCTGGTCTTCTTCAAATACCAATTTTAGTGCTCTAAAAGGAGATCTCAAAGAGGCGCTTCAAAGAAGAGGAGGTTCGGACACTTACGAAGCAAATCGGACCTAAGGTAAGGAATATATCACAATCTCATTTTTATCTGAGATTGTTTATACTTTGGAATTTACTGGGGTGTATTTTATCATCCACATCCATGTTTCCTCAATATTTAATATTATTTTTTAAATCCATTATTACCCTTTGGTGAGTTTATAGTAAAAGATATGAAAGGAATCTTTTGTCGTTTTTCGTACGAGGTAATTTTTGACTTTTCTGACAAAAGTACGAGAATAAGGTTTTTTTAAATTATACGGAATGAATGGATTTTTAAAACATTATTTCCAAGAATCTTCCTTTAAAAGTTTTCAAGTTTATTTTTAATCAACTTATTTTAGTTTAAAATTGTATGAAATGTTAAGAAAGGAAAATGTTTTTGAATTAGAAATGATATTTTCCTCAAGAATGGAGTTCAAGTGTTTTATCAAAATTATTTTCCATCTAAGATAATATATAGTTCTGTTTCTATTCCTATTATTACATTGATTTGATTATGTTGTGATGGAATTATTTTTATGAATTCCTTTATCTTATATGAATTTTTTTATGATGTCATGTTGTTTAAGACTCCCATTTTTATTACATGGGTTATACAATGATGTATGATTTATGCTTTTGTAGAACACATATGAATGGTATCATTATGAGATGGGTGGGACCTATATCTCCTTCCAATTCATTGGGTAATGATTTTATATCTCATGAGATAGACATGGATGGAACGGCAGGTTAAACCGGTTCAGTGAAACAGGACTGAAACAAGGAATGAAATCAGTCCAGAAATGGACTTTGTCCACTAAGATAGTCTTGGAAATGAGTCTTGACTAATAAGAAATGATTCTCTATAATTATGTGTGTATTACACAATGTTTCATGTTTTATGTTATGATTATTGGGATTACATTTCACTACTATGAGATAACCCATGTTATGATATTATGATCTCTTTTGCAGGTTAAGATTTCCAAAATGTTATGTTCTTATGAATATGATGTGATTGATATCTCTTTTGTTTACCCTTACTGAGAATTTGAGCTCACCCTTTTATGTTTTCTTTTCCCCAAGATATAAAGAAAGGTTTTAGGTTGGAAAAAAAGGATTATCTTTATATAAGATGTTGAAGATCTTTCACCACGATTAGAAGATTATATTGCAAGTTTCCAAAGACCCAAAACTATTATGGTCCTTGTGTGTCTGTTTTTGTTATATACTAAGTATTCTGCAAAAGTAATGTAATTTCCATATACGTTAAGCTTCGGGTCTCTACAGTTGGTATCAGAGGAAAGGTTTAGTCATCCTTTGGAAACTAGGATGTGAGAACTTTAGTGAGATCCCTAGAGATATATCTTAGGTATGTCTGGGGATGTACCTATGGTTAAGTATAAGTTTAGGTTATAGTACTCGAATTATGGTCACCCAAGATGTTAGATATTGAAGTTACTCCCCCTTTATTATATTGTTTTCTGTAGCATGATTTTTTCCTCTCACACTATTCGTTTTGGGTTTTAGACGATGGCTGGAACCCGAAGGAACCGTGTTGATCAATGCAATGGACAATGAAATGATCATCCTCCTGAAAAAACAAATGTTATGGGAGATGGAGTGCAAAATCTTATTGCTATACTTACACAAGCAATGAATCAATCTAGACTTCCAAATGAGCATATAAGGGAACAATATTCTATTGAGTCCTTCATGAGGCAACGTCCACCTTCTTTCAGTGGGTCTTCTGATCCACTTGTTGCTGAACAATGGATCAGTACCACTAAAAAGATATTTTCAGTTCTTCAATGTTCTGAACATGATAAAGTCATCTTAGAAGTATATATCTTGGAAGGTGAAGCTGATCAATGGTGGAATCTTATCAAGAATACGAGGCCAAGAGATGAAATTGAGTCCATGGAATGGGACGAGTTCAAGAACTTATTTTTCAATAAGTACTTCCCTCGTATTCTTCGAACAAAGATAGAGAAGGAGTTTCTTGAACTAAAGAAAAAGGATGATGAATCTGTTGGTATATACGAAGAGAATTTTACAAGGCTTGAAAGGTATGCATCTGGCTTTATCATCCAACCTGAAAGTAAAGTTGATCGATTTTTCAGTGGCATAAAACCAAATCTTCGAAGGGCATTAACTATAAATGACTTCAGTAGCTATGAAGAAATTTTGCGTTGTGCTATCAAGGTAGAAATGGAAGTTGGTGTTACTTATCCATCTCATAGTTTTGACAAGAAACAAAAGATGGAGTTCAAGGAGAAATCTTAGAATAATGGTGAAAATAAGATGAATGTTTCCTTATGCTCAATGTGTGGGAAGAAGCATGGTGGAGATTGTCTTAAAGGGACAAGAAAATGTTTTAAGTGTGGAAAAGAAGGTCATCGAGCAGCTGAGTGTCGAGGTAATGGAAAAAGGGTTTTTAATGATGTGAATAAAGAAAATACTGTAGAGAACACACCACCAACACTTCATTGCATCAAGTGCAAGGAAATGGTGAATTATGCTAATAAATTCTCTAATCCACAGGTTAGTGATGATCGACATGAGAAACCACTTAAGGCAAAGGACAAAGGGAAGTCACATGCGATCACCATTGGAGATGTTGAATATGACAATGATGTGGTGGAATGATTAAGTGTTTATGTAATGGGATTCCAAAATAATGTTGTATATAGTATCGTGGAATATTGGAATATTTATGTATTGGTCAATTGTGGTTTTCAATAATTTTATGGTACCGGTAACCATGTAATGTGATTGAGAAATTTTGGTAAGCATATGATATGCACATAATTAAGGGATAAGAATATAATGAGATGTTTGATAGTATTCATGAGCTCATGATTTATATAAAGACTAAGTGATATCATAGTTTGAATATAAAGAATTTTTAGGATTTTGGTATGTGGAAAGTGATAACTTTTAACTAGATTCATGTTTTCACTAAGGTTCAATGTGTATTCATTCTTCAAGAGAATACATGATTAAGGTATTCAAATGTTTGTAATTTGACCAAAAAAATATATCTTATGATATATGGGGGATAAATGATGGAATTCACGTGATTGTTATGTGACATTTCACGTAATCATTTTCTTTGTACTATGAGCATGGACCAAAGTATTTTAGATAGGCCTAAAGATTAGAATGAATTATGCTGGACATAAGTTTCTATTATTTTAGGATATATCTTTTTTCGATTTTATTGATGGGATGTTATAGAAATATAGTTTTAGAAAAAGGAAAACCTGCAGGACGGGCGACAGCCCATCACGTCGGACAAGGATGTGGGAATCGAACCCACAACCGAAGTGCGACTGGCCTTTATCGCCTACCACTGGCCTACAGGAAGTCCCTATTTAGTAGAAAGTAGTTTTATTATATTATTTAGTATGATATATGAAGTATAAGTCCATTTTAGGAACCATATATAATTAATCTCCCTATATATGGACTTATATATTTTTTGATAACCTTTCTATCATTTTGTTTGAGACAGATAGAATGACCCATCATTCTATCACATGATCTGCTAACACATCATGAATAAAAAATTCAACTTCATTTCTTTAAGAGATGAAGTGGAAATTGTTCAAAGCACGAACAATAGTGAGATTTTACCAAAATAAATTAAGTATTTATTCTAATTCAAATTCTTCAACTTTAGGGAAATGATCTTGAAAACCAAAAATGTTGTCCTAGCGCCCTTATATCCGATTAATCAGATGGTACCCTAGAACATCACAAATTTATGGCTTTGTGATTGTTGGATTTTTCATAGCCATTTCTCTACCACTCTCCATCAGAACATGACGGTTAGATTTCTCTTCAATATTCATATTTTCACCTATGTTCTACTATGTGGAAACCCAATGATTAGTTAATTTGGGTAACCGTTACGTTTCATACGTTATTTTTTCATGACAAGTTTTGGTATTCCTTTTTACGATGTGGGTTTCTAATAAAGAAACTTTTGAGTAGTAAACCATTTATAACCCCGACGAATTTCGAGGGCGAAATTCATTTTAAGGGGGGTAGAATGTAACACCCCGAGATTTTATGAAAAATTTTCTTTTAAATTTCATTAAAGTCATGCATTGTACGCTACACCAAAAGGATCTTGCACAACACGCATCCTTGACTTGCCCTGCATTACATGTAATCGCGACCTTCCTCGATAGCGTGTGTAGTACGCAATGCCGAGTTTTACTAAACAATGATATGCTATTAAAATATTTTTAAAACTAGCCGTTATGAATAGTAATAACAACTTTTTGAAATTTTGTAAATTTTATTTTTCAAAACGGACTTCATTTTTGGATTCGGAATATCAAAATTACCTTAGGGTGAAATTTTGGTACTTTTTGGATAACTTTCATTTTCTGATGAATAGTGAGAAATACTAAATTTTAATTAAAAACAACCTTTTTAATAGAAATAATTAATAGTGATAAATTATTAATTTGAGTGGTATTAAAGTATATTTAGAATAAATTTTTACAATTTAATACAATTTTTGTCATTGGATATAATTTCACATTTAAACCAGGCATAAACCAGTGTCAATCTTTCGATAGTTATTATCTCTTAAAAACACGCTATTTGTTTTGACGACGGGAATGAATTTTTAAATTAATTAATGAAACTAATATGTTTTTAATTTGGTAAAATAGACATCATTTTTGAGTTCATAATATCAAATATAGCTTAGGCCTAATTTTTGGTATTTTTCTGGAAACTTTCATTTTTTGATGAATAGTGAAACCACTAAGTGGTAGTTAAAAAAATGAATTTTTAATAAAACTTATTTTTACCGCTTCTGTGAGTGGAATTTCAAAAATCCGAGAGACACTATTAATGTCAGTATGTAAAATGTGGTTCAATGAGATGAAAATAATTTTTGGTGAATAGTAACTTTTTACTTTTTTTTACCACGGTTAAAAGTAAATGGGGTAATTAATGGTAAAAATTATATTATTATTACCCTAACACATGTTCTAATTCTATTGGATAAGTGTAATTCGACCAAAAACAACATTAGGAATAAAATATGACCATTTAGGCCAACATGGATTAGATTAGGACATTTATTATTAATTTATTTAAAGAAGTGTTAAAATAGTTAAAATCAATGTTTAATAAGTAAATAATTTTTAGTATAGGGTTATACATAAAATAAATTAGACTATAAATATTAATTAGAAAGATAAAAATATTTCCTACATAAGTGTATTTTATTTGTAATTTTTAGACATTAAATAAATTAATTTATTTATGACACAATGATGATGCATTAATTATTTTATTAATGAAATATTGACATAATTGATGTTATAAATACCAAAATAAATTTAATATGAGACTTTTTATGAATTAAACTAATTTTCTAGGTTAATATGACATGTTATTATTGATTTATGTAACTTTTTTCGATCTAATCATTCTGGTATGATTTTTACAAAAATAAATTACTAAATAGTGTCAAAATTGACATAAAATAGTGTTTAAAACAAATATTATATTATTAATTGTTATTTTATTCCTAAAAATATATGGTTCGGCAAAATTACATAGATAAGGTTATATATATTAATAATAAACAACTTGGGGTTCTTTTGTTTTGTTATAGTAAGATTATTAACCATATAGTGTAAGAACACAAAAAGAAAAGGTAAAAGTAAAATTATCTAACTTAAAGTTAAATATAAATGATAAGGTTAACATAGGAACCTAAACTTGTCTAAATTCTATTGGATGAGAGGATTTTGACCCAGCCACACTTTAGCTTCGAAATAACTCAATTTGGAGCTATTAAAAATAGAATATGACTTTATAATAAAATAATATTTTTAGTTATTCCAAAGGTGCCCCTCTCCTCCCTTATAAAAGTGCACCTCCTCCCTCTCTTCCTCACACCACTTTGAGCCTTCAAGATCAGCCAACCCCTGCCAATTTCTTCTCACCACTTCCCTAGTGACATCCTAGAGGTTCTGGTCATCTTCAAAGACCAATTTTAGTGCCCTAAAAGGAGATCTCAAAGAGGCGCTTCAAAGAAGAGGAGGTTCGGACACTTACGAAGAAAATCGGACCTAAGGTAAGGGAAATATCACAATCTCATTTTTATCCGAGATTGTTTATACTTTGGAATTTACTGGGGTGTATTTTATCATCCACATCCATGTTTCCTCAATATGAAATATATTATTGTTTAAATCCATTTTTACCCTTTGGTGAGTTTATAGTAAAAGTTATGAAAGGAATATTTTGTCGTTTTTCGTACGAGGTACTTTTTGTCTTTTTCAACAAACGTATGAGAATAACATTTTTTAACTTATATGGAATGAATGGATTTTTAAAACATTATTTCCAAGAAGCTTCCTTTACAAGTTTTAATGTTTATTTTTAATCAACTTATTTTAGTTTAAAATTGTATGACATGGTAAGAAAGAAAAATGTTTTTGAAGTAGAAATGATATTTTTCTCACGAATGGAGTTCAAGTGTTTTATCAAAATTATATTCCATCTAAGATAATATAGGGTTCTGTTTCTATCCCTATTCTTACATTGATTTGATTATGTTGTGATGGAATTATTTTTATGAATTCATTTATCTTATATGAATTGTTTTATGATGTCATGTTGTTTAAGAATCCCATTTTTATTACATGGGTTATGCAATGATGTATGATTTATGATTTTGTGGAACACATATGAATGGTATAATTATGAGATGGGTGGGACCTATATCTCCCTCCAATTGATTGGGTAAAGATTTTATATCTCATGAGATAGACCTGGCTGGAACGGCAGGTTAAACCGGTTCAGTGAAACAGGACTGAAACGAGGAATAAACTCAGTTCAGAAATGGACTTTTTCCACTAAGATAGTCTTGGAAATGAGTCTTGCCTAATAAGAAATGATTCTATATTATTATGTGTGTATTCCATAAAGTTTCATGTTTTACGTTATGATTATTGGGTTTACATTTCAATACTATGAGATAACCCATGTTATGATATTATGATCTCTTTTGCAGGTTAAGATTTCCAAAATGTTATGTTCTAATGAATATGATGTGATTGATATTTCTTTTGTTTACACTTACTGAGCACTTGAGATCACTCATTTACGTTTACGTTTCCCCATGATATAAAGAAAGGTTTTAGGAAAGAAAAAAGGAAGATCTTTATGAGAGATGTTGAAGATCTTTCACCACGTTTAGAAGATTATATTCCATGTTTCCAATGACCCTAAACTATTACGGACCTTGTGTGTCTGTTTTTGTTATGTACTAAGTATTCCGTAAAAGTAATGTAATGTCCATGTACGTTATGCTTTCGGTCTCTACAGTTGGTATCCGAGGAAAGGTTTAATCAACATTTGGAAACTAGGATGCGAGATCTTTAGTGAGATCCCTAGAGATATTTCTAAGGTATGTCTAGGGATGTACATAAGGTTAAGTATAAGTATAGGTTATAGTACTAGAATTATGGTAACCCAAGATGTTAGATATTGAAGTCCCCCCCCCCTTTATTATATTGTTTTCCCTAGTGTGATTTTTGCCTCTCACACTATTCTTTTTGGGTTTTAGACGATGGCTGGAACCCGAAGTAACCGTGTTGATCAATGCAATGGACAATGAAATGATTATCCTCCTGAACAAACAATTGTTATGGGAGATGGAGTGAAAAATCTTATTGCTATACTTACACAAGCTATGAATCATTCTGGACTTCCAAATGAGCAGAGAAGGGAACAATATTCTATTGAGTCCTTCATGAGGCAACTTCCACCTTCTTTCAGTGGGTCTTCTGATCCACTTGTTGCTGAAAAATGGATCAGTACCACTGAATATATATTTTCAGTTCATCAATGTTCTGAACATGATAAAGTCATCTTAGAAGTATATCGCTTGGAAGGTGAAGCTGATCAATGGTGGAATATTATCAAGAATCCGAGGCCAAGTGATGAAATTGAGTCCATGGAATGGGATGAGTTCAAGAACTTATTTTTCAATAAGTACTTCCCTCGTATTCTTCGAACAAAGATGGAGAAAGAGTTTCTTGAACTAAATCAAAAGGATGATGAATCAGTTGGTAAATACGAAGTGAATTTTATAGGGCTTGCAAGGTATGCATCTGGATTTATCATCCAACCTGAAAGTAAATTTGATCGATTCTTCAGTGGCTTAAAACCAAATCATCGAAGGAAATTAACTATAAGAGACTTCAGTAGCTATGGAGAAATTGTGCGTTGTGCTATCATGGTAGAAATGGAAGTTGGTGATACTTATCCATCTCATAGTTTTGACATGAAATGAATGATGGAGTTCAAGGAGAAATCTCAGAATAATGGTGAAAAGAAGATGAATGTTTCCTTATGCTCAAAGTGTGGAAAGAAGCACGGTGGAGATTGTATTAAAGGGACTAGAAAATGTTTTAAGTGTGGAAAAGAAGGTCATCGAGCAGCTGAGTGTCGAAGTAATGGAAAAAGGGTTTTTAATGATTTGAATAAAGAAAAGACTGCAGATAACATACCACCAACACTTCAATGCTTCAACTGCAAGGAAATGGGGCATTATGCTAATAAATGCCCTAATCCACGGGTTAGTGATGATCGACATGAGCAACCACTTAAGGCAAAGGACAAAGGGAAGTCACATGTGATCACCATTGGCGATGTTGAATATGACAATGATGTGGTGGAATGATTAAGTGTTTATGTAATGGGATTCCAAAATAATGTTGTATATAGTATCGTGGAATATTGGAATATTTATGTATTGGTCAATTGTGGTTTTCAATAATTTTATGGTAACGGTAACCATGTAAAGTGATTATGAAATTTTGGTAAGCAGATGATATGCCCATAATGAAGGGATAATAAGATAATGAGATATTTGATTGTATTCATGATCTCATGATTGATATAAGGACTAAGTGATATCATAGTTTGAGTATAAATAATTTTGAAGATTTTGGTATGTGGAAAGTGATAACTTATAACTGCATTCATATTTTCACTAAGGTTCAATGGGTATTCATTCTTCAAGAGAATACATGATTAAGGTATTCAAATGTTTGTAATTTGACCAAAAAGATATATCTTATGATATATGGGGGATAAATGATGGAATTCACATGATTGTTATGTGACATTTCAAGTAATCATTTTCTTTGTACTATGAGCTTGGACCGAAGTATTTTAGATAAGCCTAAAGATTGGAATGAATTATGCTAGACATAATTTAGTATTGTTTAAGGATAGAACTTTTTTCAATATTATTGATGGGATGTTATAGTAATATAGTTTTAGAAAAAGGACAACCTACAGGACGGGCGACATCCCATCACGTCGGACAAGGCTGTGGGAATCGAACCCACAACCGAAGTGCGACTGTCCTTTATTGCCTACCACTGGCCTATAGGAAGTCCCTGTTTAGTAGAAACTAGTTTTATTATATTATGAAGTATTATATATGAAGTATAAGTCCATTTTAGGAACCATATATAATTAATCTCACTATAGATGAACTTATATATTTTTTGATAACCTTTCTATCATTTTGTTTGAGACAGATGGAATGACCCATCATTCTATCACAAGATCTGCTAACACATCATGAATAAAAAATTCAAATTTATTTCTTTAAGAGATGAAGTGAAATTGTTAAAAGCACGAACAATAGTGAGATTGTACCAAAATAAAGTATTTATTCTAATTCAAATTCTTCAACTTTAGGGAAATGATCTTGAAAACCAAAAATGTTGTCCTAGCGCCCTTATATCCGATTAATCAGATGGTACCCTAGATCATCACAAATTTATGGATTTGGGATTTTTGGATCTTTCATAGCCATGTTCTCTACCACTCTCCATCAGAACATGACTGTTAGATTTCTCTTCCATATCCATATTTTCACCTATGTTCTCCTATGTGGAAACCCAATGATTAGTTAATTTGGGTAACCGTTACGTTTCATACTATATTTTTTTAAGACAAGTTTTGGTATTCCTTTTTACGATGTGGGATTCTACGAAAGAAACATTCGAGTAGTAAACCATTTATAACCCCGACGAATTTCGAGGGCGAAATTCAATTTAAGGGGGGTAGAATGTAACACCCCGAGATTTTATGAAAAATATTCCTTTTAATTTCATTAATGTCTTGTGTTGTACGCTACACCAAAAGGAGCTTGCACAACACACATCCTTGACTTGCCTTTCATTACACGCAATCACGACCTTCCTCGTTAGCGTGTGTAGTACGCAATACCGAGTTTCACTAAACAACGATATGCTATTAAAATATTATTAAAACTAGCCGTTATAAATTGTAATAACAACATTTTGAAATTTTGTAAATTTTATTTTTCAAAACGGACTTCATTTTTTGATTCGGAATATCGAAATTATCTTAGGGTGAAATTTTAGTACTTTTCGGATAACTTTCATTTTCTGATGAATAGTGAAAATTACTAAATTTTAATGAAAAACAACCTTTTTAATCAAAATTATTAATAGTGATAAATTATTAATTTGAGTGGTTTTAAAGTATATTTAGAATATATTTTTACAATTTAATACAACGTTGGTCATTGGATATAATTTCACATTTAAACCAGACATAAACCATTGTCAATCTTTTGATGGTTATTATCTCTTAAGAACACGCTATTTGTTTTGACGACGGGAATTAATTTTTAAATTAAGTATTGAAACTGATATATTTTTAATTTGGTAAAATATACATCATTTTGGAGATCATAATATCAAATATAGCTTAGGCTTATGTTTTGCTATTTTTCTGGAAACTTTCATTTTTTGATGAATAGTGAAACCACTAAGTGGTAGTTAAAAAAATGATTTTTTCATAAAACATAATTTTACTGTTTCTGTGAGTGGAATTTCAAAAATCTGAGAGACACGGTTGATGTCAGTAAGTAAAATGTGGTTCAATGAGATGAAAATAATTTTTGGTGAATAGTAACTTTTTACATTTTTTTACAACGGTTAAAATTAAATAGGGTAATTAAGGGTAAAAATGATATTATTATTACCCTAACACGTGTCCTAATTCAATTGGATAAGTTCAATTCGACCAAAAACAACCATAGAAATAAAATATGACCATTTAGGCCCACTTGGATTTTATTAGGACATTTATTATTAATTTATTTAAAGAAGTGTTAAAATAGTAAAAATCAAAGTTTTATAAGTAAATAATTTTTAATATAGGGTTATACATAAGATAAAATCGGCTATAAATATTAATTAGAAAGGTAAAAAGATTTCATACATAATGGTATTTTATTTTTAATTTTTAGACATTAAATAAATTAATTTATTTATGACACAAAGATGATGTAGTAATTATTTTATTAATGAAATATTGACATAATTGATGTTATAAATACCAAAATAAATGTAATTTGAGACGTTTTATGAATTAAATTAAGTTTCTAGGTTAATATGACATGTTATTATTTATTTAATTAACTTTATTCCTACTAATCATTCTAGTATGATTTTTACAAAAATCAATTACTAAATAGTGTCAAAATGGACATAAAATAGTTTTTAAAACAAATATTATATTATTAATTGTTATTTTATTCCTAAAAATCTATGGTTCGACCAAATGACTTAGATAAGGTTATATATATTAATAATAAACAACTTGGGGTTCTTTTGTCTTGTTATATTATGTTTATTAACCGTATAGTGTAAGAACACAAAAAGACACGGTAAAAGTAAAATTATCTAACATAAAGTTAAATATAAATGATAAGGTTAAAATAGGAACATAAACTTGTCTATATTCTTTTGGATGAGAGGATTTCGACCCAGCCCCACTTTAGCTTTGAAATAACTCAATTTGGAGCTATTAAAAACCGAATATGTCTTTATAATAAAATAATATTTTTAGTTATTCCAAAGGTGCTCCTCTCCTCCCTTATAAAAGGGCACCTCCTCCCTCTCTTCCTCACACCACTTTGAGCCTTCAAGCTTGGCCAACCCCTGCAATTTCTTCTCTCCACTTCCCTAGTGACATCCTAGAGGTTCTGGTCTTCTTCAAATACCAATTTTAGTTCCATAAAAGGAGATATCAAAGAGGCGCTTCAAAGAAGAGGAGGTTCGGACACTTACGAAGCAAATCGGACCTAAGGTAAGGGAAATATCACAATCTCATTTTTATCCGATATTGTTTATACTTTGGAATTTAATTGGGTGTATTTTATCATCCACATCCATGGTTCCTCAATATGAAATATATTATTGTTTAAATGCATTTTTACCATTTGGTGAGTTTATAGTAAAAGATATGAAAGAAATCTTTTGTCATTTTTCATACGAGGTACTTTTTGACTTTTCTGACAAACGTACAAGAATAATGTTGATTTAACTTATACGACATGAATGGATTTTTGAAAAATTATTTCCAAGAAGCTTCCTTTACAAGTTTTCATGTTTATTTTTAATCAACTTATTTTAGTTTAAAATTGTATGACATGTTCAAAAAGGAAAATGTTTTTGATGTAGAAATGATATTTTCCTCAAGAATGGAGTTCAAGTATTTTATCAAAATTATTTTCCATCTAAGATAATATACGTTTCTGTTACTGTCCCTATTATTACATTGATTTGATTATGTTGTGATGGAATTATTTTTATTAATTCCTTTATCTTATATGAATTGTTTTATGATATCATGTTGTTTAAGAATCCCATTTTTATTATATGGGTTATGCAATGATGTATGATTTATGATTTTGTGGAACACATATGAATGATATCATTATGAGATGGGTGGGACCTATATCTCTCGCCAATGCATTGGGTAAAGATTTTATATCTCATGAGATAGACATAGATGGAATGGCAGGTTAAACCGGTTCAGTGAAACATGACTGAAACGAGGAATGAACTCGGTTCAGAAATGGACTTTGTCCACTAAGATAGTCTTGGAAATGAGTCTTGAATAATAGGAAATGATTCTCTATGATTATGTGTGTATGACACAAATATACATGTTTTATGTTATGATTATTGGGATTACATTTTACTAATATGATTTAACCCATGTTATGATATTATGATCTCTTTTACAGGTTATGATTTCCAAAATTTTATGTTCTTATGAATATGATGTGATTGATATTTCTTTTGTTTACCCTTACGGAAAATTTGAGCTCACCCTTTTATGTTTTCTTTTCCCATTGATATAAAGAAAGGTTTTAGGTAAGAAAAAAAAGGAAGATCTTTATGGGAGATGTTGAAGATCTTTCACCATGATTAGAAGATTACATTCCATGTTTCCAAAGACACTAAACTATTATGGTCCTTGTGTGTCTGTTTTTGTTATGTACTAAGTATTCCGCAAAAGTAATGTAATTTCCATGTACGTTAAGCTTCAGGTCTCTACATTTATGTACACAAGAGTGGTAAATAAAATGAAAACAAAATAATTGTTATTTATTCCTTTGGTTGAAAATGGTATTTCATCCAAATAATTGTTTTCTAAATGTTTTTTCCAAAATGATTGAAAAAATTTCGACATGATTTTTTAAAGACATGTTTACCCATTTTTTAGTGTATAATTTTTTTAATGGAATATTCATTCCATTTCCCCGACATGTTATATATGGATTCTATCAAAAAAGTGAAAGGAATCATTATATTAAATTATATATAATTCAAGTAATTTACCATCTCCAAGAAGATTATTTTCATTAAATCCTGATTTATATGTTATTATGGACATAATCAATAAAAATATATTCCTAAACATTTCATGAATTTTTAATTATAAAAACGTAAATTTTAAATAAATTCATTTTCTTCAAGAAAAAATCATGTGGTTTTAATTGAAAAATAATTTTCCATCAATATGACATCCTTTATTGATATTAATTCATTATAGGGAATATGATTACTCAATACCATTCTTATTTATCCTCTTAATGGAATATTTTTTTGATAAAAATATTTTTATGAAACTCGCATCACATCCATTGGTAGTACCTAGATAAACTGCTTATGAAACCATCTTATCTTTACACAGTTAATGTTATGGTGAAATGATGATATGAGTATCAAACATGTTTATTTTTAGTATGTTATGATATGATTAAATGATTATGACACGCATTTCCTTTCATTTTTTCTGATATGATGAATATTTTACGATCTTGTTGCATACACACGTATGATTGTCATTATGTGATCGGTGGGAACTATATCTCACTATAATGAATTTCAAAATATTTTATATAGCATGATATAAACATGATTGGAATTTGGAATGATCCCAACTAAGTAATCGAATATATCCATAATGATACATTTTTTATTGAACCTAGATATCTACAATGGTTTAGAGAGTGAACCAAATACCTTATGATAATAGTTTAAATGAGCATTGAACAACTAAATAATTGATTTTAAATTCTTAATTTTTTTTTCAAAAAATACATATGTAATACCAATATTATGATCTCATAAGTAATTTTATTTAAATATTTTATGATTATTGTTTTATTAATTTCCATGATTTATTCTAAAAATAATGTTTTTGATGCATGAGATGTTCTCTATGGGTTTACAATTTTATTCACATGTTTTTGAACCCATATAGTAATGATATGTTAAACTCATAGGTAATACCACTGAAGAAAAATCATTATAATAATGAAATCCCAGTGGGGATTATTGATCAAATTGACAATGTTATAGGAAACATGACCACTCAGATGGTCAATATTTATTCACCACCCCACCCAATTGAAGAAGCTATGTGGGATCTTTATGATATGATCATGTATAAGTGTACTAGATTTCTTTTAAAAGAGCTTAAATATTTTGATTGAGAAAATCATTTTTTTTCGGGGTATAATTTATCACCCATATTTTTATTTTATGGTATATATATTGTTTGAATAATGTTTATATTCTCAATAGCTTGAGTTACACACCACCCTAGTTTTTAACAAAACATGAAATATTATTATTATTTAATGAAAATATTTACTACTGGGATATTAAAAATGGAATCATGAATTGGAATATCAAAATATTATATATATTTTACAGTTTTTATATATAGATAATAAATATTCATAAAAAATAATAAATTTTCTATAAAATTATTTTATGTTTTGAAAATATTAATTTATAACAAATGGATTTATTTCATTTTGTGAACAATAATAAAATTTAATTATTGATAATTTTAAAAAATAATTTGATAATAAAAAAAAATTAAATCTCCATGTAAAATTATCTATGGGTATATTTATGAGAGATTTCTGAAATCATTATTTCATTAATGAATAGTTAAAAATACTGTTTTTTATGGAACATTTCCTTCTCATTTATAGAATTTATAAGGTCACATTATAATTAAAATATGATTTAAATGGAAATTTAGTAAAATTATATATCATTTAATTCAATTTTATTCATTGGAATTATTTTCAAACTAAATATTAATATTAATGTGTTTTATAATAATGAACATTATATCTCTCGAAAATAGCTTTGTCATGATGTCTATACATTTAATATTATATTTAAATGTTAATATAACGTGAATTGAAATTTAAAACATATATTATAAATTTTGGATAATCATATTTTTTCTCCTATTTTTTCACATTATTTTTACAAGAATTAATAGTAAAAAATTAAATAATATTTACTTTGATAAAGGTAAATATTTTTTTTACCATGGGTTAGAGTACAAAAATATGGTTTAAAGACCTAAAAAAATGTCCAAAATCCTTTTTATGGTAATATTTAGACTACATTTTTTATGTTCCTATATAATGGTCCATTTTTAGCACTTTGAAATGTGAAAGACGTGGGTAAAACATTTAATTTTTTAAATATACAAGTGTGACACTCATCACAATTATAAAAGGCCACCATCTCATATCATTTCCACACATTAATAACCATTTCATTTAAATATGACGTACCACATTAACTCCATATATAAATCACAAAATATATAATGAATATATTTGATATTTATATAATGTGTAAAATTATTGAGAGGATTAAACCATGATCAAAATAATAGTATCCAAAATTTAAAATTAAAACATAGTTGAAAAACAAAGAAATTACTTCCTGAAATATGACATTTACATGGAATTGGTAATAAACGGGTTATAGAAGGCCACATGTAAATCATATATGATGTGATATATATACATATTGTTTTTTAATATATTTATTATGGAAATATATTTCATAAACAATAGGTTTCAATTTTTATTATAGAATTTGATATATAAGCTAATAAATGTTTTCTCAATTTTTATTCTACGAGACATATGTTGTGATACACAGCTATCTCCATTTATTAGTTCTACATAAATCAAATTTCACATTTAATATCATTTGATTGTTTAATCTAAAGTAATTTTATCTTTAATATAATTTTATTCCTTTACTAGGATTATAATTTATTGTTTCCAATGTGGTTGGGCAGTTTTGATAAAATCTCATCATTTATCAAAATTTATTCCTTTATAAGGATTACAATTTATTAATCGTGATTACATATTTTTTTTCACATTTCTATGTTTTACTCAACATTTTAAATGATTTTTTATGAACAAATATTTCATTATTTCTCTCCATAGTAAAAAAACGGGTTTCTTATACATCCTTGTAATTTAAAAATGTTTTCAAAATTGATTTCACATTACCTAAATGAATTATTAATGGGAATGTTTAACAATTATATATATTTTATATTTTAAATGGAATCATTAATTTAAAATATATGAAATGAACATAATTTATAGACATCATGAAAACTATTTTCACAGATTAATTCATCATATAATTTCAATTTTATTTTCAAGGAAAATATATTCCCAAATATGTTATGAACTTTTAATTACAATAATATTATATTCAAGGAAAGAATATTTTTCTCAATAATAGTTTTTGGTAATTTTGATTAAAAATAATTTTCCATTCTACATGACATCATTTTATGGTAGTTATGATTTAATATGGATATGATCTAACAATTAAATTTTTATTTTTTCCCTGAAAGGGTCAGCATCTTAGCTCACCGTTTAGTTTCATTCCCCATGATAAGATTAGATGTATTATAATTAATAAGTATATGAAAGTTAATCGTGATGAAAAATATAGTGGGGGATGACATATCTCAGTTATAGACCTATTATTTATGTTTCCATGTTTCCAATGGTAGTAGACCTAAATGATTCTGGAATGTATCATTATTTTATGTAATTAATATTCCCCTATTAAGATGTAATATTTATCTATAATAATTTTGATTCCTCAAAATCAGCTTTGGTACCTCCCCTTCAATTTGATAATAAATCATATAGGTTTATGATTAATTATATTAACTATCACTTAATGAATCATGTCATTGTCAACCTAAAACCCGCTTTAGAGAGTCAATAATACTTTAACCATAAAAATGGGGAAAATTTGTTATTTATTATTGATCATAGATTTAGATATTATCATTGTCGCTTCATTAGGTGGATTATAAAAAGATGGATTTAATCTGTATCTATAGTTACTATGACTTATTAGTGATTTAATTTCCCATTATGAACACCCAAATATTGTTAATGGGAATCATGAATGAAATATATCATTCTATTCATGGATAATTTGTATTGGTTTTCCTTGATGAAATACTCAAATATTTTTTTAAATATTAAGAAAATTCCGATTATTTATGGAATATTTTTTACATCATTTTTGATAAATAAATTTATGGAGATAATAGTATGTGTGTTTTCTTTTCAGGATGTTTATTTTGTAATTCATGTAATATTATGGGGTGTTGTTGTTTTCAATCCTATGAAAGATGAGGCTATGATGAAATTTTATCCACCAAAGACAATGTTTATGGTTTGTATATTACCTTTAATGAAGTGATATTACTAGATATAATTATATAAAACATCTAAAAATTTATCTTTTCGGATTTCCCTTACTAAAAAAGTGAATATACTTATTTTAACAATGAATTTACAGAGATATTTTGAGTAGTTATGGAAAAGGATTAATAGTACCCATTTTTTGGTTTCTTGAGGGTGGATTGTAGTGTGAGGTTTGTTATAGAACCTCAATTGATAGTCATAGACTCATTATTATGCATTTATTCGCAATCATATCTTCTAGTTCTATGATATTGATACCTCACAAGTTGAATTACGGAACCCATGATGGGGTTTTTTCTAGAATATAGGGATAAAGTACGTTATAATTGAGTGATTTTTATCATTCATATCATTTAGGCATTGGGTATAAATTTTATAAAGGGAACACAATTTGTGTTAGAACTCATGGATGTAGTTCCTACAAAATCATGAATTTACTAATGGGGGGGTTTCAAAGTAGAATCTTTTTTATTGTTATTACACATAGTATAAGAAGTGAATTTTTATATTAACTTGATTTTATTTTACTCTACATATCCATACTAGGACTTCGAGGGGCAACAAAAATACATTGGTTATCAAATTAATTAAGATTATTTTTTATTCTGGGACACACATGATGGAATGTCTTATGGTTATTAATATGTAGTCTTATTGCATGGGTATAAAATTGTATCAGAATTATTATGTGAGTAGTTTTTAATGGATTTTTACACCTTACATTTAGCAATACATCCATACATTTAAAATATGTACCATGTTTTCAAGAGACAGTTTTCAATGTTGGGTATACAGTAGAGTGTTATGGTGTTTATATCATAGTGACACATGAATAATCATCTAATAATTGTGTAAAAATTTATCTTCTGTTGAGGAAATATACCAGGGTTATTAATTGGACAAGGGATAAAATCATGATTGATTTCAAGATTGAAATTATGTGATCTTTGAAGGTCATGTTACTCTATGGGTAATCAAAAACTAGTGGACCACTTAATCTAACTGTCATCCCAATATAGAACAAATTATAGTAGATATCATAATATATGTACACAAAGTATATATTAAGATATTTCAAATGGTACAAAGATGAATTTACCCAACCACAATGAAAGACATGCCTGCCAAATTTGTAGGATAATACGTGAGACATTTGGGACCCAACTGTGTTTGAGTATGGAATTCCACCATACATAGATACTTAGACCAAAAGGAAAATCCAAGTACTTGAGGATATTTTTTTGGTATAAATTTTAGAGTTTTGTCAAATTTTTTTCCAATAATATATGTTAGAATAGTTTTCTTACCAAAATAGATAAGAGTCTATTATTCTCTTAAATCCACTTGTATTACCATGAGATTTTATAAATTTATTTTTAAAATATGTAAAACTTATTGATAGAACATGATACATGAAACACCAAGTATTCATGAATTATAATATACTATTTAAATATTATTATGTTAAATTTATTAGCTAGCTACCTGATCTATGGATATAAAATGTACTCTCAATTCATTTTAAAAAATGGATTATACATTAACAAACAAATATTACATTTGTATCCTATTGATTATAAATAATCATATATTAATTTAATGTAAAAGAATTTTTTTTGAAAATTGTTGAATAAGAAAATGATTTTTTAAAGTAAATAAATTTTATTTTATTTTATTAATAATTTTAATGAAACATGTATTTTAAAAAGTTTATCAAATGATTCATTATTCATTTAAATTTTTTAAAGTATTGGACTAATAATAAAATCTATATTAATACGTAATAATGTATTTTTTTCATAAAGATTATTTCTATATCGTATTATATGTTTTTTCAAATTTATTTCTACATCATGCATTTATTTAATTCTACACAATGCTTTAGATATTTAGGCTCACTAATTTAATATTATTTAAATAGTGTTCATTTAATTTTTGGCATTATAAATAGTGACGTTGGTAAAATTTATCTCCATAGTAATTAGAAAATATGGGTAATCATGTTTTTTTGATGAAATATGAGAACCTACCCTAAATTTATGGACCCATTTATTATCAAAAATGAATTTGGTCAATAAGTGTCTAAAAATTACAATATTACATTCCTCATCTAAATAAGGGTAATGAGATCCAAATTAATATGATTAAAACAAATGATTTTCTTTCCATATACATCTTGTTGGCATGTTCATCTTCCAGATCATTGGCCTCCCTGTAAACATGAGTGATAATGTAATCACTCTATGAGAGTAAATCAATGAAATTTATCCAATGATTAGTTATATTTCAATGTGCATGAACATGTTCTATTCTGATATCATGAACATCAATAGTAGAGTCACAATATTTCCAAATATTATTCCAACATCTCTCCTTGGATTTCACAATTGCAATGATAAAACCCAGTATCTCATCTTCACGAGAAGATGAAAAAAACATGATCCTTGTAAACATCATAAGGAATCCCCATGACTATCCCTGAAAATATCCCCAAAACCTGATGGACCTCTATTTATCCTTTATTGTATTTCAATGCTAGTTTTAATAGATCTTCAAAAATAGGATTTCTATAAGACATCTACAGTTCCAAATGGTGGAGGAAAATTAACATTAATTCCATTTTTCATATGAAATTGATAAATAATGAATTAAATGACGACAATAATCAATTTTATGTATATAATTAATATTTTGATAATCCAATATATGAGACAAATAAAAATTATGAATGAGAAAAACATCATCAAGTATCCATTTAATACATGAGTTCTAGATGATGGTATCTAATTCCAATACAACAACTTAGAAGAGAAAAAAAATGCTGGGGTGAAATCCATAGATGTATCTAGCCATTAATGAAATCCTAAATGTAGAAGTTATAATGAATGTGAATTTCAATAATATATGCAACAAAATTCTATATGGGTGATGTTGTAACACCAGTCAAAAAATTATATCTAAATCTTCCATGTGTTGATGAAAAAACTGAAAATAGAGAATAATGATATATCAGTTACCTGAAAAAAATAATTAGGTGGGATCATTTGAGGATACAACCTCCAAAAGAGAATAAATAGATATGGGACATTAATGTTCCTATTGAAATTGCTGATTCAGTGATAATAAAATAAAAAACCAATGAAATGGTGATTGAATAATTTTAATGCAAGAAAACCACTTAAACAAAAATCCATATCTAATAACCTTCACACGATAAGGAGAAATAATCATTTACTATTCCCTTGATATGATTTGGTAGAGCCTCCATGTTATTTATTTGGTCTTGTATTAGAATATCCAAATCCACATTTGTGTCATCCTTAGTTATATATTAATTTAAATGGAAAAAATTAATTTGTAGTGAATAAATTAAGTGAAGAGTTATTGGAGGTTGACAATCAGGATTGAAAAGCAATTAAGGTAAAAATAGACTTGAAGGCAGTCCAAAATAAAGATTTAAATTGATTATAATATACATATTTGAGCTCATTTAGGAAACTGGAATTGAAATTTTAAAGAGATTCCAAATTTCTATTTACATGCTACCATAAAAAAGAATCATGATATGAATAATTACAATACCTGAGATTTTTTTCATAGACGCCCCTCCTCAAAAGAATTATGACATGTATTCCCTGGAATAGTGTCCAATACACTCTACAATATTTCCACTCCAAATGAAATTATAGATGTAAATAACTGAACATTATGATGTAATCTGACCATTCAAACATTAATGATTTATAAACAAATTTATAAATGATGAAAAATTTTACAAAATAAAAATTACATATTATGGAAATATATTTGGCCTTCGAGGAGGAAAACTACATTTTGATTTTTCTAATAAAAATAGAAATGTTACAATATTTCAGTCATCCCCATAAAATAGGAACACCAATGTAGATAAAATGAAAAATTCCTTCTCTAATACCCAAATACCTAATAATATTTACATCCCCATAGGAAGAAATGTTCCTTAAAAACAATACCAAATATTATTTATAGCCTACCAATTTTCCTAAAATCTCTTCATGTTGTTAGAGATATTTCTTAATATTTCATTTTTTACTTTACACTGGGGAAAGGTAGATAATATCATCAGTATAAAGATTATGAGTATGAGAAAAACCCCCTTGCATCATATATAGACTTCCATATCCCACTTCCCGGAATGATAAATAGAATCCTACTAAGGTAATCCTCAAAAATAGAGAAGAATGAAATCAGTTAAATGGTCACTGTGAATGAAACCTATGAAATATGTAAATTATCTCTCATGGGATTCATTGTTATGAACATAGATATGGGAAAATAAATCGACAAATTTACCCTAATTAATAAAATCACTATAAAAACTGAACATATATAGGATCTATCCTATAAAAATACAATGAAACATATCAAAAATAATTTTTTATATCATGTTTTAGGGAAACGTTCCCACCACTATCAATCTTTTTGAGAATATTGAATCATTCTGAAGAAGTTTTAATGGAATCCTAATTTGACCTCCCTTATATGAAACCAAATTTATTTTAAGAAACAATTTTACATGAAACATGATCTAATCTATTACCTATGAACATGCTGACAAACTTTTAAATGGTATTAACCAAAAAAACATTCTAGAAATAATAGTTATCAATAGAATTCTAAATACGTGGAATTAGATAAAGAAAATGGTAATTCATCCCTCGAGGATGAGAACCTCCTCTAATTAAAAAGAGATAGAGCCTACAAATACATCTTAAATGATCTCCAAATACGTATAAAAATATATGTTTATAAAGCCATTTAGTCTTGAAGAAATATCAGGATTGAGATCAATGAAATATTACTGGATCTCTAGTTAAAAATGAATATAAACAAGAAATATTTTTTCCTCTTCATTAATAATATTTGAAATAATATCATACACATGACCAGAAATGGTGGAAGACCCATTAAAATGTTACATGTTATAAGTGATAACATGCACCGAGAGGTATATTATATTTTTCAAGACATGATAACCATTTTTCTGTAATGAAATGTGTCTAGATAATTTTCAAGAAAAGTTTATGGAATAAAAAAATTTAGTTTATATCTCCATATTTAATATTACACACATTTGAAAGAAACTCTTTTCATGGAATCTATATGATTGAAGAGATTATTAAGCTATAATGACTAATAAGATCCTCTCAAAATTCCATCAGAGAAATCATTTCATGTGAAATTCTCCTGAATTACTAGAAGGGAGACCTCAAGTATGTATAATTTTTATTTATGATCGATGAATTTGTTAGCTCTCTTCTATTATAAATTCCCCTTGAGAAATTTTAATTTATGGATTCATGAAAATTATTAATTATATTAATGCACCTTACCCAAAATATCAATCATGGGTTTCACACATTCTTTATGAGACATAAAGTCTCTGTTCTAGGAGCCGCACAGAGGTGCCCCGTTCCTGGTTGGTCACATGTCCTCATGCAAATTTCTCCAAAAGATATAGGCTGGCGACTTGTAGTGAGGGCCTTGGGTTTGATAGTGGGGAAACTATGCCCTCATTTCCATAGTAATGGAGTGTAAAATAAATAAATAACAATAGTGGAAGTAGTAATAACACAATAAATTATTAAACAGAGGAAGACTTATAGTAAATAAACAACTGCAACATATATTCATAAATAATGATGCATGTCACAATATCTTGGAAAACAACCTAACAACTAACCATGCTGAAATACAGTACTAAATCAAAGTACAATGGAAAAACAAGTAAAAAACTCCATTAGCATTCCAAGTCTGACCGTGGTCCCATGCTATCCAATCCCATTAAAATAAAGTACCTGAAGTAGATGGGTGCTTTCCCTTATATATAATTGAAGTAATGTAATATTTTTGGGCATAAAAGCATGACCCAAAAAAGGTGAGAGACAAATCCCAGCAAAAAACCAACAAAATATCTGTGACTAATAGTCAATGAATATATATGGGAGGTTATAAGGAAAATTAAGCAATAAACAAGGAAGTACTCAAAAATAAACAATCCTACAGTTTCAATTACATTCATTTTCATATACAATGAAGTAGGTAATCAAAACAAGTTAACATCTAGGAAGTACCCATAGCATATCTCCTCTAGTTCAACCAAACAATATCTTGTAACCCTCTAGGTATGTTCTCTTAGACTAACCCCTCTGTTTCAACTATACAATGATATAACGACCTCTTGGATAGCTCACATGGTCTAACCCCTTTAGTCTCATGAAAACAAAGACTCTTTGAGGAAGAACTTACCATCAATTCTCCCTGTTAGCTTCTAACAATATGCTACATTCCATTTTAGGAAGCACTCAACGTCAATTCCTCATGTGGTCTCATAATGATAAGTATAGACACTATGAGGGATCACTCAAAGTCAATACCATCTATGGCCTCATAGCATGATAAATATAACATACATTATGTGGAATCCCTCAACAAAAATTCCCTATAAGGTCTCACTACACTGGGTTCCCACAACCCTGTGTAATGAAATCCTACAAAAATTATGTTCACCACCTAATGTAAACCTGGAAGTACAACTTGGATAAATAAATAAAAATCATATTACAATAGCAGCTAAAACACTCCACCCTAACAACAATAAGGATAAAAAGAAATTATCCTAACAAGAAAAACTCTACCACATTTTCAATATCAAATAAAACATGGGAAAAAAATATATAGCATGAACAAATAACACTATTTACAAACAAGAGTCCTAACTCCATCAAAAAAAGCACAGCCGGTATCAACATGATTAAAATCCCGAAACATGAAATACCCCAATCTAGGTTGTTGGGAACTTTTGCAAATAAAATTCAAGGACTAACTATAGAAATGCACAAACCACCTACCTCGATGTTGTATGAACAATATACTCCATCACTAGCCCTTGACTCGATCTTGAACATGGTAGATCTGCAAAGACGTCCAAAACGATCAAACAAGGATATCTCATGAGAGAGGCTAAATCTTTAGATGATGCTCTAGAAGAAAGAATAACTCACTGAGGTGATTGCAACACAACCGACGGAGTTCGACTCGAAGAAAGGACGACAAGTCAGAGGCTCAGAGAACATTCATCAGTTTCAATCACTCCTAGATGAGTCATACATAGAAGAAGGGGGTTTGATGATTAGAAGCTACCCTGGTCTGATATATTAATTAAAAATAAAATTACACAACGTCTACTTTCCGTAATTGGCCTCCTTTTTAGGAGGTCTCTAGGTTACCCCACATGACCATGTACTCGGCCATTAAATAGTAAATACATGGTCACCCACGAAAACCGGGTACACGGTGTGTACATTCAAAGTACACAACGTGCACTCTATAAATTTTTAAAAACTCTATTTTCCTGAAAAACACTAGAAAACAAGATTCATACATGAAAAGATGATCAGAGTTCTTACAATCATACCCCTTAAAGAAATTTGTCCCTGAATTTCCCAATAAAGGTGGAAAAGAAGAAGAAGATTCTTCAAACACCTCTGGTCATTGTGATCATATATCAGCCTCCTTCTCACAAATCTCATCCTATACTCACCCATGATGCCATGGCACTTGTAGGAGAGGAACATACCAACCCCAGAGAACCATCGCACTGCGATCAACATCCTAGATAGGATGAACCTCGAAAAAGGAGTCCTCCTCCAACTCATCCTCTTTGGGTTGAAAACTAGGAGACATGTCTAAGGAGTAAGGTTTAGCGGAGAAATTTGGAAAATGTTGTGCATACCCTGGTACCTCTGAGGTAACCGCACCCGATAGGCAACCATCCCGACTCTCTCCAAAACCTCAAATGACCCGACATATCTCAGTGAAAGCTTACCCTATCTCCTAATCCTTTTGTGTCCCAAACGTGGTGTGACACATCGAAAAACCCAATCTCCAACCTCAAACTCCATATTTCATTTCCATCGATCAACATAAGACTTCTGTCATTACTGTGCAGTATCAATTTTCATATTAATCAACTCCACCTAATCTATAGTCTCTTAGACTAGGTGAGTTCCCAGTATAGCTACCACTCCTGCCTATTTCCAAAATATGGTGGATCGGCATGGCCTACCATACAAAGCCTCATAAGGTGAAATCTGAATAGTTACATGAAAACTATTATTGTAGAAAAAATACAGAACTATAAAGTTCTCCAAATAACCTCCAAAGTATAAGACGTATGCTAGAAGCATGTCCTCGAGCACCAGAATCATACGCATGGACTGTCCAACTGTCATGGGGTGGTAAGATGTACTCCAAAGTACCTGTATACCCTAATCCATCTATACTCCATGCCAATCCCAAGAATTAAAATGTCCATCCATGTCTAATACAATAGAATGTGATACCCAATATATATATACAATCTCTAGGATGTATAACCTTCTCAGAATATTAACGTTGAAGGTCTCATTGATCGCAAAAAAGTGATAAACCTTCTTGAGTCTGTCAATGACAATCTAGGATGTATCATTCCCTCAAGTCATCCTCAGGAAACCTGAAATGAATTACATCATGAAAATATTCCACATCCACTAAAAAATGTTTAACTATTGAAAAATACCTACTTGTTAATGATGCCCTGCCTTAACCTACTGCAGGTGGGACACCTCTTGACAAACCCAGCAACACCTCTCTTCATACCTAGCCACCAATACTAAAGGTGCATATCTTGATATATCTTGGTGACACCAGGATGAACTTTCCAAATTATGGAATTAAATTCATTCATAAGCTCCTCATGTACGACTACTGGAATCCACAAATGCCCATGATAATCCAAGATCTCATCCTCTCTTACGATTCATCCATAAATATGGTCCGCTCCTGACACAATCTTTCGTAAGACTAGGCCATCAGAATATGACAGTTGCCTTATTCATACTCGATCAAGAAGAGTAGAGGTGACATATACATAAGAATGAAGCCTCTACGCCTGTTTGTCGTGAACCTCCCAATGCATCTCAGAGAACAGAGCCATAAGCTGTCTCTCACTGCTGGCCTCTTAAAAATCTGTTATATGAGTAGCCCTTCTCAAGCCATTAGCAACTACGTTTTCTTTCCGAGAAATTTAAGAAAGCTCAAAATAAAATGACTGATGTTACTCAACCCACCTTCATGGTCTCAAATTTAGATCACACCGAGTAAAGATATACTTGAGACTTTTTTGTTCAGTTAAAACCACAACATGCACTCCCAAAAGATAATGTCTCCATTAGCGTAAATCATGAACAAATGTAGCCAACTCATTATCGCGTGTTAGGTAATTCCTCTCATAGGACCTCAATTGTCGAGACCCATACGCAATGACTCCTCCTTGAATATGCACTACTCCTAGACCTATTACTAATGCATCATAATAAACAGTGAAAGAATAGAAAATAAAAAACTTAATATTATATATTTAAATAAGGATGCATGTCCCAATATCTTCAAAAATAGCCAAACAAGCTACAATGCAGAAATACAGTACTAAAACAAAGTACAAATAAAAAAAGAATAAAAAAATCCAACAGCAGCGCAAACCTCAGGTTGGTCCCATGCTATCCATCTCCACAACAATCATGTACCGGTATTAGTAGGTCACATGCCCTTATCTATACTTGTTGCAATATGAACTTTTTGTGCCCAAAAACATGACCCAAGAAGGGTGTGAGAATAATCCTAGTAGGAAACCAACCAATGATATAAGCCTAATAATCATTTAATATATATATAAGACAATAAAAAAATGAAACAATAAATAATAATGTACTAAAAAGTAATCAATCCAATAACTTAAATTGAATTCATTTTCATATACAAGTAAACAGGTAACCAAAACATGTAACCCTCTTGGAAGTACCCATAACCTAGCCCCTATGGTTCAACTAATCAATATCAAGAATTCCTTTACTATGTTATAACAGCCTAACCCCTCTTTTTGAACTATAAAATGATATAAGGACATCTTGGTTAGCTCACATGATCTAACCCCTGGGTCTTATGAAAACAATTACTCTATAAAATACACTCACCATCAATTCCCCCAATTGTCTTTTAATGATAAACTACTAACACACTGAGGAAACACTCGACGTCAATTCCACATGTGGTCTAGTAATGATATCTATAGACACTATGAGGGAGCACTCAATGTCAATCCCCCCCATATGGTGTCACAACGTGATAAATATAAGAAAAAGTCTGGGGAAACCCTCAACGTCAATTCCCCCTATGGTCTAACTACACCAGGTTCCCATAGACCATTGTAAATAAATTGTGAACAATTGATGTTCAACAGAAAATGTAAACCTAAAAGTAATACTTGGCTAAATAGCTACAAAGTAGATCACAACATCAGAAAAAACATTCCTTCCTAATAACACTAATCATGGAAAGAAAGTAGCCTAACTGGAAAAACTATACCACACTGTCAACATCAAATAAAACATGGGAAAAACCTCAATACAATGCGTAAATAAACTTATTTATAAACAAGATCCCTAACTTAATAAAACATGCAGAGTAGGGATCATCGGGGTTAAAATCCCTAAACACGCAATACCCCGATCATTGGTATTAGACACTTTTGCATATAAAATTCAAAGACTAACTACAGAAATGCATGAACAACCTACCTTGATGTTGTACAATCTAGACACTCTGGAATCAACCCATGAATCAATATATAACATGTTAGATCTAAAAAAACATCAAATACGTTCAACCAAGAATATCTCACGATAGATGAGAAATCATGAGTTGAGGCTATATAAGAAGAAATAACTCACCTATGTGATTCCAACACAACATACAATGTTCGATTTGGATAATGTAAGGAGAGTCAAAGGAATGGATAATATTTAATGGTATCTATCACTCCTGGATGAGGTGGACCAAAAAGTAGTGGGTTCGATCAATTATACGTGACCCCAGTCCGACATAACATTTAAAAAGAATATTACACGGCGTGTTATTTAAAAGTACATGGTGTGTACTTGACTTAACTAGACTCTACTTTAGGTGGTAATTAGGACACCCCACATGACCATGCACTCATCTGTTACATGGCCAGTAAACGGTTTGCTGTGAAAATTGGGTACACGACATGTACATTCAATGTACATGGCATTTACACCTTAAATATCCAAAAACTCTTATTTCCCTCAAATGCACCAGAAAACAAGATTCAAACCTAAATGGATGATTTGATTTCTTGCACGATTCACCAAGGATTTATTAAAAATAAATAGCAAGGGTGTTTTATAGTCATTCCTAATAATATCATCCCTAATTGGATGATGATCTAGGATGATCCATGATATGTTCATGTAGGAAATGGAGCCCAATGTATTTAATGAAATCCCCAAAAAAATATCCCCAAAAGGATTTCATTCCCCCATACCACTGATATGCCTCCTATACGTAGTATATTTTTCAACTACCATAATTTCCTTAATCTAATCATTATATTAAATATTGTCTTGGAAATCCATGAATGATATGAAATTAGTCACTTCAAACTTTTATGAACTCAATAAAAAATCAAGTTAATGTATCAGAAAACAGTCCATGGACCATCAATAATATTCCAAAGAGAGTAAATTTACTACCAAATACTCCAATTATATTGATATTTGTTGTGGTTGTCAATTTAGAAAAAACAGTGATGAAATCCAAAAAGATTAAAGAAATAAAATAGATGATCATTACATTAACTCACCATGGATGGATCAATTAATAAATATGGATCAATAACCCTTAAATATTTGTACTCTTAGAGAAAACTTTTAGTGAAAATAATATGAAAATACAAATTCACTAAAGTTCGAACCCTATAAGAGAAAATTCATTTGGGTTAATCTAACCTAATTAAAATAGATTTGTAATTTGGAATATGAAAAGTAATGGATTTTTCAGTTTCATTTTTTTCTAGGTAATGTAAATTCAGAATGATTATCCTCATTTAAATTTTGATATAGTGTTAATCCCACTCTATTTTCATCCCACAACCACTTTTTACATGGTTTAGGATGTCATCCTTCCTTATTATTGTAAGATTTAGTGAAATGAATCAACATGCTGATATCAATGTCTTCGATCTGTTCATTTATATACTCTTTATTTAATGTTCCATTGCCATCTGTCTCCTGTTAGTAAAACCCATTACCAAAAACAATTCCTTTTATGATCAAGAACATTCATAATTAAATCCCAGTAATTCATATAGTTTTTTAGAATAATTAAATCGTGGTATTATTTGAATCCCTACATAATAATTTCCATTATAATATTATATCTCAATGTAGAAACCTTGATAGGTTCTGAAGGGCCATCAACATCTTTAATGACAAATAAAATCCGCACGGTATCCTGAGAAATTTCCAAGATCATATTAGCCTTATCCAATTCCTTTTATAACACATAAACGAAATCATTTATATCTTATGGTATTTAAAAAAATATTTTTCTAAATAAAATGCACTCCCTCTTTATAATTCCACATAGATTCTACTTTATTTCCCAAACATTGTTAAATAGGTAAACCAAATGTTTTTTCACATTTATAGTTCGTCATGGCCATCGTTCCATGATTTCCATAGGATAACCCTTGTGAAAGATGACCTTGCAAGATTTCCATCTTATTTCAAAAATGGTTTAAAGACCCTTTCATTCTCAAAGACAATATTCTAATTTTTCATTCCCCTGTTAGTTCCCTCCCAATCCATATAATTAGGATATTCATTTATATATTCTTGAATTTCACTATAACTAAAATATAAAATCACCATGATATTGAAAGCATCATAGAAAAGGGGACCCATTTCATACTAAAATATAACATCAATCATGATTTCATTATAAATCCAAGTGACGACATCCAAGTGCTTATTTTACATGTTAGTATCCAATATAATGTGTGAAAAACCCAAATATTTCCCTTCATTCTATTCTAATACAACCAAATTTTAGTACCCAGAAATGTTGTTATATAATTTGGGATCATGAGATTCCAATACACCAAGCCAAAACTATGATATATTACACATATATTGAAATTGGTTTTACTATGATTAATGGTGTTAAAATTGAAATCTCATTCCAAAAATTTCAGAACCCCTTCCCAATGTTTTATATTACCAATGTTCCAAATATCTTTGACATCCTCCTTGTAATTAAATTTGATATGAAAAATTCCCACTTCCACTTTGAATAATATCCACATTATAGTTACTCCAGCAATGAGAAGCTCTGTTTGATGAGATTGTCATAAGACTAGGGAATTGTACCCTTTGAGTAGATAACTCATCCATCAAGTGAAGACAAGAAGTGATCAAATCATTACAAAAGAGAACATTGACCCACTAATACTAATAATACACTTTCATCAATGTAGATAATGTCAGAGGATCTCGATGAAACCTCTTTATACGAGTTTGAGTTTTTATGTATGGCCTCATCGATGGAGAACCCATTATTTCTCTGATGATATTGATCTCTAGTATCCATTATCTTGCCATTATATTTATAATGAAACTCTTTATTTAAATTGAATTCCAAATCTAGATCAAATGAATCAAGGATAAGAAATAAATAATAGTTCCATAAATGAATATCATCTCCTTTTCCAAATTTAATACTAATATTTCCCACTATTACCATAATCATTCTGCATATTTGACAATTTGGTCATATTTATCATCCTAAAACCAAGTGATAAAGAAACAATAATTTAATTTAATTACTTATTTAATGAATATAATAAGGCAATTATCAATATGGGCTATATTTGTTTTTCACAATTCAATTAAAATGACCTGTATAATATCTAATGAAATGCATGTTTTCAAATTCTATTCTCATTGTTTTTAATAAATTTTCATTGACCGTATTTGAAAAAAGATATGAAAAAATATATGTTCAAGTTTTTATATTAATGAAATTATTTTACAAATATATACTTATTTATAATTTTTATTAAGTTTATAATGACATTAAATACGTTAAAATTAGATTCAGGATTTCGTCAATTAATAGAAAATAAAAAAGATGATTTCAAAAAGGAAATTACTAATACGTAAAAAAATAGTATTTTATTAAATGAATTAAAATTAAAAAAATATTACATTATCTTAAATGAAGGATATATGTTTGTAACTATAAACCATGGTCCTGTTATGGGTTGTTTTTCATTTTATAGTTTCATTGTTAACCCTTAAATGAGGGGTTAAATCAAAAATAAATGCGTGAAAATATTATTATAAATTGTCAAAATTTTATTTTATGAGCATATTTCAAGTCATCATCATATTAAATTAAAATATTATCATTTTCGATCCAGTTTTGAGATAATTATTAATTTCTATTACTTTAATCATTTATTATATTCAAGGTGTTCCCCTAAAATAAATTATTACAGTGAACCTCTCCAATCTCTTATTCATACAACATTGAGCCTTCTAAATTAATAATACTCTAACAATTTGTGTTCTATACTTATATATCCACCATTAATATGTGATTAAATTCCCTAAAATATGAACCATAGAATTCTTAAGAGAATATATAAAGGAGTACTATCAAAAAATTTGTAACATCCATAACCAACTATAGTCTTTTTAATTATTCTTTCACAATATTATAGTTAAATTATATTATTCAAAAAATAATAAAATAATTTTATTAAATATTGTTAGAATTTTTGGATTAAAACAACATTTATTCACCCACTTTCTATCCAAGGGGATGTTATATTATCACACATGTGTATGCATAACATATCGTATCCAGGGAGAATAGTAAAGCATTATCCATCAACAACATTCAATGATAGAAATTATGAAATTTTAAAGATTATTAAAAGTTATTTATTGGATAAATAATAATTTTTAATCATAATATAATATATACCTTCTTACATTCCAAAAAAATTGGAAAACAATTTCCTCATTCATGTATATTCATGGACTACCAAACCCTAAATCGATGTTATTTATTTTTCATTTCCCATTCAAATGAATGTTAATAAATATATATTATAGGAATATATATGAAATATTTGTGATATAAAAATTAATTTTTTATGGTTAATTATTATTTTCCAGTCCTTCTTACAGTCTAATAATAATGAATACAATGATCTTGCATATGAATGGCCAACGATCCCAATGAACTATGTAATTCATTTTTCAATATATACATTTTATGAATGATTATAAATATTTAATATATAAATATATATATATATTTAATTTTAAGAATGTGAATTATTATTATATATAATTTTAATAATAATTAATTGTTTATACCATAGGACAAAGTGCCTTAAAATCATGTGGAATTGATTGTAAGGTATATTCTTCTCACTTTTATTTCTATAGGAAACACTATAAATTTATTGATTTTTGGTTTTATAATGTGCATATAGATCATAAATATTTATTTTATAGTGATTCATGGTAACTTAATATGGATATAAATACCTGTATATGTTTATTTCTTTCATGGTATGGATAATTCAAATGATACCAAATAGTAAGGCGTCTAGGTTTGAATTTAATTTTTTACAATTATTTTTAACAATTTAATTTATAATGATGAATTAATTTTCTCTATAAAATAGGAAGCATAATAATTTTCTTATCCTTTTGTTAATTATCTAAAATAAATTTTTCTATTCATTTTCCACAACATATATAATGAAGAGATGACAATAGGAATTTGGAAGAATTAGAGATTGTATATCAAATTGATCAAAAAACAATTTTCATCAATATCAAATATTTTTAAAATTATTTTATATATGTAATTTCTGTTCAGTTATGATTGTATGAATTCCTTTTTAACTGTGATAAAATAATTAATGCTTTAAATTTAATCTTGTTATCATTTTTCTATTGTGGCACTTTTTTGTATTTTTCTTCAAAAATATGAATATAATGCTTTCTTTTAACTAACATTGAATGGACGAGATTAAAACAATTTGTGACTAATTGTGATTTTGAATATTTAATCCATGTTTCAAATATTTATTTTATGGAAATCTATATTCATAATATTTTGGAAATATCTGTATTTCAAAATTTATTTTCAATATGGGAATCTTTTTTTCCTAAAAAATTAATTTTGTTCTCAATTAATCAAATTTTCATACATGATAACATATATTGTTGTTAATAATTATTTACCCGGTATATTAACTAATGATTTAATTATTAGTCATTCAATGGATAGATGTTTTTTTATGTTGATGAGATTTTAATGAAATCCATAACTTTTCTATGTGTTATCTTATAATGAATTGATGAAATGTTTCTTAAACCGATAATCCTTTCATGGGTTATGAAATGAAGATATGATGAATTTTTTATGATCTTATGGAAAAATATGCATTGATTTCATTGTTATATGGTGGTAGTATTATAACTAATGATGGTTGTATTATTATAACCCAAGATGGTTGTCATGTTATAATCATGTATGGTGGATACATTTTTTCGATGGATGGTTGTTACGTTATCATCAAATTTGATATTTATGTTTTAACCATGGTTGGTTTGGAACAATATCATCATTAGGTAAAGATTGATATCTCATTAGATTAACTGAACATGAATATTGAGTTAACCGAGTTTTGTATGGGATATTCCCCCTAGGTTAGTCTTATAAGTGAACATTAACTACTAGGATGGTTTGCGGAGCTATCAAATTTCACTATGATAGTGTTAGAAATAATCCATAACTAATAAGGAAATTATTTTCAATACTAATTTTTTTTCCACAACTTATGTCATATGAAAATGTTATCATATCATTAATCATTTTCACTAAATACGTATTGATTCTTATATTTTGAACTACTAATACATATTCCACATATTAATATTGTGTTCAATAATGGATAAAGTATGATATTAATATTTTATCCTCATGTTCACATTCCCTTGTTTTCATTTTATATATATTTATAGCTTAATAAATCCATTTTTTACTTTTACCGAGAATCAGTGGTCACCATTTCTTATGTAATTTCCCCATATTATGAAGAATGTTAATAAGTACGGTCATTATGATAAGGGAGTCAGTTATACGGGAAGATGTATATATTTTATTAACATATTTTCTATGCTTCTAAGATTCATATAGAACAGTAACTATTTGATTATGGAATGGGTCATTATTCATTGAAAAGCATATTTCTCAATTACAATGTGAACCCTATGTGTGAAATGTATGTATCCTTATATTATATATATCTGATGAAGAAATATATATCCTTTGATTGAAATATAGAAATATTTAGTATGAACTTTATGTATATGTCTAAAAAAATTGTATATTTATAAATATTAAGTAGTGATATCATATAACATAGCTAAAACCAATAACACCATAGGTCAAAGAATGATTCATAACATTTACATCCTATGAATGATTGTCCTGTCTAATTAATGATTCATGATGGTCAAGTTGAACATTTTGATTATACTATGGGATTAGAGGTATAAAAATGAAGTTAGGCTAGGGAAAAGTATGCTAAAATAATAATGTATCTTTTTTTAGTGTAGTATATAAGAATTTCAATTACTATCCCTATTATTTGAAGATTAATTTTAAGCGAAATCTTATAACGGTGTAATGATATCATGTAATGTTTATTTATTTTACCTGATGTATGTATTTTGGAATGAAATTCCTCCAATTTTTATTATTCACCATCTGGTTTAGTTTGATGGTATCATACGAATGATCTAGATAACATTATATAAATATCCCAAAACATTCCATGATCTGTTTTGATATTCGGAATAAAAATATAATTATTTATCTATGTTACGATTAATATGAACAAATAATTGAAATTTATTCAATATAATGGGTATTAATTCCAAATTAAGATGGATGTTTCCTTATGGTTTTAAAGAAACCCAACATTGTAGTTATGCCTATTGTGTAGGAGTTTTTTAATGTCATTCCCAAATAATTTCTTATTAGTCCAACAAATTGAGATGCTGTTTTCTCAATAAAACTCGTATATTATTATAAATATAGTTCAAAGACTCAATATATTATATCGTTGATTTTTATGTAGTAAATAAAGAATAAACTCTAATAAGTACTTGAGAAGGGATTTATTTAGACATTTGTGTTTCTTCGGGGGAACCTGTTATTTTTATTAAGAAGAATTTTTGACTATTTTAACTCTATATCAATTATCTAAGGATAAGAATATCACAATAATGAAAATTAATCCACTACCCCAAATTGATGATTGTTTCATTATCTATACAAATCTCAATACTTTTCCATGATTGAAAATAATTCTAAAAATCCTCAATTGAGGGTCCACCATGATTATATACCAAAAATGACATTCTATACAAGGTATACACACTATGATTATAGATTGATTCCAGTTGTTCTAAAAACTGTTCAATGTAATTCATTTGTTTAATGAATATAGTCATTTTAGAAAACCTTGAATTGTATATGGTAGTCTTTATAGAATAGATTATTATATTTTCAATGTGAATGCAATAACATGAAGATCACATCATATTTGTTTATAAGACATTATGGAAGGTTAATATTTATAAATTATATACCATTTTTAAATTTTTACTTAATAATGATTCCTTGTTGGGTTATATAATATAAATTAACAATATATCATTAGATATTTCAATTGTAAATGTTATTGAATATTGTTCCAGATCCATAACTGCAACTAAGATCCATATATTTCTTATTTAATCATGATATTATCAGTGATTTTTATGTATAATATTTATAGAATATCTTATAAATTAATCAAGTTAACTTAGATGGGAGATAAGATCATATGGATAGAAGAATGTAGAGAAAATCTAAAGGAACTCTAGGGAAATATAGTCAATATATTGGTGCATGTATTACCTTAAACAAGAGAACGATTTGTAATATATAGTGAAACATAAATGAAATGACTAGAATGAAATCTCATTAAGAATTTTATTGCGATATCTTATTCCTCAGGCCAATATAATGTACATTCCCAAAATTAACCAAATCCTGATTTAGATACATCTCCAGTTATATTTGAATTTATGATATTAAGGAATAATATTTATTGTGATATGTATGTTATAAATAATTATTATAAAATTTTAACATATATTTTCTTAGATAAAATTTTGAATATACACCAGATAATATGGTTTGACCTGGTTAATGATTTTGAGAGAACAACACATTACTAACCTGGGAAAGGGAATATGGTTGTAGATTTTCTATGCTAAAATAATCATGAAATATTATCTTATTGGATGGAAAAAATATCCAATATTTTTGGATATGTAAATGAATTATATGGGAAACATGAGAGAAGGGTATAAATGTTATCTTTATCAAATGAGTATTCAACAATCTATCCATGTGAATAATAATAAGTTGTGGGGGATGATGTAGAATTATTGAAGATGTTGAGAAATGTTCTTGATTATAAACATTACTACGATGGAATTATATGTTTTAAGAGCTCTTTATTTTTTCTTTCCAAACATAAATTGGAGGATCTATAATATGAATAGGTTTTTTCAAAATGTTATATTCAATCCAGAAGTACAATGTTTTATAGAGATCTGAAATGGAATTTCCAGTGTGACATCATTAATATACATATTACTGAGCAGGTATCATAGCTCATGATATGTTATAATGTTAATAAAGGGAGAAAAAATATATTTTTTATGGGATTACTATTACCCATAATATAATGTAAATGAGAAAACACCATGGTTTTAGTCATTGCACTCTTGAAAAAATTGAAAGGGAACAACTCTATATAGTTAGAAATTGATCTCCATAAAATTTGAGCACACATCATTAACATTAGTGATGATTAATCATTATATTGTAATTATTTATTGAATTTTAATAAAGTGGTAAGGTTGTGGTGAGAAGAACATTATTTTTTTATATGACCACAATCTTTGGTTCATCATCATTTTTTCATAAGTATTTAGTCGGCTCTGTATACAGAGATGAGTTTTATTTTTAATTTTCTTCATTATACATTTTCATAATATATATAAATGAATCAAAACCTTTAGAATATATTGAGATATTTTTCTATGGATTTACATTGTGGTCAGTATCATCACCTTCCTTTTGTGTAGTATTGTAATGAAAATAATATTAACCCAAACCTTATGGCAGACCCTTACGAATCCCTCTACAGAATTCATTGTAGAAACAAAACCTATATGTATAGAGTTAAAATAAATAATTATATTCATACTTGATCTATGTGAATAAATAATAGCTATTTTCCACATACGTTCAATATACCATAATGGTAGATTACTGTTGATAGAAATGTAATGATGAAAATTCTCGATGTGAACTTGAATATGATATTTGTGGGAAGGTTTTTGTTGAATTTCCCAGTGGAATAAGTTTAGGAAAATGGGAAATAAGGAAACTCTTAGACAAAGGTATATTTTCCCCTTTTTACATTCATGATCAAGTAGGTTTAGTTGCTTATTATTTTTCACTTCCACTGAACATATCTCTTGGTCATGATGTGTTCCATGTATCTTTTTTAAGGAAGTACATTCCTGATCAATCAAATCCACTAAAATAATATTTCATAATAATATAACATGATCATTAATATGAGTAAAAACATGTAGAAATCATGGATCCTGCATATAAATAGAAATGAACATTGTCTACTAATATGGGTAATGTACATCAAGGAAATCCAAAATTTTAAGAAGGCACATTTGAACACAAAGATATAATGGAAAAAAGATATATTAATTTATCTGTATTATAGCGATGAATTTTAAGTGCGATATTAATTTTATGGGTGTTAGAATGTGACACCTATAGATATGATGACTTTTTTTCAAATAAAAATGATTTCTTCGATACCTTGCTTAAATTTAAATAATTTAAGAAACCCTCATATAATATTTAAATATTTAAATATTTCTATTACACCATATTAATTAAATTATTCAGTAAGAATAACACTAATGGAATTATGAAAAATATATGATATATACATGAATAAAAATAAATAGGTTTACCAATTATTAGAAATAAAAATAAAATCATTTGAATGTAAAATAGCTATTTTTCTAGATGTTTTTTTAAATAGAAAAATGTATTTTGTAATATTATAAAAGGTAAATTATTTTTTGTGAATAATTTAAATGAAAATTATATATTTAAAAGTTAATAAAATATTTCCACATTAATTTAATTTTTTGAATCAATGAGTTAGAATAAAATCTCATTTAACACTTAAAAATATTTTTTTACAAAAACTAGGTTTTAATCATTTTTTCACACATATTTTATAATTAAATTTTGAAACATAAAACTACTGAATATGATTAATTGAATTCCTTATTTGGACTTAGGAAGAATTTTTTTGACAATAATCCCTCTTTTGTATTTAGTTAACAAGAGTAGTAACAACGATAAAATTTATCACCTCTGTGAGGGGAAAATTATGTTAATGTAGGTTAAAACTAAGTGATATGTCCATTTATATTATTTTAAAATATTTATTGAATTCACATAATTATACTATTATCGCCATATCCCTATAATATTTTTTAATTCACATGAGTCCTTGAAAATTACCTAAATACAATTTAATGAAAACAATGTTACAAAATTTCATTCCCTATGTTTTACATATAATTTATTTTCTCACATAGTGGAAATGGAATCATGAAAGAAAATAAGTTCCAATATTGATCTTAATGAAAATATTTTTATGATAGAGATTTATTTAGATTTTTTAATATATTTATAATGACATTAAATCTTTATTTAGTACCAGTTAAGTAATTCATGAATTAATAAGAAATATATTAAATGAACATTATATTATTAAAATTATGAAAATTTGAATTTTATAATGTATCCCAAGAATTTTATACATGTACACCACATGTCAAGTCGGTAAAATTATTTTTATTCAAAGTTACACTTTTTATTTATATATATATGAAGTCTTGTTAAATGAATTGTATTAGAAATTATATAAATTCTATTTTATAATAAAAAATATATTATTAAACTGTATAAAAATAAATAAAATATATTATATATTCAAAATTTAGTCAGATGTGGTTCTAAATATGAACCATGGTCCATTTATTGGGGTTTTTCATTTTATATTAACAATAATAACTCTTAATGATTAATAAATATTAATATTACCATAATTGTCAAAAGGTTTAAAACAAAATGATTTTAATAAAAATGGGATTGAATCCTGTCCAAATTTTATTGAATGTCATTGTTTAGATTCTTCCTCATATTATATTTTTATATTTATAATTTATATATAAATGTACATAAAAAATTAATTTATATTATTATAATATTATCTTAAATTCAAGAAATCTCCTTCCTCTAAATTATAAAATAGAACCCCTCCATTCAATTATATATATGACATTGAGCCTTATAACTGAAAAAAATCCCCAGTTATCTTATAAACTACTATAAACACAATATAAACTACATTATATTCCAAAAATTACATCTATATAGATATTAAGAGGACATCTAAAACACTTAGGTCAAAGAATCGTTAATCGCCCAACCAAATTAATTTCTTATTTTTGTTATTAATTTACCACTTTCAAATAACTTATATTATAATGAAAATATTATCTTTAGTGACTTAAGTATTCTTCAATTTTATTATAATTATAAAAATCCTTTATCTACCCACATTCTATCCAATGGAATTTGATTGTATCCCCTAGGAATATGTATGGCTTACCATCTCCATGTAGTCAGAAATTTTTTTTCTATCACTTCATTTAATGGATGGTTATTATAATACATTTAGTATTTATATAATATATATTTATCATAATTGTATTTATATAATTTTAATATAATGCATTCCTTCTTACCTTCCAACACTTTGAAAAACAATAAACTTGGTCATGCATACATTTGGTATTCAACCTCAACAAAGCGGTGTAATATGATTTTCCATTACAATTTACATGGATTGTAATAATATTGGATTTAATGAATTTATATTAAAAAGGGATGTTATAAAAATTATCCTAAAAAAGTGTGGAATTTTTTACATTTCTTTCATAACATATATTGAAAAATTAAAACATTATTCACGCATATGTACGGAATACTATCTACATGAATGGTGAGATTCATTTGTAGGTCCCTAATGTTTATGAATGTATATAAATATTCATATAATGTGTATATATGATATTATAATTATGGGAAATATTTTAATATATAATTAAAATAAATTTAAATTTATTATACAGGAGGTGATAGGACGATCAAATCACATCAAACCAAATATAAGGGATTAACATCTCACTTTTATTTCTATGGGACACATTCCATACTCACATATCTTTCCATTATAGTGTGGTATATTCCTCCTAAAAAATTATTATATGATTATTATTATTAATTCTATAGGGATCTAAATATCCATATAACGTTACTTCTTTCATGGGACTTAAAATTCAAATGATACCAAAATAGTATAGTATTTAGGTCATAATCTCATTATTTATAAAGATTGTTTATGATTAAATAATGATGACCAAATATTGAGACATACAACATAATTAAATTATGAATTTTCTTCTGTTATTGTTATTTATTGAATGTACTTTTTTTCATTCATTTTCATCCACATATGATTCTAATAGATGAAAATATTTTTATGGAAATTCTATATTAATACAATCTTCTATATAAATCTATTCTAATCTATATCGATGCTTTAGAAAAATATTTTAAGAGTTATTATTATTATCCTATGATTTTAAATGTAATATTTACCCATGTTAATCTTTTAAATATGTTTTCTCAATAGAGACATATTTTCTGTTTCCAAATGATGTGCCTTTTTGATTTTTCTATGGAAATGTGAATGAAATGATATCATTTGGCTTATACAACATGAACTGGTATTCATAATGTCTTGAAAACTAAATGTGTTGAATAATCCTTTATAAATTTTCATGGTCATTTCAAATGAAAAATAATTCCATAATATTTTGGATATATTTTTATTCTAAATCTATTTTTCAAAATGGAGTGGTTTATTTCAGAAGAAGAATCTTAGTTTTCTTTAAAAATAATTTTCATATATGATTACATAGTTTAATATTAAATATAATTTTCTTGAGATATGATCCAATTATACCATTATTAGTATTTATTTATATGTTTACAATTTATGTTAATGATATATTGATAAAACCCTTTTATTTTACGTGGGTTCTTGTATAGTAATTGGAAGAAATGTTTGTGAAACCCATTTTCATCAAATGGATTGTAATGTGATGATTTGATAAATTTTTTATTATCCTTGAAAACATATATAATTGGTTTTAATTATATAAATGTGGTTAAAATATCACAAAGTTTTATGGATACATTATTTCCGATGAAGGTGGTTATGTTATTTGTAAGGATGATAGATACATTACAACTAATGGTGGTTGTTATTGTGTAACTATGGATGTGTGCGACTTATATCTATATCTAATTAATTGCATAAATATTGATATCTCAATAGATAAACATGACTATAATTTATAATCATCCTAATTTTGTTATGTTATTTTTCAATCGTGATATTCTTGGGGGTGAATTTGGAGTACTATGATGTTTTGGTGGGTTAAACAATTCCACAATTATTGATTTGGAAATGATAAATAACTATTAAGGACATGATTTTATATGAATATGTGTATCATCTAAATTTTTTATTAAGACTTTTTTGTCTCATTATTCATTTTCATTCATTCCATTATGATTCATGTTTGATAAGATGCCCATATTTATTCTATGACTAAAAATAATTATATATGATAGGCATGGTGTGATTTTAAAATGTCACAATCATGTTCTCAAGCAGTAATGATCATGTTATTATTATGTGTTCATAGATATTTACATATTTTACCATTACCTAGAATATTATCTCAAACATACTTATGTTTCTTTTCCATAGGTTATTAATAAGGGCGGTATGTATGATATATCTAATATGGGATGTAATTTTGATGAACATAGTGCAAGATTACGTAGTTCTTTGAATAAATATTTTTTTTATGATTAAATTTTTATAAATGAATTAGACCTCAATAATTTTTGCATAGATCATTTTGAATTTTATAAATATTATTCTATTAGTATGTGATATCAATTATTGAATATTATGGGCCCTTATAATATTGTTGTTAATTTATATAATACTCAATAGGTCACCCCATTATTGGGACAAAATTTATAATTCATAACTATTGGGGTCTGATGCGTTATAGTTAATGGTGAAGAATGTATGGTTGATGTAAGAATTATTTAGTAAAACCTTGAGTTTTCAGAATTTTTATATTTGTATAAGAAAATGTTATTATGATCTCTATGAGTTAAAACCATTATTCTTAATGGTTATGACTATGTTTGGATTTTGGTTGTTTGGAAAAAGTATCAGGCTAACTCAAAGGTTCATTAAACAATTGTAATATATGAGTTGGATTGCAATGCATTATTATCACATCCCCTTACACTTGAAGATAGACTTAGTTCACAAAATATTCAATGTCTCATAGTTGAGGTGTTATCTAAAAATCTCAAAAAATATTATATAATAGAGTGAGTTTGATTTCCAGGAAGACACTTCCTATATGGAGTTCACACTGGATATCAAGGATTGAAAAAATAATATACTTTTCGAAAAGGTTACTCCTTTGGTTTTTCTCTTATATTGTCATGAAAATGACAATGAGAAATGACGTGAACATCAGATCTTGAAATGTGATCAGTACCCATAACCTCATTCATGTGATGTTCTATTTAGTTAAAACTCTTTTTAATTTGGTTTGGATGTTGGAAATTTAATTTCTATAAAAATAACTATCAATATTTTGAACATTTTTTATAATGTAATTCATGATGAAATTAAATTATAATTATTTTATCAGAAATCAAAAAATAAGATATAAAATAAATATATTAATTTTAAATTTTCAAATTTGAATATTAAACATCTCCTTAAAATGCCCCTTTTAAAAATGTTCACAACACATTTGAATTAAAAATGAGATTTTAGTATAGGATATGTTACAATTGCGTTTTTGATGTTCAAGATATAGACAAATGGTTTTACCGGTTTTCAATAATATATCAATTGTTAGAAAATCATGAATACGAATTGATTATAAAAATAAATTTATAACTATTTTTTGGTTGAGGGTGTCCATTATACATTAAAAAGACCAAAATGTGATATTTGGGTTTTCAATATTTTCGTGATGGTGGTGAAAAAATAATAGATTTAGAAGGATATGATAAATAAGAAAAAATTACCATCATGTTAGGATAATCTATTCTTCATCTTCACTTCATATTTCTACTAAAATAATATTCCTATTCAGAGAATGATTTTCTCTAATAGTGAAATATGATAAAATTCATGGAATATGATATATAAGATATATTTAAAAAATAAATTATTTTTTATATTATAAATAATTATTTTTCATATTGTATATTAAATTTTAACATTATAATTTTTGTTATTTAATAAAAGTATTTAAATTTATCGATAATTACATTTAACATTACAATAACATGGGTATTAAGAAACTATTTTTATTCAAATTTTAAATTTAATATGCTTCAAAGATTATGATGTAAAATAGTTTTTTTGATGATGAAATGTTAAACCTATTGTTGAATATTTATTTATTTTCAGATGAATTTTTTTCAATGTTAAATCACCTAGAAACATTTCATGGTCAATCAAAAATGAAACCTTTAATTCCATGAATTCCACATTATTTGGTGAAAAAATTTAGAAATATTCATAGCTGTTTAGAAATCCCATTGACCACCAACAATAATTGGGTACCAAATTTTTATTTCCTTTTTAATTCAATCATGGGAAAATGGTTCAACAATGTAAAATAACTTATGAAATGTAGTTGTATCTTTAAATAACCCGAAGAATGGGGATACTGTTTAATAATTGGGGCAACGTTTCAATAGGGTTAGGAGTTTTGAAGGAAATAATGATAGATTTTTTATTATAAAACACCAAAAATGTTCCATATACATACCACTGGTATCATTTTTTGTGGTACATGTGACATGAAAAAAATGTGATATAAATTTTAGTAGTTTTAGCTGATGAAATAGGATGTTATGAATTGTATATTTGGAATTCACACTTAATTGATATTTATATCTCTGAGTCAAATGTCGTGTATCTCATCAGTTGTGGAACATAGTTTATTGTTTCATCGAAAATATCATTCGATAATTGACATTAGGTACCATACCATTTACCTATGCATCGAGTGTCTCTGTGAGTATAGAGTAAAAACCATCATCAACTCATAAGAAAAACACACCATGTTCTCTATCACACCTTTTGTGAATATCAGATAGAGCCGAATAATGTTTATTATCTTTATATAACATATATTAATGAAATATCAATAGTATTGTTTCTATATATACATTTTATGTACTATGATACATTATACATATACTCTTGAATGTTTATGAACAATATTATACATAGTTCTATATTCCATGTGCTGAACTATACTCACTTATATTGTTTATATTATATATATTACACTATAATAGTACATTCCCAACTACTATTTAGGGGATACATGAAATGTTCTTTTATTTACCAGATCTTGAGGCTGTATTTTTTAATATTCATCATATCATTCCACCTAGGTTCAATATTTATATATATTAGTAGTTTTTTCAGACCTATTTCCCATATAGAATAAGATTATATAACTCTCCATACAATGGTATTTAATTACATGTTTTTCAAGATAATGGCATTTTGTATCATTTTAAAAACAATTATTGGTGTGACATGTGAATGTTTTTTTAAAAATAGGCTTGATAACCAACCTAGTATCATTTCTTTTCTAAGGTGTAAGTTCTATATGTGCTTAGAATATTATGTAACCCCTCCACCCAATTTTTATGGGTCACATGTCATCCACATATATAGTATATATCCACCTAGAAAATTAACATTACATACAATGAGGAATGATATCCTCCATAGGGGTCGGTAGTCGTGTTATGACATACACTATTTTATAGGCATGTCCCCAACCATTATTTATACTATAGCGGGATAGTGTGTAAGTGACAATGCTTATTTAGTGTCAGTGCATTGGGTTGGGATGTTATATGGGTATAATTTTATCATTTTAATGCTCGTACTTCTATAAATATGAGTCTTTACTGTTGATGAACAACTTTACATTAATTACCTATTACGATAATATATATCCTTTTAAATGATATTGATCTAACTCTTATAATTTTTCACTTATTATTTTAGATTGTAATTCATTTTATATTTATACTCAAATATACACTACCCTTAAGCCCAAAAATGTTGTTTCTATGAAATTAAGATAATGTGTAGTGTTTATCTTAGAGGATTTCAAAATGGTGTAAGGAGGATTATAGTTGGGTTCGTTTATAGTGTTATTTTTGTTAGTGTTGATTTAATGTAGAGTTCACCTATTTTAGAATTTTTACGCTGGTCATTGTAAAATTATGTCCAATTTTTTTATTTTTAGTATTACAATGATTGAATTAAATTACAATGTTTGGAAGTTTATAATTAAAAAATGAATATATTAATTCAATTGTGGTATATATACATGGGGTTTTATTTTTGTATACCTTGTCTTTGAGATGTATATTTTATTCAATTTTGTAGTCTATCTCCACCGATTTTTGTGACATTCCTTTTTTATCCATGCCACTTGGACCTGACCTACGGATGTTGGGATTTGGGAGGTATACATGACTTATAGATGTCCTATATAGGGTTTTAGTGGGTATGATTAGGACATTCAGTTGTACATATCTCTAATAGATGGTGATAATAATTATGAACCAACTAATATGAACATTACATGATTTATGTGTCACTGGATATTAATATATTCAATCATGTGTGTTTTACTCTATACATGTCATTGTTATAATTATAAACAATCACACTTTTTATGAATGATGGAAAATATAATATATATGATTCTTGTACAATTTATTTCATTCAATACATTATGAGTCTTATAAATCTAAATGAATTATCGAGGGATAATATACCATATACATGTTAGGGATGGAGATATATTTATTTATGTAATTAATATATATGTCCTTATCTGAATTCTTTGGTAATAATGATTTTATGAAATCCGATTTTAGAATATGAATAAAATATTGAACTTGAATTAAGGGATATGAAACATATATACAAACTTTCTAATGACATATATGGATAAATAGGTATAGCATTTTAATGATTCATTAGTTGAAATTATTTTTTTCGTTGAATATTTCTTTTATATAAATGGGATTGAAAATGTTTCAAGATATTGTTCTTTGGTTGTCAATCAGACCTACATCTAATAGTATGGGGCCCTACTTGTTAATATACATCATATATTTATAAATACCATATATTTAAATGAATATATCTGTAATGAAAAAATATATTATGGTTTGTTTGATATAATCCATTTAAGTTATATCGATAAAAAAAATATATGTTAAAAAATTAAATAAGTGATCAATATTTAAAGCCTAAAAATGTTTATAAATTATCATAGGATAAGTAAATGAATAAGAAAATTTATATATAATTTTCATATCTTGTTTATTGTTTACTTTTTTATAAATAATGTAGAATATAAGGCCAATGTCAATATCCCAACTCCCATCAATGTATTTAAATTTAATGTCATTTGTCATCAAAAATGTATATATCAGGAAAAAATAATTAAGTGTTGCAATGTGGTATGGTTGTTGGCCAGTTGCATAACGCTGCAGATCTCTTGCGTTGGAGATTGGGATATAAATTTTTACTTTTGTCAGAAGTTTCCTTGCACCACTGTTTGGCTTGAGGAACTCTTCTGACATCATCTGGACTTCTTAAAATCTTGCAGAGGAGATCTGCTATGTCTCCTTGCTACTGATTTAATTTTGACTTTAAACAGGAAGGTTGGATGCCTTCTCTGTGAGCTCTGGATTTTATACAATCTCTCCTGGAAAAGAAGGGTTTTCTCATGAAGTAAAGAGCAGGTATGGAAACACAACTTTCACTTTTATATTCTTCATTGTTAATCCTGAATTGTAACCTTATCTTTGTGATGGTGTAAGCATATTTGACTTCGACTTTCCTTTGTAACCTTTTGATTAAATAAATTCCCTCAACATGAGTTGGTTTTCCAGTTCATGTCACTTTAAAAAAAATAATGAACCCCAATAGTTATCTCACAGAATCCTTACCCCTACCATGTTCTAGATTTTTATTTTAAAGAAATGGAATGAAAATGTATTATTTATATATTCAAAATTGATATATTGTTTTATAAATAGTGGATTATACATTGAAGATATGCAGATATCATGGTTGTGGGACATGAGTAATTAAAAATGATGTCTCTATCATTATAGAGCATTAAGGAATTCCTCTACCAATATTTTTTTTTGATTTCATGAGGAACAAATATCATATATAATGTTGAATGATAGGTTATATTAATTTTTTAATTATTCTCAGTTTAAAATTTTATATTTTATTTTAAATCACTAAAAATTACGTATGATGATATATTATTAGTATCCTCATTTTACCCATATGAATTTTGAGTTTAATAGAAAAATGAAACAATTTATTTTAGTTTATTTTCAATACTTATGCTACACCACAATACTTAATGTGTTTTAAAATAATCCATAATTCCATTCAAAATTTTTTAATTCAGTTTATTTTCTAGATATCTTTTCTAGGGACTATTTTTGGTCTTAAATATTATGATTATGAGTGAATAAATTTTAGAATAAGGAAAATTGACCAAAACATGAATGATTTCCCCATTACTAACTGTTGACCATTGACTACTAACTATTTTATGTAAACCACAGATCATTTACTATTAAATATTAACACTGTATTATTATTAATTATTCACAGTCTTTGAACTTTGGCTATTGACAATTAATTTTTAATTCAAAAAAATGTTCTATTTTTTTAATTCCGGGAACAAAAAATTATATCTCCAATACAACATGTTTTATGAAAAATATTTTAATCCTATTTGATATTGTTAAAATCATGTATAGTTGGTTTTTTTAATTATTCATTTTTCGTCCCGTGGTGAATAATCATGAGTTGTAAAGAACATATTATGTATTGAAATATTTTTTCTGGATTTTTACAGTATTCTCGAGGTATTGTTTAATTATATTATTTATGCCATTAATTTCTTAATTATTCACTTATCATTATAATATTATTTGTAGTTTAAAAATATTTCACGTAAATTGTTATAGTTTTATGTAACATTAAATTGTTATAATATTCACTTATCATTATTATATAATTTTTAGTTTTAGTACATCACACATGAAATCATGATAGATATAATATAGAATTACTTTCATTATAAATTAGATACTGAAAAAATAATTTTTAACAATATGATCATTTATCGATAGTCACACACCATTATCACCACTTATATACATATCATATGTTATATAATTATTTTTATATAGGTAAATAAAAATTAAGAATATGGTGATATAATATCCTCAATAAGGGTAAGTATAATTATATGAAATTTCTTAACATAAGTGGGAACATGAAGGGTATGTGGTTATGAGAACATAATTAAGGAGCATGAACACAGAATAAAAAACACATACCCAAGAAACATATATTTAAAATCATAATTAATAAAATGGTGAATTTATTAGAAAATAAACAATATTTAAATTTTTTGGAATAGAATATGTAAAATTTCCTGAGGTGAAATTTTTTTTGCATTGCAACAGATAATAATGTGTCCCAAACATACAAATACAAATCATTAATTATTATATGGTTATCCATAAAGAATATAATTTCACATTGGACAAGGATAAACACATTCCAATTTTAAAGTGTACATGGGATAACCACCCATGTATTATAAAAAAAATTAATTGGACAAAGCACCCATATTCTAAAACATTGTAGAAAAGTATGACCAACCATGCCTCCATATCCTTTTCAAAATTGGATAACCACAAATGTCCCATAACCATTTTTACTTATTGTAATGATATATGGGAGAAAAAAATTTGGAAATGGGAGAAACACACATGTATCATTGTGATCTCAAGAGGTACAATAGTTTTTAAAAAAAATTAATAGGACTATAAAAGACCATCTATTTAAAAAATGATAAACTATACATATGAAAACATTCATAATCCCATCATTTTATTATGATACCTTTATAATAAATGATATTCCTGAAAATTTACACCCAAATATATCATAATATAATATTTGAATAAAGGTGGATGGAATTAGCATAGAATATTATCATATAATCCTAATAAAAAATAATATATGTTTACATAGATGAAATCACTTTATTATATCCTTAAAAATATATTTAAAAACCATTCATAAATTCCTTTTATATTTTGAAAAAACTACTTTTTAAGGGGAATAATTAATATTGTCAAAATAAAATTCTTTATAAAACAATTGAAACTTGTAAATTATTATTTTTAATAAAATCAAAAGAATATAGTGGGAAAATACATTAAACTAGATGTGTTAAAAAATTACATTCAAGACTTATAAATGATATCATTGAAAAATGAACAATGTAGACTATGTTAAAATGTTAATCACTTCACATTTTGTAAATAAATTGAATATAATCATAATAAAACATTAAGAAAATATTATAATTATAACAAATTCTAGTTATAATATATATTAAGAAATATGTACTAGAAGTATAATGTTTCTTGACACAAAGGATTTCTTAAGATCAAATACACTAATAAGTAAAAATTTATTTAAATTGTGATACTATAGACCCCGAAATTGTAGGGAGAATAAAAAAAATTAACCAGGAAAAAAATATATGGGGCTTTGTATTGATAAATAAAAAAATTCCCCCAAAACAAATAAGTCATAATGAATCATGATTTCATGGAGGCTTTGGAAAAGAACCAATATGAATACTAATTTTTAAATCAAAATAAAATTAATGAGGCTATCATATATTGAATTTCAAGTCACAAAAATAGCATAAAATTGTTAAAAAATTCATCTTTCTACTGTAAGTTCATCACATCGAAGAAAAAATGCAGTGACTATTTAATTATTCTAAATGAATCAAAATTGATATGGTAAAATCCTAACCTCATGCTCCTTCTATGGTAGTATTTCATTATCTAATAATATAGTATATATATCTTAATTATTCATTTATATATGATGGACAAAAATATTTAAATTATATGATACTATTCAATTATACTTTCTGGTTACCTTATTGTTAATCAATCTTTGTAAAAATTATTATTTTGGTTTTAAATATAATTCTCATTATTTCCTAGCCACATCAATGTTGGTTTTTGTAAATTATAAATTACTATCGGTTAATTAAATATATAATTCCTATAAATATTTTAATATTTTATTCAAAAAGATGTTATGTTTAATATTAATTTTGTAGAAGTTATAATTATGGTTTATAATGAGTGATTAAAAATATTTTTATTGTCTTATGATTCAATAAAAATAATTGAATTTATTAACTTGTATACTTTTATATATTACCAAAAAAATATGGAAACAAATTAAATTTATCATTATTACATCATATTACTATTATTTTTTCCATATCAATTAAGGATGATAATTTAATAACACCCTTCATATATGTGAAATAATGAACATGTATAGATGTGTAACAACACCATGTTTTATAATGAAAATACCAATTTTAAAAAATATTAATTATATCAGTATTACATAATTAGATTATAGTACATGATTTATTATTTGTGCATATGATAAATTAAATTAAATGAATTAATAATAAATAAAAACATAAACCGAATGAGTTTCCCCTTATTTCATGTCTTCCATCAGATTGAAATACCTTAGCCTCCTTATACTGAGAAAGATATCAATTTTCAGAAATGAATTTATCCAATGGTATTACTATTTTATAAATTATAAAATAAATTTTTCAGTGTGGTTAAGAGGTGGTAGAGGGGAATTCCTTTTATAAGAGAAATGAGGGGAATTACTATGAAACATATGATTGGCGTCTACTTATTTAGGAATCACAAATAGTATACGTGAGTTAGGAATGATATATTGTTCATACTTGTTGGATTTTATCTCAAACATGAATAAATAATGCTATACTGCCTTAATATAATTCCAATTAAAATAAAATGTAAAAAATTTATTTTATGACTTAGTACAGATTTTAGAGAGCTTTATTATTTAACGTATACATTTTTTTGTTTCTGAAATTATATGATTACACCGCTCTAATTAAAAAATGATGATTCCAATTTATATATCAATTAAATTAAATCTAAATTCTAATTATTTTAAATTTAATTTTAAAATGAAGACATATAATATGAAGGACATCCTTGTTTTTATGAAAATAATAATTTAATCATTTGGGTTTATTCTTATATTTTAACTTCAATTAATGATCATTAAATAAGTCAGAGTATCTATTTTTATAAATATACACATGATATTTGAGTAACACCATAAATTAATAATAATATATTAATTTTGATAAAAATAAAATTAATAATAATTTAGTTTTTTAGATAAGTATAATTTTAATCATTATACACTTTTATTAATTTTACATAACTATTTATCATATATGAATTATATGTAGTATATTTATTTTTATTTTAATATTTTATTTAATTTTATAAATAAAAAACCATTTAACAATAATAATATATATAATTATGTATTTTTATAATAATAAATTTTATTAATTTATTTATTTATTTTGTTAATAATTTTATTAAATTTAATTTTTATTACGTATATTTTTTCTAAAAATTACACAACCTTAATGAAATGATTTAATACATGTATATCCCAAAAATACATGTATAATAACCCTATATCCAAATAATAGGACCAATGACCATATAATGGCATCATTACCTTTTTATATATAAATCCTTACAAGCAGCTTAATAATTATTCGTCCTATTTTATTAATTCATTCAAAAAGTACATTTATTTTGTAATTGATTTTTTTAATTCTGGATGTTATAATCTATGTTATAAACATTATTTATAACCACAATGATAAATTTTTTAAATTGATGGACTTTTTGTTTACATTTTTTTTACTTCGTCCCAATGTTTTCTTAATTACTATTCATATTTAATCCTTCTATTTGAATAATTTTTTTCTTCTTCTTTAATATTATATTTTTTAAAAAATATAACATCACTATTTTTAGTTTAGTATTGCATGTATTATATTCTCCCTATCACATTGTACACATTTTAATGAAAATAAAATATAATATCATGTGGGATATCAATTGAAATAACATAAATTTGTATCAAATAGTTATCCATAACTTTTCTAGAATTATTCTAGAGGCTAGTGATTTGTAGATATATTTAATAGATTAATTTTATTTAGAGTCCAGTAAACATTTAAATGAGGTGAAAATTAATGGAGTAAATAATTGGGAAAGCAACATAAATATGGAGACAATATAATAATTATTTTTTGTGTTTGTAAAATTTTATATTTTTCCATCTATATAGTGTAAATTATTAATTTCAAACTCATATAATGAAATTTTTAGCATGCCATTTCATTCATAACATTGTTTAAACCCCTATGTAGCGATTTGTTTATTTTTTGAGGTTTTTGGTTTTCTCAAATATCCATGGTATTGGTAGAAGATAATTTTTATTTTTTATAATTTAATAAATATATCTGTTTATTATTTTTATTTATATAATTTATAAGGAATGAGAGATATTACTTTTGGTTTTGGTGACATTTATATTTCAATGGTTATGGAGTCTGTTATTTTTTATTAGTGATATGGAAAATTAGTGAGTTAAAAGGAATAATCGTATTTCTAGTTTCTAGGGGAAATCAATAGAAGCCCTAATTTATTTTTTCACATACAAATTCTGTGTAAAATGTTAAAGATTAAAAAGTGTAATTGGATATAATAAAACATCAAATTAAGTAACTTCTCTTGAATCTCTATAATTCTCCCAATGGATGTGAAAATTTTAAATTGTAAAAGGATGAAAAATTAAGATAATGAGATAAAATAAGAATGAGATATTGGATGAATGATAATTGATGGCAATTAATGGATAGATAATATTATGTTATTCGAGAAATGGGGTATCTGAATAAAAATTTTATATCATTAATTTTTTTTTAAAAATATAGTGTTAATGATATTTATTATTTTTTAGGCGGTTGATTATAATTTTAAATAATTTATTTGTGGAAAATTTAAATTTGAGATAGTTGATGAATATGAAATTGTATGAATAATTACTCTTATATAATAATTTAAATCAGAAAAATATTTATTTTGTCAAATTATTATTGTTATAAGTAATTTGTGGGAATATGTTCATCAATTTTATGGAAATATTAGAATGTTATTTTAAAATTTAGTGTCGATATATATAAAATATTATGTATGATTAATATGTTTAGAAAATTATTATTTATTGTGGATAAATATTTATTATTTATATTCTAATTAGTTATTATGTTATAAAATGGGGAAATTTATGTTAATTATTTATTTTGAATATTTATGAAATGTTATCAATGTCTAAAATATGAATTTAAAACCTCGACTAGTTGAAATTCATAGAAAATTCATTATAGAAAATTTTGTTTAATTTAAGATTCCGGCATGTAGGTCATGCCAGTCACTTTATAAAAATATCGATGTGTTTATAATTGTTAGAGTATGATATTATTGTGAGCAACATGGGTATGTTTCATATATCCATGGGGTTATAGCACATTATATATTTGCAGGACCAGTATTGAGATAAAATACACATTGTGGTGTGAAAGATATAGAGATGTGTAAATATAGAATGTTTCTAAATATTATATAGTATTCTTAGAGACACCATAAATTTTATATGATAATTTATGTAGTACATGGAAATAAAAAAATAAAAAAATAGTATCAATGTATGATTATTTATAGGCACACATAAATAATGGCATGTAAGATGATGAGACATAATTTAATTTGGTCATATGACTTTGGATTGATATATTTTTACAGTGTGGATACATGTTTGTGATGTGGTTTTTTTATACTCCATAGGATATGAATAATTGTAAAAATTAGTGGCAGTGTTGTATCACCATATCATTTGATTATATTTCACAAGTTTTTTTCAATCTTTGGTGCAGTTGTTTTAAATATCAATTAATGGTGGGGGTTTTAACAAATGATGATATAGGTAGTGATGTATAAGTCATTACTGATAATGTGATAGTGGATTGTGATTTTTGTTACTTCTGATGAGGAGGATGATGTGAAGTTAGTGTGGATGAAATTTATAGACTTGTTGGACATGTTATCTGTGGTATGAAATATAGATTTTCTGGAGGGAAGATTCCCTTAGGGTTGACACCTATTAATATAGTGATTGTTCAGAAGGATAGAAAAAATAAAAATTCATTTAGGTTATATTAGGGAGAGTGAAATAGTGTGGATATTCAAAAAATTAGTGACAGACCATATAGTATGATAGTATCCAAACTAATGGATGATCATATTATATTGGGTTTTTTATGGGTTGATAGTTATATGGTATTGATTATTTATGGTTAGTGATGGTATCATAACAGTGGGGTAGAAAATATTGTTAATTACCTTCTGTTGGAAGATGAAGTGTTAGTAGATTGTATGATATGTTAATGTAGTGGTGAAAATTTGATCATATTTGTAGAGGATATATTTTTCTTGTAATTTTTGCTGATGTGGTTTGGAATAGAAGAAGTTTGAAGGGTGACACGTGGGAGATACAAGTGTTTGATAGAAATATTATATTTATTTATTACATAAATTCATTATCATTGATCATTCAAATTGAAATATGAGAGTTTTTTGGAGTAAAGGATAGATCGTATTGGTATTATTATCCCGACAACATATCAAGTATTTTTTTGGATATCTATAATTTATTTGTATTGGTTCTGATGATTCATAGCTCTAGACATGAGAGACATGGTTGATTAATTTGTTTCATTATACCTTGCTAGAATTTAAATAATTTTATTATTGGTGTGGATTTTTCCTCTTCTAGATTTCAGTATTGTTAGATGAAATCCATTATTATATAAAACCAATGTATTTTTTTTGGGATAATTTTTTATTGTTTTAGAGATTTATTCTAACACATTGTTACACTATCTATATATGGGAGATGATATACACTTGGTGATATTCACCAAGCAATTTATAGGTACGGATGTGTCCCAGACGGGGTGAGTTAGGCCACTAAATATGTTTTAGTATAGGAATAGATTTAAATAGGAAAAAATTGAAATATGGATCATTTCAAACTACAAATTCCATATAATCAGATAATTTTTACATAATAGTTATGGTAAATTTAATTTAATAAAACATTTAGATTTATATTATTGACTAACAAATTTGTACTTTTCTAAGTCATTAATCAAATTAAAATTATTTGATTAATATATTTATTTATAACACATAATGGCCCATAAAATTAATTTTCTTATCCCTGTGAACAATATTTTAAAATTATAATGGGATTATCTAAAATTAATTCCAATATTTGTATAAGTTATTTCACATAATGAAATTATAATGGAATAAATTTTATATTTTAGAGTCCCCTATATGATCTAAGGCACCAAAGGTTGTCAGTGGATTGGATAATGGCTTCTTTATGACACGCATAGAGAATAATGGAGGTGTAATTTATCATTCTATCATTAATTTATAAGAATAACTAAAAATTCCTTTATGAAAAAATTGTTTATTTAATTTTGTCACATCATTTTTAAATTTAACAAGATATAGATATATACGTTTGGAACGAAATCTCCAATGCACCAATTATATTCTTTATGGAAGTAGGATTCTATGTTGTTTCTCAGTTACTCAAGCTGATTAAATTTTTTTTAATGGAAAAATTGGGATTGGAATTTAATATGGGATTATCCCTAAATCTCATAATCTTTTCTTCTAAAGTAATTTCATGAATTTTATTTTTAATTAAAACATTAATAAACTCTAAAGAACACTCCAAGAATGTTTGGAAATGTTTTTAATGTAGATAATGATATGATGATAAAAATTATTTATATACTTATGATGAATAAGAAAAAATGTATAATCTGAAGATGAAAATGATAGAATGAATTCTAAATAAACCAATAGAATGTCTCTTAAAGAATTATAGGAATCAATTTGAATTTAATGTGGATGAGATTGATTACTTTTCTTGTGATATTTATAGATATTAGACCTAGTTATCCGAGAGCGATCAATATCTAGATTTTGACCTCATTCATATATTTTTGATTCTATAAATGTATAATTTATTCGAGTAACCCTACACCTATTCATATTCCCAATCTTTTTTATTTTTTATTTCTCCATTAATGTAATAGTACCCTTCAATTTTAGTGTGATAATGTTAATATTTCACCCATGTATTCTTCTTCGTTCATGGATTGATGATTTCTCCTCCCAATAATTGATTTTTTTTCTTTTCATTTTTTCTTTCGTTTATTTATATGTTTATATTTCCTTTAATATGTATTCATGATGAACCAATTTTTAATGTGTTTAATTCCCTCTATGAATCTTTGATGTATGTGATCCACCCATTCCAGAACATCTATTTCTCTTTCACATAAACCCATCACACTAAATGCACAACTTACATTGTAATGACTGTGTTGATGGGTTTTTATTATTGTGATGGTGTACATGTTCAGTGTTGATTCATGATACCAACCACTTTGGCATAATTTTTCATTATTGTTATGGGAGTATTTTGGTGTACTGGGTCCACTATCATTTTTATTGAGTAGAACATGATTGAAACTCTACTCATTCCCACATCCTAGTATACTCACAATACGTAAGATGATATCCTTTGTATGGTACAAGTTCAACGTATTTTGGGATTTTGATAGTGGATTGACTATTGAATCTTTTTATGATTGTGTAACATATTGTACTATTATTTAGTGAATATATCTTATTACCCATAAAATTATATTATATAATTTTATTATGTAAGATTATTTTCTACTTTCATGTTCCGATGTGGGGATTCTGGTTGTGGATTAAATTTATCATACTCTATGGTTCATTCATTGAGATCTAGTTTTCTTCCCTCTATGATGTAATATGATAATATCTTCCTAGAAAGGTATCCATCATTTTCTTCAATATTGTATGTGGTTCAAATTTGTGGTAGGAAACTCCTTTTATAATGTTATGTAAGGTGATAGAATTATGGAATTGTTTATTCAAGTTATATCTTCGATATGAATTGTGTGTGATGGTTCACAATTTTTTTATTGGAAGTGAAATATGTTTTTAATGGAAGTTGTTTTTTGTTTGTTAATATAATATTTCTGGTTTATTTTTGTATAAATTATGTTTTTAATAGTGCATTATTAATGAAAATTGATATTGTTTTCTGTGTTCCCTGATTTTGGATTTAAGGAATTACTAGCTCGGTCCTTATAGTGTGAACTAAAATAGTTGGTTGAGTTCATCTTATTCAATAAAGGGGTTAATTTGCCATGGTTTCCTCTAATCGAGAATAATTTCTCATGGTTTTTCTGGAGATCTATTTTAAATATAAAGGTTCATATATGAAACTAATTGATCTTCTCGATAGTAGTAATGTTAAACCAACCACGCTACCCCACTTTTTCATTTGACTTAGTGACCCAATGCATAATAGTCACTTTATCATATTGAATTGTTGTTTTTTATTCAAATTATATAAAATAATTTTTGAAATTCGTTTGGGAATATCATGACTGTTTTTCCACTTATTTCTTATTTAGATTTAAAAAAATAATGATACTTAAAGAGATTAAAATTAAAATTAAAATTTTATTAAGGAAAAATAAATTTACATATTCATATATAGGTATATTAATCATTAAATGAAATTAATAAAATTCTATATAATTTCTTTTAGATAATGATATCTCCTCATAGATTTGTGTCCAAATAATGAAATTTGGTGGATTAGAGAATATTTCAATGGGTGAACTGGATCATTATATTGATAATAGAGATATATTTTATGCAATAGTTTTATGATATTACAAATATATATTTTATTGGGGAATAATTATTTTTCGATGAAATTTTCTTATTTCATTTTAATTTTTGTGAACATTATATCTATATTAATCATATTCAAAGTTATTTTGTATAACTCATTCATGAATAATGATTATTTATATTAAAATATTAAATTTATTATGTTATAACATATTTAAATAATGGTAATTTTATAATTAATTAAAATAAATTGTTTTAATGAAATCTAATATCACGTAAATGTATTTTTTGTTACAGTAAATTTATGAACTGTCAACATGGTTATGAAAAAAAAAATTTAAAATTATACGCATGAAATGTTAGTTTTTTTTATTAGAACCTAATTATATTATTAGGTATGTTTCTATATTGTAAGTAAATGTTTGATTATGTTTATTATTAATCAAAGATAACTATTTTTTCTTTGTAATTATTAATTTTTTGATATGATCATAATGGAAAAATAGTAAATAATAAATGAAAACACTATGGTTTTACTAATTATGTTATAAAGGAATTAAAAATATTGATATTCATAGATATGTTGTCATCTTGTATGCTTTACTGTGATGTTAAAGTAATATATTAGAAGTATATTTCATATATAATGTTCCCTGAGGTGTCTTTATTGTGATGGTAAAGTCATAGAGACATAGAGACATTGAAAAAAGTATATTACGAGGCCCACATCATTTTAAAAGTTTCATTTTTATTATAAAACATTAGTGAAAAAGAGGGATACATAAAATGTTTGTTTTGAAGGACATTATTTATGATGAAAACGATGAATTTAAATGGTCTAAGACTAATATAATTGAAAACTAAAATTCTAATATGGAGAGTTACCAAACTGTAGATAAAGGCAATTTAGATGTAACATTTCTATAGATAAAAAGACCAACATTAAATGAGAAAGGAGTGAGTTTTTTTGGAAGTTATTTTTCATCAAGGAACAATAAATTATGTTAATAATTACTCCATTCCATGGTTAGTCTTTATTCATTAAAAAGTGAATTTTTAAATATATAATAAAATCACGATATGGTATTTGTTATGCGATGGATTTTTCTATACATTTATGACTTGGAAAACAAAAATAATAGATTTTGGAAGAAAAATTACAAAGATGCCTATTTTTTCTATAGTTTTGGAGATTATGTTGTGATCTAAACATTGGTGAAAAATGGTCAGTTGTTGAGGGGTTTAATTAATTCATAATGGAATAACTTCAATAACCATTGGGAAGAGTTCTTTATTGTATTTTTTGAAGAATCATTATAGTTGAAATCATTGAAATTGCATGTAAAATATAAGTAAGTGTGGACATGGAATTTGTTTCTATATACATATATGAAGAAAGTAGTGTACAGATTGTGGTGAATTTCATTGAATATAATTATAATAAAAATTATTTGTAGTATTTTAAAAAATAATTTTTTGATAAAATATTTATATTTGATGAAAAACAATTATGTGAAAAATTTTATACGATCTTCTTGTATTTTAGTTTTGAATTTAGTTTACACAATGATATGAATACGAATTCACAGTTTTAATAATAGTATAATGACGTTGAACATGTTCATTATCTATAACGATTAGAGGAATCCCTATGTTTGTCGACACACAATCAATTTCATTTCTATAGATTATAATTTTTTTGAAACATTTAAATTCTTGGGTTCGTTGAATTTATTATCATCTTCTTGATATAGAATTGTTATGTTTATTTAAGCGTCTTATGTGTTATATATAACATGATAATATTATATGGTGGTAGAAGAGAAGAATTTGTCACCCTAATTCACCCATATTAGGATGTATTTGGTATATTGTTAAAAATTCCAATATCTAAGAGATAATGTTCATTTCCAAAAAATATATATACATTGAATGTGTTTTATGGAAAACAAGCCAAATGAAAAGGGTTCCCTTTTGAGGGTTTTATTTATTACTTATTGAAATGTCTACTGAAATCTCACATTTAATATCATGGACATGTTTTTTAAAGATCAACTATAATTTGAATACATTTTAGGGATGATACAGAGATTTTAAAGACTAATGATGATAAAAACTAATATGATATATAGGAAAATTAAGAAACTAAAATATTTGATGTTTGGAAGAAGAAAATATATATAAATTTAATTGGTTATAAATCAGTAAAATCAATTTTTTAAAACAATTGGCTAAAATATATATTGGATACTAAACAATATAGGAATAAATTTTGTAAGTGATCCAAAATAGATTTAATTACATTAAAATTATCCAAGGTGAAATCATTGACAATTTACTGAACCATATAGTTAATTTTTTTTGTTATAATTGCAGTTGTGATGAAAAAATGAATGATGTATAAATTGTAAAAAAATATTTTAATGAGGTTTCCACCATTGTACAATACGAAAGTATCATTTATTGAATAAAAATATCTCACAAAATTTTATCTTTATGTTTTATATTTAATACTAGTTGCTAATGAAATCTGTGTGATGTCAAAAAAACACAATCCACAAAAACCATTTCACTTGATTCAATGGATGGCACTAAGTTTGATGATGTGGAATTTAATTTTGTTATAGATTATGTTAAGATACAAAATATTGAAAAATAGAATAATGAAATTGAGAAATAATACCATCCTAAAAAAATTTTCTATATAAAAGTAGTATTAGATTGAGTAGTTGAATATTTATATTAAAAAAACTAGTATTTCAAATAATTTAATTTATTATAAAATTGAAAATTATAGTAAATAAATTAGCATGCTATTAAAATTACTAAATTAAAAATGTTGTGTAATAAAATATTATTAATGAGGAAACATCCATTTAAGTGGTTGATTTCACGGTAAAGATAAAATCACAAAAAAAATGAATGAATACGTCATTTATTAGATTCAAAATTAAATAAAAGGTTTTAATCCATTATTGAAGAGGTTGTTACTCTATGTTGGAAACATAAATCTAACATGAAATAAATTGATCATAAATAATTGTATAATTATTAATTTTTCTCAAATAATGATAAATTAAACCATGAAAAATGGGAATCAACAGGATTTAAGAAACCATTGAATGGTCAATAACCCAATTAGATGGGTAAATGTGGAGTTGAAATTAATGATGTGACAAAAAAATTGACTATAGCATCTGATAAAAAATAAGTTAAATGGTAGAAATTGATTATCTATAATTCATTACTCAACAAAAATAGACAAAAACATCATATATTATAAAAAAATTTGATATAGTCTGAATATCATTCCCTTAAGGATGTTTTTATTCTAGGGAAACCGTGGACATATAATGACTTATTTTAATGAGTCATAAATATATAAGAGAGGGGAGGACCACTATAATCAAAAATACTAAAGTGGTAAATATCCATCATCAAAAATAAGAAATTATATTCATTGATATGTCTATAATTTCATTATATTTACTCAAATATCGGAATATTTCATGAAATTGTTGGGTCAAAACTACTCATTTTAAATTCAAAGGAGGATAAATGTTGGTCGAAAAATTAATATTCCATTTCAAAATATATCCCCCCCTTTGGAGAAAAAATAATATGATATATCATTATATATTTTTGAGGATATGTACTACCTATATTATGTGTCAACTATACAATGAATTTCACATATGTTAAAGAGAATGAATTAGTAGAATATTATATATGAAACATAACTTAATGAAAATAAAAATATTAATATTTTGATATATTTTAGTGGATGCTCATTCCACAAGATTTGATTAATGAATCTATTAAATAATGTTAATGTCCATGTTGATTGTAAATTTATATTTGGTAATAACTGGAAATAAAAAAACAAGGGTAGTGAAAAAATAGGACATAAGATGATGAGAATAAAAACAACAATATAAACTCTATGGATGACCTATGAATTAACATTTCCCATTTCATTTAACTATGATACTCAATGCATAATTGAACATTTAACCAGAATATATACATTATTAAATGAAAGGTATATTAGAAATTGTAAAATAGATGAAGTACCACAAGAAAATTTCAATTGGATAACAAAAAGAAAACATATATACTCATGTTGGAAGAAGAAAACAACTTCTAGAATCAAATAATTTGTTATATTAGTCAATAATTCAAATATAATATATCAAAATTGAAATTTATAATTGATATTAATAGTTATATATGTTTTTGGGAAAATTCATGTGAATATTTATTAGGAACAAATATGGTTCGAATTCCATAATTTATGAAGAAGAAAAGATATTATATTACATTATACACAATTACAACATATAATTGATGTCCAAGGAAGTTTTCTCAAATTTTGGGTGAGGAATATTATATGTTTTATGAAACTATTACTGGAAAACATGATTGATCATGTAAATAAAATAATAAATAGTGGTGATAAAATGATTCAATTAGTTTTTAGGAGAAATAAAATCTAAATAGAATGAACAATCATAATCATTTGAATAGAACCTGACACTTTGTTTACCATTCATGAAAAGGATTGTCTCTTATATAAATATAAAATTAATCATGATGACCAATAAGTGATAACACCACAATAAATTTGTGTCATAGAAATGAATAATTTTATAGTAAAAACATGAAAAAATAATGCCTCATTAAAAGTGGCATCTCTTTGAATTTATGGGTGTAAGACATGATAGTGTTGATATAAATGTGAAATCAAACTTTTTTGGGGAATAGAGAGAAGAATAAACTATATGAAATTTATCATGTGAGGAAGTTAATGTTTATGTAGTTTTTAGTGTTTAGTGACAAGTGTTACATCTAAAAATAGGAATAAAATATAGAAAAATATAGATTTAAGGTAGAAAAATTTATATACCTAGTAAAATCAATAAATAATAAATCATAGAAAATAATTATCAAAATGATGAAAATTATTATGGAATGAAATAATTATAATTATCTGAAGAATAATCCAGAAAAAATCAATTATTCAAGGTCAAATTAAATATTGTGATGAATAGGATGAAGTTGTGTCAAATACTACCGAAATAGACATTTCAATATATAAAGAAGAATCTATTATAGAATCAATGGATGAATTATTTTTATAAGTAATTCCATCATTTAGTCAATGGAGGTATAGTCTATATGAGGATTATAAATAAAAACTAATTATTGAAAAACTTTAAACAAAATTCACTTGGAGGATGTGAAATATACATAAAATTGTTCTATTTTATCAAGTGGAAACCCCATAATTCGATGAAGAAGTAAAGTATTAATTGTCACAACCCGTCCCCCATGGCCCGTGTCGTAACTACCCTAAGCTCGCCTTCCATATGCCAGGGGCTGGCAACTAGAAACAAAGGAGTAAATCCCTAAACTGGGGACGCATTGGCTTTATGACTACAAAAAAAACATAACCCGAGTAAAGGAGGAAGAAAACTCTAAGTAAAAACTTAATACAGATGAAGTTATGGAAAGTACTAGAGCCAAAAATACAAGCACAACAGTAAAGTACAAAGAAAGGACAAATAAGTACAACTAAAAAGACAAATAGCTGGAAGGTTCCTAGTAGCTCTTGGATCGTCGACCACATACCCTGCCTGAAGGGTAGGTATAGATAGCCTCCTCAGTGCTCCACGTCCGTCCGTCTCCTCCGGGTATCAACTCGTTGTGAGGTCCACCTCCGGGTACTGTCCAGTCCTCGTACACTCCGCCTCGGTCAGCGATATCCGTCATCTGCATCCAACACAATGATGTGCGGGCATAGCCCATGCAGGGGTGAGTACAACAATACTCAATAGGGACCTCGACACCATCATGGTATCAAAAATCCACAAAGTATAAACCATAGTAGAATGATACAATCACGAAGTGTCAACCAACCCTAATAGGTATATGCTTATATATATTCCTAAGTTATTAATCACAGTTCGGATCCAAATCTCGAGCCCAAACACAAACCATTACACAAAGAAAGTAAATTATATCACCATGTTGATAATGGTTGAAAGACGTGACTCATCTCACACAAGTATACAACACACGAAGAGGGGTAGAGATGATTATATATAACCTCTGAATCATCTCCTATGTCGATCCCGCAAAGGATCCTGGAATAATATCAGCGTTGTCGAACCCACATAGGATCCTGGCATTGAAGTCTTCACTGTCGAGACCACGTAGCATTCTGGTATAGTAGTCATCGATATCAAACCCACGTAGGATCCTGGTACAGAAGTCACTCTCGAACGCACGTAGGATTCCGGTACAGTAGTCTTTGATGTGGAACCCTAGGGATCCCGCACACAGTACACTCGATTCCAGGAGGGTCCGCTCATTGAACCAAGTGTTGATAAATCAACTATCATGATATCCTGAGTTGATGTATCTCTTAGTTCCATCTCATCATATGGAACCCAACGCGATAGATGGTGCGTCATTCGGAAGCTCAGTCATAGAGTTATTGGCATTTTCGTTCCAAGGGGACGGTTGGAGTTTCGGTACCATCCAACCTGGCCATACTCCAACATCATCCGAATCTAGTGTAGAGTATGCCAAAAGGACCGTCTCATCAAAAGGAATACAACGTAGTTGATGGTACGTCAATCGGACGTCCAGTCCTTAAGTTATAAGCATTTTCGCTCAGAGGGCCTGGCTGGTTTCGGGATGAAACCAACCCAGCCATACCCAAACTTCGACAAATGATTGAGTGTGATTTACAGAAATGTCCTCATCGATCCTAGTAAACATTTTCAACTGACGGTGTGTCCATCGGAGGTACATATCTCCTGTTATGGGAGAAAAACATAAATTTGTCCGAAGAGGGGGGTTTTGGTCCAGTCCGACCCGCCCCACCTGCCGTCGGTCGGCCCAAACAGGGTCGATCTGACCCGAATCCAGGTCCAGCCCGGTAGGGCGCTGCCAGGCCCGTGTGAGGGAAGCCTGACCCGGCGGGCGCGGCACGACCCGGGCGAGGGTGGCGCAGCCCGTGCGAGGGCGGCCCGGCCCGACCGGCGCGGCAAGCGGCCCAGCCCGCCCGGCGCAGCAAGCGGCCCATCTAGGTGGTGGGTGCAGTCCGTGGAGCACGACTCGACTAGCTGGATGAGCGCGTTCGTGCATGGCCCGCAGAGTGGGGGGGGGGGACACAGCCCCCCAGTGTCTGGTAACAGCTGCGTGAGTTGGAACCACCCATCCTTCCCGGAACCCGCACGCGGGGTCCGCTCCACCACTGCGGCCGGTGCCTTGGCGGCCTTCCGTCGACAGCCCGCAAGGGGTGCCGTCGCACCGCTGTGCTCCTCCGTAGGCCCCCAGAGTCGTTCTGGTGGTCTGTTTTTACTCCCGTCTGAGCCTATGGCCTCCTCGGGTCTTGTTCTTTAGTGTGATAGCCTCAAATCAGGGTTTCCAATCCCTTAACCCATTGACCATCAAACCACGCATCAAGAAAGAATTGGGAGAGGGTCTGAACTTGTTTGTTAGCCCATGACCTCCACATTAGAGGCTCAAACAGTAAACCCGCTTATAAATGAACTAGAAACAAACACTAGATTAATCTCTAACACATCCCACAATCAACATCCCTTCTACAAATCTACCTGTTCGTGGGTGGGGGGGACGATCGACGATAGTTTTTTTATCCAAGGTAAAATATGATCTTAAAAAAAGGAATTCAACCATTAATTCAAAACCCTACCTTGATTTTAGTTGACCGTTGACGAGTCACCGAAAATGGACATCTCAAAATACGGACGTCATTCCGTCTACCTCAAAAGGAGTATAGCCCGGTGTAATCGATTCTAGTTGACACCATCGGTGTACTTCGTGGCCGGTGGTGATTCCCTTCCATGCTTTGATTGAAGAAGGTAAAAGGTGTTGTTTCATGTTCTTCAAGACGTGGAGCATTCTTCATTGTATAATTATGTTCATAGTTGAATAACGACATTCTTCGTCGAGAGATTAGAAGTTCTCCTTAGTTCTTCTTGTCCTCCTTTCCACCAAAATAATCCAACCAACGTAAAATAATTGGCTTCCTATAATTTTAATGTTCCATGCATTTCAAATAAAATCAAACACTCGAATTAGTTAATGAAGACATTAATTAATTTTATTGGCACAATAAATGGGAGAAGGAAGGTGGAGAGTTCACCCACATTAAAGAAGAGTGTTAGGTATAATAAAATCAAGGGATTTTAATAGGTTCAAGGGGAGTTGAGGTGTTAGGTGCTCGTGTGGGCCCCTCCACATAATATCCTCTCATGGGAGGCTATGTGTGGGTGGGCCCCACCTCCAACATTACTTTGGTTAAAATAACCGCCACACATTTAAAAAAAATATGCTACACATATTTTTTTATTAAATTTAGAAATTCCCCAAAAATTAACATCCACTCCCGATAAAATGCAACTGCGGAGAATGTATCCTTAAGCTAATACTGGCGCTGCAAGTTCAACGGTGTCCTCATATTTCAATTTAGAGAACCGACTCAAGTGATATAAAATCTCGCACGTATGTTTACTGAACATACTCGAACTGAACTTCATAAATTGATTCTCGGAACACTGGGCCTCCTAATTAAGTGCCGTCAGAAACTACGGACTCGTAAAATTCCCATGTATTTAAGAAAAAAATTTCCATGGGATTTCCGGGTCTTTACATTCTCCCCACCACTGGGCTTTATGTCCCCGTAAGCAAAAACACACACTAGGGAAACAAATGGGGGTACTGAGCATGCATCTCAGCCGCCCGATACCATGTGCTCTGTTGGAGGATCCCGTGCTGCCAGGGAATTCACACTCGAAGAATCAACCGCCACTTAGGATCAGCTCATTTTGATCCTCAATATCCACTGGGACCTCCGTGAATGTCTCCTGTCATTGATATCTATCTCCCCAAGGTCGATGATGTGGGACAGATCATACACATATCTTCTCAGCTGAGATAGGTGGAAGATGTCGTGCACTCGATGCAACTGTGGTGGAAGGTCCAAGCAGTAATCCACCTCTCGTACCCTACTGAGGACCTAGAATGGTTCGATGAATCGCATAGACAAATTGCCGCCCCAGCCAAATCTCCATATTCCTCATCGAGGTGAGACCCGTAAGAAAACATGGTTCGAACTCTAGGGGTCTCCATCTCCAATCAACATAGGACTTGTGTCTGCTCTGTGCAGTCTTCATCCACACCTAGATGACATGAACCTTCTCCGTCATAGCCAAAACCTTCTATGGTCTAAAAAGTTCTGAATCCCTAGGTTCAGTCTAGCACAATGGTGATCTACAATGTCAACCGTACAATTCCTCATAAGGTGTCATCCCGATTGTGGAGTGGTAGTTTTTGTTGTACGCAAAGTCCACCAAGGGTAAGTGCACCTCCCACCTGCGACCAAAGTCAAGGACACATGCACGGAGCATGTCCTCAAGAGTCTTAATGGTCCTCTCAGTCTCTCCATCCATCTGAGGATGGATGGCGGTGCTCAAGTGAAGCTACGTCCTGAAAGCCTCCTACAACCCCTTCCATAACCGGGACGTGAAACGAGAATCTCGATCAGAGACGATCATCGATGGAACACCATGAAGTCGTACGATCTCTTATACGTAGAGGCGTCCCATGCTCTCTACTGATCCCTGATATCTGATCAGTAGGAAGGGGGACGACTTGGTGAGTCGGTCAACAATCACCCAGATATAGTCGTGTCCTCCAAATGTACGTGGAAGTCCCATAACAAAATACATGGATATCCCATCCCAATTCCACTCTGAGACCTCTAAGGGATTAACTGAGTCTACCAGAACCTGGTGCTCCTCCTTCACTTGCTGATAAGTGAGGCATCGCGAGACAAACTCTACTACCGCCTTCTTCATACCTGGCCACCAGTGCAATCATCTGAGGTCATGATACATATTTTCCACTCCTGGATGTACCACTAGAGGGGAAGTGTGGAACTCCCTCAGAACCTCCTCATTTAGTGCAATTGGTACCACGGTACGTCCTCTGAAGAGGATGACGTGCTCCCCACCATCAAAAAACCCATCAGGTTCCTACCCTGAGGATATATGAGCACGTCGCCTCTTATAGTCTATGTCCCCACGCCGTGCCTCTCGGACTCGCTGACGAAGTGGAGGAGTGACTGTGAGAGACTACAGAAAGGCTTTTCCATCCCGATCCAAAAAGGATATCTACAATGCGACCAGCTGCTCCGTCACCACTCCGAGCAGCTGAATTCCTGATCTCGCACTGAGAGCATCAACTACAACCTTCCCCTTCATAGGAGTATATATTATCTTGAGGTCATTGTCCTGGAAGAATTCGATCCATCATTGTTGTCTCAAGTTCAGGTCCTTATGCAAGAATATGTATCTGAGACTCTGGTGGTCAGAGTAAACTGCAGAGCATTCACCCAACGAACTATGGGTGAGACTAGCCAATTTAAAAGAACTCATCAACACACTTCTTCGCCTACATCCTACAAGAGCTGCTACGATTTCTCATTTTCCAAAAAGAGAAATTCGGTATCATCCCCTGGTTGAACCATTCCCATTTCCTAATACAGTCTATCCTGACATGAATGATTCTAATTCTTTCCATGGACGACGTCTTATGGCCTCGACACTACTACCAAGAGATCCAACTATTACTTTTGCCTACAAGGGTTGATTCACACTGTCGGCATCAGTGTGTGGTCACTAGGTCTCCTCCAGTAGGACTATCAAATGTTAGGGTCAAGTCAATGGTTTTATCCAGAATCTCTTAGTATTATCCACACAAAAAGAAGGAACTCAAACATCTCAAGGACATGTTTCTTTTATTACTAAAAAACAATGTACGTGGACACAAAGCAACCACAAACAATGACATCAACGAAGCTAGACGTTTCATGAACAAAGACTATATGACTCAAACTAGTCCTGCTCTTTTCCACCTACTCCCAGATCACTATGGTAATAGGCCTCAGTTTTCGAAAGCTGAGTCCTCCCTTGTGCACTCGTTCCCTGCGGCCGGGGTGGACCTCCTAGTGTTGGTGGAGGTAGGGCCTTGAAACGTCGTCCACCACCCACTGCTTGGCCAGATCCTCTGCCACGTCCTATATCTCCCAGTAGACCACCATGGTTGAACCTCTTCCTAGGAGGTCCCTCTACTACCTGCTACTCAACAGAAGGGAAAGTCGGGCAGTCTCGAGCCATGTGACCTTACCCGCCGCATGCATAGCATGGACTGCTCCTCGTATGGCTAACTCTGTCTCGTGTGCCCCACACAACCAAACCTGAGTCGTGTAGTCGACCACCTATGGGTCTGGTCCTCTTGGACTCATGCATCATTTTTCTACTTCCTGATGCAGAAGACTCTGGTGTGTGTCAACTAGTGGGGGGTCTCGCGGCCGGAGACTACAGAGCAAGGATACTCTCCACTAGTAGGGCTCGCTCCAATACCCCCATCTGCATCAAGATGTCGAGGGAGATAATCGAAGCCCAGATCTCATGATTGAGTCCCTACTCAAAGGTCTAGGCCCTGAAGAATGGGCCTCATACCATATCTATGCAGCAGCGCGAGAGGTCGGTAAACCTCGCTGAGTACTGAGCTATTGTCATGGTGCCCTACTGCAGATGTAGTGACTCCTGAATCCGCACCGCACGAAGGGTGGATGGTACAAAATCGTCCTAGAACATGCTCTCGATGTCTAGCCAGATTAGTGATGCCTCATCATGCACCTCGAGAATTAGGCACCACCATCTGCATGATACTGCTAGAAGAAGACTCACAGCAAGGATCATCACGAGTTCAGCTGATGTCCCTACCAATATGAAAACTCTCACAACATCCTCCTTCCAATCACCAGCTTCATGTGGGTCTGTCTCTCCCCGTAACATGGGCAGTATTTGGTTCTTGAACACGTGTTCCACACTCAGACGGTGTGCACTCTCTACTGCTGGAGTTGGTGGTATCGGTTTCCCAGCAGGTAGTGGTACCGCTGGTACCTCCGCTTTGATGGTTCCCTACACTGAAGCATCATCGCTCGGTGAGCTTACATCTCATATGAAACTCGGAACCCAAGTTGGATGCCATCGTGGGGCCATCCTAAAAAGAAACAGGTGCTCCATGGTTAAAACAGTATACCTGGTGAGATAATACAAAGTAATCACGAAGAAAACTTTTTCAAAGGAAACACACATTCAATCAGTGTTTTTTGTGCACTAAGCCGGAGATCAGAAGTCAGAGTTCTAGTGCATGGATACGTTGGCCACCGCACCGACACTGGTTTCCCCAAACTGATAACCACACTAAAAACACTTAACAGTATTATTATTAAAAGAATTAGAGTCAAAGTTTTGTGGTAGAGACGAGTCCTCTGATACCAATTTTTCAAGGCCTGTCCTTTGAGGTCCATGTCGTAACTACACTAATCCTGCCTTTCATAGGTTAGGGGCTGGAGACTATCACCAAAGGCGTAAATCCCTAAACTGGGAATGCATTTCCATTATAACTGCAAACAAACATAACTAGAGTACAAGTGGAAGAAAACTCAAAGTAAAAACTGAATACATATGAAGTGCTAGAAAGTAAAAATGCCAGAAATACACGCCCAACAGTAAAGTACAAGGAAAGGAAAAACAAGTACAACTAAAAAGAAAAATAGCTGGAAGGTTCCTAGCAGCTCTTATATCATAGACCACAGATTCTACATGAAGGGTAGGTATAGATAGCCTCCTCAGTGCTCAATGTCCGTCTGTCTCTTCCGGGTCTCAACTCGTCATGAGTTCCACCTCCGGGTACCGTCTATTCCTCGTACACTCCGACTCGGTCAGCGCTGTCCACTGTCTGCATCCATCACATCGAGGTGGGGGCATAGCCCTTGAAGGGGTGAGTATAACGATACTCAGTAGGGATCCAGAGACCCTCAAGGTCTCACAAAATCCACAAAGGATAATCCACAGTAGAAATATACAATCATGAAGTATCAACCAACCCTACTTAGTTATATTCCAATACATATACCTAAGTTATCAATCAAAGTCCAGCTCCTACTCTCGATCCCAAGAACACACCATTCCACAAAGGAAGTAAAGTCAATCACCACGTTGATAATGGTTGAAATACATGACTCAGCTCACACAGGTATAAAACTCATGAAGAGGAGTAGAGATGATTAGATGTAGCCTCTGAATTATCTCCTCTGTCGAACCCACATGGGATCCTGGAACAATATCAGCGCTGTCGAACACACGTAGGATCCTGGCACAGAAGTCGTCACTGTCGAACACATGTAGGATTCCGGTACAGTAGTCATCGCTGTCAAGCCCACATATGATCCATGTACAAAAGTTAGTATTTAACCCACGTAGGATTCCGGTAGAGTAGTCTTCGCTGTTGAACCCAAAGAGGATTATGTCATCTCAATCATAGCCATCCCTAGGGTTCCCGCACACCGCACACTCGATTCCGGGAGCGTCCGCTACTCGAGACATGTGTTGATACATAAACTATCATGATGTCCCGAGTTGATGTATCGCGTAGTTCTGTCTCATTATAAGGAACACAATGCGACAGACGTTGCGTCATTCGGACCCCCGGTCTGAGAGTTATTGGCATTTCTATTTGAAAAGGCCGGTTGGATTTCGTGTACAATCCAACCCATCCATACTCCAACCTCATCCGAATCTAGTGTGGATTATGGAAAAAGTATTGTCTCATCAAAAGGAATCCAATTTAGTTAACGGTAAGTCAATCGGACGTCCGGTCCTTAAGTTATAAACGATTCCGCTACGAGGACCCGGTTGGTTTCAGGTTCAAACCAACCTGGATGTACCAAAACATCGCCAAACCCTTGAGTGTGATATACCGATTAAACCATCTCGATCCAAGGAAACCTACACAATGGAAGGTGCGCTGATCAGAGGTCCGGCCAGCGGCCTACACTTCGCGGCCGGTTGTGGCTCGACCAGCTGGCCGACCACGTTCGCGCATTGTGCACTGAGCGTGGGGGGGGGGGGTCTCGTAAAGGCGGTTCCGACTGGAACCACCCATCCTTCCCGAATCCCACACACTGTTTTTTCTCCACCGCCACGGCCGGTGCCATCCACCGGTGACCCGTGCCACTCCGCTCCTCCTCAGGCCACCGAAGTCATTCCGGTGGTCGGTTTTGGCTCTCTCCTGCGCCTATGGCCACCTCGGGTCATGTCCTTCACTAAGATGGGCTCAAATCAGGGTTGCCATTTTGTTCACCTCTCGCCCATCAAACCGCACATCAATAACGAATCGTGGAGGGTCCGAACTTGTTCTTTAGCCCGTTCCCTCCATGTTAGAGGTTAAAACAGTAAACCATCTTATAAATGAACCAGAGTCACGGAAAATGGAAGTAGCAGATGGCAGACGTCATTATATCTACGTTGGAAAGAGTAGAACCCAATATAGTCGAGTTGAGTCAACACTGTGGGTGTACTTCAAGGGTAGTGATGCTTCCCTTCCTTTCTATAGTTTAATAAGGTAGAAGGTGTAGCTTCACATTCTTCGAGATGTGGAGCATTATTCGTTGAAGAATGATGTTCTTCATCGAGAGACTAGAAGTTCCCCATAGTTCTTCTCTTACTCTATTCCATTAAAAGAATCCAACCAATGTAAAATAATAGGCTCCCTATTATTTTAATGTGCCATGCATTTAAAATAAAATCAAACACTCGAAATAATTTATGAATACATTAATTAATTGCATTGGAACACATAATGGGAGGAGGAAGGTAGAGAGTTCACCCACATTAAAGAAGAGTGTTGGCTATAATAAAATCAAGGGAGTTTAAGGGGTTTATGGGGAGTTGAGGAGTTAGGTGCTCGTGTGGGCCCCAACACATAATATCCTCCCATGGGAGGTTATGTGGGGGTGGGCCCCACCTCCAACATACCTTTGGAGAAATTAACCACCACACATTTGAAAAAAAATATGCTACACATATGTTTTATTAAATTTAGAAATCCCCCAAAAATTAACTTCCACTCCCCATAAAACGCAACTACGACAAAGGTCTCGTTAATAGAATATTGGTGCTTCAATTTCATCGGTTTCCTCGGATTTCAATTCAGATAACTGGTTCAAAAGTTATAAAATCTCGCACGTACGTTTACTGAACGTACCCGAAAAAAACATCAGAAATTGATTCCGGGCACACCGGGCCATGGAATCAAGCGCTGTCAGAAACTACAAAATATTAAGGATTTTATATTGAATAAACATTCATTCAAGAATAATTAATTTAGTTGATTATATTCTCTATAACTATATATAATTATAGAATTATCATAACCCTCAAAATGGATGTAAAATAGAATTTTTAAACATTGTTCCTAATGAAGTGTTAAATATGAATAAACTAGTGGACATTATTATTGTTCATAATTAATGGAATTTGTGCATTAAAAATAAGTCCACATATGCATTGGTATAAATAGAACATTATTTTAATGGTTGATTCTATTTTTTTATGAGAATGGATTTTTTACTGGAATATTTGACCATAACCTATACAAACAATTGACCATAATAGAGTTTTTTATAATGCTCTACAATATTGGTGAAATCATATTGTTTTTTAGAAGAATGATATATGTGGAAGAATTTTTGTAGTTCACAATCTCATTGGTTGGGATCCTAATTTATAAATAAAAGTCATGTTTTGTCATGATATTTGTAATTCAAAATAGGGCATTCCGATTTTTCCGATAGTAAAAAATTTCATTGGATTTTATAAATAACTATTTTGATTCCTAAGAAAGCCTGGTTTTTGTTCCCACCATGGATTGAATTAATCTAAAGAATGAGTAATGCCAAATTATTAATCCCATAATCTATTAAATAGTGATTTTTATTTTGTTGTTCATTATGAAAAAAATTTTATACACCAACATACAATCATTGTTGGATTATATATATTAGTGATCCAATGTATGAACATATCATGGACAAAAAATTGATATTGAGATACATTTATGGAACACATAATTGGATTTAGGTGTATTTTCAATAAATTATCATGATTTATGTAAATATTTCAATCAATATTGTGTTGGAAATATCAGGGATTAAAAATACATAAGTAGTGGATCAGTTTACAATTAGATAAAATTTATTATATTTCATTACTAGAAGAAAGAGTGAAAATATATTTTAATGATGGATGATGATTGAATATAAATAATTAATACATTTATCAAGCTAGTATAGATGAAACAATCACTATAGGGTCTTATAGAACCTGTGGTGATACACATAAAGGCCAGTTGTGATAAAAATATATGATTAAACAAATAATGAACCTGGTTGAATATTATTGGACTAAATGAATACAGATATAGAGTTGTTTTGTGAAATAAATGGTTGATCAATAAACTGTCATGTTTGGTATTTGGGGAATAATTTACCAAGTTATATATATTTTCCTAAAATCCTATACTAGACCATCATTTCAAAGGAAATGACTAAACCACTATATTCAAAAACCTCCCTCAGCATATAGAGGATCAAAATATCCATATCCCCATTTAAAAAAATCCAATTTAGATACTAGTGTATTTTCAGTCTTATATCATTAATATTGTCACCAAATGAATATAATAGAAAGTTTGACATATGAAATTCTTGAAGTCAAATATAGAATGAAATTATAATCAAATGGGGGAGTTTTCCTTTTAAGGTGTTTATATGGTATGTTTGAATTGGGATACATGATATATGTGTATGAAATATGGGGTTTCAAGACTAGTGGACATATATAAGGGTGTTTTATGAAAATATCATTATTTTTATGAAATGATTAATTCAATAAATGGTTTGAGATGATGTAATAAGGTAAGCATAAATTATAAAAAATATATATATCTCATTATCCCTTTAAATAGACCATAATGATTTATCACATAGTTATAATATAATGGAACAATAATTCAATTTCCATATTATCTTATTGGGAAATTATTATTTAATTATAAAATGACAACTTTTATTACAAAAATAAATCAAAGGTGAAGAATTTTAGAATGATGAATTAGGGATGAATATATTGGTATCATGGTAGTAAGAGTGTTGTTCTGTTACATATTATTCTTTTGTGAATATATATTTATTATTTTAATGAATATTAAAAATGTAATCAATTAGCTAAAATTACTGAATGATAAACATACTACATTAGGTTATTAATATAGTTATCACAGAATAGTATGAAAACATTGAGTAACATGGCTTTATAGACGGTTTGGATGTTGTAGTGTGATGTTGCAATTATAATATCTAATGATACAGGGATGTATTTCATGGTGTTAGTCATTTTTATTACTAGGATAATATCATGAAGACCATTCGATTATGAAAACTTGAGACGATGAGTTCTACACCATGTTTTTTTAATATTGGGAATAAAGAACCCCTATGAAAAATAAAAATACCAAAAATAGGAATATTAAAGGATGTTGTTAATAGTGAACATGGTGAATCATAATGATTTATGAATTATAAAATATCAATTGAAATGATAAATTTGAAACCAATAACACTATAAAACATTGTGTTTCATGTATCAGGTTTCTGAGGCTAATGTGTAAATTGGTAGGTTAGTGTGGACTAAGCTATTTTAGAATGCATTTTTCCTGGAGAAGTATTTTTCCATTATGACCATTTAAACATTTCATCGCCAATCATGATGTTCCCAAAAATAAAATTTGAAATGAAAAAAATATTAGGATATGGATGTTATTATTCCCTTGATCATGGAGTTCATAGATGAACTATAAACCCAAAACATGCATTTTGGTGGGAGCTAAATAATAGTAAATAATTATTTTAGTAAATTAGAACAATTGTATTTATTTAGATTCTAGTGTAAAATAGTTTTTTATTAATGGTTTTAAACATCCAATGTGGAATAATTTTAATATACAATAGAGGATGACCTATATTGAAATTGGGGATCATTATTTATATTTTATAATCCTATAAATGGGTTGATAAAAAAATGTAAACATAAATGTTTTCTATAATTGGATAAGAACATTTAACAAAAAATCGTTTAATTATTTAAATTTAAGATTAGGTTTGAAAGACATAATGAATAAATAATGAAAAACCCCTTTCTAATTTGTATTTATATTTTGTAGATAATCATTTTAATTTTCCTTTGTAATGTGCTCTAAGTCGAATAAACTGAAAGGGGGGTGAATAAGGGTATGAAAGATTGAATCGCTTTCCTTTTGGATATTTTTTCATTGTTAACCAAAACACAATTCTCTTTCCCCCCAAAAGAATATATGAAAAAATTTGAAATAATGCACAAGGAACATTTATTTTTTCTTGGTTCAGCCTCCCTGGGCTACGTCCACGGAGCTTACAACAACGATGTACTGATGTACCAAATACACTAAGGGTCAATACCAACAATGAGTAAAACAATATTTTTTGAACTTCTATTGCTAGGCTCATTACCATTAAATGGTCAAGGGTATTCTCACTACATTTCTAATGATCTCTCCCTATGCCTCTTTATATGGATTATTGCTTGTGGAAAGGGTCATTGTCTTCCTTTTTTACTCACCCAATACTCTTGGAAAGAAATCCCCTCACAGTTTATAGACATGTCAGTCCATCACAGTTTATAGGCATGTAGGTCCCTTCATTTTCAGGAATTCCTAAATCATCAACTACAGGTAGATGCTTTGTTGAATTTCCTATTTCACCTACATATTAAATCCCCCATCCCGGGTATCGCACGGTACCAGAATATACATTTGAAAACTTATTTGAATCTTTTTCAAGCTTACATGGGAAAATCATGAACCCCTTTGCTCCTCTACATACTATGTACTAGGTTTGGTATGCTGTCACCTCTTCCATGTAAAACTAATGTCAATGTGAACTACCCTTTCATCCTAGGACTGCCTCAACAATTGCAATAGGGTACTGCCAATATTTACCGATCCTGTAGACCTCCACGACAAATCACAATCTGTTAGCAAATTATTCTCTATTCTCATACTGTCTTCACTTCATCCTACCAGAGCTCTCTATCCGCGCACCGGTTGAACAATTCAATCTCTCACATAATATAGATTACTCCTCCAGATACTAAGTCATAATAATATACAACATTATGCTTAAATCCTTCGGAGAAATTCCTTCCTCACGATCCACTTTTGCCTTCACAGGATTATCCCTCGCAAACCATCATCATACATTGGCGAAATCTCAGATCCGATAGATGTTCTAATGATATTAAATCTTCATATTAATTGGTGGGTTTATAAAATTTTATATTTGAAAAGATATCATAAAAAACCAGTAATCCACGATTTACCAAATCATCGATTCAGCCTCCACCGCATACTGATCCTTCTGCCACTATGAACGACAAGCCACCCGGGAACCATTTCTCATACACACCGCACGTAAAAATTATACTCATATGCAATCGATCTCTTCCACTAATGACACTCCATCCATATACCACAGTTCCTTCTACAATGAACCTTTTTCAGTTTCACAAACCATACCCGCATAATGTTCCTGTTGTATGGTATGCGGTCGCGTACTCTTCCTTGACATGGTACACAGTCCATGCCCTGATCTCTTCATTTCTCCTCATTTTCCTACTTTTTTATCCATTATTCACACAAATTATTTATTTAGAGACCCCATAATTTGTCAAAAAATGGGAACCAACACAACCTTAAAAACCAATCTTCTAAAAAGAATAACCATTCTCATTCACAATCATATGGTGTTGTCAAAAAACAAAGTAAAACAAAAAATATAATGAGGGATCACCTTGAAATATTTTTTCCCAACAACCATTATGTCATAACTTATATTTTGTATCTAAAAGTACAATTATGAGAGATAACATATAATAATGAACCAAGTATTGAATGTTGATCCTTCTTGACCATTTATATAATTTATATTGAGTAGTGTTATATCATGTAATGTTGACATGCCATCAAAATATGATCCTAGGATTAGATATGTATTCAATGATGGGGATTTAATTTTATTAGAAGATAAATTTAACTAACTATTTAATGTGTTAGATAATTTTATAATGGATATGAAATAAAAAAGGGACCATATAACAAACCAATTTTTATGTGATCATCATGAATCTTATTCAATCAATGCATCATATGCTCAATTTTACAACCATGTTACACACCATACTCTATTAAAAATAACATGACCTAATCAAAAATTATGTTGCATTCCCTCATCCACATCAAAGTTTCACAGTTTATTTAAAAGATTAAAATTCACATCCCATGTCTTCTCATTCTACACACTCATTCCTAAATAACCATGCATTTATTTCTCAAATGAAGATAACTAGACACTAGTTTTTTTAAAAGATTTTGGGATCCTGGGGTCCAGTTCCAATGTATAAACCCCCCCTTCTTCATTTAAAAAGGATGAAAATTAATAAAACCATATATAAAAATAAGTAATAGGATAATGTTTTCCATGATTCCTTGTCAGGTAATTTTGAAAGCTAATCTATAATGATAAAAAACAATTGAATTTGTGTCCATATATATTTCCAATAATTGTATGATATAACTTCACAAAGGTATTCATAAATACCTATTTGATTGATATTTTTAATTAGGTTATTCCATGATACTATAGTTCAACATCGAGACATCCAATTTCTCCTTAAAAGGTCATAAAACAGATTCCCATGGAAGAACCATGTCACGTTCCTAGAGGTAACCCAACTGTGATCCATTTTTCATAATGATGAAATTTATGATGGGGGTCAACCTCAAAATCTTACCCAACATTACACAAAGGTATTTTACATTAGTGAAAAATTCTATTCACCTTACCGGTTCTTTCCACCCAGTACACCGAATTGAATTTACCCTCTCCCAGACCATAATACTATGAACCCCTTCACCAAATCCATCCACTATGGGTAGTGATATGTTTGAAAATCATACCAAAATGATAACCACATAATATCCATATTCCATTAGATATTCTATTATGGATAAATTAACTCCCCTAATGAATAATATGAACATTTTATTATAAACCAAACCACTATTAATTCTATTCTATCTAATAATTTTCCATTTCATCCTGATATACATGTGTACATACACACATTAAATAATTACCTTTTGATCAAATATTATTTTGATAATGATAATAAGGAATTTTATGACATAATTTTTTATAGTTCCCACCCTATCCAACTAGAGACTTTGGATTGAAGAATTCGTATTTTGACTAGATATTTAAGACACAATATTTTGGAGGATATGTGGAAACATAACTGGACCATCCCAATTTCAATTCTAACTCAGATAATTATGAATTGATATATGTTAAAGAATCACCCGAACATAGTCATTACTAATTAATTACAAACATATAAGATATAATAGAACGTTACATTTATGTGTAATTCCCACAACAACCATCACATTTGGATTTTAAATATTATTCCTACTAATATAAAATTAATCTAATATGAATTTTCTCCATCCATATGAAAATAAGACATAAAACATCATGGCCAAGGATTCACAACATTAAAATAAAATTCATTTTATCCTAGATGCATGAACTTAAAAGGAACTTCATTTGCTTATGGTTTCCTGAACATAATGGTACATCATTTTTTGAGGGTCATATAGAAATTATAGAAAATCCAATCAAACTATTAATATGATATAATACAAAAATACTTAATGCTTATGAATGTTTTAACATAAATGAATATAATTGTTTTCTTAAATATATGACCATAAATTTTGCCTCAATAGGTGAAGGATGAATGATAATAAAATGAAATTCATTTTGAATTATAAGAATGATTATAAAAAAACAATATTGGTTTGGGATTCAAGAAATTAAAAGGAAGTTTTTTCTACTATGGAGTACAGAAATACTAACATCAAGACATTCTATTTAGATAAACTAAAATTGTACTATGTGTTCCATTATGTAGCACGAATATACATTGTTTCTAATTACCATATATGGGATAGGGTGGGAGACCTTTTCCTGAGCCCATTCCCTACTCCAATGAACAAAAATACTAAATATATGGTTATAAATACCAATGTTTAATGATTTGTGGATTTAAGTCATAGTGAAACAAACAAACATGGGGAAAGGATAATCATTGTTACCTATAGATACTCACATTCATTCATGGTGTCAATAGAGTAATTTATCATTGACCGTAGCTGGTATTGTAATGGTGAATAAATTTATGAATATATATTTAATATATAACTGATACTTAACTATATATTTATACCTTTCATTGGATTATCTAACCTCCAATTCTCACGACTAGGTTGTAAAATTAGTGTGTTTTAAATTTCTCATAATGAGTATCTACATTTGTATTGGAGTCTCATTACAAAATTAAATGGTGGGAGATAATGCATTTGGGGAAGAAAAATTGTAAATTTGACATGAAATTAAAATCTTGTAATGGATACTAATTGACCACATTATTTTCTCTATGACTCTATTATGATAGTTTCCATATAGGATATTTTCCTTTATAATGATACCATAATACAAATGATATCATTGATCAATGTACTAATGAGTATCAAATTCCCCAAAAAATCTACACGAAATATAGGTCAACCCATATTTCAATGAACAAACAACATATACCCCTACATATGTACACCTTGAATTAAACAACTATTTTCCCATTATACCATACACATTATATCACCAAACATGTATTTATAAATCTAAGTGGTAATATATATTATGTGGGGGTAATACATTAATGTTTCCATTAAAACCAACGAGGTGGACCATGTGATATTTTATGAGGAAATCCTTATGAGATATTGCCTTAGTGACATGATAGTTGTAATAATGTGTCTCATATTGCAATGTTTAAAAAAATAGAGTGTCTTTCAATAGAGGGAATGACCAATTTTATCCTCAATCTCAATGAATTTTAGATGGTTGTTCCTGAAATTTTTATAAATACTCAATAGATTCATAGGTTATGTTCCATTAATCATTGATGATTCTTCTAATGACTTGAAATTACACAATGTATTTATATTATAATAATATTATGTTATCAAATTTTTATAAATGAAAAACCAAACCAGAAGTAATGTATAAATATTACGTAAATAGTATAATATATCCCTTAAGATGGAATTTATAAATATTGTTAAAAAATTTGTGAAATAGATGTAGAAATAATGATCTTTAATTTTAGTGCACTTTGATAATTAAAAATATCAAAATATGATAAAAAAATAATTTATTTAAAATTTGGATTTTATGTTTATTATTTTTAAAAAATAAATAAATAATAAAAAAGTTATATTATTGATATAAATGATATATCTTATGATACTTACAATATATTAACAAAAATAATTCTGTAATTGATAGTACATTAATGTAGTAATTTTTAATAATTTGAAAACTTAATTTTCTACAAAACCATTATTAATAATATTTTATAATTTTATTTTAAATAAATAATTATACGTTTTTATTTAAAAATATTAATATTATATTATGATGAATTTTAGGTTTTTCTAAAATAGTTCATATTTATTTCAAATAGTTTAAAAATATATTTGTTTCAATAACTATCACTTTTATGACATTATTAGACTATTATAATAAAATAAATATTTTTGAATACTTTTGTGTATAATATATATATATATACTTATAATTTAACTTAAATAATTTAAAATTATGATTTTTGATTGATAAGAAAAATTTATAATTTTTCAAAATGCAGAAGTATTTTACTCAAAAAAAATTATTTAATTCACCTATGTTAAAAATAGTTTTCATAACAAATATAAGTTAGAACTAAAATATTAAATTTAAAATTTTTTATAAACATGATCATGTTATTTAATGAGTTCAGTTTTGATTCTGGGAATTAAATTAATACTGGTGATATTAATATTAATAACCATGTAATGGTAAAACTCTTATTTTTGAAATATTCTTATGGACATTGAATAGTTGTTATCTATTAAAATAAAATTGAAAATTTAAAATAAATGTTATACTAAAATTACTAATCGGGTATTAAAATATTTTGAAAAAACATTCATTTAGTAATCAAAAATAAATATTATTAGGAACAATTAATTATAAAACATCTATTTTCTACATAAAGATGACTTTTATTCTTTAAATGTTTTTAATAAAAACTTACATTATTTGGAAATTGAATTATATTAAATTGAGAATAATGTTAGTTTATAAACATGAAAATATAATAACATGGGTTATCTTTTATTTTATAGAATATATAAATTACATATATAAATACTAGTTATAATTGTAAAAATAAAAATGTTAAAATAAAAACGCTTATGGTAAAATATTTGAAACAACATTCAAAAATGTGTGTAATATTTTCGTGGAGGATTAATGGACCCATGATCACCCAATTATAAATATTTTCAATCATTATGAATCATTGAATAAGGAGTAGTGTAATTATATCATGGTTGGTTAATGGGTATACCCAAATGTTCCATTTTCCTGTCTTATAAAATTGTCTATATTCAACCCTATCTATGCAACACTAAAAATTTTAAGTTTCAATGAGAAACATATCAATATGGCTATAAAAAAATTAATTTAAACCTTAATAATTGTATTATATCTATAAATTATCATAATAACATTATTTCCAAGGAGATCTATAAGAAAAGATCGATTTCCCAATGTATCTATTACCTACATTTTAACCAATTTATCATATTATTATTTTTACAAACCTAAAATATATATACAAATATAAGTATGTATGTTTCATTTCTTTATTGAGAGGATATTATATAAGTTGAAAATAATAAATTATTCATCTATATAGTTTATTGAAAATTAATGCTTCATTATTGCATTTGTGTGCACTACCTCCTCCATAAAGAATCATATTCTGGTTTTCATACCATCACTCATTATTTGGTGTTAATAATGTGTTTTATAAAAAATATTCTATCTATAAAATAATTATGACTATGAAATTTTCAATTATTTTATACTATAATTTCCACTCATTCATTGGAAAATGAAAATGGTAAACACGTGTTTTATTGAGTACCACCTCTCTGAAGTAACCATTATATTTTTTAATCTAGATTTTAATTATTTGTAAAAGTCACATAAAATATACATATTTATCTTAAAAAATTATAATAATAATATATTTATCTTATGATGAGATTTTTATAATTCCATAACCACACTCACTAATCAAGATAGAGCATGTTTATTTTTTTCGTTGATTTTAACAATCTAAGTGAATAATTCTATAAATATCTATAATGGAAAAGTATAGATAAATAAATAACAATATTTTTTTAATTTAATAAGAAATTAATGTTTTTTTCTTGAGATTTTAAATTTTGTATTTAATTTATTATCAAAATATAATCATTTATTGCTAAAACTAATAAAATATGATGACATAGTGACAATTTTTACACTAAAATAACTAAAATCTATATAATAAATAAAAATAATACGACAATAAATAATAGGTATTAAAAATATACAAATGAATAATCTTCAAAACAATTTATCTATTAAAATTAGTATTTACATTCATAATGTTTGGTGCATTCACTAAATGAATCTAGAAGAAGGTAGAAGTATTCATCTAAATCAACATTTAATGAGGTGTGTGATAATATTAATCACGATGTTTTTTTAATTTTGTAACTAATTATTAAATGATATATAAAATCGGAAATTATTATCTATCATGGAAAATTAACTTCGATTCATACTCTTCCATTCCCTAAAAACCCAAGATGGATGTACATGGTAATTAAATTTCTATTATGTTACACTTATTTAATAACAAAAAATAGACACCCAATGACTATATTGGTTTAGAGTCTTTAGAAACTCAGAACACATATTTCTAGAACGATGAATGATCTTTAAAATCTCCCATTATGATATTCCCCAGTTTTTTCCCACCTTAAACATTTTTTTATATCCTTAGGGAAAAGGGATCATAAAAACTGTGACCTAAAATGCTCTGTAATCATAAAAATGGATATCATAAAATAAAGCATATACATATGAATGTTAATACATGATCCAATATTTTTAATTTCAAAATCAGGAGTCATAAAATAAAATGTTGCAGTACGTAAGGCATAAATAATAATGGAACATTAAACATGTCATTGGCATAAAACATGAACTCGTGGATTATACATAATCCTATAAAATCTTTCCACTTAAGGAAATACTTCCATCCAAGAACATAATATCATAAAACTTCCATTATTGAACTTAGTTCACTCCTTCTTCAAACCATTTATTAATGAACCAGATTTACATTCAATTTCAGCCCTATATTACTGAATTGTATTTACTTTTAATTTTAACCATTTAAATATACTGATATATAAATCATTACTCAATACATTGGATATTTATATAGGTCCTCCCGATCACATAATGACAATTATACTTTTGTATTCATAGAAACATAAATCATTCATCATAACATAACCCAAGGAATAAAATGGGTATCTTATTAACCGTTCCATCATAACATAATACATATAAAATATCATTCCATCATTAACAGATTCATATCATAGTAATAATAAGTATATAAACAGAACCTTATTTAATGAGTATCGACTTTTATGGGAATTAACTTTGATAAAACACGTGAACATAATTTATTAGGAAAATATCATTTATTTTTCAAAAACATTTTCTTGTCTCAAAATTGAAATATAATTTAAAATTAAATAATTTCATTTAAAATAATCATTAAATCATGAGTAGAAATATTTATGGAAATAAATAGTTATAAATACTTAAAAATCTGTTCGTGCAATATAAGTTAAAAAACATTATAATTATACTCTTACTAGAAAAGTCAAAAAGTACCTCATGTGGAAAAAAATGAAATATTCCTTCAATATCATTTATTAAAAGATCACCAATGGGTAAAATTGAATATAAAAATAATATAGGAATAGAAATAATATTATATATTAAGTAATCATAGATGTGGATAATCAATATACCCTGATAAATACTTATATATAATCAATTATTTAAAATAAGGAGAATACAAAATTATATCTTACCCATTATAATTAGTCGAATCACATGGTTTAAAATAAATAAAATTATATTCATATCGTAAAAATAAAAATAGAAATCATAAAACATTCATGGGATCCAAATACACCACTCAATATAAATAGGTGGTGTATAAGGCATATGACCAACATAATCAAATGTGAGAAAAATAATCCCTTACCTTAGGTCAATTTTCCGCGGTATATAGACATAACATCTTTATAATGATTTAAATAATTTAATTTACTTGTTCTAGAATCATATTCGTTTTTATGATACCATATATGATCATTTTATCATCGTTTTGGTAACAATATGTCATTATTACTCATTATTCGGGTATTAACTCCTTTATCCTCTTATGCATGTTTTGTCGAGCACATTCATTTTACACATTTTAGGTTATTGTAATATCATTTAAATAATTACATTAGTATAATTTATATCTTATGTATTCATTCCATTCATTTATATAATGATGTTTTAATGATGATCTCGTAGAACGAATTGGATAGCATCGTCGAGATGGTATGTCGTACGTACACAAGATCAATGATATCATTCTGTCTATATTAAAATGGTATTAAATTGGACGGTATATATATTATTATACAATAATAAACTCATAATACTAGTCATATATTTTTTCCATCATTATACAATTCCTGTTCATGTCTTGGTGACAAACAAATTAAACCACAACATGGAGATGATATGTTGTACATACGCAAGCATGGTGATTTCATTTTATTATATGATTGTTAGAAGATGGAATATGGTGGTTTGATAATTATAATAAAATCTAAATATATATTTTATACTATATTAATTACTTTATAATGAAAAAACTCATGAAAAGAATGTATAAGACAAGAGAAGATTAATATAATTGGTAGAAGAGATTTCATCTTCTTCGAAGTCCTTTCTCTAAATGTTCTATTAGATCACTAGAGTTAGGCTTTTAGGAACACCATAACCTCTAGAAATTTACTATAGAATATTACAATAGATAAATACAGGGTATTTCTAAGATTGAGGGATCAAATTGTGTGAAGAATTTAGGGAGGATGTGGCCTTTTATAATTGAGGTGAGGGGAAATTTGGAAACCTTAAAAATATTAATTAATGATAAAATCAAACCCCGCTAAAAAATCCTAATTTTTTCTTTTTATATGGATATATTACATAGGGTGGTAATATCATCAACCCATAAATTTATACAAGTTTTTATGTCAATTTAAGCATTATAATTTTAATTAACACATCATAATTCAATTTAAATATAATTAAAATAATGAATATTTAAATATTAAAAGCGAGAATAAAATATTTATATGATTTAAATTATAAAATAAATAAATATGTTAGATATTTTCATACCATATCATAATGATTGTATTTTTCTGAAATTTTTTTATGATTTTCAAATAATTTAATAATACATTCTTTTGATAAAACAACAATAGCAGGGATTTTAAAACTATTCAATTCATGGATTTTAAAAATATCACAATAAGATATTATCATCAAAAAAATTATTGAATATTATCACTTTTCAGTATATTTCATCAAAAAAAAGTAATTGGACAAATTAATTATATCAATTCATAATTATTTTACTTTTTTTAAAAATATAAAATTTGATATTTCCATTAATTAAATAATTAGTACATCAGTTGTGTGTAATTATTTAATATACATATGTAATGGGTAAAATTTATAAATAGAATACTATGATGAATATAAATATACTATAATTTATATTATTACTTTTATTTGAATTTATATTCTGGAAAATTCATCATTAAAAATGTTGTACTTATTAAATTACAAAGGTGACAACTTTAGCAGCTCTTTAAATATTATAATATAAGTATCACAATATTTTCCATATAGTTTAAAAGGAAAAATAACATGACCATTTGATTATTATGGTCGATATATGTACTAAAAATAAGAATTTGGGGAGTTTTTGGGTCTTTTGAAGGATATTATCAATTTATTAATATTTGTGTTAATGATTTATCATAAATTAATTAATTTGAATACCATAATAGTATAAGTGGTTAAGGTAATTATATATTTCCTAAAATTACTATTATTTTACCATTATAAATATAACAAAATTATCATTAAAATTTGTATAAATAATATTATATATCTTTTTTGTAACATTATATAAAAAGTTGTTTGTTTATTAAAATTTGAGCGAGGCATATTTTACTTTTTTTTTAAAATAAATTAAATATACTAATCTGAACCAAGTGGCTACCAAAAGACACCATTTCATCCCCAAGATGATTTAGATAGTATAAAAGTCCTAAATTTTATTATTATAATTTTTTATGTAATGTTATATTTGTATTCTTACCCTTAATTACATGTTTTTCCAGTTTACTGTATTTAAAAAATTACTAAAGAGGCTATTCATAATGACCAAAAATAAAATAAATATTTTTACATAATTTGATCCCACTGATTATAAATATAGAATCCATTTTTAAAATCCAAAACACATATGTTATAGTAATTTATTTATGATTATTCGTAATTTTGGAATGAAAAAATGGGGTTCATGAAAGTTAAAGCATTGCGAAATATTGAAATGTTTTATATATATGATTTCAATGTAAAATTAATTATAACGAAATAATATATATTGAATTTTAAAAATATATTATATTTATACATTGAAACCATTAAATAATATACTTTAATTACATAAATTATTTCTATGAAAAAAATTGTTTCCAATTAAAATTTAGTATAATTTTACTATTCATGAAAATTTAAAACTTATCAAAAAAATATCAAAAATTTATAAAATAAAATGTATGTATCTCTATTTTAATGAAGAATATTTTATTCTAAATAGAATATATAAATATGTAAAAATCCAGATTTAAAATCATTGTAATATCAAAAGGTAGAAATACATCATTTTTTGAAAAATACTTCTTTTATCAAAAAAATTGATTTTGTTTTTATATAATGTCTAAAAAAAATATAATATGAATTTTAAATAGTAGATTGAATACATAGAAATGATTTTATTATTTTATATACTCACTTATTTTCATTGAAATATTTTTTTAGAAGGATGTTAATATTATTCATACTAGCAATTACAATGGATATGTTATAATATTGAGTTGTTCACATATACTCGGTCTTGCATGAAATGAATTATATCAAAATAATTTGAATCATTTTTTATCAAAACCAAGAATAGTGTTTCATATACCAAAAGCTAATACATTGTTTTGTATCACCCAAGATAATCTTGGTGTAGTGTAAAACACATGACATCAAATAAATTAAAAGAAATTTATCCCGTAAAATCTCGTGGTGTTACATTAGACCCCCTTAAAATAAATTCCTATCCCAAAATTCGTCGCGGTGATAGAATGTTTTCAAAATGAACGATTCTTTCATATAAACCCACATTGTAAAAAGGTATACTAACAATTCATTTTAAAAAGGATTCTTAGAAACATAACGTTTACTGAAAGTAAATCATCAATTGGATTCCACATAGGAGAAGATACGAGGGAAGTGAAAATATGGATATGGAAGAAAAATATAATCATCTTGTTATGATAGAGAGTGATTGAGAAAAAAGATTGGAGAATTTTGACGATCCAAAAGCCATAAATCAATAATTATTTAAGGGACAATATGATTCATCCGATAAGAAGGTACTAGGATATAATTTCTGGTTTCTAGATACTTTTCCCAAAGATAAAGAATTTTACATGAGAAGAAGTACTTAATTGATTTTGGTAAAATATCATCATTGATCACGATTTGAACAATTTCCACATCTTACCTTATTTAAAGAAATGAAGTTTAATTTTTCATTATTGAAGTGTTATTATATCATGCGACCAATAAATATAATTATAGCTCATTCCATATATCTCAAAAAATGTCATCATAAGTTATAAAATATGAATAAGTCTACCTACGACGATATAATACGTTAATCTAAAAAATTTCAACAAGAGTATAACTTATAATATCCATAAAGAAATAACATTACAATCCTTCCAAATACTAAAAATATAAATCATTAGAAATATGTGAATTAAATTAGTTTATCCCTTAGCTTCCAGATCTCATAGTGATGTTCATCACTGTCACATTCGAAACATGCGAATATCTTAATCATGTATTCTCTTGAAACATTGTAATAACATGAATTACCAAATAAACTTAGTAAAAACATGCTTTTTTCAAAAATTTACACTTACCATAAATTCAAATAATTCTATATACTGAAACTATGTTATCACTATGTCCTTAGAATAGTCATGAGCTTATTAAAACTATCAAACATGTCATTATCTCCTTAACCCATCATTATTCACATATCGTGTGTTTAAAAAAAATCTAAATAACAATTCATGGTTACAATTACCCTTCAACATATACATTCATGTACATATGGAAAAAAAATATTGTGACATTCCATATATTATTCATTTTTACATTGTAGAAAAATTTCTTATACAGCATTATTCAGGATAAACATTCAGCAAATAAAATATTTTCATAAACCATTGATAGTGTTTCATCATTTTATTCCTTAAAACATATTCCATATCATATATCATTTATAGTATCTTCATTGTCAGCAACATAAATAATACCCTTATGACATTTCTGATTCTATTCATGATATTTTCCCTTAGATAATCGATTTTCATATTGCCTACACATTATACATTAACATCATTTAACCTATGTGGATGTCTTAGCAATACCATTATCCTTGTCCATTAGGATAACTAATCCTTCAACACCACAATTGATGGATTTATTTCCTTCTTTTCTACACAGAAATAATTTTATAGATCCTTTGAAACATTTTACTTCATGCCTCTTCCGACATGATCTACATGATGTAAATTGAATTTTTTTCATCTATGCTCACCATCAAACTCCATCTTTCTCTTATTAAGTGGGTCACAAACTCACCACTGTTGACATTATTGATCATATTATGAGATTTATTATTATGAATAATAAAAATATTTTTCCTTCCAACTCCCATTTAATTTGACTCATCATGAAGAATATCATTCCATTGTACATCATATTCTCTATTAACATGAATCCTCTTGTTTCCATCCATTTTCTCAATCACAAAAATATAAGTATGAGAGGAAAAAATTATACTTGGAATGAAACATAATCTAGGGGGAGTGCATTAAATCTCTAACATCATACTGTTGGTCCTATATTATTCATTATAATTAAAATATTTCTAGTATAGCATCTTATAGATTGAATTTTCCTTAGGTACATCCACAGATGCATCCTTAGAAATATCACTAGTGATCCCACTAATGTTTTCGCATCCTATTTTCCAAAAGATTACTAAAACATATCTCTAATACCAAATTTAATAACCCATGCATGACGCACATGGTCCTTAAATTTCTTTTGCGAAATACTTAATAAAGTACACAAATAGACTATCAATGACAGTATTAGTATAGAGTCTTTGGAAACTAAGAACCCATTCATCCAGATCGGGGAATTATCTTCAGCATCTCCCATAAATACCATTCCAATTAGTTCTCCTACTATTAACCATTCATTATATAAAACGGGAAAAAACATAAAAAGGGCGGGATCAAATGATCAGTAAGGGTAAACATTGAAAACATAAAACAGAACAAAATCCTAAGAATGTAAAAGCATGAACCTATATTTTGATTATCCAAACCAAGATACATAAATTAAAACATGGGTTTACATAAGAGATAAATCCTAAATAAACATTAAACATTGCATTGACAAGAAACATGTACCTGTCTAAAACATATAAGCTTAGAAAATAATTTCCCTATTAGCCAAGGATCCTTTCCAAGACCATCATAGTAGAAAAAACCTACTACTGAACTGATTTCACTCTTTGTTTCATCCATTTATTATAGAATGAGATCTAACTTCCACTTCAGTACTGTATTACAAAATCATATTTACATTCCATTTCAACCATTTCTATCTCATGAGATATAAATCATTACAAAATTCATTAGAGAGATATATTGGTCCCACCAATCAAATAATGAAAACCATACATATGTGTTCCTCAAATACATAAATAATTCACCATAACTTTACCCAAAGAATAAAATGGTTTTCATAAATATAATTCCATCATAAAATAATACATTGAAAATATAATTCCATAATTAACACAATCAAATCATAGTAATAATAGGGATAGAAAGATGACCCTATTTAAAGAGCATCATCATAGATGGAAGATAATTTTGATAAAACACATGAACATAACTCTTAAGTAAAATATCTGTTCTACTTCAAAAACATTTTCTTCTAAAAAATGTCTAAAAATGTAAAATAAAATAATTTATATTAAAATAAATTTGAAATATTTTTGATTAATATTCATTTAAATAAGGCATTTTAAAGATGTAAAAATCGCTTTATGCCATATAATTTTAAAAATAATATTCTTCTCATATTTGTTTTTTGGAAAATTCCTAAAGTACCTTGTATAATAAAACAAAATTAATATTACCTGTAAAATATTAAATAAAAAAGTCACCAATAACATATTTTGACTTTATAAAATATTAAATTAATAGAAATAATATCATATATTTATAAAACATGGAACTAAATGATCAATATACCCTAGTAAATACTTATATATAAACAGTCTTGGATAATAATGAGATTGTGAAATTATTCCACACCATCTATAATAAGTTAAATAATATTCCTCATAAAATTAATATATAAATATATATGAATATATTTCACATCATAATAATAATCAAAAAATATATTCCTGAACAGCATATATGGTCATATTATTATCTGTTTGGTAATACAATTTCATTATTATTCATTATACGAGTGTCGATACATTTATGTTCTTACATGTGTTTTATCTCAAAAGATCATGCTCCACATCATAGACAATAGTTATATCATTTAAATAATTATATTATTATAATATATTATATTTATTACTTCCAATCATTTATATAATGATGGTTTACTGTATATATTGTAGAATAAATCTCATCACATCGTGGACATGATAGGCCATATGTAAACACGAGCGATGATATTATTCATTTAATTATGAAATGGTATCATATTGCTTTGTATATATATTTTTACAAAATAAATACCTTTTTGTAATAATCATATATAGTTATTAATTTATTCATTGTAACCATTCAAGTCAAGTGGCGGTGAAAAACCGATTACACCACAGCATAGACATGGTATGTCGTATGTACACACAAATAGAGATTTCCATTTTTACATACGATAGATAGAAGGTGGAATATTGTTATTTCCTAAATATAATAACTTATCAGTATATAATTCATACTATATTTATTACATTACAATGATTTAACTCATGAAAAGGGTGTAGATAATGAAATAATATTGAATGAATTGGTAGAGAAGATTACCTCTTCTTCGACGTGATATCTATAAATCTCCTCTTAGAGAAACATATTTTGTCTTTGAAGAAGACCAGAACCTATAGAATGCAACTAGGAATGATTATTATCGAAAAATTGTATTAAATGGATGATCATAAAGGCTCAATTTGATTTGAATATGTGAGGGATTGGGTTGTCATTTATAATTAAGGTGAGAAGAAATTTTGGAAACAAAAAAATTATTAATTTATAATAAAATAAAACCACACTCCAAAACCAAAAAAATTTAATAATTTATATTTTTTGATGATCACTGGTTTTAATATCATCAAAATGTAATTTTAGGAAATTTTTTCTATCAATTTAATCATTTTTATTTTAATTAACATGTAGTTATTATATTTAATTTCAATTAAGATAAAAATATTTCAATATTAAAAGGGTAAAATATTTATTTATTTGATGTCTATTAAAACATAAATAAGTAACAGTGATTATTATAGAACAAATAATAATTATTAAATATTGTTTTAAAATATTATAGTTTTTTAAAAAAATTAATGAATCATTGTTTTGACAAAACAACAATTGCATCGATTTTATAACTATTCAATTCATAGATATTTAAAAATATCACGATAAGATGTTACCATCGAACCCATTAATTTATTATATCCCTATATGGTCTAGGTCATCTGCAAAAGTCAATGGAAATTTTAATTAGCTCAAATTATATTTATTTTAATATTTTTATTTTCATTAATTTCACATCCATTAATAAAATAATTACTACATCGGGTTTTTTTTATTATTTAATATACATAATTTTTTTTTAAAAATATAAACAAAAATACATGATTAATAAAAATATACTATATTTTATATTAATACTTATAGTTGAATTTATCATTTGGAAATTTAATCAATAAAAATTCTATACATATTAAATTATGTATGTGACTACTTTAAAATCAATTTAAATAACACAATATATGTGTCCCAATCTCTTCCATATGGATTAAAATGGGAAATAACTATACCCTTGGATTATTATGGTCGATATATAATTAACCAATAAGAATTGGGAAATTTTTTGGGTCTTTTATGGTTATTATCATTTTAATAATTACTCTTTTATTGATTTCTCATCTTTTAATCAATTCGTACACCATTATAGCATAAGTCTGTAAGGTAATTATATTTTTCCTAAAAAATTAAAACAAGTATCCATTATAAATATAAATTATCTTTCAAATAAGTACTTATAAATGAATTTATCATCTATATAACCTTATATAAAAAAAGTTTTAGATAATATAAATAACGTGCTAAATTTTAATATTTTCATTGAATAAAATACGTTAAATTTTTCTAATCTCATTATAGATACTTTAAAAGGGCACAATTTCAACTGAAGGATGATATAGGTCATAAATAACTCTTACATTGATATTAATACAAGTGTTAAGGTAATTTAAGAATATTATTCTTACCCTTAATTACATGTTTTACCTTTTTACCGTATTAATATAAATTACCGATGTTACTAATCATAATGTCCAAAAATAGAATAATTCTAATTAAATAATTTGGTCATAATAACTAAAAATATGGAAAAATTATTTCACAAATAAATATACAATAGTTTTCGTAATTAATGAAAAATTAATCTTTTTTTCGGAATGAGAGAATGGTTTTTTTAAAATTTCCAATACTACAAAATATTTAAATGTTTTTACATCCGAATATAGTGTAGAAATAATGTCAATGAAATAAATTATATTGAATGATAAAAAATTTATTCTATTTATAAATTAAGAAAATTAATATTAGATTTTAATTATGTAATTTATTTTGATGAAAATGTTGTTTTCAGTTAATATTCTTTATAATTTTACTAGTCATAAAAATTTAAAACATATCTGTCAAAAAATAAAAAATCTATCCAATGAAAATTTTTATATCCTGATTTCATTGAAGAAGTTTGTTTGGTTAATAGAACATAAAGAACTGTAAATAAATATTTTTAAAATGGGTGCTCCATCAAATGGTGGCAATACTGTATATTTTTAAAAATTATTTCTTTTATTCAAAAAATTTAATTTGTTCTAATATAATGTCTATAAAACATATAAGAAAAATATAAAAAAATTTACTGAATCCATAAATATTTATTTTATTATTTAATATACTTAATTATTTTCATTAAAATTTATATAAGGAAGTTAATTAAATTCATACCCACTATTATTATAAATAATTTATAATATATAGTTGTTCACTTATACTCGATCATGTGTGAAATGTATTCTATCACTAAAAATTGATATTGTTTATAACACAATCGTAGCATAGTGTTACGTATACTATAAGAAAATATGGCGTTGCATATATCACAAGATAATCATGGTGTACTGTAAAACACAATACATCAATGAATTTACAAAAATCTATCTTATAAAATATCAGAGTGTTACACATTTTGTGATTTACGATTGATGTCTTCCCTAAAATAAATGGTTATCTTATAACACAGTATGACTTGTTGAGTTATATTTATTCTCTTCGAGTTTTTTCTTCAATTTAATATGGAATACCCTTCAAAATTATTATTAGATTACATTGGATATAATATTCTTTATAAATGAGAATAGAATGAATAATTCACAACTACATAAATGATATTTTTCCATCATTATCTATAATTCCCCTCCCCAGTTACTTTATTAAATGAAAATGGAATCCTTATTATGTGTTTTCTCAAGTGAAATCAATATTTACCTTATAAAATCTCTAAAATAATGTTTCATTATCTTTTTAATGATTTTTAATTTATGAAAAAGTGTTTTAAACCATAAATTGTAATCGTAAGAAAACAACATCGTTTCTTCTAGGTCACACATTATTAATAATTTTATATATTTTATCAATGTAACTCTCAATTATATCTTCCAATATATATATATATATTAATTATGTACCCATTTTAGTATTACATTAATTTTTGTGGTTAATGCATTTTTGTTTTCCCTTGTAAATTCCTTCATTTACATAGACTGATTTAAGGAAATATTCATATTTATTATATTAAGAATTTTTTCATTTCATTTTTTACAATATTAATTTGTCTTTGAAACCCATTTTGTAGTATGAGAAATAATAGTTGTTTAGTTTAATTTTAATATAAAATATTAATCTCTTTACTTCACTATGATTATCCCTTACATATTTTATAATGAGTCATCCAAATGGTTAATTTTTTTTATTAATACTCACAATCATTATAGTGATTATTCTACATTGGAATACTATATTCCTGATCTGTATGAATATTTCTGTTATTAGATCCCAAAAAACATAATTCCATCTTAAATGGGGAATTCATTACATTTATCCATTGATTATTCCATGAATCAAAATTAAAATACCAATATAATTATAATGGGTTTGATCATTTTTATTATTTTTGTATCATTACATACTCCCATGAAGATTGAATATAGACAATTTTAAATATTTAATTGGTGGCATTTTAATTACATAAACCACTATTACATTGGTTAAATAATTTTATATCATTAAATTTTATATATGGTTTTATAGAATGAACCTATTCCACCTGGAGATATTTTCCACTATGTTAATGGGAAGGGGGAGTGGACCAAATCCACCACTTTTCATATTAATCTATCAAAATGGGAATACATAGTGATCCTAATCCCTGATGGGACAATATTTAATATGAAATTCAAGTATGTGAGTAATGACACATTCTTATGATGTCATGTTTTATATCCTTTCTCCATATTTATGATTCCATGAAATTTTATTGTCATATCCATATATTGTGTTTTCATGTTTATCTAAAAATATTATCTAAAGGAACTAATTTTTCAAATTAATATTATATGTAAAACCGCATATTTTTTGGTAGAATTTTATGTTTTCATGTTTGTTAAATATGAATTTTCTCTATTCTCTTATATTCCAAAATTCTTATGACATGACTCATTATAATGAGTTAAATGGTTTTACCTTATATTGAATTTGACCTGAACCATTTCTTATATTTTCATATCCCATTTTATAATGATATGTACATCATATGATAATTCTAGAAGGGGTTATAGAGTAGTTTGATTGAGGATAAATGATCAAAATCTGTGAAAAATTTGATTACGATAAAATGTTTATACACACACACACACACTAATTAAAATGTTTCTATCAGAAATGTGAGGATATTGTGACATGTAGGGTATAATGTTTATAAATGATTAAATATAAATATATATTTAGGTTTTTTCACCATATTTGGTATTTGTATAGTGTTTAAATACATTTTACAATTAGGATTAATTTTTTTGGATTAGTATTTTATAAAATTAGTGAATCCCTATGGAATAGTGTAACGAAAAATCCTATAAAAAGGATAACATCCTGAATTTTAATTTCATAATTTGATGTTTATGGTCTTCTGAGAAATTACATACCTATGTAGAAAATAAAATTTCTATCTATCTACAGAATGGATGTAACTAGGTTTAATATCCTTGAAATTGTTGTGTTAATGATTGAATTGATCATCCTTTTGAAGTATGATGAGTGAGCATAAGACATTAGACCATGCTGGACACTCTCAGAATATTTGATTTAGTTGATCATTTACTCTTTATGAACCACTATCAAGGATTTATGTTATAGAAACATTGATATATTTTGTTGACATATATAAGATATCCCAACAAAATATATCTAATGATAATATAGAATTGTTATTAGTTGAACATATAGAATTATGGGATAAAATGATGGCGTAAAAAGGAAAATGTTTTTAGATTGAATTCATTTTATGTTATTGATTATGATAATTAACCCAATTATTTTCAATGTTCATCACTCATGTTTGTTGATTTATGTTTTAGTAATCACTAAAACAATAAAGAACCAAAGTAAAAAATATGTGTGATGAAAATCATATGAATTATCTAAATTATCTATCCATGGACGTGGTATATTTATTTTTAATTATAAGGATACAGTGACACCAAAAATCCTTTTATATGATTAACCATGTTAGTAATTATTAAATTTTGGACCACAAATGATGATAAGTATGATGTCGAATAAAAACTTATCTAATAAATATTTTGAAGGTAAGAATATTCCACACCCCAAATGTCAAAAATTTGGGATGAAGAACCATTGGAATTTTCCCATGGGGACTAGAATATTTATTACTTATTATAAAAGTGGGATTAAATAAATAAAATTTCTAGGGAAAAGAATGATACAACAAATAAAGATAGTGTTCATCCTGGGGATCTACAATTTATTTGATTTTTTAGATGTTAATAATTTTTGGACTATTTCACACTATTCAAAACTCAATGGGTTATTTGTTACAATTGGCCCAAATATTATCACTGATCATGATTATTAAGAAACTACTGTGTAATTTCTATTATTTAGGTAGACAGTTACCATTTGAAATATATTTTTCTACGTATTATTTTATTTAAGATTTTACAAATTATGTATTGAGATATATGGAAAAAAATTGGAGTTATATTAATAATTTACATTTTATATAAAAATATATCAATAATTGAAGAAATTTACACCTAAATGATTTATATCTTATCAAATTACATGATTATATTAACAATGGATTAGCTCAATTTACCAGGATTTGAAAAAAACATGTATATTGAAATATCACTTCAAATCCAAAATAAAAATACGGATAATTAAATTAGTATATTTAATTTGGATATCCATTTTAATATTATAGCCATCATATGTGCTTTTAAATTGCAATTATTCACATTTTTTAGGGAGGGGTGATGTAACGACTCAAAATTCTATAAAGTAGTTTGTTTAAATGAATAAAATGATAGTGGAATATTCAAGATGCAACATCAAAACAAAAAACCCCAATACATTTTATAAACATTATAATTTATAAAATATTTTCATGGGTATAAATATAGTTACCCAATTTATTAAATATTTGTACAAAAAATACTTATTATTTTAATAAAATCATTAAAAATAAGATTATCTATTTTAGGTAATAATTATTTTTTATAAAATTTTACTTTTTTATGTTTTCCGTTAAAACACTAAAAAGAGTATAAAATGTTTTTTTAATATGAATAAGATGTATTATTACAAAAATAGTTCAATTTTTATTTTATATACAATAGGTAGAAAATAAAAAAAAATTAATGTTCATATAATTTAAATTATATTTCCCTTTTAAAAAATATTTCCAATAATATTTTATAGAATTATTTATAATTCAAATACTCATGTATTTAAATTATTACACATAAATATATACCCATCTTTTTTAATTATCATATAAATATTATATAATGATTATTTTTGGTTATTTTGGCTATTTATTTTTGAGTTCAAATATTAAAAAATATTCATTTAGATAAATTTGTCAAATTTAGGACATTATTATTAGAAAATATTGATATTAATTTTTTTAATTTTTTAATATATATATATATATATTAAAATATAAGAATAAAAAACCTAAAAATACATGGTTGTGTTTAGAAATCCCATATACACTGTTTTGGAATCTTATGTAATATTGGACACTAAAAACTATTGTATCATCACACACTAAAAATTTATATTCATCAGTTGTATAAAATAAATAATCAAAAATATGAATTTCCAATTTTTAAAAATAATAACATTGTGTAATAATGTCAATTTATTGTTTGGGAATAAAATTTAGATTACTAAAATTAATATCAATAGTGAGGATAACGTTAAATGTTTTATTTTAATGAATATATTTTTTAACATTTCTTATTTTATATATTATAAGATAAAGGTAATATCTTACAAATAATTAGTCTAATATAATATTTAGTTACATATATAAATATGATAATAGTCATTCATTTGGTAATCAATACCCTATATGAATAGGTAAAATAATTTATTAAGACATTCATTTTTTCTAATATATATATATATATTAGATTTCTGAATTTTAAATATAATAATTCTTATTGATAAACTGAATTATATTAAATGGAGAGAAAATTTATGTTCAAAACTAAAAAAATTAATAGTAATTGGGGTTATTATCATGAATAAACCTGGATACCAATGTACCATGATACCTAACATAGATTGGATATGTCTCGAGGTGGATTCCCAATACCCTTGGGTTGGAAACTAAAACATTGAATCATTTAGGAAACAATAGAGAACAAATTTTCCAAAATTTATTTTAAGATAATAGTTAGAATTTAGTATTCTAAATACTCCCAATGGTAGAAAATACATGGGAAAAAGTTATAATTGTACCTAAACATATATATAAACTTCCCAAAAGATACAACAAGGTCAACCAAAAAAAATTATCAAAAACTCTAGTTTAAGAAGTGGAAGACAACTAAACCCATCTATATCACCACTCCATGGTCCCAAGGACAATAAACTACCAGAGCCTTGAAGATTAACATTCCCTTTGCTCGAACATGAAAGAAATAAAATCCACATGCACCTAAATGAAATGGTAGGGGTTGAGATATAAATCCCAGAAGGGTCCCGCCAATTGTTCCATAAACAATTCAATAACAATAAAAATAATTATTATTTCAATTAAAAAGTGTGAAAAGAAGGAAAAACCTTATATTTTCATATTTTAAACCAAATAATTATTTCATAATCAATATGATGAATGAAATATCCAAATTATTTCATATTGTTTTAATTAAAATTTTATATATAAATCTTTTATCAATCAGTGGGAATGAATAAAACATTTCAATAAACGATGGAATGTATATAAAAGTCAAATAATCACATTACTATTTAAAAATACATATGGTATAATAGTTCAGGTAATATGATCCTCCCACATCATAATAATAATGAAAACACTTGATAAGTGTCTTTACACAATCAGTCAACACCATATTAGTGTAACCCAATACGGGCTTCCTGCACTCCCAATAGGGGAACACATTATGGGATGTCATGACATAGATAGTTTGATAGATTATTCATCCTTAATATATATATATATATATATGGAGTAATGGTCCAATAATTCTAGACCTAGTTACTAGTAACCATTAATGCTGACTAGTGATTCAATGAATCAAGAAATGTGACATGGAATATTCCTAATCTTGAAATCAATACAAATTACAATTTCCTTGTTTTATGTTTTCGACATGTATTTCTAATTAAAAAACCAAAATATTGGATTTAATCAATTCATTATACTTAAAATAATATTTCACATTAATCCATTTTCTTAATATTCAATAAAAAATCAATTTATTAAATAAATTTTGAAAATCAATCCATCGATTTCCCTGAATCCACTACAAAATTGAATTTATTTAAAATTGTGGTTCTCATTGGATAATTTAAATTTCATTTGAAATACCACATAAAATACTCTAAATGAGGGGTTTAAAATACATTCAAAACAAATTTATATAAAACCAATCAATATAAGGTAACAATTGTAGGGTAATGCATCATGGAACCACCAACTTTTATCAAATGGAAAAATAAAACAACAGTAATAGGATCACTAATAAATAATGAGGTTAATGATAATAATAAATCTACCCTACGATCTTGATCCAAAAAAAATGTTATTATCCAACATTAAAATGATATCCCAACACTATATATGTTAGATAGAAAGTCTTATTTGAAGAAACCACGCCATAAGATATCCACTTAGAAATAGGTGGTTGAATGAGATCAAAAATGAGTTGATCCACCATAAAAAGGTTTTTGAGATGTCAAAACAACCACTTAGGATGATTTAAAGACCAATGAATCACGTTGAGGCTTAATGGGACGATCATCCATCTTAAAAAGGGTCTCTAGTATTATTAATAAAAACATCAAGGAAATTTAACCAAGAACAAATAGTTTCATGGTTGGGTCGCATGGTAATAGAAATTAAGATTCCTTATAGTGATCCCCTACTAGTAGGGTTCAGTGTTTCTCATAAGAGTTTTCAAGGGTTTTCATAGTTTGTTCAAACATGAAATCCATCACTATTCAAGGATTTACAGTTTTGACATGATTATAGAGTGGTTTGAAAAAACCATGAGCCTTCTAAAGGATCTCAACTGTGCTCACATTTTCCCTAACCATATTCTAACTATACACATCCCATTTGGATTCCAAAATTTCACTTGAAACAACCCAAATAAAGAAAAAACTCAAAAGAGAGAAAAATTCTCAATTAATACCATATTGAAGGTGATGGGATGTTACAATTTTCCCAATAAAAAATATTTCTTGAAAATTCAATTCAAGATATGTCAATATCAAAGAGATGTTGTTATAATTTTTTCATCATTTTCCTACCGACAACTTCTCATTTTAATTATATTCTTTATTTCAAATCACAAATAAGAAAGGTATCTTCCTCCAATGAAATTCCTTTTTCTCATAATCAATGATCTGGGAAGGATAATCAGTTATGGGTCAATCAAGATCAACATGAAGATCCTTATAGCTCATATTGTGAGATAGGTCTGAAAGATACAGCAAAGCAATGATATATTGACCACAATAAGTATTAATATCAACCATAATGTATGTACATAATTTTATTCCAAATTAGTGACATCATAAACACCTCAAAATGTCCCACAAACAAATGAGATGGCATCCCCTATTCCATAATCCATCGATGGGTCGAATGAAAGAAAAAACATAAAAAGAAATTGTCACCAACTAAAATTTACAATGTTTACATAGGATTGAAAACATATGAATTGAACAAACTCTGAATAGTAACCCTTCTCTGAAAAATTAGCTAAATATTCTATATTTTTATTGTAAAAATTTCATCCCATCCAGTAAAAACATTCTGATCTCTAATTTAGTTTCCCACCCCGAGTGACACATACCAATTTCATGATATGTTCGCCACATGAACATAAGTTCATCTCATCAAACATCATAGGTTTCTTAATTGTAGGGAGGAACTAGGGTGTGTCCTTGGTTTGACTCTACCCTCAATGATTTGTGTATTCATAATGATAAATTATTGAACTATATATAGGTAGCATAAATATTAATTATATAACCTATGAAATTTTAATATTAACCATGAAATATATATTAGAAAATGGGTGAGGAAGATAATTAATAACAGATATAAAACTATTTCCAATTCATGATTCTACACAAAAATAGGAGTACCAGGGATCATGGTACAATAATATATTGTATGCTATCCCAAAACAATAGAAGAATGGAAAATATACTTCATAAAATCTTCTTCACAAGTTTCATCCTAAGCCGCCAAATCTCTTTCCTAGGCAACATGAAAATCAATCAGCAAAAGCAGAATGAATCTCTTAATTCAATAATGTAATCAAAAAGTAAACTCGATTTCCAAATGATGCCTGTGTAGGCTGTATGTTATAAATATCTATAGTTTAGAGCCCATGATTTCGAAACCATTCCATTTCATTCGACAGTTACTAATAAATGTAACATATTATGATCAAATAGATTAATTTATAATAAAAAGGTAATCCTTGTTTTGGGTTCCAAAATGGAATCCCATACTAGACCACTTGAATCACACAAATCATGAATTCTGAATATGGTACCAATGTAAGGCACAACATGTATACATGGGCCAAAGTAAACTAGGAATCCCAAGACGGAAACCCCCTTGATTTTACATAATATGGGGGTCTCATTTCTCATGTTACGAAAAAGTGAATTCAAAATAAAAAATGATAATAGAAGATAAATCACATCTGTACAAGGAGGCTCATGATAATAATAAAATATGCTTCTCATACAAACAAACAAGTAAACCATCAGTCAAATTCATTTGATGAGTTTGAGCCTGTCTAAGGAAATATATTAAGAATATTAGGGGTCTCTATTAAAAATCCAATATAACCCAATACCTCATGTCCATCGAAGGAAATACATAGAACAATCCTTGTGTCACTCGAGGATAGTGACATTCAGTCTGTACCATGTATCACACAAAGGGGACTGAGTACAACCTAAGGCTTGGAATAACCATATTTCCAATGTACTTGTCCCTAGTTTATCTCATTGGGAACCGATTTCACTCATGAGTACATGTATAACTACCCAGGATGGCCACTACTATAAATCAAAGCATCTATCCCAGTGCATGAAGTTATAACCAATTGAGCACGACAATTCCAACCATGCGATCCTTAATATGGTACCTAGGTACTCTCACAACTCACATTAAGAGAGCCATATCAAATAAGATACATTATAAGGAAATCCATATGTTTGTAATTACATACCAACAAAGGAAAATCCCAATATCACAATCTCATCATAATCAAGAAATTAAAAATTAGCTAAAAAAATGGAACCATTTATATGTAAATTCATTAAAAGAAAGAGGTATATATTTGAGTAATAAGATCAAAACAATTAAGATAAACCATAGGCATAACATGTAAAAAATGAGATATAACCTTAGGAATAATTCGTTTTCATGCATCTAACATATATGTTATTAATAAAATCTCAATACCACTAGCAATAAAGCATTAAGAAGCACCACATCCAATTCAAACAAAAAAATGGGCTTGAGAATTAATCATTTTGAAATTCCAGTCACATTGAATGTAGAATAACCTAAAGCAGAAATTATAAGGAATGATGTAAGACATTCAGTGTAATAAGGACATGTGAAAACAATTTGAATTTATCATTCCCATTTTATAAAAATAATGAATCTACCAACAAGCATGAAAAGTGTAATATAACATTATATAAGTGTATAGACAATAAGAATTGTACAAATTAATTTTCAAGGGATCCAATTCATTGTTCCAAACTCATCTTTTATCAAACAATAAATTTAATTTTTAAAACCAATGTGACACCACACTCAAATGATAAGTAATTTTAGGCTATTTTGGATAGAACATCTAAAATAGAGTATCCAAAATCAAATATAACACCCTTGGATGAGTTTTCCTGAATTATAGGGTCCTTACAGACATGAAAAAACATTCCAATTCATTTAATTTTCATTAAAGAGGCTTCGACTTAATGATCCGACTAGTGGAATAATGACACGATGTAAAAAGGAGACACAAATTATAGTAAAGAGATTATGAACACTATCTAATAGTCATAGTTGACCATACATCTGATACCAAGGTGTGGTTCAACCTAAAAAGGAGTAAATTGATCAATTTAACAAACCCCCCAAAAAAATATGAAAAAAGGCCATTGAACCAAAATAACACAAAAGATGATGGAAAAACATAGAAATCAAGTTGTGTGGATGGTTGAGCTTACCATGAAATGTTTCATCTTCTAATGGTGAATGAAATGGTGTAAAATAGATGAAGATCTCAAAAACCATATGATAGGGAGGGGGAGAAGGAAATATATACAAATGGGGTGGAAAATCTTGGGTAGAGAGGATGGAGGATAGAAAAGGAGGTAAAAACATTTCATTATTGGAAGAAAATATTTTTACCCTCATTTTACACTCCAAAAATATTGGATGCATGGTTGGGAAAACCATGTACCAACAGTTTTTTAGGTTCCACATTACTATGAACATTGAATTAAAATTGAATATATTTTGAATAATCATGCACAAAATTTACATTTTCTCCATATCTGCAACTTGAAACACGTCACATAGGGATGAACCATCGGAGGCACAATTTTAGACAAACCATGTAGCCAAATTTCTCATACACATTTTTTTGTTCCATTATTCACACTATTCATAGACACCATATATATATCATTTTACCACGTAAGAATAGTTTAATGTTCTATTTAAATTAGTTATCCCAAAAATTAAATGGTCCACATTATTTGATAAAGCATGGACATTACATTCTCTCATCCTTAAGACCACTCATCCTTCAGTTTCCCTTTTTCTTGGTATAATGTCATATATGAAAATCCCCTACCACTACACATGTACATTGGCCTCTTGTTCACATGTCTCATCAAATACGAGTCCATTCATCCATATCACCTTTACTAGATAAGTTCACCTACCTTGTAGAACTTTTATACTATAATCAACGATATGAATCAAGCATTCCTCGAAGGACACTTCCACCTTATTCTTGATATCATCTGGCATAAAAGAATGAGATGGGTATAGATTATACTGTCCAAGATGTTAATTATGGAAGGAATCATGCATAGAACAACACCTCTATCAAAACTATAACCGATAGTATAGTAGTCCAGGTCAATCTCATATCTCGTAAGGGCCACCATACATCAATGATAACATTCATTATCACCTGATTCATTTTTGACCCTATCTAGGTGATACACACGGAAATTCCTGATGCCCCACCTTGAACTCAATAGTCCTACAAAAACGATTATTATATGAATTCTACCATGATTTATGTATATCCATATGCTTTTGAATCAGCTAGTCACAGTCTACAGTCTACTAAATGAGACGAGTACCCTATATAGATTCCTTACCTTCCTTAATCTAGTATAGAGGTGAATATAATAATGTACCATGTAGGGTCACATTTGAAGTCATCATTATTGATTCCCAAAATGTATTATTATAGGAAAACATAACTAAATAAATATAATTTTCCCAGGAACCACTAAAATGAATGATAAATTCCTATAGCACATCATTTAACTACTAAATCATCTACTCTGACTACCCATCGGTATGAAGTGATATGCAATACTCGAGAGCACCTGTGAACCCATTTCCCCCTGAAACCCATGGTAGAACCATGATGTAATCTCGGAATCTCTTTTCAAAATGATAGAAATAGGTATGCAATGATGTCACAATATCTCCAAGATCTACCACCTTTTAAACTCATCAACAGTGAATTATTCCCAGATCTATTGGATGTGTGTGAATTTGGACAGCCTGTCAATGATAACTAGTACTACATCACTGCATAAGGGATATGTTGGAAATCCTATCATGAAATAAATGGTGATGTATTTCCATTTTTTTAAGAATGGATAGAGGTTGTAGAAGCCCAAACTAGTCATCAGTAGTCTTCGTCCTCCTACTAATATTTGGACCACTGATTGATAAAACAAGTTATATTCCCCTTCCTACCTAGCCAGCAGAACTAACAATGCATGATGGTTCCCTATGATGGTGGCTATATGACCTCAAAATAATCTCTACAAACTCTGTAGGCTTCCGACAATCATTGTGGGCTTATGGGTTTTCGCATGGGAGACTATACCCTCATAGATTCCACTATTCATATTGATGAATAAAAAAAAGTTAAAACATAGTTCATAAATAATAATAATAATATGGAAACCTATATATGAATATAAACAATGAATGAAAAATAATAAACTCATGGAAGTAGACAATCATTAATAGATACAAAATGTTGTATACATCGTGATGCTGAATAAAAATAGAAGTACATGGAAAGGTGGTATAAGAATATACCACATTCAATCCAAAAACTACATTAGAATAAAAAAATTTATAAATATAATCTTGAGCATGTAATCCCTCATATTACCCAAAATATCAATCCTAATATGTAAGAAAATCATGCATCGAAAATAGCACACTTCCCATTATCATGTCTTGAAGTCACAAAGTCTACATGAGAACCAAATAGTTCATGAGCATGGTGTATGAAATAAATCTCAATAAGTCGTTCCCCATGGTTTCCAAACCATTACATTTCATGAAATAGATAATAATTATTGTTCCATATTATGATAATGAATTTAAATTAATAATAAACTTTTAATACTTTTTCTACGTTCCTAAATGGACTCCAATCCCACACCACCTTCTTTTTCCTTTCCCAGAAGTCTGAACAACGAACCATTGAAATATATTAGATGTATAATTGGAACAAATTAATCTAGTAATGAAAAAGGGAAACCCCCAAGATTTTTATTTGGATTGGGGTCACATTTTCTATGTCCCCAAGCAAGTTTAATCACAATAACAATTATAACAGGAGATATATCACAAGTGTACAATCATGATCATGATAAAATTTAAATAATAATATCATACGATGAAAGAAAAAATCAATCCCTAATATCCAGTAATGCAGTCTAAGGCCATCCAAAGAGATCTAATATGAATCCCAAGGGTCGCAAAGGGACATCCAATATAACCCAATAACTCGAGCATGTCTAGGTAATTCTATTTGACATCCTTTATATATCTTGAGGATGGTGACACTGATTCCACACCATGTATCACACATAGGTTTCCTCGTGTCTCCTAAGGCATGTGATAGCCATCTTTCCAATAGTCACATCTAATGATGATTCACTAGGGAACCAGTGTCACACATGAGTATATGTATAACTTCCCAGGCATCCCATACCTAGAAGGCTATTGAATCACACCCAGCACGTTGAGTTGTAACCAACTGAGCATGGATTGTACAACCATGAAGTCATATAAATGAGATCCATGTTCTCTCTCAGCCCGCATAAAGAGAGTCGTATCAAATAAATAACATGGATCTTGGTATATCAACGATTATTAGTAATAATTCATGATGAAAGGGGTTCAATGAAATACGGAAATGGCATGACATATGAAATTATGCATGTATTTTTTTCTAAAATATGGAAACTATCAACAAGCATGAATAAAAGAACATATGATTACTGATGGGTTTAAACCATAAGAATTATAAAAAACTCATTAACATGGGATTTAATTCATGGATCTATACTAAGGGTAAATAAATTAATCAATTTATATAATTATTCAAAAGATAAACCCCACTCAATGAATATGAAAACATAGGATATTTTGGATGTTCACCCACAAAAAGAGGTGGCCAAAATAAAAAACACACTTTGGGATGGGTTTCTCTGAATGATATGGTCAGAAAATATATATAATTTTTTTATTAATTTAATATGTATGAACATGACTTTTCTAGAACGATCTAACATGAAGAACAATGATGTGGTGTCAAAAATAAATGAAAAATAGTGGGATTGATAGTATAAACCAAAAAACATAGTCATATTACTCCACACGTCCTATAACCATGATTGATTTATCCTAAAATAGAAGAAATATGAATATTTAACAATACCCCTAAATTAGGGAAAATGAATTTTACACAGAAAAAACTAAATGGATGATTGATGAACTCATAAATCAACGAGTCATGAAGGTAGAGATTACGTAAATGATTTCGTAGCATTTGATGACAAAGGAAATGGATCCCAGAAGAAGAAGATCTTAGAAACCCTAGGAATGAAATGAGAAGAAGGAAACACACACACACCATAGTGGAGGAAAATCCAATGTGGATAGGATGGGGAAGAATAAATGGGGTAAAAATATTTCATTAATGGGAAAAAGTAACATTTGTTACAAGTTACACTACACATAATTTAACCACATGGTTGGCTAGACAGTGCACCAATTGTTCACCAACATGTAATTTACAAGGAAAATATCATGGAAAATGTGCATGGTTTGTATAAGGCCCATGCCTTATACATTACAAAATCTTACGATAGGTCAATAATTAGACATTGTGGATCTTTTCAGGTTAAGAGTTTTATAGAATTAAGCTAAAACTATTACATTACATATCAAGTAGTAAAAATTAGACACATCTACAATAACTATTTTTTTCACAAAAATAATGATCATTAAATAAATCAAGATTTATTTTCTTGATATTAATCTTATTGAATTCTTCCTTTTTCATACCCTTCCTAATACCCTATGAAAAAAATTTAAAAAAATGGGATGATAATTAAAAATATTATTATGGTTTATAAAATAAGTAATGAAAAACATTATTCCATAAATACATTCAAAATAATGAACTCATGCTATTCAATCATAAAACAAAAGAACTTTATAATACCTCATTAAATCATAAGAATCATGAATAACACATCAAATTCATAAATCACAAAGGTAACTTGTGTAATCCATTATATACTTGCATTTTATATTTCAAAGTTAAATAGAGAGTTACATTTGGAATTCCCATAATGGAATACTCCCAAAATCACTATGGATAAACATTTGATGTGTACCTCTGTCACGTTACCCAATACATTGGATAGCTTTCTTGGGCTCACCCACACATGGTTTATCATAGAACCACCCGTATATGTAAGAAATTCCCAAGAACTGTAACATAATCCTAACACATAAAACAAGCACAAAGAAATGATAACATTTCAACATTCTAATCACAATATATCATTTGATGATATTGAAATAATCAATACATTATCAAAATAATTTTCAATACCAAAACACCTATAAATTGTATATGGTATTTATATTTCTTTTAAAAACATTATGTCTTATTAAGGAAGCCAAATATGAAATAATGCTCGATTTTTCGGAAAGGTCGTTGTCGTCATGTACCTTATAAATAAACATTATTTTTGATGTTTGGTAAAACAATTTGAAGATAAAAGTTTACCAATGAATGAAATTAAAATTCAAAGTGGTTTATACACCGTATAAAATAATGTCATACATAAATCAAAATATTTCTTAGTGAAAGGTGATTGTGACAAATTCCATTACCTTGTGTCTGACTCATCATGTATGTTCATTTTTCATCCGAAATAACAACATAAGTTAATTTCTATGTGATTCATAACCTTTTTCCAGTTTATTATTCCTTTTATATCATTTACTACCATGTTATAAAGATTACATATTTAGTTATGTAAATATCAGTTGTTTTTGCAAAATTTAGTAATTATGTCAAATAGCATATGTGGTCAATATTCCATTATCTCTATAATGATATTCAATATTTAGATATCATATATATAATATATATACAGTATATATTTGTATTCATAATAGTATATAATATTTGGAAATAAGAAAATAAATGCACTGTTCATGGAGACAGTAGGCCGTACGTACGCATGAATGCTACTTTAATTTATTTTTAATATTTAATTGAATAAATCCTAAATGAAACATAGGTATATTATAAATCTAGTATAATATAATATTTTATATATGTTATGTTCATTAAAACCATCCTTTATACATCTATGTATGTCATAGACGTGTCATATCACTCTAAGGGGGCGGTAGTCCACACTTCCTCTAATGAAATTATCATATTTACACATTATGGAAAGCATAAAGGTATGAATTAAATAAGAAAAAAGAATCATAGAGACAATATATTTCATATATATATATATACAGTGCCATTATAATGGCCACATTAAGAGGTTGTTGTGGAAAATCGAACAATCATCGTTTCGTAAGACAGTAGTTCACCGTACATAGGAACAATAAGTAAGTGTCCATTAGATGGAGGAGTCTGTATGAGTAGTTTGAATCCATATCATAAAAAATCCAAATTTATTTAGGATACATGTGTTTTTATTTGATCAATGAATAAAAATATAATAGAGAGTGAAGTATTAAAATAATGGAAAGGATCATTAGGGATGATGCTACCTCTAAATCATGTAATTGCCATTGATCTGAGAAAAAAAGGCTTTTATGAGTTGCCTTCTGCCTGAGGTAAAGATTCCAGGAGGAAGAGAGGGATGTTGGGATCTTATTTGGGTAGTTTTGGATGATCAAAGGGGTTTGAGAGGTGTTATTAAATTGGAGGAGGTGATGCAGAGGGATGAGAGGAGCTTTAGGAAAGTATTGAAGTATTATAAAATGATTTTCAGATTCAAAATATCCCAAAGTTATTTATTTCAGAGATAATATAATTTCTTGTCGACACCCACTCAACCAAACGGTTTTAAATAAGACTTGGTAACAAATATATGATTTTATTTTATCTTTAACCCTTACTTATCTAATTTAACTCTTACCATGTCTTCTTGAATATTAATACTATATGGTTATTATAGCTACAATCAAATTCCAATCATACCTAAAGTGGTTCATTAATAAAATTGTATTCATTATCTAAGTCATATGGCCAGATAAAGTATTTTTAGAAATATTATATCATTTAGATAAATAGTTATTTTTTAAAATCATTTATTTCCATTTTCATAATAATAAAATCATTTCATTTTAGAAATTCCTTAAAAATATGATTCCGTCGAAAAATCATCATCAAATAAAAGATAAAAATTCACAATCCTCCATTAAAATTGTGTATATAATAAAATTTGCTAATATAAATTTATTTAATTATTTATAATATTATTTCTTTAAATCATTATTTACTAAGGTAATCACTACATCATCATTGCGTCATAAATATATTTATTAATTTGATGTCTACAAATTATAAATAAAATAAAGTGATATATTAAATAATTTTATATTTCTAATGAATATTTATAGTCGAATAAATATCTTATATAACATCATATAAAAATAACTTTAGTAAAAAAAGACATGTTTATGTTTTATTTTACATTAGTTTAAATTAATTCATCTAAAATTTAATTTTAAAATAAAAGTGCCTCTATGGGGTCCCAAAATCAACCCAAGGATTCCCAGTTTTTGAAATATTTCATCAAATAGTATTAGGACACATGTTAGCATAGTTTAATATTATTATTATATTATTTTTTACAATTATTTATCATATTTACCCTTTAACCATGGTAAATAAAATAATTACTGAAGTTATTATTCATAAATCTAAAAACAAAAGTTACCAATTTAAAAAATTTGGATATCGTGATTCCAAATATGGAATTAATTTTTCCAAATTCATTGCAAAAAATGGATTTGATAATTTTAAAAATAAATCTTGTTGTCACAACCAAAAAGTGTGTTTTTAATAAGTAAAAACTACCCAAAGATTGAAATATTTTTATGCCAAATTTAATTAGAAATTACTACCAATGACAAAAGCTGGATTAAATGATAAAAATATAATATAATTACACTTTAAATTCAATTAAAGTTATTATCTAACTATATAAATTAATTATATGAAAGGACCTTTTTGACATAAAATGTTGTATTTTTCACTACTCATTAGAAAATGATCTTTATCAAAAAAATACAAAAAAATGACCCAAAGTAAATTTTGATGTCATGCTTCTAAAAAGAGGATATTTTTTCCAATAGAATATATAAAAGTGAAAATAACTCTATTAAAAAGATATCTCCATCGAATGGAGTTAAAACTACATTTTAAAAATATTAGAGTATTTATGCTTAAAATTTCATTCATTCTCATTTTATGCTATAAATTTTACAGGATAATTGCAGAAAAATAAACATGTTTAATCGTAATATGGTTATTTCTAATAATTATCTTTAATACAATGGATAGTAATTAAATACCATTTAACATAATAATATTATATTATTATTATTACTTTCAAGTATGACTCGGCCTTGTATGCAACATAAGATTTCGGAGAAAACCACTGTTGTGTGTTAGGAACATCATCGAACATAACATCCCCATTAAATTATAAATAATATTTAATTCATAAATTTTAGAAAATAAGAAAATGTAATATTAATTACTTTCCTGGGATGTTACATCCTTCCACAATTTTAGTAATTGCATCCTCACTATTTTTATTCAATTATCAAATAAGTGGGGGTATTTATCCATCATAGCATTTTTCAGATTCCTATTTTTCTTCTTCAACCATATGGTTTTTCCAAAAAAACGTTTTCATGATAATTACCTTATCCCGCAACACATACTCTCTTTGGTTAAGAATATTTACTGGATGTTCCTTGTAAAACGTTTTCTCTTCCATGTGAACATCCTCTGGACTAAAAGCATGAGATGGATCCAAAATATACATTCTCAACATTAAAAAATGAAAAATATTATCTAATAGGGATAAATATGGATGTAAAGACACTTTGTAAGAAACTAAAAAAACATTATCTAAGATTTTATAGGGTCTAATGAACCTCATACATAGCTTTCCCTCTGTACCAAAACTCATCACACTTTTCCATGAAGAAAAATTTAGAAAGAAATCATCACCAACCTTAAAAGAGATATCATTCCTCCTATTATACACATTTCTTTTATACATGCTCTATGTTATTCTCATGTGATTATAAATCAAATGATCTTTTTCTACCATCAATATTACCAATTATGGTCCCATCATCATCCTGGCACCTTATTCATCCCAAAAAATAGGAGTTCAAAAATACTTTCCATATAATGATTCTAATGATGAAATCTGTATGGTAAATTCAAATCTATTATTATAAAAAACTCATCCAAAGATATATATTGGTCCCAATATCCCTAGTTATTCATTGAACATGAACATAACATATCACCCAATGTCTGAATTTTTTGTTTTGACTGCTCATGTGATTGAGGATGTAAAGTTATACTAAAATTTAAATCATTTCCCAATGACATCTAAAGGCCCTTCAAAAAATTAGTACTAAAATTCTGATGAAGATTAGATACAATGGAATGGGGAACTCTATTTAACTTGACTACCTCTTTAATATATAAATGATAAATTTGATGTAGAGAAAGAGTATCTCGAATAGGATGAAAATGAGTAGATTTAGTAAATCGATCTATAAAAACCCTGATTGCATTGTTACAAAGAAAAGTATTTAGTAATCCGACTATGAAATCCTTGGAAACATTTTCCCATTTCTACTCTGTCATTTGAAAAGACTGAAGCATCCCATTCGGTAATTTCAATTATTCTTTAAACTATTGACAAGTTAATCACTTCACAGTAAAGTTGGAAATATCTATTTTCATTCCACCCCACAAGTAATATTCCTAGAGATCTCTATACATTTTAGTACTTCTTGGATGAACTGAAAAAAAGGAATTATGGGCTTCACATAACAACTATTTCTCCAACAGTGAATCACGTATAACAAATAAATTTCTTCCAAACCTCAAAAACACAATCATTATCAATGTTAAATTCTGGTAACATATACTTTCAAACCAATTCTACCTTTTTCTGCAACTCAACGTCTACTTTTTGTGCTCTCTTAATTATGTCTGATAAAGATGATTAACATCCACCTGAAACAAAAAAGTAGAATTCCCTGCACAAAAAACAACTAATACAAAATTCTTCAAATAAAAAAACCAATGGATCTCCTACCAAACAAATCATGGTTAATGTAGTACTAATCATTGGAATCAAAGAATCATCCACTTTATTTTCATTTACAAAATGTTAATGGTTCGTGAATTCATAATCCTTGATTAATTATAGGCATAAACTCTGTCTCATGTTTAATTATTTCTGAGTAAATATATACTTCAATCAATAATGATCAATATATATTCCACACTTTACTCCATACAAATGATGCCTCCAAAATTTTAATGAAATAACAACAACAACTAATTCCAAATCATGTGTAGAGTAATTTATCTCATGAGGTTTCAACTAACATAAAGTATAAACAATTACCTAATGAATATGCATAAAAAAACAACCAATTCCTTTCAAAGAAGAATCCATATATATATATTAAATTCACCATTTTTGGAAAGGGACTGTAAAACTAGAGCATTCACCAATCTTATTTTAAATTCCTATATTCATTCATCACATTCATTTGTACAGATAAATGTAACACCTTTTCAAGTTAACTTAGTCAGTGGGCCAGATAATCATGAAAAATTTTCAACAGACCTCATGTTATAATTTTCTAAATAAAAAAAACAATGAATGTCTATTATATTTGTCGCTCTAGTCCATTCATTAACAACTTTTGATTTAGAAGGATCAACAGTTATGCCATCATTAGAAATACTGTGACCATGGAATTAAATTTTGTGTCAAAAAATTTACAATTATTGATTTCCCCATACAGTATCTTTTATATTATGCTTTTCAAGGCAACCCTTATATGACTTTCATGCTTCACATTAATTTTAAAATAAAAAATATCACCAATAATCCCAACAACATACTTATCCATGAACACATATAAAATTTTATTCTTAAGATCCATGAATATAATGGGTTCATTGGTAAACCCAATAATAATAACTCCAACTTTATAATGGCCTTATCTAGTACAGAACGTGGTCTTCTGAATGTATTCTTCCTTTACATTCAACTTCTGGTAGTCCTACCTCTTGTATATCATTAATAAATACTGAGCTCCTTGGATCTAATAAAAAAAATATCGATATAACGCAGAGGATACTTTTTCTAAATAGTGATATTATTCAAGGCTCTATAATAAATGAAAATTCTCCTTGAATTTTTTTTAACAAACATGACTGGAGCACCCCAGGTGATGTGATTGGTCAAATGAAACCTTTATCTAATAACTCCTACGATTGTTTCATTAACTCTAAAAGTTCAATTTGAGCCATTCGATCAGGGTGTTTTGAAATTGTCTTATCATTACAAACTAAGTCAACTATACATTCGACTTCTTGATCAGTTATTATACCTAGGAATTCATCTGGAAAAAATAAACATAATCATTGGCCACTGGTACATCAATAACATGAACAGTTCTATAGTTTCCAATGATATGTTCAAGGTAATTTTTATTTCTATATGATACAAGTTTTTCAGCTTCCTAATATATTATCAAAATTAAGGGTTTTATCCCAAAAGAAACTGAAATTCTTTATCAAATGAAACCACTTTAGCTCTGCATTCATTCATAGCATAATAAATATAGAGGTAATCCATACAGAAACTAACATCCAACTATACTAGTGTGAAAACAATATGGTTTGTAGGTAGATTCTTTTTGGACACATGGACATGAAGGTTCATATAATTTCTTTTTGCCTCAATATATCCTCTAGGTGCATTTACAACATGTTTAGAATTTATATCATTAGATGGAATTATTAATTTTCTAGAAAAATCCCATGGAATGAAAGAATGTGTAGACCCCGAATCAAATATTAATTGGAATAATCTAAAGGAAAAAATAGTTTACCTGATAATACATCATTTGAATGACAATATTCTACTGAAGTAGTTGCAAAATATTTCACTCCCCATTTTTTCATGCATTCTGGCTTCTATCTTTCATTTGTGTCTTTTTTTGGACACTCATTTGTAAAATGACTCATTTTATTACACTTAGAAAATTTTACTAATTGTAAATAATATTTTTTATTACAATTACCCAGATATTTTTAGTGAAATTTCAAGCCTTATGGCCCATTTGACCACATTGGATGAACTTACCAAAATTCCAAAGTCATTCCCTAGGGTTAATTTTAACATAATTTTCACAAACTATAAAATTATGGTTCTTACCATCATACTTTTTTTAAGAGTTCTTCCCATTAATCTGCCACCTCAACTCTTTATTCTGTTGTTTGTCAATGAAAAGTGACCATTAGAAAACACTATTTCCACCACCACCCCCATCAAACAAATTTTTCATAACTTTTGAACTCACGAGAAGCTAATTCCTTTAGATACATAGTCATTAATCTTGAGTAAAAATGATTTATTTTACTATCAGGACCCCATATAAAATTTTCTGCAAACCTTGATAGTCGTGTGAATTTTACTTCATTAGAACCCACAAATTCATTTGCCTACATCTATTCTAGTATTTGTATATCCATCCTATGACAGACAGTCATAGGAAAATATTTCTCAAGAAACCTACCATTGAATTAATCCCAATCAAGAGTATCAATCTCTTCATTATCCTAGATATTTTTAACCATCGACCACCACTGATTGGATTCACATTCAAACGGTAAAACAAGACTAACCTTTTTATGTTCTAAACACACCCATGATATCAAAAATATTTCCAATGCATTAATCAACCCATCTTCTAGCACATAGTCAGATGATCCTATGAATTATAGGGGATGTTGCCTCATGAAATTCCCTAATACTTACGTGTTCCTTTTTGGTTGATCTGGATGATCTCATTCATTGATACCACAAATATTTATAGTTTATTAAACTATTCCATCACTACAAAAAAATGTATCAGTTTTGATTTCGACCATCTCATGTAGCTTATTTGGAAGGTTGTTTTCCTCTTAATGTAATCCCATCATAGATTCCCATTTTCCTCTGCGGAAAGCCATTCTGAACACCGAAATATATTAGGCGATGCAACGTGGTAATATTCAAACACTATATTATTTCAATCTTATCATAAATTAATTAACATAACAATATTATAATTCCAAATGTTTTCTAAACTATCCTCTGAGACCAACTATAAGGCCTCAGACTTAAACATTTCTTAATCTGGATTTATGTCAAGAATTAGATATTATGGATCTTTTTAGCATTATAATTTTAGAGAATTAGTCAATAACTATTACCATACATATAAAATATTACAAAGTAGAAACATCCACTCTATCCAATTTTTTTTACAATAATAGAAATCATTAAATAAAACAATAATTCATTTCTTGATATAAATCTTCTTCAATTATTCCTTTCAATTAACCTTCCATATACACTGTGATTTATTTTTCAAAAACTTGGGATATGCATCAAAAAACTACAAGGGTTATAAAATAAGGAATGAAATACATTAGTCCATCAATACATACACATTAATGAACTCGTTTTTTTCTATCCTATAAAATAATCTCTTTAGCATACCTCTTGAAATCATAAGATTTATGAATAACATATAGAAATCATAAAACATAATGGTAAAATTAGGCATCCATAACATACAAACAATGAATCATTCCCAGCTATATATAGAGTTAGTTTTAGAATACCCATCATGTTATATTCCCTAAATCTCTTAGATGTAACATTTTACGTATACCTCTTTCATGTTAAGCAATTCATTGGAGAGCTCTCTCAGGCACACTGTCCTTTGGTTTACCAAAGAACAACGTGTGCATGTATGCAATGACCTAGAACAATAACATAATCCTAACACAGAAAACAAGCATAAAAGAATGATAACATTTCCACATTCAAGTAAAATATATCATTTAAAGACATTGAAATAATAAATCCATTATAAAAACAATTTTTAATAAACAAATACATAAAAAAGGTATATGATTTTTATATTCCTTTTAAAAACATCATGACTTGATAAGGAAGCCAAATATCACAAAATGCTCACTATGAAAGAAAGGTGAGCTTCATCATGTACTTTGAAAAGAAAAATCCTTTTTTTCATTTAGTAAAATTCTTTGTAGAAAATTTATTCACTTTTAATGAAATTAAAAGTCAAATGGGTTTATACACCGTAAAAAAGAATGTCGTGTATAATTCCAAATATTCCTAAATGAAAGAAGATTGTGACGAAGTCCCTTACTTTGAGCCTAACCCATCAAATTTGTTCCCTTGCCTTCCTAAATAATAAAATTAAGTTGATTTATAATTTCATAAGAACCTTTTTCATGCTTATTTCTTATTTATATCACTTATTACCACATTATAAACATTACATAATTATTTCAGTTAGTATCAGTCATTTTTTCGACATTCGGTACTTGAGTCAAATTGGCAATGTGATCAAAATCCTATTATCCCTAGAATGATATTAATGATTTATAGATCATATATCATATATATATCTTGTATATATTTTTATTTATAATAGTACATATCATTTAGAGATACGAAATTAATTTCATCATTCACGAAGATGGTAGGTAGTACGTATGCATTAACACTAATTCAATTTATTTTTCATATTGATAGAATAAAAACTAAATTATATATAGGTATATTATAATTACATTATAATATTATATTTTATATACATTACATAATTTAATTAATTTCATCCTTTATATGTTGCATGTATGGCATGAACGTGTCATATCACTTTGAGGGGGTCGTAGTCCGCAATTCCTCAAATGAAATAATCGTATTTGAACATTATAAAAATCATAATTGAATGATTTAGAAAAATAGAAACATAGAGATAATATAAATCATATATTAATACAATTCCCTCATAATGGTCACCATGACAGGTGGTAGGGAAAAATCAAACAATCATCGTTTCGTGAGGTAGTAGATTATCATACATGGAAATGATATGTTCGTATCCATTAGATGGAGTTGTGTGTATGTGTAGATAGAATCCTTCTCCAAAATATACTATTATATTTACAATATTGGTGTTGTTATGTAATCAATGAATAAGAACAGAATTGGGAGTGATGAAGTAAAATAATTGAAAGAAACTTTAGAGAGGATATTTCCTATAAAACGTGTAACACCCTTTGATTTGAGGAAAATGGATTTCATTATTTTTCTAATGCCTAAGGTAATTTTTCTGAAATTATTAGAGGGATGTTGGGAGATTATTTCATCACATTTTGGATGATAAAGGTTTCTTGAAATGTGTGATTAAAGGGGTGGAGTTGGTGCCCTTTTACAATATAGCGGAGGGGCACTTTAGGAATGTTTGAATGTATTATAAAATGATATTTTCATTCAAAATGCACAAAAGTCATTTATTTGAAATATAATATACTTCTGAGTCGAAAAACACTCAACCAATAGGTTTTATACAAGTCTATGTCACAAATTTAATCTTCTAATTTATCTTTAACCCTTAGTTAACTAATTTATTTATTACCTTGTATTCTTTTATATTGATACTATATGGTTAATATAGTCACTATAAAAATACAACTGAACATCTAGTGGTTCATTAATGACATTTTAATGATTATATATTTCATTTGGCAGAATAATATATTTTTATAACTATTATATCATTTTATAAAATAGTATTTGTTTAAAAAACACATTTATGTCAATTTTATATGATTCATATCATTGGTTTTAAAAAAATCCATTAATACTTGATTATTTAGAAAAACATCATTAATTAAAATATAATAATTCATAATAATTCATAAAATTCGTGGATGGAATAATAAGTTTTAAAATAAATTTGAATTAATATTAATTATCTCATTTATTTATATCATTATTTAATAAGGTAATCACTACATCATCATTGTGACATAAATATATTTATTAATATGATATCAAAAAATTATAAATAAAATACCATGATGTAGGAAATATATCTAGATTTATAATTATATTTTATTGTCGAAGATATCATTAATATAAACCAATATAAAAATTATTTTATAAAAAAGACATGTTTCTATTTTTTTTCTTTAATGCAAATTAATTCATAGAAAATTACATTTTCACATAAATAAGGATGAATGGGGTCCAAAAATCGTCCCATAGATTGCAATGGTCATGTAAATTGTCTAAAATAGTAGTAGGACTTGTGTTACGGTCGTTTAATATTATTAGAATATTAATTTTTACCCTTATTTAGTAGATTTACCTTTCAACCAAGGTAAATAAATAATTACTTAAGCTACTATTTATAATATCTAAAAATATGAGATACTTATTTTCACAATTTGGGTCCCCCGATTCCAAATAAGGAATCTATTTTTCAAAATTGATAAAATATAAATGGAATTAATTAATTTAAAATTAATTTAAGTTGTCAAAACCAAAAAGCGTGTTTTTATGAAATTAAAACTACAAAAATGTAGACATGTTTTTATGTAAAATTTAATTTTGAAATTACATAAAATGACAAATATTGTATGAAATGATAAAAATGTAATCCAATTACACCTTAATATGAACTAAAGGGAAAATATATTTATATAAAAAATTTAGATGAAAAGATTGTTTGGACATAAAATGTGGAATTTTTCACCATACATTAAAAAATGAACTTTATCTTAAAAATAATAAATAATTACCCAAAATAAATTTTTATGTCTTGATTCTAAAAAAGATGTGTATTTTGTCCAATAGAACAAATAAAAGTGAAGAAAACTAGATTTAAAAAAGGTTTTCCATCAAAAGTTGGTAAAACTACCTTTTTATAATATTATAGTATTTATGCTTAAAATTAGATTCATTCTCATTTCCAGCCTCTAAATATTATTGGATAAATGTAAAAACATTTAAAAAACATGTTTAATCATATTATAGATATTTTTTTTCATTACCACCAATACAGAGTCTACACATTAAATCATTTAAAATAATAATATTATATTATTATTTATTGAATACGACTCAACCATGTGTGGAACATAAGATTTCGGAGAAAACCATTCTTGTGTGTCTGGAAAGCCATCAAACATAGCATCCAAATTATAGAAAAATTCATATTTAATTTAAAAATATTAATAAATATGGAATTGTAATATTCTTTATTTAATAGGGTCGTTAATGTTGGACTAACTATGTGAAAACCATTTATTTCCTCACTTTTCAGAAACATACAACATGTCGCATTAGTGTGTGCCTTGGGTAAAAAGGTATTAGAATAACCATGTGGCATAGTCTGTCTTCCCAATATTTGATGCATCAGGCTTAAAACTAGACACTGATGACCTTGAGACCCCATTTAAACCCATAGCCATCATTTCAAGGGATGTTTTAAGGAATTAAAAAATTAATATGGTATATAACTACGGATAAAGACCACATGTTACATCTAACCAACATAAGTTATACTTACAAGGTTAACCATACATGGCATAAAATGGAGCCATAAAAATTGAATTATAGTAACAATTATAATAATAAAACTATCTCATTCATAGATTGACATCCCAAAATCAAACAAATTAATGAAATTATGTACTAATAATGTCTTCAAAATCCTAATAGATCCTTATAACCAGCAATCCATATACCAAATATATGTAATTCTAAATCATACTTGAGGTCCAAATGCCTCATGGCGGCCTCTCCAAGGGATAAGTATAAGCGAGATCTCTATATAAAACAATAAATTAAGGTATTCCATGAAATATGACAATATCCTACACATATAGAAGTCACATATCCACATATATTGTTGTCTAGTGGATGGGTGAGAAATGAGATGATTTTTTGTACCTGTTCATTAAAACCCTAGTCATATTACTTCCATGAGGTCTAACAACATCCCTACCATGTAATCCATAGCGTTATAAACCAAAATCTAAATTCGCATTGTATGTGTATGATGTAATACTGATGGTCTCTAGTTCTAAGACATGAATTGTTGATAATTACAACAATGAGAAACAAAGATATATATATATATATATATATTTATACTTGGAAACTATAATAATAAATTCATAACATAGAAAATAATTTCTCATCAACAGATCATTGCACACTGAGATTCGTGACAACCGTCATCAAATATTTTTTATGGGAAATGTTATAAAAACTGATTATAAAAACAGATGATTTCCACGTATGATAATTTCCATATACCAATGGTCTCCCCACAATATAGAGAGTCCCAATTTATTAATAATTAATCATTAATCTACTACAACTCAATAATACTATCTAATGATAAATGCTCTTATGAAAACATTTTAACAGAACTTCAGACCCTTTTTCCAAGACTCCTAACTACAATGAGTAAAACACACTATTAAAATCAACTATTTTTATGATTCGTTCACATCCAAGATTTAATGATTCCTATTAAAATCATCAACAATGATATTTCTCTTCCTGAGGGTGTATGTAACATCAAAGTCTAAATATTTTATGCCCTCCATGCAATACATTTGAATAATGATCAAATATTTTTGAGAGAATATATAACTCAATATTTAATGTTTGTAATAATTATTGAACCATTCCCTATAAAGGTAATGTCCACAACTCTTATGATCATTCTTTAAACTTGGATATTGAGACCATTGGTCAACTAATTCTTCTTATTTATTCTACGCTATCTAGAGAAATTTTATTGAGACCCAATCAAAACATAAATGAATATAACACAATTTAAGATTAATATTCATTACATTACAATGAATCATTCCTAAGAAAATTAATTATTTACTCTATTTCCAAACATGGAAGAAACATATTCTATCACAGTGAATGATTTTCAACATCTACTGTAATGATCTCCACCTTTAATAAATCTACCTAAAACATATCTTGATAATCTTGGGAAAGGAAAAATTAGAAGGGGTGATCTCAGATGCTCAGTAAGGGGAAAAAAGTAAATTTGTATTCAAATAATGAACAATGGGTATGGAACTTGATGATAACACATGAATATCACACATAGCATATTAGTGATGAGAATAAATGTTAGAATTTTATAATTCATTGGTCATAATAAGATTAATATCATAATTCATTATTGTTAAACATCTCAATAAAACATAGAATTATTGATGACACATAATCATATAATATGATTTTTGTAGTGGCTATGTAATCTCTTATACGGCCATCTTGGTAGAATGTGATCACTCCCCATACTATCTTGGTAGTTATGGTTTACTACCATGGCCATTTTAGTAGCATGAGTTCACTCTTCATTCCATCTTGGTAGTCATAGTTTACTCCCATGGAAATATTAATATCATTAGTGAACTACTTATAGAATCATGGTAGTCATGATTCACTACCATGGACAAATTAGTAATCAAATATCATTACCAATACCATCCTTGTATATCTAATCAGATATAAATCATTAAATATAGCATTGGATGGAGATATAGATCACACCCATGTCATTATGAAATCATACAAACATTTTCCACGATATCATAAATAACAAAATCATATCTCATGAATTGAAATGAGTATTATAAACATGTAATCATATCATAATCTATGGAAAACATAGGTTTCGTAATCATTTCATCAAAATAATAACCCATGAAAAGGAAATAGAAATTATAAACATATAGCCCATGAGAGAGAAAAATATTTCATAAACATGTAACCCAATAATGAGAAATGTTTTTAAAAAAATATAACACATGAATGAGAAATGGGTTTCATAAAAATTTACCTTGGTAAAGAGAAAAATTATTTATAAATATGTAACCCATGAATGAATAAGGAGTTTCGTAAATATATAATGCATGAAAGTGAAATTAGTTTTATAATCATATAACCATTGACAGAGAAATAAGTTTCACAATGACAATGAAATTGAGCATAACCCATTCAATGAAATAATATGAATGGAGCCTTTAGATCATTTCCCAGTAACATCAATATATTTCATCTTAGAAGGAAAATAATTTGGAAATATATTTCGAAATTCTTTTTGGGGAAAATATTTTTTCATCTTTAGAAGAGAGTTTTAAATAATGAAAATCTTTTAAAAATAAATTTCTTATAAACTTCTTTGAAAACATTTAAAGAAGTCATGAAATAATTTTTAAAACCTTTTTCCTTCAAAACATATAAAATTAGTTTTAAATATTTTTAAAAATAATTTATTTGAAAACGGACTGGAATCTTATAAGGAAATCTGGAAAATGATTTCAAATCCTTTTCATTGAAACTAATTTTAAAACATATAAATCAATATTGAAAACTATTTTAATTGAAACCCAAATAAAGGGGATTGAAAATTTTATGAAACCAATTTCATTGAAAATAATTTGAAAACATAAAATTAAGGCTTAAAAAAAATTTATATCAATTTTCATTGATAACATGTTAAAAAATATTGACAAAAGTTTGATAAAATGTTTCTTGGAAAATCACATTCATAAATAATTTTTTATTAAATAAACTTTTATAAATGAAATGGAAGTTTAATGTAAATGATTATGGGTAAATAAATAAATATTGTATGAGTTAATGAGAACATTCCTTTTTCCTAGTAAAAAGGGTAGGAAAGTTGCATTTATTAGAATGTGACAATAAAATTCAGTTGAAAATATCGGTAAAAGAAAAAAATGGGTAAAAAACTATTCTAAATATAATTGTATAATTTTAAAAAATTATTGATAATCCTTTTTGAGTACATATTTTTTAGGGAACACAGATTTACGAAAGAATATAGTCTAGAGTATGGATTTTATAAAAGCACATTCTTAACTATTATATGTACCAATGATTTGAATAAAAGGTACCAATATATGAATAAATAATTAATAACTAGATGATATGAAAATTAATTAATTTTATTTAGAGACAGATGAAAATATTTCATCGATGGATTTATAAAAATAATCATTCTTTAAAAGTGATGAGATTGTCTCAATAAACTCTTAAAACATGGTAAAATGGGGTAATACTAACCATGTAGGAAAACAAAATGTGAAACATAAAATTTCTTGAAATGAAGTAAATTCATTATATAACATGTCAAATGTAATTACATACATATCTATGGATAATATAGGTATATAACAAAACATGAGTCTCAAAGAAGAAAATTGTAGACAAAACTATTTCACTGATTGGGTAACTTTGGAAACATAAACCCCGTGAAAAAGAGGTCATAAAAAGGATAATTTATTACCCATAAATTTATTTATAAGATACAAATAATACAATAATGGGTAGTACATATGACACAAAAAAAGGAATGTGTGGTAAACATATCATGCATCTCATGCAAAAGAAGTGAGATGAAATTCCATAACCATGTGCCTTGATGCTCATCGTACTCATTCAAGATACATTTATAATAAAAATAAATTTATTATAAATATTTTAATGTCTTATATTCTTATATATAATACCATATATGTTTTTTATGACATTATATTACCCTCTTATTTACAATTATATGCTATGATTTCATTTTAGATAATATTCTTATTGTTATTGTTATGTGTCTTCATTTTTTGTATCATTGGTACATAAACATAAATCATGATTAAATAATGTAAAACATAATATAAATAAAATTTCTATTAATTATATTTTTATATAATAATCTATATTTTAAAGATTTTGGGAAATGGAATACACTATTCATGGAGACGGTAAACTGTATATATGCATGAATGCTATTTCAATTTCATTAGTTATATTGAATGAATGCTTAGAAATGAAATATATTTATATAATATAATTATAGTATAATTAAAAATCTAGATATTTTGTATAATTTCAATAATCCCATATATAATACATATAATGAAGCGTGTGAATGAATCACATCGATTTGAGGGCGTGGTAGTCCACACTTCCTAAAACGAAATTATCGAATTTTCACCAAATGGAAAGTAAAATGATATGTATTGTAAAAGTAATATATATATATAAAATACATAATAAATATAATATAAAATATATATAAATATATTTTCCATCATAATTTTGACCATTAGGTTTTGGTAAGGAAAAATGAACAATCATCATTTTGTGAGGTGAAAGTTCCCCAAATACATATATCGAATGTTCATTACTCATTAGATATATTTTTATTTAATTATTTATTGAACCATTTTAATAATGAAATAATATTATATATATAATTCTGGTTTTGTTTTAAAATCATGGAATAAATATATTGGCGTGGTTTGATAAGGAAAATAAAATAATGGAGCTCGAGAGAAGGCATTACTTTTTAATCTGTTAACACCTATTGGTTTGTGCCAAAATGATTCTATGGGAGAATTTTGGACTTAATAGAAACATAAAGGATGAATTTATTTATTTGAGTTAGTGTATAGGAATGATCATGGATGAACCTAAATGGATTTATAGTTGTAAAGAAGAGGGAGAGGTGTTGGCATTTATAGAGTAGGATGAGTGTCACTCTTGTAAATATTTATAGTGGGAACTCTACCCACGTTTTTTATTTTTAGGGTGGACAAAATAATGATCCAATTTAATGAAAAACGAGTATAGGTTCTACATATTTCCATTAAATGGATTTTTAACAAGTTTCTATGCCTTTTTGGGTCTTATATTATTGATTTAGTCCTTAGTGATGCGTAATTTTACCATAATCGATGCCATTAATTTTAAATACATTCACTTATATTTTGGTAAAAAACTAATGTGGAAATATTAAAAAATTAAAAATTGTTATTATAATCATTATGGAGTTCATTTTACTAAATTCCAATCATTTAAGTGGTAGAAATTAATTACAAATCAACCATGTAGTTGGGTCGACAATGTAGGTTTTCGAAGGTAATATGATTAATATATTACTGTGTTTTATTCAGAATTTCATTTTGAAATTTGTTCCAACAATCCCAATAATATTAATTGAAAAAGAATTATTCTAAATAAAATTTTAATACCAATTAAATTATATTATAACCTTATAAATAAATTATATTAAAAAAACGTTTTGAATTAAAATCCACAAGTTTAACTATTCATTAAAAAAGGAAACCTTATAAAAAAATAAAAAAATGTTAATACCCTAATTTTTATGTTTTTCATCCAAATAAAAAGTTTATTTTAATATATTATATCTATAAAAGTTTTAAAATTTAATTTATAATGTGTTATCCATTAAAAGGTGTTAAAACTACCTTTATAAAAAATACATGGTTTTATGCATTTAAATAAGTTTTTTCTTTTCATGTGTATATCCAATCTATTGGATGGATACCAAAAATATTTTATTAAATAAATAAAATATATATAACGTTAATACAACTTCGTAATTTAATTAATTTTACTTATTAGGTTAGAAAATCTTTGTTACCATAAAAGTATTACATTTTTTTTATATTCAATCAGTTTTCATATTCATTTAAAATTACTTTATAACCTATAAATTCCTCAAATATTTGCCTAAAAATATTTTTTAAAATATTATTTAATAATTTCATTACCATTAATTTTAGTACTAGCTTATATCTTATTAAATATTAATTTTTTAATAACATATTATTATATTGTAAAACTCAATCATTCATATTACGCAAGCCAATGAATAATGTAATTGTTCCGTGTACAGAATGTTAACCTCAGTTTTATTATTAGATAAATATAAAATTTATGATATGTTTAGTGAACAATTAAATTGGTGTGGCATATAATGCTAGAAAAACATAGTGATTTAATATAAAATAAAATATTTTCTCCGTTATGTGATATTTAAAATATCCCAATTGATAAATTAATTAGAAAAAAATTATTCAAAACATATCTTGGTGTAACATTCTACACCTCTTAAAATGAATTTCAATCTTGAAATCCATCTGGGTTATAAAAGGATGAATACATGACAATATCATTAATATAAATCCTAATCATAAAAAATGATATTAAAACTTCCCATAAAAAGGGAAATTTGCAACCAAATTGGTCACCCAATGGAACATATAATTGGGTTTCCACCAAGGATAACATAGGGTGAGAGTGAATATTGGACAAGGAGGGAAATGTAAACATTTATAGGGAGTGATTTAGGTTATCAATCAAAAACATGTGTTTGATAATGGAAAATATGGTGGCCTCAAATTCATAAAAATGTGATGATTTAAAGTGCAAAGTGTTCCAAAAAATAATGTATTAGGGAAATGAAGTTTATTTTGATCATTATCCTAATGTTGATTAATTATTTTATTGAACAAGAATATACGAAATATTCATTACATGAAATATTCTTATATTCATAATACCATTCATTATTTGTACTTTTATTAATTTATAATTAAAGAATTACATAATGTATTGGACATCCGAAAATTAAATTTGAAACTTAAAGTGCTATAATATACTTTTAACAGATCATAAAGTCCATAAAAGAAAGAAATGTATAATGACTTATCTATAAATATTTATAAAAACCCAATATGATTAACAATTTAATCAATAAACATAAAATTAAATATAATGCTTCGTCTTAAATAGTTATTCATCAAAAAAATTGTACATTAACCAAGAGACCGCATATACCAATGGATGATGTGTAACCCATATCTTCATTTACTCATGGTTTCATGACATGTGGCCTTTCCATACCTGATTCTTCATCAACCAACATACAATATTTTCTTTTCTAAAACCACCCTCATATAATTTTCAAAATATGATGGACATCCCTGAAATAATGATAATCTTAAAATATTATTTTAACAAAGGTTTGGAATTAAAAAACGTGAATAATTTATTACCCTAATGTATAACATATATTTTTCATTAATGGTTAACAATATAACCCTTATCGATGATGAAAATACAAAAAAATTGAAGGATTTTCATGAAATCAGCTTAACATTGATCTCCCATATATTACAAAGAAGGTCTTCGTTGTCACATTCCAAACATGCGAATACCCTTGTGTAAAATTCTCTCGGAACATGGTAACAACCAGAATAACCATAAATACTTCTATAAAACATGAATTTTTACATATTCCATAGATTACTAGATATATTACATAAAACCATGAAGTTGAAAACATCATCCGTGATAGCGTAAACAACTAGTCAACAAGACCTCAATTAGTTCCATGGTAAAATGTACCATCAAATTTACTTATTCAAATACAATATATATTAATCCATAAAAAATTATCATAACATAAGGAACATATTAAAGTTTATCATTCCCTTATTCAAGATATTTAGAAATACAATATTTTCCACTATATGAATTTCTTATTTCATTGGATCCATTCAACATGTTCTTGATATTTATTCGTGAAAAATATATAGTAATCAATCATTTTATATTCTATCATTTATATAACATACTAACTGATTCCAAATACATAAAATCTTATATTATTCCACTTCATACTTAAGAAATTAGCTATGATACCTCATCATATTACACAATTCCTCTTTCCTTTCACATTATATTAGTAGTCTCTTCATCATTATCATTATAACCATTACTCATATATCCATGATGATCATTTTCTGGATCATTCCTCTTATTGAATTGAGTTTCATAATTAATATCTATTCCACACTTAAAACACTAAACATTATATTCATTTCCCCCAAAAAATCACATGATTTGTGTCCTTTTACATACTAAAAATATCATCATGTTCCTATAATACATTCAATTAGGATATAATTTCTTCATTCATGACACAATGTAAACCATATATTATTTCTTCCATGGTCTTCATTACCAAAACTCTAAGTGAATTCCTTTTTTCTCTTCCTTAGTGAGTCTGAGAGATGGATAAGGTACATATTGTTAATCTTTTTCCGTGAAAAGTAGTTATGCATGATCAAAACATATCTCAATCTAGTTGCCATCCCACTTCGTGACTCATCAATAAATTGTCCATCACCTTCAATTTTTATCAAGTTCCTTATGGTTCCTTCCATTTCCTAAAGCCAATTCCATATTGAGATATTTAATTTTCATTCTACTTATAGGATGTATAAATTTTAATACCATCCTTAATCTATGATACCCTAGGTCCATCAATGGTCATAAATAGACAACATATTTCTATAATCTTTATAATTATTCATGAAGAGTTTGTGAATTAAAAAATCATTTCCCCCTGAAGTTTCAAACCAGGTGTGCAACAAGGCCAATTTTAATGTACCAAATTACCTTATGTCAGTCACGAAACATCATGTTAGAGTTATTAATCAAAGGTATAACTATACCACTTCCACATCCAGTTGTAGTATCCACAATCGAATTTATATTGTGGAAACCACTCACTATATCATTTACCATCGTTATAAGATATTTTCATAAATGTTAACTCATCCAAATAACCATCCTTAGAGACATCCTTAGTAATATCCTTCGAAATATACATCGCCATCTCACAAAAAATTTCCCATCCTTGATTCATAAGGTTGAATAATCCTTTACTTTCATACCAACTATTTTTCTCCAGGATTAACACAAATTTATATAACATTATTTTTTATGAATAATCAATACATTACAATAATACATACCCAATGAACATAATATTTTAGTGTCATTAGAATCATTGAAACAAAATAATGAATACTAGTGAATTATTTTCATCATCTCACATAAATATATATACCTTTAGTAGTTATATAAAATCTTTTATTCATAAACTAGGTAAAGGAAACAGAAGAAGGGGTGATCTCAGATGCTCAGTAAGGGTAAATAAATGAAATATGTAAGGGTAACATCAACAATGGGTATGAAACACGAGAACAAAAATTTATGATCATAGACTGAATATTTGATATCATAATAAGGACCGGATATTCATAATAAATTAATCATAATATAATAAATATAATAAGTTAGGAATGAAAAAAAATGAATGAAACATGAAATTTAGGAAGGCACATAAAAATATAATATGATTTCTGTAGTATCCAATGTATTGCATCCAATTTTATCTTGGCAGTATGGGTTAAATCCCCATTCCATCTTGGTAGTGATGGTTTACTCCCATGGCCATCTTAGTTTCATTAGTTCACTTCTCAAACCATATTAGTAGTCATGGATCACTCCAATGGACATATTATCATGACTAGTTCACTCATCACGTCATCTTCGTTGTATTAGTTCACTACCTGGGACATATTATAAGTCAAGGTTCATTAACAAGACTGTATTTGTCTATCTCATGGGATATAATTATTTACCCAATGCATTAGAGGGATATATTGTTCCCCCATATCTCATAATGAAATAATACATACAAGTTCCACATGATCATAAATAACCATATTATAGGCTAGGAAATTAAATGGGTATTATAAACATATATTAATATCATAACCTGTCAAAAAAGAAAGTTTTCATAGTCATTTTATCAAAATCATATATTGTGAATGATAAATAGATTTCTTAAATGTATAACCCATTTATCAGAAATAGATTTCATATACATATAACACATTGAAGTGAAATGAATTTCATAAACACATAACCCGTGAAAGGGAATGATGTTTCTTAAACATAGAACACATGAATGGAAATGGATTTCATAAACATATAACTTGTGAAAGAGAAATGGGTTTCATAAAAATATATCCTTTAAAAGAGAAATAGTTTTTTAAAAATTATTACTTGGGATTGAGAAACATGTTTTTATAAATACCATGACATTAATAATAACCCGTTAATCGAAGTAATATCAATTTATCCCTCAGATCATTTATATGAAGGGAATGAGTAAGATCAATAGATGTTATTGGTGATGGAAAAAAATTATGAAATATATATATATAAATTTCATAAATAAAATATTATTTCTTCATTGAAAAAATATTTGCAATTTCTAAATCCATTTTAAATTTATATTCTTATAAATACCTTTAAAAATATAAAAATATTTGAAATCATTTTGAATACCTTCTTTCTTGGAATCATATAAAATAATATGAAAATTATCTTATAAAAAACATTCGTTGAAAATAATATGGAACCTTTTAAAAATTCATGAGAACGTATTGAAACCCATTTCATTAAAAATACATTGAAAACATATAATAAATATTTAATATTTTTTGAAAACCATTTTCTTTGAAAACATATTAATGATTATCGAAAAATTATTTTAGAACAATTTCATTGAAAATACTCTGAGAAAATATAAATAAGTGTTGAATAAATTTTGAATCCAATTTTTCATGAAAACAAATAAAAGATGTTCGAAAACATTTTGGAAAAATTTTCTTCAAAAATCCTTTTTACAAATAATTTATTGCAAATAATCCTTTTAAAATTGAGAAGCAATCTTTAATGAAATGAAGTCGGGTAAATTAGTACACCACTTATGAGGTAAAAATAACATTCCTTTTTCACAGTAAAATGGTTAGAAAAATTCCTTGTTCAGGAACAACAAGATTGTTTATATGAAAATAGTGGTAAAAGAAAAAAATTGTATATATTTATTTTCAATATTATTGATAATGGAACAATATTCAAGGAAACACTTTTTAGAAAAAAAATTGATGGAAGTATCACATATTTACGATTGAAAATAGGGTAAATGATGGCTTAATAAAAAACAATATCTTATCCTTGTTAAGTAACATATAGTGGTATAAATAGTACCAATATATGAATGAATTTTTAATAACCATAATAGAATAATATTTATTAATTTTTTTGAGATATTGATAATAATATTTCGTCAACGGAAGCTGAAAAATAATTAATTTTGAAAAGTGATGAGATTGTCTCAATGAACTCCTATAACATGGTAACATGGGATTAGACTCTCTATTTAATAAAAGGTAATTAAATGAAGATTAAAATATAATAAATTAAATTTAATAAATTATTTAACAAGTATAATGGAATTATATTCATCTCAACATGTAATTTATGTTTATAACAAATCAGTAGTCTCGTAGAATGAAAATTGATACAAAATTATTTCACCGGTTTCGTAACTTTCGAAACACAACATTCATGAAATAAATATCATAAATTGGATATGAAGATACAAAGAAAATTGACTCTAAGATAAATATAATAAAATCATGGTAATTTCATACACCACAAAAAAACCAAAGAGTGATGAACATAGCATGTATTTCAAGGAAATAAAATTTTAGATGAACTCCCCTTACATTGTGTCTTGACTACTGTCATAATCATTCAAACAATTAGTATTATAAATATAAATTTAATATAAATATATATCATAAATAAATTCATACTTATATTACAATATATGGTTGTATTATGAACATATATTACCCATTTGGTAACCATCCTATGATAATGTTTCACTATAAATAATATTTATTTTTTTCTTTGCATGTGTCTTAATTTTTTGTATCGTTTGTCCTTATACTTGTATTTTGATTAAATAGTGTAAAAACATATATAAATATCATGTATATAATGTATATATTTATTATAAAAATCTATATAATATAGAATTATTCCAATGAATACACTGTTCAAGGAGATGGTATGTCGTACATACGAATGAACGCTGTATCCATTTTTTAATATTGTATTAAAAGAAAGAAAAAAGTTGATATATATTTCTATTTGCATATAATTATGTAAATGTAGAATTATAATGTTATATATATCATCAAATTTTACTGTACTCTTACATAATACATTATATGTAGCATGTGAATGAATCATATCTTTTTGAGGGGCGGTAGTCCACATTTTATGAAACGAAATTATCATATTTACACCAAATAAAATGTAAAATGATATGTGATATAAAAGGATTAAATAGGCATAAAAGACATAATAATTATAGTCTATAATATATATAAACTGATTTCATATCATAATGTCCATAATGAGAGGTGGTACGGAAAATTGAACATTCATCGTTTTATGGGGCGGATGTTCACCGTAAACATAAACTATAAGTTAATTACCCATTAGATGGAGGGGTTGGTCAATGTATTTACAAATATTATAATAAATTAAATGCACTATATTGAAAAAATTCTTTTATACAATCATGGAATAAAGTTAACAGAAGGGGTTGAGAGGTAAAATAATAGAAAATATCATGAGATAAGGATTAATCATTTAATCGGGTAACTCCTTCGGGTTTGTGCTAAAGGCATCCTTGGTTGATTTTTTTTTCAAAAAAAAAAGAATCAATGTGGAAGTTCAAGATTTTTTTAATGGATTGTGTAGTGGTTTTGTGGCCCTATGTAGTATTACTGGTGTAATATAGTGGAAGATGTGGTGGCCTTTTATAAGGAAGGAGTAGTGGAACTCTTGTTAATATTTAAAAAGAGAATTATACTCATGTATTTCATGTTGCATGGGGATCCAATAAAAATAAATTATCGAGAAAATGTTGTATAGAGTAGAAATATGGATATCTAATGGATATCTAACAAGTGTCTAAGTAATTTGGGTCTTAAATTAATGGTTAGTCTTTAGTTAAGCTTAATTTTACCATAATCAATTTTATAAATTTTAATTACATTCAAAAATAATTTGTGTCAAAATCTCTGTTAAACTTATAAGAAATTATAAATTATGTTGATTACAAATATTTAATTCAGTTTTCAAATTTATATTGTGTATGTAGTAGAAATTAATTTAAAATTAATCTTTTTTTCTAGTCAATAATGGTTTTTTTAATGTAAAAAATGATAACATGTCTGTTTTGTTTTTTATTAAATATCATTGTAACAAATGGATATAATTACCCACATTGGATAAATTGATAAAATTATAATTTAATATAACATTTTGAAAAAATTAAATATAATTTATCTTTACAAATTAATAAGTCTAAAATGTAGTTTTCAATTAAAATTGTGTATCTTTAACTATTCATTAAAAAATAAAACCTTATAGAAAAATAAAAAAAATTATTTAAAACATAATTTTTTAGATTTTATTAAAAATATATTATTTATTTTTATATATTAGTTGTATAAATGTTAAAAAATTGTATTTATAATGTTTTCTTCATTAAACGATTTTTGTAATATCTTTATAAAAAATATAATTTTTATGCGATTTATTTTTTGTTTTTGGAAAAACAACTTTCTGGCCATAAAAATATTAATATTTTCCATTATATTCAATATAATTTTATATTTATTTATAAGTAATTGATAATCTATGAATTCATATTATATTTCTCTAAAAAAAATATTTTCATAAATTAGTTAATATTGTTCATAACCTCTAATTTGACTACAATGTTATATCATATTAAATAATTACATTTTCAGAATATATTATTCTTTAATAAAAAATGGTCATGTGTGTTACTCATTCCCTCAAGAAATTTCAATGTTCCATGTATTAAAAGATAACTTCAATGTTATATGTGGATAATTATAAAATTTATGATTTTTATAATGTAGGAAAATTACGTGTTTCATATAAAACAAGACAACCATAGCAATTTTATATAAAATAAAATATTATCAATGTCATGTTAAATGAAAAATAACTCAAAGGTTAAATTAATTTGGAAAATAATAATTCACAAAATCTCGAGGGTGTTATATATAGGCTACTATGTGATAAATATATATTATAATAAATATCCATACAGAAATGATGTGTCATAGTAGGCCACAAATCTCTACATAGCCTCTCCAAGAATCCACACTATCACATATGTCAATGGTTGTTTTAATAGAACAAAAAAATAATGAAATTTTTCATTCCAAATGAGAGTAGTAATTACAGAATCCAACTCCAAGAAAACAATACCAAAACAGTAATAATATATCACCAAACCCATGATGATTCTAATCTCAAAGACATCTCATAGTTTCCCCTAAGTCATAATAGTTCTCAAATTATCATGATCAACCAAGATATCATGTTCTAACAGAAGGTGTCCAAATAATTTCACTTCTTGGATCCTGAATTGACATTTTTAATCACTCCCATATATTGTGTGATTACTTAATATATCTAGTTCTTCTCTTATATAACACTTGGGATCCTCATAAATTTTATAGTAGATGAAAATAATATCCAAAAAATACCACAATGAATGAATTGAGCTACTCATGGAATATTTTTTTCATCAAAAAAATATATACCACATGATATTTGGCCAATAGACTACAAGTCACAAGATACCTTAGGTTATCATACATAATATTAAATAAAATATTATAAATTTCATATTATATTAATCTCACCAAGTAATAATCAGACCAGGGACCAATATTCAAGTACCTATATTCCCCATTCAACTGGTAATAATTCACATAAATTTGGTGGACAATATACATTTTCATTATCGTAAATAGATTTGTTTTTATTATAATCAATATAGTGGTGAAGTGTTCTATTATATTTCTCCACAATGAGAATAGGTTCAACTAAAGTTAAAATACTCAGGAAAATAAATCATTTCCTAAAAGTTTATCCAAATATGCCTTTTCATTATCAAACACTACTGGTTCTATGTGATATGATGTAATAGTCACTAGTTATGTATCGGGTACTAACTAAATAGAGAAAAATACATTTATAACTTGAGGAAGACCATATATATCAGAATAGAATGCATATAGAAACATGATGAGGAATGTAGTGAGATCATCAATCAAAAAATCTACCTCCATGTATAATAAAAAACCTATAATACGCTACTAAACATGGAAAAATATGGTTCAGATATAGTCAAACATAGGTTCCATAATCCATAAATGAAACCGAAAACACGATTGAGTGTAGTAATAAAGACCTTAAATGATAAAAGTAAATATGAATTTTATTAGGAATAAACCAATCTATCCCAAGGATTAACAGTATTGGTTTCAATTTAAAAACTAGAAAGTAAATTTAAGTTCAATTTTTTTATATAGAAAATAGATGCTGGAAAATAGAGAGCATAAACTCAATTCGTAATAGAGGGAGTAGTAATATCCATAAAATAAGGAAAAGTCTCTATTTCATGATTTATCTAGTTATATATGACTATATATATATGAGTTATAGACACCACTATCAAATAATAAAGTATATAAAGATAATTATATATTGATGGTACCTCTCACAGTCTTTGGACTGGTATCAGCTTCATATGAAAAATTATCCACTATAGGACGAAGCATCATTACAGATACTTATGTATAGAACTCCTATAATGATGAAGCATCTAATTTTTCCCCAATAATTTTTAGAGATGATGAGCACATTACACAACATATTGGGGGAAAGAAATCACAGAGCATCGATAAAATTCTTGAGAGACTAAAGAAACTACAGATCATTGGAACATCATTACATGAAAGTCAGGAAAACCCAACCTTTACACTTTAAATTCACATCAATTGGGCTTTTATAGTTATAGAAGGTTGTCTAAAATTCTCTGGTTATCTAATACCACAATGACAATCAGTATGATTCCTTATTCATCAAATTGAACTCAAAAAACTCCAACTGGTGAAAAAATGAACTACTATCAACATTAACATACTATGTTCCTCAAGATCCACCATGAATATCTTATCCAACACATGTTCATAAGAATCCAACAACAATGTAAAATCCTAAGATATGATATCAGATCAAACACCCATATTAATTTTATTTGAATTTCTATTCACATTATTCACCACTTGAGGAGAAAATTAGACATACACATAAAATAATTTTTCATACGAATTCATTACCATTTCTACAATATTTTTTGAGAAACTCTATTGATTTCACTAAGAACATATATTCTATATAGAACTAATTGTTGAAATTAACTCTCATTCCATTCTATTACAATACCTTATGTTTTTACAACTTTTTTATATCCCCTTCAAATCCCATTATATATTTTAATGCACGTTAGAATAAAAGGTAACACGTTTTACCTTAATTGCATTTGGTGACTCCAAAACCTAAAAAATAAGATCTATCATTCTCAACCAATCCATACACTCTAGTAGATGTTGAATCATTGTATTGAAAGTGGATTTGTGGAATGTAACACATAATCATAATACTGAGGTTTATTCCATCATTTTATATATATAAGAGAATTAATTGGGATAAGTGATGTTTCTGGTCCCCAATCACGGCTATAATGTGCCCCTATATCCACCAGATCAGGGTCCTGTAGAGGATTTTCCCATTGTGGTACATCATCATCATTGTACTGGGTTGTATTCAAACATCATCTCAATGACATGATTCTATACAACATCAAAAGAATAAATTTATTCAGTTATATGTGATACATCAAAAAATGATACTGGAATATCATTTATATCATATAGAATATTATTATTATGATTAAAAAAAATTTACAGAAAATTTATGGAAAAGAATAGAATCAAATGAAATCATTAATCAGGTCACTTTTTCCAAAAACCCATGGTAACATAAGTCATGTTATGGTGATGGGTGAACATGTAATTCCTTTTAACTACCTTATAAATAGAATTAGGATATACCATACCCCATACTACGACTATGTAATGATTTTTGACATGCAACTATAATACCATTTTTTCATAAACCAACATAAATTCCTTATGACCCTAATATTCTAGATCGATATAAAATATCATGAAGGGAGTTACCAATCCCTACTGGGTTTGTGACTAGTTTATGACATCATACAATAAACAATAAGGAACAAAATTTCCAAAAAAATATATTAGAAGATAAATCGTTCAAGTAAGTATAATCAGTACTATTATATGTAGATAATATAAGAAACAAATATGTCGATCAACACCTAAACATAAATATAAACACACCGATGGAAACAACAACATCTACTAGAACAAAATCTCCATAAATCATATGTCAAAAGTATAAAACTTATCTAATATTCACTATTATTTTTTAATAGTCAAAATTATCATGAATATAAACCACCCCTAAGTGGAAACATTCATTTACTCAGAATAGGAATAATAAAAATAACAAATTCATAATTTAAAAGGTATGGTGTGATCTGAAAATCAATATAGGTACTCATCATTTGATCCATAAATAATTAAATTAAAATTAAATAAATTTTTATTTCATTGGAAGAGTAACAAAAAAACTAAATCCATTATATTTTCAAATTTTAATAGAAAACTATAGTTCATAAACAAAATGATGACATGAATATCAAGATCATTTAAAAAAGGATTCAATTATAATGTTATATAAAATATTTTTATATATAAATTATCAGTAGTAAATCATTTCAATAAATAGTTGAATATATATCAATGTAAGAAAACATAGCACCATGTTCGATGGCCCCATAGTATGTTAGTTTAGGTAATAGGACACTGACACATCTCAAAAATGATCTCATATCAAGATAGCTGTGTACAGAAATTCAATAACCACCTTAATTGGGGAACCCATTACAGACAGTCTACACCCCAATTGGGGATCCCATTATGGAAATTCATTCCGTTAATAGGTTAGTTATAGCACTGATCATATAAGAAATGTTATATAGTTATAATACATGTGGGCTTGTCTAAGTTACCACTAATTATCCAAGGTAACATTTTATTCTAACAATAAGTCAATAAAAATGGATAAATCATAAATTATTATTCAATAAAAATAAAAAACTCCCATTTCTCAATTTTCAACATGACTTTCTCATTTCAATTCAAAAACATGGATTTTTTTTATCAATTCATTCCATTTAATGTTATCATTCACGTTAATTTGTTTTTCCAAATAATAATATTATTAATTTATAAAATGAATTTTAGAATCATGCAACCATTTCCCATATATTATCCTTATATTTCAATTCCATTAATATTTGGATTTTCTTTCCAAAAATTCCATTCAATTTTAAATCAAACATCAAATCCATTAGATATGTGTTTTTAAAAAAAATAAAAAACTCACTTACATTCAATGAATAGTTGTAAGGTTTTAATTATAGATAAAATAATCATGGAATCATATAAATTTTATCACGTGGTTATATGAAATTCCAATAACATGATATCCAATGAAGAACAACATGAATGAGTTCACAAAATGAAATTACATTTAATATCAAACAAAAAGGAGTTCATACGAATTAATAACAGGATAATACATCTCGATATAAGAATGAGATAAATAGATACTTTAAGAAATCACATAATATGAAATCCATTTACTCAAAGGATATGGAAAGGGATTAACAACTTTTTGATCCAAAAAAAATATTTAGAGGAGTTAAAATCACCAATTAAGAGCCTTCAAAGACCTAATATTTGAGTTTGGATTGAATGGGGGTGATATGGTATCTTAAAAGAGGGTTCATGATTAGTAATAGAAATTTCAATGAAAAAATACCTACACATAAATTTTTCATTGTAGGGTGGAACATTTATAAAATAGTGCACCCTAACTTTTCCCCTTGCTAGTAGGGTGGCTCATTTCTCATAGGCTTTGTGGTTTATCATACTGTTACACAAACATGAAAAAATAAAAATACTTGGTTTAATAATTTGGATGGAATTAATAAATGCTTTGGAAGAACTATATACCTATGTCTTATTGCTCGTAGCAAGGTACACTATTATCTAGAAAAATTCATGTGGTGTTCTTTAACCACGTGTAAACCATGCATAGCCCTTTGGGATTCCAAAATTAAAATATTTTCAACAAAAACACCCTGATAAAATAAACCAAAAGATTTATATAAAACAAATGAGAAGGTAATAATTGAATGAAAATAACAAGATGTTATAGTAAAATTATATTTTGAAATGAAATATAAATTTCAATGTTAAAATATAGTCACTGATTTTAAGATATAAATAATTTATGAAAAAGTATTCTGAAATAAATTAAACATGATAAAAATATGTGAAATGTATTTTTTGACGATTTTAGACCCATTATCAACCCTAGAACAATTTGTTTTATCATTTGGAGTTATTGTTCAAGTAACAGTGTAATGATTTGAAGGACGACTTATATGCATGCCAAAAAGTACACATTTCATCACATATAACTGGGGGTTACACTGATAGTTTCATTGAAACTACTATAATTAAAATACAATTGAAATTTAAACACATAAATCATATCCAAGAAGTCAATTTTCATATTGTGGGTCATTATCTATACAATATATCCTAAGGCCTTTAATTTCATGGAGATCTATATGAAAATATCGAGTCTCTAACATAAGTATTACCTATATTATAATTGTTTGGTATTAATATTCTAGTTCAAAAAATCATATATCCATAATAACATAATTTAACAATTAATATTATTATATGGAGATGTTATTATATTTGTTTAAGGTCAATTATTTTTTCCATTATATACATTATCGAAAACCTAATCACCAGTAATGTGTACATGAAAACTACCACCTCCATGGAGCGATGTATTCTATGAATTGTTCACCCTCTCATAGTATATTTTAATGATAAAATTGGTGAATAAATATTATATATATAATATGAATATAATTTTAAATTTTAAAATTATAATTTATTTTAATTTCCCTTTATTATTTGAGAAATGGAATCCTTAATCGTGCATTGGTCAGGATACCAACTCTATGAATTGTTTTTTCATAATGATTATAATTATTTATTAAAAAACATAAAATATAATTATACAACCTAAAACATACCATTATACTTATTTTATTAAGATATTACTAATTTATTTAACAATACTGACCCATCTTTATATAGGGTGATTATGTTTGGGTTTCTTTTATCACATACTTGAATTATTCTATAAAAACTTATCATGGATGAAAATAAAAAAAATATTATTTTTATTATAGGTTAATATGTAATTATTAATTTATATGGTTATAAAATTGTTATATTATATATTTAACATATAATTAAAATATTATTTTTGATCACTAAAAAAAAGAAAAAAATGGCAATGATTCAATTATTATTCAAAAAAACCATTGTAAATAAAATTAATATGATTATAAATGATCCAAAATAAATTATATATAAAATAATAAGGTTCTAAATAATGTATCTAATAAATTTGAAGGTATTATTATTGATGTTAGTGGAATAAAAATACTGATTTTGGACTAGGATACAGGTTATTATCCTAATAAACCTTCATTGATGCATGCTTAGATAATAGGAACAAATAATTATTTTTGTGGTGTAACAATTACCCCATTGAAATTTAATATCATATATTATTATTTAACTTGATAGTTTATGTTAAAAAAATTCAAATCCTATATTTTGGATATAATTTTAATCTTGTATAAATTACAATTGCCTCTCATAAGTCAACATTATTTTTAGATTTAAAATGTATATTGATACGTCTATAATTCATTTTAATATTATATAAATATATAATATATTGAAATAATTATTTTCAATAAATTATTCCTTATTGAATGGACTTATTCTTAGATGAATAGAACACTATGATTAGAATAATTTACATCCTCATTAATGATTGAATCCTATCGTTATCCAAAATTAGCATTCCCACCAATTTTCATGTGATTAATTTTAAGAATAATTTGTTCTTAACTATTATGATATTCATATTTACCTTGTAAACATATCATATTAATGTTATATTATTTTTTTTATCATTAAGGATTTTCGAAAAGGTCTTTTTAAAAAAATAGATCTTTGGAAAACACTATTATTACTTTTGTATTATCAATTCTCTTTCAATTTATCAATTTTCTATATCATATTTACATGAATTTATTACATATGATTTATAAATTTACCTTGCATATATAAATATTTTTTTATACGAAACATTTTTTTGTTAATTAATATTTTGTGTTCCATTTGAAATTATTTCTTTTATACAAATGTGCGTTTAGGGAGCATTATGATTTCATATTTCATAACATGTTTCATCTCTATAAAATATTTTTGATACTGAGAATGATTTTAAAATACTAATTGTTTTATTTATAATATTAACTTTTCAGTTCTGGTTTTATGGAATTTATTAATCGATTTCCTTTCTTGAAATGTTCCATTACAGAATTCAAAAAACATAAAACAACTAGTTAATTTCACACTTTCTACAAAAGATGATTATCATAAATTTTAAATATTAGAATACCATGTAAATTTCTTATTTCCATTTTTAAATTAATGTTCTAAAATATTTAAGTTCATAGTATCTTAGGAATCATTATGATTTATCGTATTGTTCTGACTTCAATCAAAATTTTAATACCCACATCTATCTCATGAAAGTGGTCATAATGTTGATATATTTGTGATTTAATTTCCACATATGGAATAAATATATATTATTTTTATCATATAAGGTTTGGGATTGATAATATATTTTCCTCTGATTAATTGACTAAATATTTTAATCTTGTGAGTTTTTAGGTATATTATTAGGGATTAAACAAAATCCACCATGGGACTTTGTCAAATACTTTTATAGGAATGTGGATTTTTCCCTGTCTAGAAAAGGAATTTTTAAAATATTTTTATAAAATGGGTAGTGTACCCAATTTATATTGAGACTCTATCTCATATGATAATCTTTATAGTGATCATTAACTTATATTTATGATGTCATTTTTTATATTTCTCCTCATATTAATGATTTAGTTATCATATGACACCATTTACATGTACCATGTACCATTTCTTATGTCAGACTCATACAAAAAGGTAGATGTTTTTCTCTATGATATTATATTTCATTCCTTTAGGATTTATAAAAAATATATTAATTTTATGTTCATTTAATGGTAAATGTATCCTTTTTCTTGTTTTCATATATGATTATGATCTGGGAATTGATGACATATTGATACGATTTCCCCTATATATCATTTCAGCTCTTGAATTTATTATTTTTCCCTCTCAATGGTGAAGAAGAAAATTAAAAAATGTGAGAATTTTAAAGAAAATTCTAGAATATTTCGATAGATTTTTGAAAAATGATCAAAATATTTTAAAAATAATTATCCAAATTCATCATTCCACAATGATAGTAAACAAAAAAAATCATAGATATTTCACATTTTTGAGAGATATATATTTTAAATTATTGAATCAATATAATATAAAGATATTTTTGGATCATTTTTTCATAGTTCGTATAATATTAATGTTAATTAGCATAATATATTATTCTAGAAATATATTTTTACTATAATTAGATAAATATATTGAGAAAACATAAGAAAATATTAATTGACAATCATATGTAATGGATAAAATCATAAAATTTTGGTTTTTTTATTATGTGGTTTTACATTTAATTAAATCCTAGTACGCATCTTAGCATTTAGATGCAAATTTGGAACATATGTAACTAGTGTTATCCATCTTGAAAAGTGTTAATTTGAACCACGAATCAAACATCACTCTGATGGATGACGATTTGGACCAATACAATTCAGTTGGCTTGGCACTCTTGGGGATTAATCAATGGTTGATCATATACTACATAAAAACCACTATAAATGGCTGATTTTAGAGTTACATTTCCGATTAGGGTGATAATTATAAGAAAAGTGAAAAAAAATCATATAATAAAATATGTTTGATATAGGTTGAACTTATGGAATTAATTATGGGATATCATGAGGATGTGAAGGGGTAAATGGTTTTAAGGAATAATCCCTTATTTTTTAATGATTTCAATAACCACCTTTATCATGTCAGATTTTCATTGTGAAATTTAACCACTTCTAATTTAATTCAAGGCAATAACTAGAAAGAAACATGTTAACAATATGTGTGAGGGGTGATGTAGTGTTTTTTATATTGATCAACCCTTTGAAGTAGGAAATGGACTAAGAAATATTTTGATTATAAAAAAAATTATCGTGATTTATAATTAACACTCTAATAATATATTGCATCCCAAGAAAACTAATGATGGGATGGGATGGAGTCTAATATGATCTTCAGTAATGAAGACAAATAGATAAATAATATTCAACATTTTTCTTGTCAATATTGTGTGAAGAATCACCAACTAAATTTCCCCATTTGTACAGTTAGATTCCTCACATTTTTTAATGTATTGAATCATGAATCAAGGTGTGAATGAGAAAACAATTTTGTAGTAAATTAAATTAATAATATTACTAATGATCAACTAAAACATCTATCTTATTGATTTTTGGAATTTGGGAATTATAAATTCAAATGCAACAATCAAAGGTTTACACTACAAAATCAACCCCAATGACATCATAGATCATGAAAATAAGGAGAATCGTATTCAAATGACTCTATTTTGTAAATTAATGTCTTATAAATATATATATTTTTATGTATTTTATCATTTGATATTTAATTTATTAATTTAGGATATATAAATAAGGAAAATTCCTTTGGTGGTATATTTATAACATCCATGGTATTTGAAGCTACATCGTGGTTTGGGAAGGATACACCTTAGAGACTTTACTCGTCTTCACATAAAATGATTCTATTATGACTGGATTAGTTCTCATTACCATGTGACCAAATAAATATGTGTTCAGTGAAATATCACCTATTTTCCTAAATAAATCCATGATAAACTACCATTGTATGGTTAAATATGATAAATATATATAAAATAATTCCATCATATGAGTATCAAAATTGTGAGGATGTAATTTATTTTGGGACCAATATTGTTGAACAGGGTTTTAGATGGATTAATCTATTTTTGACTAATTTTATATTTTTATTATCAAAAATGATAAATAAATTCAATGTGTAAAATACATGGTTCATATGATGATTTTTTGTTAATTTTTAGTTCAAAAATATCATAAGTTGTTGAGAGAAACTATGATAACTTCCTTATAATTGAATGTGGGTGAAATGGTAATTCAAATCAAATATTGTTTTTATTGGAAGGAAACATGTTGATGCCAGATAGGGATGTTGCAATACATTCTTGACAAATCAAATGATTCTAAAGAAAATTGATGAAATATTATATATCATTATAGATAAGGTTCATGATGAAATAAGTTTCTTCTTGAAAAAGACATATGATTGCGAAGCAGTATGGGTGTTCTTTCAAAAGTCAATATTTTAGGTGGCGCAGTTTATCTGTGTTTTCACATTTTTGGGTCTCAAAATCAAGATATGGTTTTACAGAACGTGAATGGTTTTATATAAAATAGTTTAAAATTATATTTTTCACACTGTATTGGATTGTTTTCAAACAATATAAGAGGTATGCTTTAGTGAAGATGTAAAATCGACCAAAAAAGGATTCCACGTAATCATGCTATGCATCCTATGAAACACAATATATGGACCGCATATAGAAAATGGTTTGTGGGAGAATCACTTATCATTGGAGGATTTTTTTGGGAAGGAAATATTTTTCGTCTGAGAGGTGGTGATATATTTTCATATGGAATTTCCCACCACAAATGAATAATGTAACTAAAAGGACAGTATAGGAAAAACTAGTTTTTAGAAGGAGCACATTTTCTTAGGGAATGCTATAATGCATTGAAAATTTTCTTTAATTGGATTAGAAGGTTATAAGGATTTTTTTTAATATATTAATGAAAACTAATAAAACCATAAATATGAAGATAGTATTATAATAATAGATCATCTTTGTGAATTTTTTTTTGAGAAGTGTGAAGTAGTTTGAAAAGTATAATTCTGGAATGGAGAAGAGTTCCCAGAGGACTGTATCTGCAAATTGATGATGTATTTCATAGGGGACTATTTCAATGAATGTGACTATTCATGAGGGTTGTACGTAGAGGAATATTTTGGGGGTCTATATCTTGTAAATGATAAGGTACTACGTAGGAAAGGACATCATTGTGAAATTTTCTTTCTGTCGAGTAAAGACTCGACAAGGTGTGAGGATGCCTATGTTAGGGTGAGTATAATGATACTTAGTGGGGACCCCGTGACCCCGAAGGTCTCCTAGAGGTCAACAAAGAAAAACCATAGTGTAACACCTAAAAAGTAGATAACCACATTGGTAAAGTACCACATCACATAACCTCAATCACATGCACAAGGTAATGGTATATCACACAAGGATTTATTCGAGGGATAGTAACAAGTAACATCTCTAGTCACAATGTCAAACACCTTGGTTTCTAGAGAAATCCTCTTCTATCCAGTATAGTTGGTCTGTCGGGTCACTTCGAGACGCTTCACCCTATCCTCGAGCTGCTGAGTTACACCCCCCCCCCCCCACTGTGTATTGTGGGTATGCCGAGTCACACAGAACCACCCACCCCCATCATGGGTTTCTAAGGTACTCCCCCCCCTTGAATACCACTTATGCTCCCTGTTATGGTTCTCCATGTCACACAGAACCTCCCACCCCCATCATGGACTGTGAAGGTACTCCTCCCTATCTTGTACTGCGTCTGTTGAGTCACACCAAGTCGAAAAGTCCGTAGTCGTCCAGTCTCATCTAGTCATAGGGTTTTGTGTGTAGTGTTCTTAAGAGAACCGCTCCCCAAACCATTAGTCGTATCTCAGCAATCCCGAAGTCTCATAAATATGTATCTTGATTATCCACCATTTCATAAGGATTCCAACGCAATAGATGGTGTCTTAGTTAGATGCCAGTTCTTTGTGTTATTGGAATTTCTCTGCCGAGGGACCTATTTGATTTGGGTGTGATCCAACCCGAATGTATTCCATGTTTCAATGAAACTCTAATGGAGTAATGAAAAAGTTAGGTCTCACTCCAAAGTATCCAACATTGTAGACAGTTCATCAAACGGGAGTCTGGTTCTCATGTTAAGGTAATTTGAGTGTTTATGGTCCATGTGGGGCCTGGGTCCGGTCCGACCTGGTTGGACCGGACCCTATTTGGGAAGGACAGGCTTGGAATCAACCCGTTGGGCTGATGTTTAGTCTGGCCCACACGAGGTGTAGCCCGACCCACGTGGGGTGGCGACTTGCTAGGGTGGCAGCCCGTTGAGGCTACCGACCCGATCAGAGGGCTATGACGCGGTCCGGGGGCAGCGGCCCAGTCAGGGGGCATCAGACCACTAGGGTATTAGCCTAGTCGTAGGGTGGAATCCTGCTCTGTGGGCGGTGGCCCAGTTCGAGGGCGGTAGACCAACGTGAGGGCGGAGGCCCGACTCTGATTGCTACGACCTTCTTCGATGGCGGCGGCCCGCCTTGAGGGTAGTAGCCTTGCTCCGAGGGCTGCGACCTGCTCCGACGGCGGCGACCCGATGTGAGGGCAGCGACACAACTCTGAGGGCTGCATCCGACTCTGAGGGTGGTCGCGAGGCATGAGGGCGGCCGCCCTGCTCCCAGGATGGCAGCCTACTCCGAGGGCGGAAGCACGATGTGAGGTCTCTGACCCACCGTGAGGGTGTCTACCTAGCTACGAGGGCTATAAAGACCCAGAATTTACATTTAAATATTTTTTTAAAATATATGCAAATTTTACGAGTCCAAGATATCAGACGGCGCACGATTCCGAGGTTCGGAGTGCCCAAAATGATCTGATGATGTTCTGTTAATCATAAGTTAACGTTCTCAAGAAGTTTTCATGAAAAAGTTGAATAAATCGTAAAAGGTTACTCATATCATAAATCTGAGGGCACCGTTGCGCTCAGGATGGCAGGTTTACCATAGGTGCAACTTGAGATTAGTCGACGCTGGCCTCCTATGAGAAAACCCATAAATGGCAGAATTATAAATAGAATAGTTAAATAAATTATTTTATTTTTCAAATGTTTATAACTCACAAACGGTACCTCATATTAAAAATATGAGACCACCACTGAACTCGTGAGGGTATTATTTCTTTATGCAAATACTAACTTTGGCTGGCGCGGGCCACCTGCGAATGTTTTTTTGCCGCAAAAAAAATAATTAAGTGGAAACTATCATATTGAAAAATTTATAACTTCTAAATGGTATCTCGGATTGAAAATCCAAGAATAACATTGGGTTCATTGGGGCGTGTTTCACCTAGGTAGATCCTATCCTCATCTGGCACGGGTTTAGGGTGACTGAAAAAAATGATCCGAATTTTTATCGTGGAAGAATAAAAATAAAAATAAAATTGTGGGACAAATTATTTTTATTTGCAACACCCATGTGGGTGTTGGGAAGTGGGGTCCACCAGAACTAAACCTCCACATGGATGCTGTAAGTGGAGACCACAACACCTTAACCTCCCATGATAGGTTATGGTGGTGTGGACCACCCGAACCATAACCTCCCATGAAGGGTTATAGTGTTGGGGACAACCCGAGTTTTTCAAACCCCCCATGAAACCTCCCATTAATTAGGAGAAACCTCTCTTGTCCTTATTAAATGTGGGTGGAGCCTCTTGGGTTCCTCCCAATAATTATAGGCAACACACCTCTTAAATTTTGCAAGCATAATTTAATTAGCCTGCTCTTATTAAATCTAAATAACAACATCGTTGGAATTAAGGAAGGTTCATAATAAATGAACCTTCATAAATTCTATTGATCATTACCTACCTCCCTCCATCTCCTATATATATGAAGATTGGAAGAAAGGTTTGGGATGGATTCACTAAGTGATGAATTGCTGGTAAAGTGAGGCAACACCCAAATCTTGGAGGATTACGTTTCCTCCATGAAGAACGCATTATTCCAATAAAGAATGTTGTCAAGGAGAAACTTTAACTTCCTTCTTCAGAACATACTCTGACTTAGAACGTCTTCAACTACGATGAGTCGGCATACAAACCGACGATCATGGAAAATGCCGATGACACTGACGTCCGTCTTTTCACAATGATCTGTCTTCTTCCCCACGCCAATGTCGACCGACAATCAAAGTTTGGGGTTTTATTTTTTGTAACTTTCCTTTTCTTTTTATCTTAATCAGATTGGAAAGGAATCGTTGCGTGGTTGCAAAAAAAAATTTGTTCGTCTTTCTTACTCATTGATGAGCCAAGTGTTACCACCCTAAACGTAGAGGGTTCGGGCCAAACCAACATGGCCTGACCACTCCGTCGTTCTTGTTTGTGTTGTTTCTTTTCATGGTGACGAAGCAGCGTTGAAGGCTACGAAGGAACATGCAAATGACGTGCTTCCTTCGGCCTCCGTGAACCGCGCCTCCCCCGCGGCGTTCTAGTGCCCCGATCGAGATGGCTCCCCAGGCCAAACCACTACCGACCTCCCGCATTCCCGACCGTGCCACCTCTGGTCTCCCGCACACCCTGACCGCACCCCTCCGGCCCGAGTCGCGCCGAACCGCACAGGCACGAACCGCGCTGGTCTTGCCTTTCGGCCTCCCGGCCACCTTCCGTCTTGGCTGCGCCCTTGGCCGTCCGCCCATCGGCCCACCTCGTGCCCTGCCCGGCCACCTGCCGACCAGGCCGCACCCTGCTCGACCGCCCACCGGCATGCCTGTCGCCTTGCCCGGCCGCGCCATGCCTATCCACCCACCGGCATGCCTGGCACCCTGCTCGTTCACCTCCTGGCTACCCGGCCTCCCGAACCGCCCCGAGCTGAGCCATGCCATGACCTCGCGACGCTCTAGGCCGAACCGGCCCCAAGCCCAGGCCGAACCGCCAATGCGGCCTGGTGGGCAGGGCCCAGCGGGCCGGGACGAGCCTCACAGGCTGGCCCACCCAATGGGTCGGGCAAGACTCATGAGGTCCGACCAGGTCGATCCAGACCGGGTAAGTCCGATCGGGTCGGACCGGACCCTGGACCACTACCGTCCCTTTACTTTCTTTTACAATATCTTCAGCACCAGATGACCGTTTGAAAAACCATCAGCGGCACTGGTTTTCATCAAGCATGATGGTTACCTTGAGTATACCCCACTGAAGTTCGTGTTAAAGTTGAAATACAGTCAAGATGGATCGTGCATGAATCCAACAGGGCCCCCGGGACTAAAAGGCTAATAACTCAGAGACTGGGCATCCGATTGATGCACCGTCTGTTGCGCAAAAACCCCTATGACGAGGTAGACCTTTGAGGTAATTCTACATGGGACTTCGTTATAGTTGGAGTATCGACCTGTAGATCGTGCAATAGATCGTCCCATAGATGAGTGAGTATAGTACGGAGTTATCAGACCAGTTCTGGGTTACTCCTCTAGTGGAGATGGGCAGTGGTTTAACCGTTGACCTTTAGGGTTTACCCTCCAGTTGGGATGGGCAGTGGGTTACCAAACTATCTCTTACGGTTTACCCTCAAGTTGGGTTGGGTAACTGGTTACCCGTTGACCTTTGGGGTTTACCCTCCAACTGGGCTAGGTAGTGGGTTAACCGACGACCTCTTAGGGTTTACCCTCCAGCTGGGCTAGGCTGTGGGTTACCTGTTGTCCTTAGGGTTTACCCTCTAGCTGGGCTGGGAAGTGGGTTACCCGGCGACCTCTTAGGGTTTACCCTTCAACTGGGCTGGGGAGTGGGTTACCCGACAACTTAATTCAGACTCATCCCTTTCTATGAGGCATGTCAGTAACTTTTCTCCACAAATACCTGAGCGGAACCCTCGGTTGTACGGTTCAGCGATAAAATGGCTTTGTGTGAATAGTTAACTTTTCTTTATAGACAGTATGAATAGTTACATCAGTAAATATTTTATTTACCATTGTTAAAAGGTAAATCTGATAAATAAGGTTAAAAAATATAATAATAATATAAAATTACTCTAACTTATGTCATAATCCTATTTGATGAGATATATCCAACAATGGGAAAGCTTGGGTAGATTTTAGGATCTCATGGAGCCACTTGTGTGTTAAAATGACATTTAATGACATTTAATATTATATTAATGAAAATAGATCCAAAACATGTATATGTTAGTAAATAATTATTATATGTGGTTATATAATTTATATATTAGACTATAAATATTAATTAGATAAATAAATAGAATTCATTCACCAAGGTAGTTTATTTATAATTTTTAAAGATTAAATTAATAAATTAAATTGTAGAAAAATGATGATGGAGTGATGGATTAATTTTTTGAATCTTTCATTGGATATTTGTTATGTTTTGGTAACTATTTTCACTCTCAAAGTGTTAAATTCATGGAAAAATGGTAAGAGTAAAAAAGGGTTAAATAAAAATGATAAGGATTACAAAATATCAAAAAACCTATCAAATTATTATTGGATGACTTTATTTCAACATATATTCATATTATATTCTAAATATATTAATTTGGACTCATTTAATCTCGAAAAAAGAATTAATAATAAAATAATAATTCAATATATTCTTTTACCACGCCTCCTCTCTCTTATAAAAAAGCACATACTCTAACCCATTACACACACCTCTAAAACCCCTTATATCATCCAAAATCATCCCATATAATCTCCAAAAATCCCTATATTCTTACTAGAATCCATACCTTCTGCAAAAGGCAAATCAAGAGATCCCTTTTCCTCTAATCAAAATAAGTTACCCGAATTGAGGTAACATATTCTCTCAAGTTTCATTTTATTATATTTCATTCTCCACCAACTATGCTCTTCTTATTATCTATTTATATAAAAAAATAGTATCCTCAATATGTTAGGATATTTTTTATGATAATGATTCAATCTAAAGTTACACACATCTCCATCTAATTGATACGAACATATTGTATCTGTGTATGGAAAACTGTTGCCTCATGAAATGATGACGGTTCGGTTTTCCCCAACCACCTATCATGGTGGACATTATGAGGACACTGTAATTATAAATGATATTTATGATATTTATATTATCTATATTCTTTGTTAATTATAATTTAGAATATATCTTTATTCTTTTCCTGTTCTATAAATACAATAGTTTTATTTGATGATGTCCGGACCACTGCCCCCTCAAAGTGAGATGACTCATTCATTCAATACATAGAATGAATAAATGATGGAATTAATAAACTTGTGTAACATATATAACATAGTTATTATACTGTAATTATAATATACTTATTTAGAATTTATTTTTCTTCCCTTTATATATTAAAAGAAAATGAAAATAGCGTTCATGCGTATGTACGACTTACCGTCTCCATGAACGATACATTTCATTTTTTATATCAAAATGATTTTGATTATAATAATTATGTATATACTACATATATATGATATATATATTTATTATATCTAATTCATGTCTATCAATTTTGGGTTATTGGAATTTTGTCAACATGGACAATTTATAATTATAACATATTCATTTTCGACTCAAGTTCCGAAAATCGGAAAATTGTTTCAATATAAACTCAAATAAATAAAAAATTGTTATAGCAAGTTAATAAGTGATATAAAGTGGAATAATAAATGTGAAAAATTTTCTAAACCATTTAGAAATTAACTTATGTTTATTATTTAGGATGAACAAGGAAATCATGATACAAGTCTGACTCGAGGTAAGGGACTTTGTCTCAATATCCTTTCATTGGGAAATGTTTTCATAATATAATCCTTATTCTATTACAAGGTGTATAATAATATGCTTTAACTTTTACATTAGTTTAAAGGGAAATTTTTTCTTTGATGTATTTTACTAAACAAAAAATGGATTTTTTTAACGTATGTGGCGACAATGACTTCTCTGCCATCGTAGTCGTTATTTGAATTCTTTATTGGCCTAATTTTTTTTAAAAGGAAATGAAATTTCATATTATATTTTGGGGTGATTTCATATTGAAAATGGTTTTTGAAATTTATTGGTTATTTAAATATCTGGAAATGATATCTTCTGATTTCAAACTGGTGATACTTTAAATATTTAATGTGTTATGATTATGTAATGGTATTTGGAAATTTGACGGGTGGTTATGTGATAATCCAAATAAAAGATGGTTCCTTGGTAAACCAAGGATATGTGGTTTCGTTTTATCCTCTATTACATTGGTTATGGTAGTCAGTTGTATGGCTATTCCATTTTTGAGAAGGATTTGTGGAAGTTAATTGTATGGTTATTCCATTTATGTATGATTATGTCCCATGTTATCCTTATATGATATATGGTGTTTTCAATGGGATTTATGGTAAAATTTTGGTTATTGAAAGAGTAAGTAATGAGATTATATTCAGAAAAGTTTTCTTCTTCTTCTTTAAGGTGAAAATTATTACTTTATGATAATGTATTCATGGTTTACATGTAGTCTTGAAAAACTAATAGTTTTCCATCATTATATATCCCTTACTAAGATTTTTTTGCTCATCCCATGTTTTTGAAATGTTTTTCATCAGAATTGATGTGGAAAATGGTTAAGGATGAGATCAACGAAAATTATTTATTTTTACAACATACCACTAAACATGTTTCTTTTATTTTAATTGTTTTTATTATTTTAAAAAATTTGATAATGAGTTGAAATTTCTACATGTTATACTCATGTTGTTTTGTATAAATTGTGACATTATTACCTAAGGTTATAAACCTGAAAAGATCCTAAATGTGAATTATTAACTTAATTAAAAATTATGTAATATGTAAGGATGGGGCCTTATAATTTGTTTTTAAATGACAATTTTTTTCAAAATTTACTATAATTTTTTTAATTGTTTTTCAATTCTAAAAGGATATTTACCATAAAATGTTTTTAAATATTTTAATGGAATTTCTATTCCAAATCAATAACATCATTTTATCTTACATATAATGCATTGGAGATATTTAGTGTTTACAACTTCATTATTATTTATATGGGTGTTTTATGATAATTTTAACCATTGAAAGTAAAAAAATTAACTATCTGAATTAATTTTTTGTATTCAATGTCATTCATATAAAATATAAAATTTTTTATGATTGTTGGACATTAAATTTTCATTAAATATACATAATATTTATTATTGGTATATTATTAAATAAAACTTATAAATATTATACATATAATGAATTAGACTAAATTTTATATAAATATTTTTGTAAATATTGATAAATCTATATTAATTAGTTAATATATATATTTTTTGTTATGAAATATTACTCATGAATTAAATCAATAATTTCATATATAAGGAATGATTTAGACATTTATATATTTGTGGGGACTTATTATAAATATCCCTATAAGATATTGTAGACTCATGAGATGAAATAGTTGTATATACTTAGATAAATGGTTTTATGGTGTATAACTATCTATTAGTTTTATATTTTCTTTTGATGGGTCTTGAGAGTAGAGGTATCATATGCTATAATTAATGGAATCCAAAAATTTATAATTTCATTCCAAAATAATTCCATAATTATTTTCCATGACATTCCCTCAATGAAATGATATATGGATTAATTTAATTCTTCCTCTATTTATTATATGGAATATGTTTTCATTTATTTTTCATGTCAAGTTGATTATTACTTATACAGTTTTGATGTAAAAGTTATTGATTAAATTAAATTTCTTCATTTAATAATATTTCTGTATTTAATATTATAGTAAAATTATTTATATTGATTTTCTATCCAACTATTTACCATTTTAGGATTATTATTATTATTAACTCATGTCATATTCCACTATAAATAACCCTTAAAAAGAATTTGAGGTCACCAGAAATTTTTTTCCATTTATAGAAATCTAGGAAGTGTATTATGTATGATATGTATATATATGCTATATAGAGAGAGTAAATTTAAATAAAATACATTTTTTTCAAATGTAATATGGAAATAATGTAATCATCTAGTCTACTGAAAATACTATATAATTTGGTATTTTGTATACCATTTCTTTGTATCTTATGACTATATAAGACACAAGATCCATGTTATTGGTGTAGGGGTAATTACAATTGGTGTCATAATAATTTTATTATAATCCTTGGGAAATATTTTTTGGAAAATATTTTTAGGAAACATACCCCTAATATTAACGTTGAGGATATATATAGAAGGACATTCTAATGATTTGGTAAGGAAGAGAACATGCAGTTTCCCTTAAAAATACATCTTATTCAATATAATACATGTGGTTATTATTTTGGAGTAGTCGTACCTTGGGTTTGTTAATATAAAATCGTTATATTTGGATAGACCAAATAATCACCTGGTTCATGAAATGTGGCCTTACTATGCACCTGGTTTGACGCTCATGGGGGATATTCTTATTTCAAAACACACATTCATTTCCAAATGTTATGAATGATCTGAATAGATGTTGATAATGAATGACCTTAGTTAAGAATATGGTTTCGTAGATTGATAATATCGTGTGATGATTAAGACATCCTATAATTGATTGTTCAGGTTTATGTGGTTCCAAAAGTTGATTAATTCTTATCACACTATTATTTTTGTTTTTATAGAAGGGATGGACCCCAAAGAAACAATATTAACATTGAATATGAGGATATTGTGTTGACTATGAGATAAATATGTGATGATTACATGAGTGAAATAAATCATTATTATTCTTAATATATTATACCTAAATATGATTAGCAACCTATTCTTTAACAAACAAATGGACTCTCCATAGAAGATAATAATATAGTTCCCTAATAGATCATGTGATGGACACCATAGAGGAAAGATAAATATATTTCCTTCATGTCATAAATGTTAAACGAGATGCCCGCAAATGTTTCATAATGTAATTTGAAAATGTTTTATATTTATAATAATGTGGTATAAATGAATTTTAAAATAAAAATGAATATTAGGATTGAAGGAAATAAATATCATCATTAGAACCCATTTATAGCATGTTATCTTAATTTTGGAGAACCTGGGAATTATCCAGGTCCATTTTAATTTCTAAATGATAACCACAAGTTCACAGAAGGAAAAAATGATGAAATAAACTGGATAAAGAATTTAAGTATTTATATTCTTTAATAAAATAATATGTTGTACCCAATTTTAGTTTGGATATTAGAATGAATAATCTCTATAATATTGTGTAAAATTTTATAACCATACATTTTTTTATAAATTTATTATTAATGGATACCTTCAAGGGATTACGAGTTTGTAGTTTATCAAATGTTCAATTCCATAAACACCCATTTTTAACTTTCTATGGTGGATATAAAACAACATTACGAATACATAATGGAACCATTTATTTTAATTAAAACAATTGTTTTAGTATATAAAACGTTGATATTTGGAAAAAATTTGTTACATTTTTTTGATATGATTTTAATTGTGTTATGAAACATAATGGTTTATATAATATTTGATGTTTTATAAATTATTTATAATCGCAATTTGGTAATGTTATAGTAATTCTGTTAATTGTTTTTTAGAAAAATTTAATCTCGTAATCCAAGTAACAACACATCGTATCTAGTAAGGATGGTTGTAATGAACAGAAAAGAGATGTGCGATAGTAGTTCAGTTCCAACGATTATTATGTTATTTCATAGTTAAATTGAAATTTATTTATTTAAAAAAATTGATGAATAAAAATTACTGATGAATGTGTGGTGTTACTATTTTTTTAGATATTATTTTATTATATTGGATAACTAGTGCTAAATATATTGGTTTTGAAAAATAGTTGGAGGCATAAAGATAGTCTTGTCAATCTTTTATAGATAATAATATTTGTTAAAAGTTAATTTTGGTTGTTTAGGCATTTAATGTTTATCGTTTGATATTTATTTCATTGTGTAACTTACATATTTGAAATTAATCGACACAAAATGAAAGAATATGATGATGTTTAAAAAATTAAAATATTTCAAGTAATTTTATTTTTTTATATTATTGGGTAGAAAAAAAATAAATATTATATCGAAAAAAATCACTAAACATAAAATTTATCATATTACCTTCACATTTTAGGAATCAAATTATCTTTTAAATTAACAAATATTTATGGTCTCTCAATCCCTAACATTACATTGATCATTAAATTTTTTATGATCTAATGCATATACATATTGTTATAATTATTTATAATTTTATTCCATATCAATATTTTACCTTCATAGTAATTTTAATATACATAGAATTCTAGTCTTGTTTTATTCCATATGACCATTTTACATCCTTTTTCCTCTTATTAAGAAGATATTTAATTAATAATATCTAAAATGTGTGTCTTCAAAAAAGAAATTTTCAAATATCAAACCCTAGATTTATGAGAAAAGTTAAAATTTAGGGGATATAATTTTTAATAGGATAGATAATGTTACAACTGTAAATTATAAAAAAAATTATTTTATATAGATTGATAAACACAATGATGCGATATAAAAACCTATGAAATATATTTCATTAAATTTAATATATTACAGAGCATGCAGAACATGAAATCTCAAGTATAAATGAAATGTAATATACTTTTGCATTTAATCTTGGAGATTAAATTGAGAGTATTGACTAGTAGAAAATAAAATATAAATATTTTGGTTATCCATTTTTTATAAAGTAATGAGAATAATTTTTTTTTAAAATAAATTTTATATAAAAATCATTTCTTTCCTAAATGAAGTGTCATTCGTTGTTTTTCTAAAAAAATGTTAAATTAATTTCTATCAATTATAGAAAAATTATACGAGAAAATGAACAGAAATTTTGAAATAATAATGCAAATGTTGTCTTCGGTTCAATTTTTTGGTTTTCATGAAAATTTTGATTTTTCACCATATAGTTATATATAATTATTTTGTTAGAAAATTTTATTTTTGATTAAATTATTGTCAATGATAAATTGATTTCTAAATTGATGTATAATTTTAAATTTTATTCATCTAATTAAATGAAATTAATTTTGAATATATTAGTATATAATTGGATTTTGAAAAATATTTATTATCAGATATGTTAAATAAAAATTATTCAAATTATGAAGAGTAAACTATTTAATAATAAATAACTATGTTTATGTTAAAAACTATTTTTTCACTTTATTAAACAATGAAAGTATCGGTTAGAATTACTATACTTCTTTTGAAAACACAATTTTATGCACATATATATACCTTGTCCTATAAGGGTCATCCATGACCCATTTTTTATTTGTATTTCATGAAAAAAATGTGCATGTAATTTACCCTTTTCAACATCTTCATGAGTGTCCTATCCCACAATTATAAAAGCTCACACCCTATCATCCCTTATTCACACATCCTTTTCTATTTGGTTTATCCAATCCTAGAAAATGTAACTTAATGAATTCCCTAAATATATCCTAAATCAATTTTTTATCATAAAATAACCATATGATTAATTTCTATACAAAGATAAAGAAGTTTTCTGAATAAAGAGGAATTGTTCTAAAAAAATAATTTTTATATTGTTTCTTCTTCCACCTACAAGGAATATTATTAAAACATCTCTATTTAGTAAAGTATATATCAAATTTATGCATATAATTTATTATTTCTTGATCATGCCTAATATCTTTATCCTTTTCAATCAAATTGAAAAAGAAAGAGTTGATCATGAGTACATAAGACTACTGACTAGTGAACCAATAAAATTCGTTTTCAATCCCCACATTTCAAGGGTGGATATGATGATAGATATTAATAATTTATATGATATTTATGATATTTTTATGATATTTTAAACATATCATCACAAATAACTTCTTAATATCTATGAATTTTAAATTAGATAACATCATTGTTGTGTATGGTGGGAAACGGCCTCCTGAATCGATGTGATTCATTTTTCATATATGCATTACATTGAATGTAATAAGGACGAATATATTTAATGTATTTTATATATGATGTTATATTTATTAATCATGATTAATATATCAACCACATTATTGTACTTTAACTCGTAAATGGATTGATATTATCGAATGTGTGTCCTTAAAACCTACCGTCTCCTCGTAGCGATGCAGATCATTTTCATGTCCAGACTTCAAGATTGATCCAAAATATTTATATTTTAAATCAGTATTATATTCATATAACTTATATTATTTTTTATTTAATGTATATATATCATATAACCATGAACCAAACAAGTCCGAACAATTCATGTATGAGAAAACAATGACATTAACACAAAAAATAATGAAAATAATAAAATATTGTTTGAAAATTGGTGAAACAATGTTATATTATGATCATATATGATTTTATTTATATTAATATGGATATATTAAAAATTAATAACATGCTAAAATCCATTATAGATGATTTTAAATAACATTATACCAAAAGTAAGCTTGGGGTAAGGGATTTCATATCAATTTCATTTCATTGTGGCATATTGTGATGTTGTTCACATTAATTATTTATTATGGTGTATCTACATACCATTTTACATGGAATATCATGATTACATAATATATCAATGAATCTTAAGATTAAATTTTAAATTTTTCCATCCAATGGTATTTTTACATAAATCTTACCATGTTGTATGCTATTTCACAACTCAAATTCATTAAATTGGGTAAAACTACTTATTTAATTCCATTAATAATTAAAGATTTTTCATGTAATGAATTTTTAATTTCAATTTTTTTATTTCAAATGATTTTATGTTTATTATAATTTGACACTCATGGTCTTTTTTTTAAATCTTACATCATTATTATGATCTTTATAAGGGTTTATTTCAAAATATCATATTAATCAGCATGTTTATTCTTAAATGTCCATTAAAATAAATTATTTTATTGTTGGATAATATAAAAATTTTCATTTTATTATCCTATGGTTATTCATGATTTTATATAGTTATTCTAAATATTTTCCACTATATAGTATTTTATTGATTAAGAATATTTTTTTTTAAAATCAAACATAATTTTACTCATTATTTGTTAATCCTATTTCTTCATAGTCAATGGTTTTAAGAAATGTATTAAAAAATGTATTAACAATATAAAAATAATTTATTATTTCTTATTTTACCAATTCATAAATTTGTAAATAATGAATAGGAATGAATATTCTTTTTGATATCTGAATGAGGGACTTTTGGCAATTTTTAAAATAGTGTTAAAGGAATGTTTTTTTAACATCTATTAAATTTCTATAATTTTTTCCTATCATAACATCTCAATTATATAAATCATCCATTAATATTTTTAAATCATACTTTTTATATAATATGTGTTTTCTCCAATTCAGAATATGTTTTAAGAAAAAAAATTCAATGATAACGGTATATTTTAATCAATAATGTTAATATTATTATATTATATAATATTTCTATTCATAACAAAAACAAAATATTATTTTTTTATCCACTCTGGATATGTTTTAATAAAAACATACTTATTTATTCTAATTAAGTTCTATGATAATTTTTAACAAAGATAGTATTCAAATTAAGATATATGAATGAATTTTTTAGAAATAAATATTCGGTTGAAATATTCACATTCTTATGTACATTGGACATTAAATTTCCCCAAAATATAAAAACAATTCTTCATGAATATACATTTTTCTCAAACTATATATCTTTCTATATATGGTGTTTTATAATAATTATTATTTTATTAACTGGGGAAATATTGATAAATTTGTATTATTTACTCAATATATATATAAATGTTTAGAAGAAATATTTTTCGAGAATTAAATAGATTTTTTGATTAATAAGAAATGATTTAGGAATAAAGATATGGGTTGTTCCTTATTAAATATTTCTCATCGATGCATTGATATTCTAATCAGACGAATATATTTTCTAGCCATTATTAAATTGACTTCAATTGTATGCCTACTCATAAGTCATAAACGGTCTCACGAAATGTATTGATTACATTCGTATCATTATTCATGAGATCATGATAATATATAATTATGTATTTCCTTCATGGTGATTTTTTTTATTATTTTCCATCATATTTTTTAATTTTTTATCTTTAAATGAATTTTATTCTTAGTTTATTAATAACAAAATTGCGGGATGAGTTATTTACCATTACATATTGATTATAACTTATCCAAATAATATAGTCACGTTTTTAATTAAATGTGATGTGTTTTAAATTATTTACCATTATATATTCATTATGCTAGTGAAATATTTAAATGTCACGTGTGTTTATTTATTTACCAATCAGTGAATGTTCTTATTGATTCATTTTATCTTTACATATACAAAATTTTTATTGAGAATTTGAACTCTTCATTATTTTCATTTTTCCATAGAACTCATAAATTTTAATTAGAATGGATTTTAATAACATAATATAGGGAACATAGATATTCTGAAAAATATCATTTTTTCTTTAAATAGTAATATATGAATCATTTAAGTATCTAGTTTATAATTAATAATAAACTATTATGGCTATTCAAATATTATTACTTATATTGTATTCTTATGGTATAATATAAGACAAAAGACTCGGGTTGGAGGACTTAATTTCATTTCCTGGTTAGTCTTTATATCAACATTTTGTTGATTTATAATTAAATTTTATTTTACAATATAGTTATGCAAACCATCAGCCCCAAGAACTTTTATGGATGTCAAAATAGTATGATAAACCATCTATACTTTCGGGGATTAATAATATGTGATTTAATAATAATTAGGCTTCTTCTAAGTGAATAGGATGCATTATGTAATAATTTTTTTTATAAAAATATCACTGGAGGTTGGTGGTGAGGATCATAATATAATTCTTATATATCTGTAAGAAATTTTTTATACATAGGTGATGGGTCTCCAAAATGGAATGGAATATTGGAATACACATGAAATTATTTATGAAAAAACATTAAAAGTTAAGGATTAACATATTCATATAGGTTTATTTGTGATTGAATATTAGAAAATGGAGGAGAATAAAATGGTAATGTGTACCTCACCAGTTTTAATGATATTGATTGAAAAAATATTTTATTAAAATTAAAATAAACTACTCCATATTTTAAAAATAAATTATGTTAAATATTTGGATCTATTTGACTAAAAATATTTCCATTTGAGAAAGGAAATAATTTGAATCTACAGCACAATATATTCATTAAATATGAGATGAAATAGATTCACGCTTTTAAGGGAAACAATAAAATTTAAATGCATAATGATTTAATAAAATAATAATAAAATTAAATATGTAAATGTTATGGATAAAGGAAATTTAAATGATTAGGAAGGTAAAGATTACATCCTAAAAAAATATCTTCTCTCAATATGTATTATAATAATGGAATTTAAGGGATATAAAAATCAACATAGATAAAGAATTCTGATGATCTGGGATGATTGCCCTATGATGGTGTATGAAATAGAATTAAAAAATCTAAATCCTAATATTAAAATGAGATTCTCTAAAAATTTTAATGGGATAAGTAGATGAAAGTCATTTTAGAAGTAAGAAAGATAATATAATGAGAAGGAAAAAAGTTCAAATTAATCATCTAGTATGTAATTAGATAATTACATCAAAATTCATACTAATGTGGAGAAAGGGTTTGATACATTAATTTGTGATGGTGATAGATAAGAAATAAGAAAACTATAATTAAAATTTAATCGTGAGTTGGATGCATGAATTTAGGAAGTTAACAAACATGGGAATTAAAATAAAAAATTATAAAAGGTGATTAATTAGGTTTTTTATAATATGTAATACTTCAATATAATTGATGAAAGATACCATGAGGTAACTAAATCACTCAAATAAATTAATTTTGTATTAAATGTTGATAAATAACAATTATGATAAACAATCTATAACAGAAGACGATTTGTTCAATGTTCAAAAAAGATGCTTGATAGATAAAAAATCCCTGAAGAAGTTGAATAATGATTTCCACAAAAAAGAAAACTAAATTCAACTAATGATAAAGATACATAGAAATAGGTATTCTAGTATATGATTAGAAAAGATAGTCATTTCTAATATTATTGATATTCTACCAAAATTTTGTTGTTAGTTCCAATACATAAAATTATAAGAAGAATGAAACTGTAAAATTCCATAAAGAAAATATATGTAAACATGGAAATGAAATCTTAATTGTTGATAATTCTCTCACTAAATACAAAAATTATTGTAGATTCATGAAAAATAACTCCACAATATATGGAGAATGTTTCATTTTTGGATGAAACTCAACTGAAGTACCAAATAAATATTCATTATGGAAAAATCCATTCTACTATTATTATATGTGTTTTGTATGAGTTAAGAAAAAATCATATAATTCATGGTTATATACATCTTTACAAGTAAGTGTAATTAACCAATGGAGTTTTACTAGGAGAAAATACAAACTAATTTCAATAAGATACCAGTTATTAATATTTCAATATGTAATCATCCCATGAATAAATATATTTGATATATTTATGGAATTTGGTGATATGTGTCGATTATTATGTCTTAAAGATAAGGATTTCTTTAATCTTATTTATAGGGATTTTACTTAGTGTGTAAATGGATATAAATTTCAAAATTCATTAATTGAATATTCAAGAGATTGTAATTATTACTATTAACAATGTAATAATCTCAAATAAATTGAGAAATTGAAGAAGGAGCGCTTAGTCATTTGGCCTAAGTAATTGGACAGAGAAAATGAAATACATTGTGGTGGAAATAAAGTCAAATACCTGAGAAAGAGTATTTTTTTTAGAAAATATGGTTCCTATTCTTAAGGAGTCATTCATATGTAGTGATTTTGAAATTCCTTATAAGAATTGATAGTTCTCAAAGAATGAATGGCCAGGGTTAGGAAGATATTTTAATCCCAAATATTGGTTCTAAAGCACTATGAGTATCAACCTAACTCTTTACAATTTCTTGTATTTTTTCATTCACAAACAATTATGTAATGATGTTTTCTGAGGCTAAAATGTGTATGATAGTATGAATAAAAATCCCTTATGGTATTTTCTATAATAGAATAAAGAGGAAATGTTTTGTTTATCCCTTGAGTGGATGATTATATGATGAAAAAAAATTCAATGAACTAATATGTCATGAAAACATCAAATATCCAATTAAAATTTGGAATTCCAATCACAATCTTATTCCTTATTTATTAATAATTTTATTGAGTAGTATTTTGTTGATGAATTAATGAGGCAAATGGATAGTTTATTATATTTCACCTGAACATTTTAGTTTATTTGTAGATGTGTTTATAGGATTTCACATTTCATGGAAAAATATTCTCATAAAAAAATGATAAAAATATAATTGATAATTAGTAATAATTTAAACACTTACGTGTATTTATATGGATATTATATATAACCATGGTTATATCTCTCGTTTTTTCTACATCGGGAGAGTATGCACACACTTTGATTGGATAAATTAATGACTCTATTCAAATAACCATGAGTCATTATCACTATCCTTATATTTAGATAAATTATGATGATGAATTTTTGTGATAATAAACATTAGAGGAACACTATATTTCCATTTATTTTTCAATTAATAAAATGGGGATAAATAAATAATAAAAAATATCATCATTGAGAATGTGTTGGGATAACATTGATCAAAACAAAATTGATATGAATGTTTCTTCCATAATCTTTTTTTTATTAATTTCATATTTCAAACATATGTTTTAAGGAACATATCATTGACATTTTCATGTATTTTAAAAATGATATAAAAAATGTGTTTTCATTACTAGGACTTAAAAGAAATATAAATAATGTTTGTGAATTCAAAAATAGTTTGATGATAATTTATGGATATTCTATGTAAAAATCATTCGCATCTCTCGATGTTTTTCTTGATTCATTCAACTTATTTTCAATGTAATAATTTTAATATATCATTAAATTTCACATGTTGAAAATTGTGATTTTCTAAAAAAGTATCATATAATGATTTTTGAGATCGCAATAAGATTATTCGAAAGAATATATGAGTTTTAAATGGTTGTAAATATACATTAATACTATTATTATAACTAAAATGTGTTTCTAAATATATCTGATGAATTTTATTTTAAATTTAAATATCATTGGATGAAAAACAAGGAATAGTGAAGTGCATCAAATATAGGAGTGTTTGTAACGAGAATGATTCCATAAGCATGAGATAATAGTATTAATCCATTGATTTTTAAAAATTATTTGTTAAATTATTCTTTTATGATCATAAATATTTTTTACATCATGAAAACTAAAATTTCTAGTGGATTAAGATGAGAATATAAATGTAAATTGAATTATTTTGTTCAAATGATAGTGAGTAATATATAGAAATAATCTTTTAAATTTTGAAGATTGTGAAAAATGGATTTTCTATTTGTATTAATGTGATATCATTAATATAATGGTTTTTTTATCATTGGATCTAAATTTTTTAAATATGTTAGGTGTAGAAATTTTAGTAATCAATCGAATAATGAAATCCATGTAGAGGAAACGTGTGGGGATCACCAAATGAAGAAATATAAATATCATTAGATAATGTTCTATAGATATCATGTAATTGAGGTTTAAGGATCCTTAAAGAAACATTTTAATATTAAATATTATGATGCTGCTGAACTGGTGGTCTTTATTGAACATTCATTCAATAATGTTTCTGATTCTATCGTTTTTTATGATGATTTAAATATTATCGATTTAATGTTTCATGGGAACTCAAATCATGATATTATCATAAGATATTTAACTATTCCAATTCAAAAGATTAGAATGTGTGGATTTCAAACAATAGTGCAAGTGTTCCCCAAATCAATAGAATAATGACTTTATATATAAACAAAAAATCACACATCAGATTATAGTTGGAATTTAACATGGAATTTTGAGATCTCATTTAAAGAAGGGGTAAAAATGGAGTACCCAACAAACAGTAATTGAATGTACATTGTGGTTTCTGAAACTCTATGTAACATGAAGCACTATTTTTTAAGAAGTTGATGTGTAAGGATGATTTTGGTGAAGACTTGTTTTTAAAAGGATAAAATTAAGTATTTCCAGATCATCCAAGATCCAGTGGACATTTAATTATTATTTTATCATTCATAGAAGTTATTAAAGATCTATACAATGTTTTAAACCAGATAATGTGAGAAAAAATTCATAGGGAGTAATACCATTTTAATAAGTGATTATTTTTAAAATGTATCAACTCTTAATAGGAGCTAATGATTAGGGTTTATATGTAGATACTAGAGGGTTATGGTTAATGTATATGAAAAATCACTAGAGGAGAATGAATTTGTGTGGTAATTGTTTTATAAAAAGGGATGGGGATAATAACCACTCAATGAAATACTATTTCTGGGGTGTACAACCAATTATAATTAATGTTATTAGACTATTAATTTTGGGGTGTATAACCAATATAGAAAAAAGTATGATTTTATGCAGAACAATCGAAGCACTAAAATTATTGTTTTATTATTAATTTTACTTATATATAATATGATTATGATAGATTAATGACATGTTCATATAAGATATAACAAACCATAGTGGTTGATTTTTAGAAAAGAGAGAAACTTGAAAAAATAAAAAATATATCCTTGATTCATCATTCCCTATCTAAGTGATCCAACATAATGTGGGTTCATAAAATGGAATTAGTGGGGAGCATCTTCTATAAATCCAATCAATTATGTTTATGATTTTAAATTAATTTATTAAAATAAGGATAATTATATTAAATACCTTGAACTACCATTTAATGGGGAATAGTATGAAACCCGATCGACTTTCATGGGGAATAGTAGTTGCTGATGCAACCATTATTCCATTTTTTCCCCGTGATAAAAGTACTCAAAAATGAATTTATCAAATAAAAAATATTAATGTTGATTATAAGGATTTTAATAAAATTATTATTTATTTTTATATAATAACTTACAATGTTGATGGGTCTCCACAGTACCTATGATCATTGTAAGAAAACTGAATGAATTATTGAATGTGATGTAAAAGTTAAAGAAGAAACCCATCAAATACATTGAAGTATGTTTGAAGATATAATTACGGTAGAGGAAGAAAAAATTAATGATAACTTCACAAGGATAAACTAAATTTTAGTAATGTTTAGGGATCCAAAGAAACATTATATGATTAAAATATTGTAAATGAATTATGATAAATTTTTAATTTTGATATCATTTAAATATGTAAATCCTAGAGTAATATATTAACATTATTGAAATGTTTAAAATTGATTTTTACATGTCATGTAGTGATTATTATAAATAATTAATAAATGAAATCGAGTACAGATTGAAGTTTAATTTATAATCTGTTATTGAGGATGCTTCAAAACTCTACCTGGAAAAGAAAAAAATGTCAATGTATAAAAATAATGTTATTTCTAGAAAAGATAATTTCTATATAGTATAAGAATGATAACATGGGGAAATTTTTTCTATCAAACATAAATTCATTTAGTATGAAAAATTTATTAAATGTAAAAATTTATAAAATTCATATGAGAGAATAATAATTATTCAAGTTTGAATTAATATTCTTGTTGCAGAAAAATCATTGAAAAGGGAAATTCGAGATTTTTTCTAGTGATTAATGTAATAATGAATTCATCATTAACATTCTGAGTATTATGTATTGATTATGAGGTTGAAAATAAATATATCTTACTAATATTAACGATAATGTTTCAATTGTTTTTATGTTAAAATTCATGGAACGACGAATGAATATATAATGAAATTTTCCCGAAAAGATAATAAGAGATTTTTTAAATGTAGGTTTAAATGAAGATATTTAACAAATTAAATAAGAATAAAAATATTTATTCTTTCAAAAAAATTCATCAATAATATTTAAAGCAATTATAGTTTTTTATTAAAGTCTAAGGAAATAAATTTGTTTGTAATATTATAGATAAAAACAATTGAAAATATATTTTTCATTTTGTGGAATATTTTCCACCATGAATAAAATTATTTTCAAAATATGCCTTCATCATTGAAGACACGTGAACATAGAAGATTCCATTTGAGTAAATAAATAATTATTTCTTTAAAAAACTATATATGATAATATGTTCATATATTATTCCCAAGAAAATTTAATTTTATATTTTGAATGTAGTTTGTCATAATTATGGATTCTTATTTCAAGGAGATATGGATTTGTTAACATACCATGGTTGTAAAGATCCTTACAATGTAAATGTAGATTAAATTAAACTAAATATAATGTAAAAGGCATTAATCCAAAACTCTAACAAGAACAAACATCTAATAGAAAATAAAATATTGAAATTTGAGAAACGGTTCTTGGTTATTTGGCTTAACAGTCTTGGAATTGAATATGGTATAGAAAAAAAGGAAGCAATTGATAAATAATATAGAATGAATGATTTCTGAGATAATATAGATGAGACTATTTAAAATTCATCCATATTTATTGTTTTAAAAATTATGAATAATATTAATGACATTGTAATTATATAAGGGACAAGCATTTGAAAAAAAATCTCACCCATTATATAGAATTTAATGTACAAAAAGGATACAGTATATTTGCAATTTTAATTACATTAAAATATAAAAAAATTATCTATATTATTTTGTTTTTCAATTGTATGTAATTAATAATAATGAACATGGATTATATTTAAAAAAAACATATGTTGACCAAATTTTTATTTCATCACTTTTGGGAGGCTTAAATGAGAAAAAGGCAATTAAGAGGGACTTATATGATAAAATCATTAATCATACCATGAAATTGTGGCATGAATTAGACAATCATTAATTGTTCATGAATAAATTTATTTAGAGATGTTCTTTGGTATATGATTAAATTAGAAAAAAGGTTAGTTTTTTTTCTTACACCAGAACATTCAAATGCATCTAGTCAATATTGTGAAGGATTTCACTTTTTTTTTGTAAATATGATTATAAACAAAAAATAAAAAGATGGTTGATATATCCTGAGAATTTTAACACTTTTTTTTAAATTAGAATATCAATGACATCTAATTTTATTCCATATTTTTTTTATATTTTTCTATCGATATAGATATATTTTATATTAACAAGTGGATATTTTTTAAGAAGAAACGGTCTATCATATTTCCATTTAAATGTGGGAGAAAGATGGTGAGAATTCATTCTAAGAAAAAAACCTGAAAAGTCCTTGAAAATTCACTTTGTATTTTATTTTAAAAATGGATATATGGAAATAATAACAAATATCAATATCAAAGATGTATAGTTGTATTTAAAAAATATTCATAGTGGGGTATTGTTCTTGTCAAAAAACATTGCATTCTTTTTTTTGACAATTCTCTAAATTTGGTTAAATGAAACAACTCTTGAAAATTTTATGGAATCTCTAGATAATGGAAACATTTATTAAATGAAATTTTTATAAGATCTAATTAACGCTTTTTTGAAGTCAAAAATAGTTTGGTTATTTTGAATGATGCCAAATGTTGTAAAAATTATGATAACTCAATTTTATCCATGATTATAATTGAATTAGTTCAATGAATAATGATTAAAAAACTAATTATGTATAAAAACATAAAATTATTACTATATTTTGTTTCCAAAGAAATATTATGAGTTTATATGAATTAAATATGAAAGAAAATATTCATGTTTAATTGATAGAAATTATAATTAACATTTTTTATTTCACTAGCATGCATATTAGAATATCTACAGAACATGTTTATCTGACTACTTGAAATAATAATAATAAAAACCGAGAAGAGTATAGTACAGTAAACTGTGAGGAGATTTTGTGTAGATAATTTCTCTATAATCATGAGTTAGTAATCCTGATCAAATTTTGGTTTTAGAAGGAAAATTATGATTATGATCCTCTGATCCTTAATATATATAAAATCATGATTCCATTAAATTTTAATGGATTAATGTGAGTTTGTGAAAGTTATTTATATTTTTTTTATTAGAAAGTTAAAACTAGAAGAAGGAACTCTTTTATTTATACAAGATAAAGATAAAAATATTTATTAGATTCAATAATTAGAGCACATTGAACTATAATTATTGTATGTTCTCCGGATAGATATTTGGTATGTTCTCCAAATGGAGAAATTTTATAAATCTATTTGATGGAAATATATAAATGGGGTATTACTATGTATATTGTTGGATGGATAAATTTTTAGGTCAATTTATGGGGGAAAATAGGGTCCCAAAAAAATATTTTTGATTACATAAAAAAATGAAAAATAAAACATTGTGAGAATGATGAGATAGAAAGACTAAATTCGAAAATTGCATGATAATAATAATTGTTCATTATTTTATTTTTCAAAGACTTTAATAATACTAACATCATGTATTACTACCAATCTTATTATATTTATAAGACAATGATATTGTTTGAATAACATTTTGTGTTGGTAGTGATTTCAACCTAAATCCAGCACATTTCCAAGATCTATACACGGTAGCTATCATATATAGGGGGGAAATAAGAGTGGAGTTTCCTATATAAATAGATCAAAAAATAATGAAATATATTATGATCAATATTTAATGAAATTTATATTCTACCCAATATTAATTATATTTAAATTTGATTCGAAATAAGTTTGAGGAGTCGGAAGCACAATGTTCCAGAAAAGGATGATCCAAAAGGACGTAATTCAAAAGTAATATATTTAAGAAAAATATTGTTCAATAATGAATATTGATTAGATCAAGATTACCCATTATCTATAGTAATTTTCAAGAATTTGTAATATTTTATGAAATCCTATTCACATCTTTAATAATTTCCATAGATGTTATAGTTTTCCAAGTTCCTTGTATAAGAATACCATGTGAAAAAGGGGTTCTTTAAATGGTACATCAACTGTAATTGGAATTTTGTAGATATAGTGTATAATTTATAAATTAAGTATTGTTTTTGTATTGTATAACCAATCACAAATGGTTATTTCAATTTGGGTGTATAACTAATTGTTGAATTAGTCAAGTGGTGTATAAACAATTTAAGGAATATTTTATTTGGCATTTACAATAAATTATTATTGAATATAGTGGAGTATTTATATTGGGGTGTATAGCATACATATACAGGAGTATTATTTTATGACTAAAATTATAAATCATTATTTTCCCACTTTTTTACATTCATTTTAATAAATATGAGGTAAGTTTCATATTATCAATAAGATAGGATAAATGATTTAACTCATAGTATATTATAAAGATCATTAAAGGATTAAAATTCATAAAATATAAAGAGATGAATGATTCAACCCTTCATCTACATAGTGATCCTCTAAAATATTGGAACATCAGTTAAATATAATAAAGTGGATATAATTTTATTTATTATGATATTTAATTTTATTATACAATATATTTGAGTGAATAATAGTAATTTAGGAATTAAGGAAAGAGACTATGATAAATAAATTCTTTTAGTGATTTACAGACATTCTTTATGAACACATTAGTTCTGAGATTTAATTACTCTAATAAATGAATATTTTTTATGGTTTTTAATCATTAGTTTTTTTTATAATTCATTCCAATAACCCCACTATGAAATGATTCTAATATCAATGATTATATATATTTTAAGTGTCTCCACTCTAAATTTTCATCTGATGAGAAATATACCTTATTATACACCATGGTTTCATTGGAATGTTATATCAACTATATCATTAACATTTGGTATCCTAATCCCCTCATAATTCAGGGTATTTAATTTTTAATTGGAAATAATTTCATTTTATGGGTTTTAATTAAATCATTTCTAATGTTGTAAGGGTTTCTTTTCACAAATTTACATCCCAAGAGACCTATTTCATAGTATGCACAATGTTTTATTTAGAATGTTGTTTCTAATTACCCTTTAATTTATTTTATCATCAACATAAAAGTATTCATAGTATTTAATTTTACATTGAAATCAAATCCTTCAACGGATAATGTCTTTAATATTTTAGAACACTTAATTGTTTATTTTCAATAATTTCCTATTATATAATATTTTTTTACAACATATTTTATTTTATATGGTGTATTAATTACCATATTTACTTCTCTTATAATGAATATTTTCCATTCAATATTTTTTATTTTCATTTTTCCCCTAATTTAATTTTTATTATTGTGTTTCTGATAATATATTGGTATTTCCATCACAATTTTGAATCATTGACATTTGAATCATATTCTCCACTTATTTAAATGTGATTTTGTATATAGTGGTTGTGTAATACATTCTAAATCCTCTCAGCCTATTTTTTTCTTTGTTATTAAACATTTGGAAAACCCTCATTTTCTTTATCTTAAAAATCATCATCTATTATAGGCCATATTTTTCATTAATTCCATTACAATGTGAATACCAAATATTTTCTTCACTTGATTTATGTAAATTACATGATTTTTATATTAAAATATATTAGGAGAAAGTAATGAATTAACCTTAGACCCATTCAAAATTTAGTTACATTTTGAGGGATGATTACATAATATTTGATTCTATTTACTGGTTGGGGAAATAATTAATATCCATATATTATTTATTCCAATATGAACATTTACTAGTTAATAAGGAATATTATTTATATATTTTATACATTAATGATTCTATAAAATTATAAAATCATTAGACTTAATTAAAAATAGTTGGTTCAAAATTAGAGACATCCACTAAATTAAATGATAGGTCTCAAGGGGGCATCCTAGCTTGTGTATTTTTCTCAATACCATCCCAAAAAATGTTATTTCATATACAAGAGGACTCTATGATATGATAATTATTTCTAAGATCATGAAATGCGAGGAAATGGAAGTAAATATATAACATTATTTATTCCATCACTAACATACCCAATATTTCTATCAATCTGATGTTGTCATTTTCATTCTTATTTGTATATATATATATACTTTTCATTTAGTTTCATTATGTTATTAAACTATATATTGTAATCTATTATTGTAATATTATCTATTCTCATATAATGATCATCCATTATATTGTAAAATTATCACTTATGTCTACCCTTATTAATAATTTTATCACACATATTTGTATGTTTCTAATTTCCCATGTTGTAAAGAATTGAATTACACATGATATGTCTAATATGATATCTTATGTGAATAATTTTTAAGAGATATTAAAGACACATTATGGAATATAACCTTTATAATAATATTTAGATAAATATATATAATTTGTGAAATACATTTCATTTATTTTATTATGATATATCTATGTTCTAAAATGAAATACTACTAATAAACATTTGAATGTATACGTTATAATACTTTCATAATGTAATTGAATTATGGGAACATTATGTCAAGATATATCGTATCATTTTCAATGAAAATAATTAAAATATGTTTCTTAGAATCGATTGCTAGAATGATGGACTATGCCGCAATTTTTTTTGTATAGTATAGTTTAGATAACATAATATTTTTTTTAATTATAGTTTAAGCTAAATTAAGAGTCAGCAATATACAGTTCATAATAATAAAAAATACACAGGTAAATTTTTTTCAAATTGAGTATATTTAATATGATTTATGGATTTGGATAAGATACAATTAATAATTTTTTTAGATATTTCTAGGCGTCACAAAAAAACATAATGTTTTTTTTAAATTATTGACTATTTTCTTTTCCATATAATCGAAACATTTTGAAAATAGTATCATATGGGTCATTTACATGAATAGATTCACCATTCTGAAATCACCTTCAAAATTTTTGGATGAATATTAACTCAATCATCACTCTAGTTAATGGTAATTTAGTATATAACAACACACTTCACTAGACATTCTTAGAGGATATGATTTTTTTAATCTAATTTTTTTTACAAGTCATTAATTTTTTTATGGAATTACATTAAATAAAATGACATAACCTGATCAAATGAAACCTTTATTGAACCAAAAGATTATTATGTTGAACATATATATAAGGTAACAATTTTACAAAATAATAAATTTAGAGTATAAATTTAACACTTAATTGATTTACTATAATCGTTTTAAGGATTTATATTTCATTACAAATGATTAAATCTTCCTGGTATTAATAGTTCTGGATGACAAAAATATCCATATAAAAAATTTACTCCATGGACAATAAAAAAATTATAAAAATGAACATCCTTATAAGAGATGAACATAGTAGAGAAATCATTTCATTGTGACAAGAAATCTATAAATTAATATTATTTACAATGTTGACTTAGATAATTTCATAAATAAGAATAATAATAATTATTGGAGAATCATGAATGTCGATGTATCAGAGATGAGGAAGAAAATAATATTAAATTTCCATTGTATATTTTTTTATTAATCACCTAGGATAATTACTAAATATAAATGGGTAATGCTTTATGTATGGACAAATAGTTCATAGGGGAAATTAATTCAAAGTAATGCTGATATAATCTCTTAACACGACGGTGTGGTAAGTTATTTATCCTAGAAGTACCTTATATACTATGGTTGATACAACATTTAAAATTATATATTGTGTAGTAAATTTCTTTTGGAAACCCAAAATTAATTTTCTTAGTTTGTGGTAAAAAAAATGTATACTGAAAAATTATTTCATCAGGTATAATATAAACACATAATATTATGATTTACATATTAATTTGAAGTCAAATGTTATTATAAAATGTGATACATGAAAATCATACCACAAAAAATAAATAAACATTATATAAATAGTAATATGTATCATCTAAATGGAAGATAAAAATATAAATAAATCAATTGTGAAATATAAATATAAATAAAATTATTATTCTTTATAATACTAAGTCATTGAGAAATATTCAATTTTTATAACTAAAATAATATTGTTGATTCTCCTTTTCTTCCCGGATTCTAATCGAATGAAAATGGAAATACCTTGAACTCAAAGTGATTCATCCTTTGAAGAAACATAAAAAATTGACAAAGGCATGAACAAAGATTCATTTGCACTTGGGTAGCACAAGTTCCACCAAGGTCGCACAAGTATACTTGCGCGCCATGTAAGGGTCATGCTGATGACTTGCGTGCCCTCTTTGAACTTCTCCCAGGGTCTTCACCAGCCTATAAATACCCCTGGTGGGCCCCCCATTTGAGGGAAAAAAATTACAGAAACTCAAATTTTTTCTCTAGGCACCCTAGTGTCTTCTTGAAGTTTCAGAGCACTTCTAAAGTATATTCTTACCTAGAACAGAAGATCAAAAGAGGGGGATTAAGGCCTATATGTTGAAACTCATCAACACTTTCACGCCAAAGTAGCCATCCCTTAAGGGAAATGGCCACACTTGCGCGCCGCCTTACTCCTTCAACAGAACTTGCGCGTCACCCTTCTTGAAGCCCCTATGGATAATACTAAGGGCTTAAGCCATGTCTCGCCCAATTTTTACCTTAAGGGTTGACCGTCGTGCAAGTACCCATATGTCGCGAAGGTACACCTACGCGACCAGGACTTGCGCTCCCACGTAGGTCTTGTGCTCCCCTCTTTTTTTGGGTTCCCTTTTGGCCCATTTCACCACTCTTATGCCTATCCACCTCTCTTATTCAAGATTTAACCTTCAAAACCCTCTTCAAGGCCATTTTTGTAATGGTTCCTTTGTTGGCATCCTTACATGAAAGGAATTTTGTGGATCATTACTCAAGACCTAGTGATTTTCAAATCTTTATGTCACTAAGGTTAGATATTTCATTCATTCAAACTCATCCTTTAAAGATGATAAAATCCTTAAACTGGGCCCTCTTTTATGGAGTAAGCCCCAGTCTAAGTTCTCTTAATTTGGGCGTCCTCCTTATGAATAAGCCGCAAGTCTCTTAACCTGGACATCCTCCTTAGGTGTTATCCCCAGTCATAATTTTCCATATCTGGGCATCCACATTAAGAGTATGCCTCAACCATAATTCCCTTAACATGGGCTTCCTTTTCAGGAGTATTCCCCAGTCTCAAAGTCTACAAATACAGGCATCTTCCTTATGTGTAAGCCCCAAGTCCTTTAATTATAAAATTCCCTTAACCTGGGCCTCCTCCTTAGGAGTAAGCCCCAGTTTTCAAATCCCTTTAACATGGACCTCCTTCTCAGGAGTATGCTCCAGTCTTAATTTCTCTTCACCAGTCATAATTTACATTTGATTTGGGGATTCCTTCTCAGGAATAAAACCCAATAATAAGTTCCTCCTAATTTTGGAATCTTCCTTATGAGTAAGGCCCAGATTAGAGTATCCAAATCTCCATAAAAGCACATATACCTTTATGAACCCTGTTTCAGGACTTCTTCTATGAAATAAGTCCTGATATCTATTTATTTGGGAAATCATACATACATATGCCCCACATCATTTTTTATGATTGCATATTTTGTGGCACAATTGTCTGGTATCACCAATACCTCTTGTTTCTCACACCGAGCATGACTCACATGAGATTAGAGTGTAAAAGTAATCGTGGCATCTTTCATTGAGCCATCAAATTATGAAAAAACATCCAACTCCCTTACTCTAACTACATGGTATCTGATTCCTTTTCAAAATAAAGGATATATAGGTTTTCCATATGCGGGTATGATCCCAACTCTTAAATAATCCATGTCCTTCTGAATGACAATAAACTTCAAGTGCCCCACTAAGTGGCTATAAAACATGTATGGTTATCATAATGACCAAGAGAATTTTATATAATGTATTTGAGGATACCATTGACTAAGAATCTCTAATAAAATACAGATGATTCTCTATCGATGGAGAACATCGAATACATATAAAAGATTATCTAAATTTCTTACATATCAATCATTTATTTTCAGATCTAATGGAAAGCTCATTCTTTTCATGGTAATTTAATAAGGATTCATGAACATAACTTAAATCTATAAAGAGAATCCCTGAGTAGACAATAATTCCCCTCTAAAAGGTATGATGAGTTCGTCCTCCCATCCTCTCACCCAATACAAATTATTAAGCCGTATCAATTCACAACTAATGAGCACCTACCGTTGGAAAGTAGTTCCAAATTGATATAGAGTCATTGGATGTTTCCGGTTCTACGAACAACCCATTAGAAACCTCTTGGAATGTTTTAACCTTAAATTAACGAGGTCACCCCCCTTTCCAGAGGAGACAAAAAATTGTGAACCCGACGTGAATCCTTAACCAAGATAAAATGATGTTTTACCTATTTGTTCGGCCCTTATTTTTACTCAATGAGAGGGTCAACTAAACATTCAATAACATATGTTCTAATCCAAAAGATGTAGTGGCCTGATTTATCTGGATTATTTATGTTATATCAAACAAGCACTCTTTTTCAAGATCTTATGCATTACAGTGTTGTCTTCTCATAAGTTCACACCTGTAAATACTTATGCTGTGAATACTTCTGCTGTGAAGGCCTCTAATGCTACTCCTGCTGGATCATCGTCTGCTCTGAGGATGACATCACCTACTCAGCGTCTTCAACACTGGGTATCAAATTCCCTAGTTAAGCAGTACCATTAAAACGATACTATTCCGACTCTAGTGGCCGCTCGATAAGCCCTCCAAGTCAATAATTCACCCTGGTGGTATGGACAGTGACGTCCAGTGATCATGAACCATGTGTTTCCAACCCCCATCTCCAACCATTTAGGGTCGTTATCTATGGAATGCAATCACCATTCCATTCTATATTCTGGGTAGGTGAATGACCAGGCCCCTCAGGGCCTTAATTCAAGGATACATGAGTCCTTCCGTAGGGCTCCCATAAATAATCGCCACCAGACTCATGAGGTAGTGTTCCCTAAACATGATGAGGGTATCATCTCCAGGAATTATTATTAGGTTCCTCATAGCCGAGCAGGCAAGATGACCCTCTAGAGGAGAAATCAGGTCAACAATGAGAAGGTTCTCATCATTTCCATCTTAGGATAAGTCCACCAACCAAACTTGGTGGCAAGCAACTAGAGGGAACACACGCCCATCCATTTTAATTCTGATGTCCAGCAGACTCGTCTGGCTGTAGCATGCCAATCTGGCTATGCAATATCGGCGGATTACTATAGATAGGAATATACACCTATTTATAAATCATCATCTAGTCAGTAGGTTCGTCTAACTACACATGATGAAGCCCGCCAACCCAATGTTTTGACAACTGGTAAACAGGCACATACACCTACTTACACTCATCAATCCTGCCAGCAGCCTCATCTGTCAGTATTGAAGGAAGCTCGTCAACCACATTCAGCGGAATGCAATCAGCAGGCACATACACTTTCTAGTATTGATCAAGTCTACCAACAGTCTCGTTTGGTAGCATTCGGAGAAGTCAGTCAGAAAGCTCCGACGACAAACAGGAGGCAGACTCAACTCTCTGCCCCCACACATGAGTACTGTCAGGATTCACTAACATGAAAAGGAGGATATGACCAGGAACCCACACCTACTCCAATCATGGAATGGACGTATATCCCCGTTCCGGAAGCTGAAGTCACCGTGCATATTCTATCAATGGTGAAAGAGCAGAAGCAAATATATGCTCATATTCTGGTTGCCTGTCAGGATATTATAACAGCTTCAACATCATCTCAGGGAAAGACACAAAAATCTATCCCTACCAGTGGGGTGACACATCAACAGTTCACTCCAGAACAGACACACACCTCAGTTCCAGTCTAATAGGGTTGTGGGGCGTACTCCCCCATAGCATACGGACAACCAAGTCAGGTAAATACACCAAATTTGAGTGGATATCATCAGCCTAACTTGGTCATTTCTCATGTGCAGTCACATACACCTGCCCATAACAACCACTTTCATCAACAAGTGGTTCCTAACGTGAGTAAGAAGGTGTTTAAAAAGAAGACCCACCTAGCACAGTCAATAAATCAAGAGACAATTTGTAATAAGGATTTCATTGATGCTGGAGTTCTTGAAGCCCTCAGACAATTATCCGTTGGAATTCAAAATACTACTCCCTCATTTACCAATAGTGGAAATATTAATTCTGAAGGTTTTCATCAGATACTTCCTCATGAAGGCTTGCTTCATGAAAATTCGGCCTATCTCAAAGTTTCATCTTCATATGAGAGCCACAAGAACCCTCTGTGTGAACAGAAGACCAAGGAGGAAAATGTTTCATCTTTTGCTGTAACCCACCATGGTGGTCCTCCCCATGATGATAAATTTGGCTGCGAAAGACCTCTCCATGGTTATAATTCACATTGCCTGTAAAATTCTCTAATAGACAATGTAGTGACAACAAAGCCCTCATATCTTGAGGCACTTGAAAATTTTAAGCCATTCATGTCTGATGATTTATCATTAGAAGGAGAAATACCTTCTCAATCAGAAGATAGCCCGGGGTGTATGTCATTCTCTAAACCACCACTTGGTCATTCATCTTCTAATTTGATCAGTGAATTGTCTATCGATCTTGTTGAATACGATGAAGCAATAATGAGGCACCAGCTCTAGTCTATTCCGGTAGAAGAATATCCATTGAATGATAAAGAGGAAGTACTGAATATGAGAAAACAACTGGTGAAAAGTGAAGTTCCAGTCAAGTTTTGGCCTTCGGATTACTCTTAGTATTACATTTTAGAGATGTTGACGGAATATTGAATTCATTATATTGGTCTCAACATATGGAAACTATTTGTCAGTTGAAAAAGAAAATATTATCTTATGATGAATATGAAAATCATGTCAAGATAATAGAAGGGTTACAATGCCAAATTGATTTGGCATCTCTCTCAGTTTATTGATATCTGAAAGCTGAAAAGCAGAAGAGAGTCCCTCAGCTTTAATGTCTTGGTGCACTAAGAAGATTGAGCCAGATAATTTCCAATGCCCCATCTGGTATTAATAATAGGGTATGGGGTTTTCATGGAACGTTACATTTTATTGTACTCTCCAGTCAGCAAAGCTCCCCGAAAATGGTCTCACACAATGTTATTGCCCATGGCCGGCCATAATCAATTGGATTTGGTTGTAATCAAATGCTTGCCCAAGAACAGGCTTCAAATATTTCTTTTCAAAACCAAGCATACAGAGAAATAGTTGTTGAATTACTCCTGCATCAAGAAAACGAGAATATTGAACAAGCCTCTCATTTGGAGCAAGCACATCATTAAGTGACAGAATTGTCATAAATCCTCGAACGGAATTTTGAGCCAGGTGATAAGAGTGGATGTAGGTTGATGCATCTAGCTAATTACTATACTAATGTCCGCAAGATCAGGAAAGCTTTAAATAAAGTCTCAGATATAGCATGTCATGAACCACCCATGCTTTCCATACTACGGAGTCTTTTAACCCAACCCTCAGAATCAACAAATAGGATTCGAGGAGTTGAGCATGAATAGCAGGAACAGTCCTAGTCCTCCGGACTAGAGACTTTTTAAAATCCACAATATCTCCCTCAAAGAAAGTTAGTCTTATCTCGATTGGGGAAGAATCCTTAAGGGGAATGAAGAGCCAAATTATCAGGAGATTCCCTCCAAATTACTGTTCGTCAAGAAGTTCCCAATATATCAAATCGACAAAAGGCAATGTCTAATCAAGGACATGGAAGAAGATAATATCGCAGAAATGCTGATTTAAGGGATTCAATTCATTATGCATCAATTAATGTCATCAATTACATTGAAGCTGATCCACCATATGAGGCTCACTCAGAGGGATCAGATGAAGATATTCCTACTCAAGAAGTTGTACGCATAGACACAAATAAAGAATGTGTGTGTACATGAAATCAAAGGATTACCAAGAATCTGGGTGTTCCTTAAAATTACCCCCTTCCCCCTCTCCGAAAGGGATCCAACAAGGGGAAAGGAAAGAACCATGTTACATATCCTTCCTCTGGAAAAGTCAAATTTCTCTCATTAAAGCGACAATTTTAACAACAGGAAGAAGAAATGAAGGAATTGTGGAGGTTGAATGCAGAACTAATTCAGGGTAGTCTTCCTCCTAAGCATGCTAGAGTCAGTGAGCCATAGGAATTTGTTATTGCTACTGATATGGATCAAGAATATCCTCTTTTATTAGTACACCCCTACAGGTCTAATCCTACATGTCAAGTGCAACAACAATCGGTTGTGCTACCATCAGTTGCAGTACCAGCCACTATATCTGTCCAAGCTCCAGTCATTGCACATGTTCAGTTCCATGCTCAACCAGATGTTTCTCCAAAGTTAATAGCTACTATTTAGTCATTAAAACCTCGGTTGGACGTTTTGGAGGGAAAGCGTGCTCAAATTCAACCAGAAAAGAGAGCTTATCCTAAATGGGATGATGCAATTCCTCCCCCATCAAATTTTGTAATTACCACATTCAAAATATTTAATGGTTCGGGAGACCTAGAGAAATAATTAACACATTTTTTTCTCTTTGTGATCCTATGATGAGAACCCCTCAGCAACAAGAAGCATTTATGTTCAGGTACACAAGTTTGCAATCCCGGTCAATTATCAGGTGGGAGGATCTCCGTCAACAATTCCTTCTTCAATTATATTCAACATTGCCAAAGACAATAGTTTTTTATCTTAAAAAGTTTAAGAAAAAGGAAAATGAAACTGTTTCAGATTTCATTGCTCGCTGGAAGGGATTAACATATTCCCTATGCTTAGCAATCCCTCAAGAAGATTTGTTGCCTATCTATGTGGAAAATTTGCGTGATGAATTATGCACGCCGTTGATCCCTATGAAATATACAGGAGGGTTTCGAGACCTTACTTAGATAACTCACCAGATTGAATATCCTCTTCTGAATACAATGGATAAAACTCGTGTAATTCCATCTTCTCCAGGAAGAAGAATGGGTGGAGCAGAAACTACTATAGTTATGCTTAAACAAGCACCTCTACCTGCTTCTACTTCAAAAACTTCATCTTCTCGAAGGGCTCCGCCTCTTGAGCTTCAACAACATAGGCCGTTTCATCAAGATGATCAAAGAGATCAAAGACGATAACAATTTGAGGATTTAAAAGGTAGAGTTTACTCTTTCCGAAATGAACAAGTTCCTGGATACTTCATTTCGGCTTTGGAAAATAATTTGGTTCAATTGCCAAGGCCCAAAAGGCCGAACAAGGAAGAAGATGAAGATTGTCCCAATTACATCCCATTTAATCAGATGTTGGGGCATCCTATAAAAGAGTGTTTTGTCTTTATGGACCTCCTGAAAAAATGGTCTACTTGGGACAAGTCAAATCGAATGGTTTTTCATCTCATGTGGCATGTGTTACTGCTACAAATCTAGAGGTAGAAGGTGAGTGGAAAGAAGTCAAAAGAAAAAATGCGTAGAAATATGATGATTGTATGATCAGAAAAATGATCAACCAAATTCATTCCATTTTTCGAACACAATTGAAGAAACCAATTGTTTTTTCTGCCATGAATTCCACAGCAAACCCCTCTTCAATAGAGGGGAAATCTTCAATGAAATTCCATAATTTGAAGAAAGAATAGGAATCAGAAGAACATGAAATAGTTTCAAAGTCTAAGTTGTCTTTGACTCTGGTAGATTTTATGCCATCTACTTCGAAGCCACGGGCACCGTCCCACCAAATGGAATATCCTAAATTGGCTAATCAGGTAGAGTCTTCATCAGATGAAGAGATAATCTTCGGTCCTGTTAATATGATTCACATAACAGATCCTTATGCTAGTCACAGTTTCAATTTTGATGAGCATAAGTTCCATGTATCAAACAAACGAATCAGATGGAGTTCCAGAGGTATGGGATATAGAGGAAGACGTGGATACCCCATAAGCCACTATTCTAATTCTACCCCTTCCAGAACTGTGTATATAGCAGAAACTCGTGGCAGATCCCATCAACGAGCTCATCAAGAACAAGCATGTTCTTCTACACAAAGTAGATTCAGTCCTGGAACAGTTATTATAGAATATCAATTGGATGTCCCACCTTCCTCCTCTCAGAAAGTAAATAGACCTAATCAGTCTAATATACCGAATCCAGGAGTATTGAAAACTCCTACCCTGATACAAGATGCATCAACTTCCAAATCATCAATTTCCAAGGCACCTACTAAACCACATGTTCCTATTGGGAAATGCAGACCTGTAGATCAAAAATATGATTTATTGAAACACCTGCCCCTAGTACTGTCCATGTTATCAATTCTTGAAGCCTTGAATTTATCAAAGGATCTTCAAAAGGAACTCATCGAGGCTTTGTCAAGTCCTCAGGAGTTTGAAACTGAAATTGTTGTGGCTGAAGCCTACCATGTTGATAATAATCCTGCAGAATTCCATGTAGTGATATCTTTCACAGATGAATATGAAGATGATGTTGTGCACAGGCATATTAGACATTTTTTTTTATTTGGAAAGTAAAATGGTGTAGACGTCCGAAGAGCTTTCATTGATAATGGTTCAGGAGTCAACCTCATCCCCATTCGTACACTTTGACGATTGGTCCTCACAAAATCTTATTTATCTCCTTCTAATATGATGTTACAATGATATCATAAAAATGAACAAGAACCACCATTTGAGATTACACTCAAAACTCAGTTTGGGGATCTCTTATCCAATTCAGATTTCATGGTTGTTGATCAAGACTTTGCATTCAACATCATGCTTGGAAGACCCTGGCTACATCAACATACAGTTATCCCTTCATCATATCATCAATGTCTCAAATATTGTTTCGATGGTCAAATTGGGACAATTTATGGTGATAAGTCCCCGTTCAAGACATGTGAATATCATTACATTGAGGCATAATTCTATCACATGAAGGGAAAGGAGGAATCCACAATAAGGGAGATTACCAAAGTTAATGCTCCATATAGTTTGGAAAAGATTCCAGTAAATCCATTTACACATGTGAGTATGGATTATGTGTTGCCTATCAGTAAAATTGACAGGATATACCCAAATCAAAATAATCTTATGGAAACTTCCATAATGTCAATTACGTCAATCAAGCCAGACTGTATGGAAGAAATTGGTGATTCACCAAGCAATAATGAAAACTCAAATGCGGATGTCTTCATTTCATTTAATGAAATCCAACAAGTCTATACTTCGCCAACCAGGCCAGAAGAAGTTATATCAATGCTAGAGGCAAATGATGATGTCGATTATCAGTACACCATCTCCTTTATATTACCCAAGGAAGACCCTTCATCATCAATCAGGTCAGAAATGGAAGCTTCTTCTTCAAGATGTTCAAATTTTAACATCTCTTCTGATCATGGAAATTCGGCATCATCATCTACTATGAAAGTAGAAATAGAAGAAATAACACATGTTGAAAAAGAGTAGGAAGATCTTATAGATTCTTCTCAATCATTTGAAGAGGGTATCTCTGCCACCGTGGATGAACTCTGAGAAATAAATCTGGGTACAAAAGAAGATCCACGCCCCACTTTAATTAGTGCGGCCATGACTATTGAAGAGAAAGATATGTATATTTTATTTTTAAAGAAAATAGAGGTATATTTTCTTGGAACTATATAGATATTCAAGGGCTTGATCCTGATGCTGCCACTCATCGTTTGAGTTTTCCAGAAGAACATCAAGGATTCAAACAAGCCCCAAGAAGAACACACCCAACTTATGCTTCCAAAATTGAAGCTGAAGTGGATAAGCTTATCAAATATAACTTAATCATAGAAGTTCAATATCCCAAATTTTTGGCTAATATTTTCCCTGTGAAGAAGAAGAATCCACAGATTAGAGTTTGCATTGATTTCAGAGATCTTAATCGGCATTGTCCTAAGGATGATTTTCCAGTTCCTATTACTGAACCCTTAATTGATGCAACAACTAGCTATGAAGCACTTTCCATCATGGATCTATATTCACGATATAATCAAATCCAAATGGCTCCATAAGATGAGGAATATATAGCCTTCAGATCCCCTCAAGGTGTGGTCAACTATCGAGTAATTCCCTTTGGCCTAAAGAATGTAGGCGCAACATACGAGGGTTACATGCATCGCATCATCAAACCCTTTTAAGGGAAGTTTGTTGAATGTTATGTGGAAGATTTGGTGGTTAAATCCAGGAAATGTTCTAGTCTCATGGATGATTTGGAAGTCATATTCCACAAACATCGGCAACCTAATTTGAAGATGAACCCCTTAAAATGTGCTTTTGGGGTATCCTTGGGAAAATTTATCTTCTTTGTTGTATGCAATTGTGGTATCGAAGTCGATACTGAGAATAAAAAGTCAATTCTTGGTATGTCACCTTCTAGAAATTTGTAATAATTTAGAGTACTTCAAGGAAACTTAGCCTATATTCGACGTTTCATCGCCAACTTGGCAGGAAAAAGTTTATCCTTCACCAAATTGATGAAGAAGGGAGTCACATAACAGTGGATAGAAGAATTTCAAGAAGCATTGGATGTTTTCAAGAAATATCTCTTGAGTCCACTGGTATTTATTCCACCTATTGAAGTAAGGCCACTTATCCTCTATGTGACAGCTCTAGAGCGATCCTTGGGTGCCTTTCTTGCTCAGAAGAATGAAGCTGGGAATGAAAACAGTCGCTACTATCTCAGTCAGACTATGCTTGAAGCAGAAACCTGATATTCAAATATTGAGAAGTGCTGCCTAGCATTAATTTTTGCAGTTCTGATGTTGAGACACTACGTACAACATCATGAGGTCCAATTGGTATCTCGCAATAACCCTCTCAAATTCATCCTTACCCGTCCAATTCGTACAAGATGTCTTGCAAGGAGGGAAGTTATTTTGCAGCAATTTGATATTCAGTATGTCTCTCAAAAGGCAATAAAGGGCCAATCTATGGCTGAAATCCTTGATGAAAACCCTTCTATGGAAGATTCATATCCAGATATTGAAATTCATGATGAAGAAGTCTTCTTTATTCAATATAGTATTCGAACATGGGAAATGAACTTTGATGGTGCTTCCAGAAGTCCAACAGGGTGGAAAATGGAAAATCATAAATTCAACAAAATTGAGTTAGGAATTGTACTCATTTCCTCGAAAAATGAAGTGATACCTTATTCTTTCTCATTGTTGGGAGGCGGGACAAATAATAAAGTAGAATACCAAGCACTTATCGTAGGATTGGATTTGGCACTTCATGCACAACTGAATCACTTAAAGGTGAAATGTGATTCAGACCTGGTAATCAAAGAATTAAATGATGATTATTCAATAAAAAAAGAAGAGATAATCCATTTTTATGATTATGTAAAAGAGTTAATGGTGGAATTTCCTATGGAACTGACATTTTCTTATGTCCCGCAATCACAAAATTCCCAAGCTAATGCACTGGCTAATATAGCCACAGCTCTGGCAGATCTAATTCGGGATGAAACAACTATCAGTATTGTCCACCATCGTACAATTTCACCTATAGTTCAAACCAAAACATAGTAAATCAATGAAATTAGTCCTATTCTTGAACCATATGGTCATACTATAGGATGGATGACACCTATTAGGGAATACCTTCAAAATTGAACCCTTCCACATGATAGAGTCGGGAAAGAACAAGTCTGGAGACGTGTGGTCAATTTTATTCTTTGTGATAGCCTAGATCACCCAGAGAAAATTCTCTACAAGCGTGGTTTTGATGGAGTTGTCATCAGATGAATTAAGGGTGTAGAGACAATGGTTGTCATGAAAGATGTTCATGCAGTAGTCTCTAGTGCCCACCAGTCTGGACATAGACTATCAGATCAAATTCGTGGCTTGGATACTTTTGGCATTAAATGATACAAGATTGCATTGATTTCAAAAATAAGTGTCATTCTTGCCATGTACATTCCAACTTCATTCATCATCCCCCATAGTTGCTTCATACAGCTAAAGACTCGTGGCCATTATCCACATGAGGAATGGATGTAGTGGGACCTTATCCTTCGGCTACATCCATGAATTTTTAGTATATTATTACTACTACTAACTTCTTTTCCAAATGGGTAGAGGAAATACCTCTCAAACAAGTTAGTTCTAAAAGCATTGTTAGCTTCATCAGGTCAAACATCATTACCATAGTTGGTGTCCCTAATACCATATTGACGGAAAATGTCACCAACATCTTTTAATCCGAGGTGAGGATGTTGTATCAATAATACAACCTCAAATATAATCATTCATCTCAGTATCCTGCAGTGTCCAATGACCAAATAGAAGCTTTCAAAGGGACTCTTTAAAACATACTGCAAAAGATGGTGGATAAAGATAAGAAATCATTGCCTGATAAACTCTTTCATGCATTATGTGCTTATCAGACCACCACCCGCACTGAAACACGTTCAACTCCATATTCATTGGTATATGGAATGGAAGAATCCTTTCCCATTGAAGTTCAATTAACTTCTCTTAGAGTAGCCATTTGTGATCAGTTATCTACAGATGAAAAATCTCAAAAGCGATTGGATGAATTGGAACAATTAGATAAGAAAACTCTGTGTACCTTACAACACTTGAGAAGTATATCATAATCGAATAGAACGAGCTTCCAACAAAAAATTTCATCTTCGTTCATTCATTCAGGGAGAATTGGTATTAGTTCTTAAAACTCCAATGATACCAGGAAAGAAACCTCTCATGCTTGAGCCAAAATGGGAAGAACCTTATTCAATACATAAGGTCTATTCTAATGGAGCTTTTTCTATAATCTCAATGGATGGAGAACCTATCACTACTCCAACCAATGCTAGATTTCTGAAGAAGTATTTTGTGTAACAAAAATACCCTTATAGTCTAGAATGATGTCAAACTACATCATCCATGGTCCATGCATATGACCTTAAACTAGTAGCACCATTATGGTCCAGCAAGACATTAAACTGCATCATTCCCAGTCCATGCATATGACCTTAAACTATTATCACCATTATTGTCTAGAAAGACATTAAACTGCATCATCCATGGTCCATGCATATAACCTTAAATTATTAACACCCATATTGTCCAACATGACGTTAAACTGTGTTGTCCTTGCTGTAGGAATTTAAACTGCATAGTCCTTATGTCCAGCAAGACGTTAAACTACACCATCAATGGTTCATGAATATAACCTTTAACTATTTGCATCCCTTTCGTCCAACATGACGTTAAACTGTGAAAAAATCCCTAATAAGTCCAACATGACGTTAAATTGTGTCCTCTTTGTCCTTACTACATGACATTAAACTGCACAGTCCCCCTTTTATCCAACATGACGTTAAACTATATTGTCCACATCATCTTGGCTACATGATACTAAACTGTACAACACCCTTATTGTCCAACATGACGCAAAACTGTGTTCATGTCCAACATGACGTTAAACTGTGACCCGATAATATGCCTTACATGACGTTAAACAATATTTTGTCCCTTCTACATGACATTAGACAGTGCAGCACCAATAGTCCTCACTGCAAGGTTTTAAATTGCATAGTCCCTTCATATGTCCTACAGGACGTTAAACTGTGCATTGTTAAGGTTGTTGCTACCTCTTGTTTCTCACACTGATTATGACTCATGTGATCTTAGAGTAAACTCCAACCATAACACCCTCTCTGGGTCGCTAACCATGTGTAAGTCCCAACACCATTTTTTAGGTCGTTGTACCCACGAACAACTTGATCACTAATTCATTCATTAATTGAACTATGTGGAAATTGATCCTTTCCTTCTAGGCTAGGTACGTAAGAAACCTCTAAATATTCAAGACCAAAACCAATCTCTTAATATCGATTCACTTCCATCTCATATGATGTTGATTCGTGAAACCGCTCCCAGAATCATTATCTTTACATAGGTTCACCTTTTCCCTTGATATATGACGTTAAACTGTACAACATTTTTTTCCTATATGACAATAAACTACAATATTCTTTGATACCCTCACCTAAGAGGGAATCATTATTTACATTGATCTCCAATCATTTTCTATTCCATGGACTACGTGCATACATGGCAATGCCTAAGACTTTTATCTTGGGTCAAACCATCATTGCACTAAAGTCCCCTTTCACCCTTCACATGTACGAACCAAATCTGTACAAACGGTATTTTTATAACTATGTGGGATTGATTCCCATCCTTATGGGATACGTAGGAACGTTCGAGTGTCCCTCGAATCCAGCCCCAAGCCTTTTGGGCCTCACCCCAAATTCCACTTTCAGTCACCTGGCTGAAAAGTCCTTATGAAAACACACACTCTGTATTCATTATTATGGGCCAAGCTCTATGACCCTAAACTGAGATTTCCCACACTTTCATCCCACACGATGTTAAACTGTATTTCAAGAACAATGTATGGATTTATTCCCACCCTTATGGGATACGTAGGAATGTTCAACATTTCAATTCAGGACCCAGCCACAACATGATTATGGTTAGCATTGATATGTGTATCTCCACATAGATTGGAAAATACCCATTTTTAAGTGTCATAATCCTAACCTTAAATATTTTCATATCTTCATAACCTTTTTCTTGACTTCTAGTCACAAAATGTCCAATTTCTTAGAGTTATTTTGCATGACTATGTAGCACGTTCCCTTAGGTGGCCATGAATAAGTAATCTACATAATAGACCTGTCATCCAAAAGAAACTATTATTTGACTATGCATCAACTTTCTTTTGGTGGACCTGTATAATTCAACCCCCTAATGAGTTTGTTAAATAATGGTAACTTCATTTTTGGGAAGAAACCGTCTTTTGTCCTTATTGTTCTTAATGAAAATATGTAGGGATCTGCAAAAATAGTCATCCTTAACATATTTGTCCCACGTTCTTTTTCATGGTCTGAAAGTATTCAAGACTATGGTTTATATTTCCCTTCCTGATGCTTGGGTCAGACCTTCATAGGTGTGACATTCATCCATTTCTTAGACAATGTTGTTTGGAAATATCCTATCCGTATTCAAGTACCTTTTTCCATATAGCAAACTCTATGCTTTGGAAAATTTAAATCTCCATAAACATCTATTGGTTTTTTAGCAGTAGAAAAGTAAATTTTTGATAGTTCTTTTTCCTGACTATTAAGCACGTGCCCTTTGACATCCTTGCATGAGTAGTCAACATAACCGACCTGCCAGCCAAAAGATTTTATTATTTGACTATGCAGCCAATGCTCTTTGGAGGCCCGACATAATTCAACCCCCTAACGGGTTTGTTGAATAGTGGTAACATCATTTTTCGGAACAACTTATTCAAATTCCTTTTAGTCCTTTTTTCGTGTCATTCCTCAGATTCAATATTTCTTAAGTCATAGTTTACATATTTTCCCTCATACATGAGTTTGGTAATATGTTTTCAGATAAATTGTAAGAAAATTGAGTTAATTTTATTCCATTCAGTCAAAACTATTTTGACCTTAAACATTGGTCGTTTTATGTCCAATGTGCATGACATTAAACTGCCCACAAAAGATAAGGGAACGTTGAACAAAATTCAAGTTCAAGCTCACTAAACATACATTTCGTATGATTTAGGTAATATTGAGAAATTTAAATATTCAAAGTTTATAGGTTTATTTATAATAATTCTAGAAAAAATCAAACTATACTTTCTAGGCCCATTTTAAAAGGTAAAAATTTAAAGCAGGTTTAAGGAAAATGCGTGCACAAATGATTGAAAATGAAAGTGTTTTTAATTGATGCACAAGAGTTAGAAGGACATCCATAGAATGGAGTATCTTCTTCTTTTCTGGAATTTCAAAATACTTTCAACATAACTCTTCATTTGATTTACAGCATCCCGAGCTTCATCAGCAGCCTCCTAGAATTCATTAATTCAACAGGATACAACAAGATATGCAGTGATACCATCTCTTCTTGGTACAATTTTAAAAGAATGTTCTTGAGTGCGGTTTGAGAAAATTTTATGATGATAAAACAGTGAATCTGTTTCTATCCAAGAGACATGGAATATGTATAAATGCATTTGGGAATAAAGCATTGGAATTAAAGAGCCATTTTGATAGAGCACTCTTTTCAGATATTGTTCTAATGCCATGTTTGCCTTCTCTCTACCAACCGGCAGCAGAAAACATTTCAGCCCATGGGTTTTCCATTTTCATATCTACAAGGAAATGGAATGGAAGAAAAATTTGAAAGTTCACACCATTGTTGTTGCTCATAATGCACAACATAACTGAAATAGAGGAGTAGAAGTGCAGCTGCATCTCAAGAATATAGTTCTTTGCATCTAGAACATCGACTCCTTGAAGTTGACCTTGACCATACAGAGGTAGGTAGATGCTCTGTGGGAATTTAAGATGATATTTCTTTATGTACATAGCCAAATCAGGGAGAGTCCTACCGTAGATATCATAGTAATCATGGCCAACAATGTTCATCATGTCATCAATCCGCTTGCTAGCCATCTCATCAGTTGTACCAATTCTTCTAGGAACCATTTAATCTGACCAAAGATCGAATAATTAACTCTTATGTTAGCTGATTTTTCATAAAAGTTTGTGAAGAAAAATGAAAAAATGGCTAAGGCATTAAGGCGTGAAAGTCCCAATATTGGCGCGCATGTATCAGTGTGTAACACAGGTTTGGGTGCACATGTATCCCCATGAAAGTCCAAATACCTCTATAGCAGCACGACAGTAAAGAAACAACAGAAAACAGAGAAACTTGCATAGAAAAGGCAACTTGTGAGGCGAGATCTCGAAAGTTTTAAATCCAGGTGCTTTACATGTGAATGGCCGCATATATATTGGCCATGCCTCAACCCTGCACACCTAAAGCCATCGCGCACAACCCAATGCACTGCCATTTGCATGCTCAACACTTGCGCACTTCATGTTCCTGGGTTTTCTTCTATACCTCAGAGTCACATCCTTATTTCTTTCGGATCCAACTCTGAGGGGGGACTTTTGTTGACGCTCCTTTCCATCATAGAGTCTAAACAAATGAAAAGGGAAATACCTAGACCTCAAAGTGATTCATCCTTTAAAGAAACATAAAAAAATTGACAAAGGCATGAACAAAGATTCATTTGCACTTGGGTCTCACAATTTCCACCATGGTCGTGCACGTATACTTGCGCGCCGTGTAAGGGTCACACAAGTGACTTGCACACCCTCCTTGAATTTCGTCCAGGGTCTTCACCAGCCTATAAATACCCCTGGTGGGCCCCCCATTTGAGGAAGAAAAAATTACAAACACTCTAATTTGAGCTCCCAGTGCCATAGTCTCTTATCAAATATTCTGAACAATTCTAAGGTAATTTAATACCTAGAACCAAAGATCTAAAGACGGGGAGTATGGCCTATGTGTTGAAACTCATCAACACTTGCATTCCTAAGTGGCCATAACTTAAGGGAAATGGCCAAACTTGTGCACCACCTTACTCCTTCATCAGAACTTGCATGCCACCTTTCTTGAAGCCCCTATGGACAATACCAAGGGATTGAGTCAAGTCTCACCCATTTATTACCCTAAGGGTTGACTGTCGCGCAAGTACCCATGTGTCGTGCATGTACACCTACACGACCAGGACTTGCGCGCCCACACAGGACTTGCACACCCATCTCTTTTTGGGTTCCCTTCCTTTTCATTTCACCTCTCTTATTTTTATCCACCTCTCCTATTCAAGATTCAACCTTCAAAGCCATCTTCAAAGACATTTATGGCATGGTTATTTTGTTGGCTTAATTATTTTAAAGGAATTCTGTGGAACATCTGTCAAGAACTAGTGATTTACACATCATTATGTCACAATGGTTAGAGATTTCATTCATTCATCCTCATCCTTTAATGATGATAGAATCCATAAATTGGGCCTTCTTTTCAGGAGTAAGCCCCAGTCGTTGTTCTCTTAATTTGGGAATCCTCCTTAGGAATAAGCCCCAAGTCCCCTAACCTGGGCATCCTCTTTAGGAGTAATCCCCAGTCATAATTTCCCAAATCTGGGCATCCTCCATAGGAGTAAGCACAAACCATAGTTCCCTTAAACTAGTCTTCCTTTTAAAGAGTAATCCATAGTCTCAAAGTATAAAAATATGGGCATCTTCTTTAGGAGTAATCCCCAAGTCCCTTAATTCTAAAATTCCCTTAACATGGGCCTCATCCAAAGGTGTATGCCCCAGTTTTCAAATCCCTTTAACCTGGATCTCCTTCTTAGGAGTAAGCTCCAGTGTTAATTTCTCTTAACCTATCTTAATTTACTTTTGATTTTGGGCTTCCTTCTCAGGAATAAAACCCAATCTAAAGTCCCTTCTAATTTGGGAATCTTTCTCAGGAGTAAGCCCCAAGTTAGAGTATCCAAATCTCCATAAAAGAACATATACCTTTATGGACCCTCTTCCCAAACTTATTCTTTGAAATAAGTCTTGATATCTATTTATTGGGGCAGTCATACATACATAATCCTCACGTCATTTCTTATGATTGCATCTTATGTAGAAAAATTGTCTGGTTTCACCAATACCTCTTGTTTCTCAAACCAAGAATGACTCACGTGAGCTTAGAGTGTAAAAGTAACCATGACATCTTTCTTTTAGCCATAAAATCATGCATAAACATCATACTACATTAATCAAACTACATGTGTTCTGATTATTTTTTAAAATTAAGGATACGTAGATAGCCCATCTGTGGGTATGATCCGAACTCTGAAATAATCAATGTCCCTCTGAATGAAAATAAACTTCGAGTGCCCCACTGAGTGGATATAAAACCAGTATGGTCATCATAATGACCAAGAGACTTTTATATAATGTGTTGAATAATACCATTGACTAAGAATCTCTAAACAAATACAGATGATTCTCTATCGATGAAGAACGTCAAATACATATAAACGTTTCTCTAATTTTTTTACATATCAATCATTGATTGTCCAATCTAAAGGAAAGCTCATTTTTTACTTTGTAATTTAATAAGGATTCCTGAACATAACTTAAATCTATAAAGAGAGTCCCGGAGTAGACAATCATTCCCCTAAAAAAAGGTATGATGAGTCCGACCTCCCATCCTCTCAAGCAATGAAAATTATTAAGCCTTATTAGTTCACAACTAATGAGCACCTACCTTTAGAAATTAGGTCCAACAGGATATAGAATTATTAGATGGTTCTGGTTCTGCGAAAATCCTGTTAGAAACCACATGGAATGTCTGAACCTTAAATCATCAAGGTCATCCCCATTTCCAGAGAAAACAAATATTAATAATGATTTATTTAATAAATTATTACCCTTAAAAATATCATTTTAGGAGATGTAATGCCTCAACATATGAAAGATATTTATATTTTTTAGAGTTTGGATCATCATGTGATTGATGGGGAGTTTTTAAAATCAAGTATTATTATGGAATATATATATATAAATTCATAAATGGAAATTTTTTTATCATGGTTATTTCATGAGATCGTGGGGGAGTTTTTGTGGCATTGGGTTCTAAAGAATCCATTTTAGGAAAATATTAAAAGGATCATAGGTAGTGAACTATTTGTGTAATCCATACACAATAAATTTGTCGCCTCTTTTATAAAGGCAAAAAAATGTTTAAAAATTTCATGGGAATCTAAGAACTATAATAAGCTCTATAAAATACTATATAAGTGGATTGTGTTTTTTAAATAATTTAGAAAACCATATGCACTAATTGTATGGCATTGTGTGACTCGTACAATGAGGTAAATATTTGTTGGTGCAAGGTTTTACAAAAAATGTGGGAAAAACTATGCCTCATTAAATGTTGTTAAATTATCATTTCCCTTATAATTAATTTTTTCAATTCACTATTATCATATATTTTTAAAGTTGCATCCTTCACATTATACCACATATTCCTCCCTTTATTCATGAGTGATCTCCTCTTTTTAATACTTCATTCGAGTTTCATAACATATGTTGGATATCTCTTTGTGATTATATATCTCCAATTCCTCATTTTTATTTTTTATTTTTATTACAAGTGATATTTTACAATACATTTCAAACATTCCCTTTTTTATGGATTTTTTCATTGTATTATGTTTCGAATAATTAATTATTAATTAGTAGCTAATACTCGAAAAGTGGTCTTCCAAAGGAATAACATTTTTGTTCTCTAATATTAACCCATTACTATATTAAATTTTTTATGTTCATGGTTTACGTAATCATTTATAATATGGACCACAAATTTATTATTATTTTTTTCTCAATCCAATTTTCTTAAATTAATTTCATGATCTAAATAGTTTTCTATGACATAGAGATTTTAAATAAAAAGATTAATATATGTTAAAAAGATTCCACAATGGTTAAAAAAATTTATAACAATGAATTTGTTAATTACTTTTTATTACCATTGGAAATATATTAAATGCAATTTATCATGATTTTGGCCATTTGATGTGGTAAATCAAGATAAAAAATTTTGAATTTAGGTTTATGATCTATTAAGGATAAACATGTGTTTCCATTGAAGTGGTAAACTGAACCATTATATGAAATGGAAATTTGGAAAGGATTTTTAGTTGATATTGATGATATGTAAGAATATTTTATTGAAATGGTATTCATTGGGTAAAATAATTATTTTTTGTAAATTAATCTTTGAATTGTAAATTTTCAGATAATTTTGAAATTGAAAAGTAAAATTACCCCTATAAATTATATTTTAATATTTTTAATATGTAAATTCATGTTTATTTTCAAAAATAATTATGGTTCTCATTTGGATGAACCCCATGTGATGTGGTGAAATATTATTAATATGGGGGTTTACATGACCCCCCAAGGGATGTGTTAAAATATGTTCAACCCATGGGAAAAACATCTCCCAATGGATATGCTAGAATATTGTAAACATGGGGATTAAAACAACCCCCATGGGAAACTTGGAAATCTAGTTAACGAAAGGGTGAACACGGTCCTTTGAGGGACACTGTCACTTTTTGTGAACCCTCACTAAATAGGACCCTCAGGGGACCTAGGTATCTACAAATGGTCATATTACCCCTAGATTATTTTTTGGACCATAGATGGGTATATTAATAATGTTAACGAGTGGTTTGGTCAAAATGTTCTATGAATATATTTTTAAGACACCTGGACATAGGTTTTTTCTAGTTTATACCTTTACTATGGTGAATCGGGTCCTCAGGTTTGGTGTTTATAATTCTAATTTTTTCTAAATGATTAGTTGATTATATAGAGAAGTATTTAAAGAAAAATTATTATAAATTTTTTATTTTATGGAAACTGTTGGTTGTGGCATATGGATTGTTACAGACACCCTTCTTGGAAAACTATGACATTTGGGTACCATACAAAATAAATAAATGGATTCAAGTTACATTCGAGGTAAATGGCCCACAACATGGTACTGTTCATGGTTTTCCGTGAAGGAAAACTCGAAAAAATAAGGGTATCTAGCTAGGCCCATGACCATTTAGTTATGAAATGTCTATTAATTTAGTCATTTACTTTACTTTTCAGGTATACGATTCACCGAATTGGGATCCATGAGACATTTATTCAATTATATATGTTAAATAATTTTGATATTATATTTATTTTTGGAACTTTATTGTTAATCTATGACTGTTATTAGGAAAAGTGTATATGTTTATAATATTTTAATTGTTATTTCAACCTTTATCAGAGGGTACAGTCTCACCATCGTACCTCATAGTTTTTAATAACATTTAGGTATCTTTTGGAATGCATGGTAGTGTTCCCAAGTTCATATGGTGATCCATTCTGGTAGATATTCAAAAAGTTATATGGTGGGTATGTTAAAATTTTTATCTATGTATAATTTCTTATTTTCATATTATTTGGGGATTTTATACATTATAATATTATTATTTTTTGAATTATGAATGAGTTCATGCATGGGTTTGACCAATCCATTCAAAAAAAAAACCATTGTTTCCATGGATGGGATCTTTTTTTCACTGGCATTACTTTATAAAATTGTATTTGATTGTAAAATAGATTTGAATACATTATTTTTTATGGTTTGTGTTTGTGGGAATTATATCACTTTCCAAATAGGAAACATGTTTTGTGTGCGTTCATGCATCATTTCAGGCATATAGGGGCTCATATGAAATTTATCATGATAGAGATATGGATATTAATTATACATTTCATAGAAATTGTGATTTTTATTGGATTGTGATTTCTCATATCATGTTTAATTTTTATCTTATATATTATTATGATTAATATCATCTAGTTGATTCAATTTTACAATTAATTAATTTATTGGTTTTTATAATTTCAATATCATCATATGTAGTGTCTCCATATATAAAAATGGGTGTCTCTTACCTGGAAGAACCAAAATATTATTTCATTTATTCTTGGAATATATAAATATGTTGAAGATAGTTTTATTAAATAATGTTCGAGTAATCATCCCATAAGGTTTTTTTACATCACGTTATATCAATGAACGTAATTTAATGAATCCTTGGGATTAATGACATTTTGATAAATCAAGTATTAAGAAAAAAATTTCGATTCATATGGACCTTTGCAATTTAAAATATTGGTATCTGATATTTTTATTGTTTGAAATGTATTTTTTTTAATTTTTTTTTTAAATATGATGTATTTTTATTATAAAATATATTTTTGATGTTAATAAAATTTAAATATGGTTAAAATAAATTTAATGGACTTATTATAATGATAACCCCTTAAAAGGAGAAAAAGTATGTATAAATACAATGAATGTGATGTTGAAATACTTCAATATATAGATTAGCCTGACATATAAATTTCTCAGTTTTCTAAGAGTTCCCTAGTTGATTGTTTTTCATATATTGTGTTTAAAAATAACATATGAGGGTAGAGAACCATGGGTTAATTTTATTGACCCTAGTAATGGTTTTTAATATAATAGATAGAGCGATTATATTTTGTGAAACTTTATATAATGGGTTCTGTACTTCATGGTATGTTCTACCTCTATTGTTATATTGATTGGGTTTTATTCATTTCGGTTTATGATTAACTTAATATTGGGAGGAAGAATTTAGACTTAAGATTGTGTAGAGGGACCTTTGTGTGGTTTCATGAAATGTGAGGATAATGTGTGGGCTTGTAGTGGTAGAATTATTTATTCCATGAGCCATGGAATGACGAGATAGTGTTTCATGGACTAAAGAGACGACCAAGTGACCATTTTGTTATGATTGATTTCGTCAAAATTTATTCTATTTCATATTCTAGGGAAAATAGGTGATTGGGGTAGAAATATTAGTGTGACAAAACCTTTTAGATTAATCCATGGGTAAATATATTTAATTATATTGTTCATGCTAGTCTAGTACTCAAAAGCACTGTTGTTATTAGTTTAGAGGACTTGTTGTGCTAGTTAACTATTGTTAATATTGTATCTAAGTGAAATTTCACTTTCATTCATGATCCAAAATATTTTTCGTGCCATATTGGTTTGCAGTTCATGTATAGGTATGATGTCTAGACTCTAGAGATAAAACCCATGTATAGGATGGTTGTAGATGTATCCCTGAAAATTATATACTTTCAAGACAATTATTTTATAGAATATTGGATACCTCTTGTTAATAGTGGAAAAAATATGAATATGTTTAGATGTTTGGTTAGGATAATGAACCTAGGATTGGTTATGCTAAACTATAGGGACAACGTGTTAGTTTCTGGGAATTGGTCCTCATGGAGTTAGGACATGGGGTCTCAATGTTATCATATGGTGAATGAATTTGTACATGTTTTTTTATGGCTCAAACAAAAATGAAAATAAGGCTCTGGTGAGCTGTATCATAGTTGGTGTATGAGTTTTTGAGTTCCAATCATATTGAGTTTTAGGTATACTTACAATAGATTAGGGAGAGGGAAGATTGATGATTCCAATTTTTGAATTCCTAAGGTTTAAATAAGTCATGTGGCTGGACAACGACATAAGTAAAGTGGATAATTTTGAAGAGACCATCCTTGGTTACTCTGAGTTACATATGGTTGACTAGTGCATTATCATGATTGGTGGTTTGGAATGAATTATTTTTTGTATATGACATTACTCATTTGAATTTGAAACATCAAAAAATTTGATTTGGTGGTCAATGTATGACTGATGGACGTTAGATGAGTGTGTGGGTAAGAATAGTTTTTACTATAATGTTAATTGGTGGTTGAATGTTTTGAAGTTCATGGAAGAGTATATTGAAGAGTAATTATCGGTAGAGATGTCTAATTTTTATTTGGAAGGAAAAAACCAACATGCGAGATGGGTGGTTTTAGTTTGGGTTATGGTGCAAGGACATTATTGATTATCCCAAAATATATGTCAAGGTTAGGTATTTAATGGAGTATGGGTGTGGCATAGAAAGAGAAAAACATGTGTAATTGTAGAAGATACCATAGGGTATGTTCTTAGGGAGAAGTGTATAGAATGTTATATTTAAGGGAGTCACTACTAATAATATAGATTCTGAACCTCCTCAAATTTGAATGATTCATGGTGAGGATTGAGGTTGATGTTATATGGAGATGATGTGGGTAGTGTTTTTTGTTTTGATTTGTGCTCGATAATGATCATATTCATCGAAATTTAGTTTTTTTAAATTATTGTATGAGTTGGGGGTGTTATTTTAGATTTCTGATCATGGAATATTATTTAAGGCACACTCTTATAGTGGGGATAATTTGTCCAATTTTTGGAGAGTTATGATCATGTTACTATATTTTTTTAGTGTTTGATAGTGGTATCTAGACTATAATGATGTCATTTAATTGTGGTTCATGTGTTTATTTGATGTAATATGGATTACTTTTGGAATAATATGTGTTCTCCAAGTGTGATAGTGGTTGAAGTATTCGTTAATGTTTTACGCTACCGATGAAAATGTGGGACCCAAAAACTATTCATTGTGGTAACACATTGGTTCTTATGTGAGTGAAAAATGAATTGAGTGAGTTATAAGTTCTTGATTATGTAATTACATTAGTATTAATTTTGAAAATAAATTATGTAATCATGGGTTTATTTTGGATTTGTTTTGAGAAAGGTATCAAGATCAGAATTTGAGATATCACACCGGTGACATCCTATCATTTGAGTGAGATCACCAAGAAGAAGTTCTTATTGTGTTTTCTCATTAATTATAATGCGGAAAGTCTAAAAATTAATCATGTATTTCAATTTTTTCTTGATGAGAAATTTTTGATGCAGTCAGAATATTATATGGGATGATCTAGTGTGATCAGGTTTCTCTTATATGGTGAAAGCATGTCTGTTTACACATTGAAAATTGGAATGATAGGTTTTTCATGTTTTGGGCAACAATATAACATGTATTGAGATATAGTTTGTTAGTAACAATTATGTATGGTTTGGTAGACCATTGAGAATGGTATTTGATGTGAAATTATGATACTGGGTGGAATTGAGGTATAAAATTCTGCCTCATGAACTATATATTTTGGTGGTATGAACTGTATTCTAGGAAATCAACTAGATAATGTCATAGATTTCTCTCGAGATAGATGAAGAGTGTTGAGTATTTTTTTTATTTCATGATAATAATTTTACCAATATCATGAAGTCATGCAGACTCATTGATTTTGTTTAATGATGTTTGTTGTAAGTGAATTCAATATTACCGAGGGGAACATGTTCATTTGAACCAAATTTGAAGACCAATATAAGTTGTGTTTTTCAATTCAATGACCACTTTTGAATCATGAGGATGAGTTGCGTAATTCCAGATAAATTTCAATGTCAGGATACATGAATTATTCATTATTTTTTGAGGATGAGTTTGAATTTTTAATTCATATATGGGTAATTTTGATAATTGGGTCCTAATATATAATTTTTTTGGTTGTTAATAGATTTTTATTATGTGGATTGATGCGTTAGATATTCCATTATTTCTAGGGTGAGAATCCATGTTTGAGAATTCAGTTTCATGAGAACTACCGAGGGAAAATAGTTAGTGCATTGTCAATTATAACGAATAACACCTTTGTTGTATCTTATTTTACAATGGAATTGGGTTAAATTAATATTTTCTATGGGATTCATCAAACCATAGGAACTCTATAATAAACCAAAGATGGATGCACATCGTTTGATTTTTTTTGTTTTAATAATGTTTGGTCGAGTGAATTGGATTGTGATGTAGAAATGGACATAAAACCATACACCTCAATAAATATGGATAATTAGCCTCTCCCTACTCCACCTTTTTATATTTCACTACGATTTTCATTCTCATTGAGCAAATATCCTAACACATTCATAACCTCTTCATCGAACCCTTCTACTTGGGAGATATCACCATTGGATGTCTGATAGGAGCTCCATATTTTGGGTTAGAGATCCATTTCTGAGTATAAATATCCTCCTCACAATTTTCTTATTATCCATAATTTTTATGTTATTTTATATAATGATTTTAAAAAATTATATATTTTCTTTTATTTATGTTGGTTATCCATTTAATCCCAACTGAGGCATATGTAGTTACTGATATTGAAATTTTGACTTTCATTGGGCATAATGATGGTGTTCCTTAATATTATCCTTGAGAATCCTAAATAAATTTTCGGAATGGTTTGCTTTCATATGTTGAATATCAAAAAATAGAATATAAATTATTAATATATTTTAACATGGAATTTTAATAATTGAAATTACAAATAAAAAAATCCATTTATTAGATATATTAAATAAAAAAATTATTACATGATACATGTTTTCGAAAAGGGAGATATACATTTTGGAACCTTTAATTGTGAAATATAATTTCAAAAACATATAATAAATGTGAAATGTAATTTATCTTGGATTTGGCCATTTGAAATGGATATTTGGTTTTTTAAATAGTTACTATGGGGTTGTGTTATTTAAAAAATTAGCATTTTTCCATTGAAGTTTTCATTTAACCAAGAATTTAAATTGAATATTGGGAATAATATTTGGTGTCATATAATTTTATTTTAGATTTTTTTTCATTGTTATACATTAAGAATGATAAAATAATATGGTTCCTTGAAATGGATTTGAATAATTATTATTTTAATAATATTTTTTAATTGAAATTTAATATTAATTATATTACTTTCATTTTTATTATTGATATGAGCTTGTAGAATTAAATTTTTTAGAATTTATGGTTAACATAAGGGTGAAAAGAAACTCCCAGGGGAAGTAGTGATATATGGTATACATATTAGTGATCACCCCCCACTATGATATGTGATGAAATATAGTTAACACAAGGGTGAACATGGCTTCCCAAGGAAGCATGATTTTGTGGCTAATAATGAGCGAGCACATCCCCCAAGGGGTAATGTTCTATAAAGACTGTTATAGTAACCCCATATAAATTTTTGGGTAAGTTATGATTGTATTATCCCAGGTTAGATTGATTTGTTTTTCCGGGTCTATGTTACTTTTTTTAGTGACACCCAGACACTAGATAATGCATGATTGTATTATTATCAGGGTGAAACTGGATAGTAGGTTTAATGTTTATTTTGTATATTATTTATAAATTAATCATTTATTTTTGTATATAATTTCGTAGATTAATCACTATGACAGACATTATAATTATAGACAAGTTTATTTAGGGATGATATTTGTTGTGGTTTTGAGTTACAATAAAAATTTATTTTAGAACCATAGAACATGGTTAGTTGAGAAGATTACTATCTGGTTGTAGGTTACGGGTTAGAAAATGTGCTATTTAAAAATAAAATTCATGTATTTATATGATTGTTAGAGGAATAATCATTAGGATTTGGATGAGCCTAGAAGTCAGTGGTGATAAATAGTAGATAGTTTAATATTATATTATAAGTTTCATGTATATTATCTACCCACACGGGATCCACATAACATCTATAAAATTCCATCTATTATATAATTTTGATACAATATTAATTTTTTCACTTTCATATTTATCGACGATGGTTTTGTGGTAGGGTTTATATGTGTATATTATCAATATTAAAATTTATAATATTATTAGTGTGTATAATCTCTCCACAGGACCACATAAAACCTCACTCTTAATCAGCAGCCTTTGGAATATTTTCTGTTGTAGTTGGGGTCAAGTGTATAATTTTTTTGGGGATTTTCACCGAGAGAGGTTGTCAGGGATGCCACATTATCTCTATTTTAGGATAATAAATATATTCAAGGTAAAAGATATTAATTTCATAAATAATATCTTTAATGTATTTTTTTATTAATTTATAAGATCTATTAATATGTATTAGTCTTATATTTAAAATGGTTATTTTCTAATGAAAACTATTATTATAATATTTATATATTTTTATTTAAAGGTAAAATTTTAAAACTTTAAAATTTTAAATTAAATAAATTGAATTCATCTTTATTTATAATTCAAATCTTATCATTCATTTTATTTGTCTAATATTTTGGAAATATATGATTTTTTGGTGAATTATGACAAATAATGTTTTTAAAAAAGTCGTACATCTTATAAGTTTATCGTTATATAAATAATTCAAAGAAGTTTATATGAATTTAAAAGTTATATAATTGGAATGTAAAGACTGAAAATATTATTTTTCAAAAAAAAAATATTGAGATACATTGTTTAATAATTTAGTCACATAAGTGATATTTTATAATAAACTAAACCTATTTAGATATATTCTTGTAATTAAATTTTATTTTTCTTAAAATTTTGATTAGGATTTCTATTAAAAAAACATAAAATTTATTTTTGATTTAATAAAATAATTTTTATATATAGTATAAACGAAATTAAAAAATTTATCCTACACATATGTTTTAATCATCAAAATAATCTAAATAAACATGTCTTTATTTTTTACATTCGCTAGATGGAAATTTTTTTCCAAATAAATAAATAAATTCATTATAATAAAATATATTTAATATATGAAATAGTTAGGTTTTAATTTATTAATATTTAACATTTATTTATTAAATGTAAATTATTTAGGAAAAAACATGTTACTAGTGTAAAAGGAAAAATGGAAAATGTAACATTTTTTGAGTAAATAACATAGGAATATATATGAAAATAGTGTGAAAATGAATAATTGAGTTATGTAAGATCATATAAAATCCATCACTCTGTTATTTTCAATATTAAAGTATTCTTGACTTATGAAACATGTTATATTTTTATATAATGAATAAATATTTAAAAATATTCTTTCTCACCACTTATAATTTTTCCATCTCACTAAAAATTAAATACCACTAAAAAAATTATCATTCCATTTGAAAAATTATATTTTTCTCTCTTAAAATGATATTAATTTTCCTTCAGCCTCTCCTAATATGATAATGTCTTAAAAACTCATTTTTTAATAAATCATTCTAGGAAAGCGCATTGATTTCAACACGAGTGCTCAATTTTAATTGAACCTTATCTTTCCTATCTAACTTATGGGATTATAATTTTAATATTCTTATATAATGGGATAATATTTTTAAAACTATATTTTATTATTATTTATTAATAATTATTAACCATCATTTCATTTTTCAAATATGAAATGTGATTCATTCATGCATTGTATTGACTACTGCCTTTATGGATTGATGACAACAATTTTTCTCTAAATCCTTAATCCTATGGTTATAAGGGTGAGGTTGAATAATAAATTTGAAAATTGTAATATTACTCTTATTAATAATATGAAAACTATAATCCACCTACTTTACCTATCTTACTTCGAGAAATGAAAACATTAACCATGCATTTGGCAGACTTCTGCTTCCTAGAAATAACACGTCATTTTTTGTACTCTTGATCCATTTCTATCTAATATTTAATAAAATATTATCCAAACATATAAAATAATTTAAATCATATAATTATTAAAATTAAATAAGGTTATTATTCCAAATAATCCACCTTTATATTCACTATCATCCAAATATATTTTATGTTCTTGTTTTGTTCAGTCTGACCACATACATGAGGAATGCTATAAAATAATATCATTAATGAATGTGAATAATTTATTATTTTTAAATTATTATATGAATAATAGAAATTTTTATTAATTTTTTATAGTTAGAATTAATTTTATACATATATATTAGGTTAAGAATGTTCATTATTGAAAAATCATTGAAACATTGCCATTAATTATTATAAATTTTAAAGAACAAAAACCAAATTAATATCAATTAAAATTATGAAATTATAAATAATTATAAATCACAAATTTCAATAACTTTTATTATTGTATAATGATTAAATTTAGGAGATGAATGATGGAAAAACACCACTATTATGAAGACAGTTAAAAATGATCAAGAATAATCACAACCGATATTGAAAATTGATATAAATTAACTGTTATACATTTATAAAATAATTAAAAATAAATTTTATAAATGTTAAAAAATATTAACATGGTAATGATATTGTTTATTAATATGTTTGTTTATTTTTATAAATGATATACGTGATCTATTGTGCATGTATGGAAATAATGAATTGGTTTATGCTAACATACTTTTTTAGCTCGATTTAAAAACATAATTATTCAAATTGATTATTGAACGTTTTATTTGATCAATCTAATGAAAATTTTGAATTGTTTTTGATCAATAATTTACAAGGTTATAAAATCATTCCTTATGAAATCATTATTAAATCATTCTTACATCAAATATAATGATTCATGTATAATATGTTCACCCCAACGTATATAATCCTCAATATACACCATTATTTTACAATATTTTCCACATTATTATTGTGTGTTATTAATTACTAAATTTTTGTAATATTTAAATTTTTTTTTGTAATCATATCCATCATGGGGTTTTGAATGCGGATAATGTTTCAAGGTATTATTGTTAAAAAAATAACACCCCATGGGACATATTTCTTATTATACACCATTTTCCCTTAGTATGGCTTATCTAATACCCCTTTAGTAATCTTTATCATTTCCTTATAATCATTCCTAGAAAAAAAAATTAATTTTAAATCATAACATGATAGGGTATGACTTAAATATTTATGAAGTTTTAAGGGATTATTTGTTTCGACTTTCTATTCCATGATACATGTTTGATATTTTTCCATTATTTCATTTATATAGAGTATTCCCTACTCTAATTTATTCATTCATAATGAATATGATTCATTTAATTATACTTTAAATTCATTGTATCCTGATCATGTTCTTTGGATTCTTACTTTATCTTAATGTAATGGTATTTACATCCAAATATTGTTTCACTAGGATATGATATTGATTACATAGTTGTCTTTATTTCTTGGATTGATTATTTTCCACTGCATAATATATAAATTCTATTACATTTTTCTCATCACATGGAATACTATTTTAAAAACCCACAATACCTTTTTTTATAAAAATAATACTCTTTTAGAGACATGATTTTTATCCAATGCTTTTATTGTGAGAAGTTTTTTTTAATTGATTGAATGGAATTCACATAGATAAACATACATCTATTGATTGGTAGAAATTACAAACCTCACTATATTCCACATGCTATATATAATTTTACTTTGAGGTAATATTACAAATAATTATATTCTATTTATTGTTTTTGAAAATGTAAAATAAATGTATACAAATTGTTATAATAAAAATGTAAGATGATTAAATAGAAATATTAGTATCATATTTCATACCATATTCAATTTATTGTAGGATGACTATGTTGAAGATTATATATAATTGGTCAAGAAATGTTTTTGAGTACCCCTTGGTTCATTAATAAGCCTCGTGATAAACACTAGATTGTTTATCTTTTCATATACATGCATATAATAAAATAATACCTTGACCTAGTGACATGAAAATAAATTCATTAAGTATAATATTTTTCATTCATATGGTGTAGATTTATTTTTTCAAAAATATACACTTCATTAAAAAGGAACCAATTAATTTTTATGATTTTATATTTTAATTTCTCTTGATACCCATGGAAATATTATTATGCACTTTTTATTATATTATTGAATTATTGTTTGTTTTATATCTATTCTATATTATTAACTCTCTTCTTATCCTCACTTAGGATCATATATTATTTTCTCTTACGTTCTCCTATAAAGATCATTTTAGATCAATGCCTCTAACATTCCTGTTTACACGGATTATAAATAATTGTTCTCAAATTAATACTTCCAATAATATAGATTTTTTGTATTAATATTTGGTGACATAAAGATATTTTGTTGGATTAAGTAGTTTCATAAATAATAAATTTAAAATTTCTATATGTTGTTAGTTATATGGGATTTATTAGATGTTTCATTTTCATAATTCTCTAAATCTAAAAAACTAAAAATTTATTTGGAAATAATGTTATTAATTATTATTTTTCTATCATTTAAAATGTGATAGTCATGTCAATGAATCAATAGTCAAAATTAAATAAAATATTTAATATATGTGTTTTTAACAATTTCATTAGGTTTTTGTCTCTATTGAGCAATATCAAGAGTGAATATTCATTATTTCCAATCACAAAATCTATATTATTGGGAGTATTATTACTATTTCATGGGTGCAGATGGACTATGTCACCATGATGACTTAGATGTCTCGTAAGTGGTTGGATGTACAGAATAAGGAAAACTATTTTTGTCACTCTAAAATATCAACCAAGATAGGTTAAATGTTATATGATGAATTTCTACTAAAGTTATACTGAATATATCCCTCAATGGGTGGGGTGACAATTGAGACTTGTTTTTAACTCTACTTTTTATCCAATGATGGTCCCAAAGTAATGTTGAATGAAATATTATCTTGTCAATTAATGTATTGGGTCCAAGATTAGTGTATTATAGTATTCCATTATAATGAAAGAATATCATTCATGATAACAAAATGGGACAAAATAGATTAATATAGTCCATTTATATGGGCTAGAACAGTTCCACAATGAAGGTGAATTAAAAAATCAATCAATGGAAAATAAATTCATGAATGGGTGGAATCATCTCTAGTATTAAATACCTATCACCTAGATAATTCACTACATCTACCATTAGTTGACATAAAATCATTAAATTATATAATGATAATGATAATTATTTCTTTTAGTATCATAATTATAGTCCCACAAAATAGGTATTAGGGAATTTTTACCGTGATCACTACCTTGGGAACCATTAAACCCAAAAAAGTAAAAAATGGTTAAAGTCGAGAAATGTACGACCCTTCCATGATGAGTGGAGGTATTTTTAAAACCTCTTATAAATTTTTTTTATCATTACAGATCATAGAAAATATATTCAAGAAATGCCTCTATTTTTTCATCACTAATTCTTTTGGATACATCAACTTATTTATGGGTGAGTTAAGTGTAAGATAACATACTCTACCATAAGTCTACAATACATAACATATTTAAAAGATACAATTAAATATATATGTTAAAACCATATACAGTTTCTGATTTATAATAGTCCCAAAAAATTAAATGGTGGAATGAGATAGGCATATTCTCCATAAAGAGTACACCGACTCTACTGAGGATCCATATTATTCAAAAAAATCATCTATTTAATTTGCATCATTATAATATGTAAGTAGTATAGATAGAATAGGTATATATAATAAAGTTCATGAAAACAGTGGGAGAGAAAAAAATGAAAGTATTTCTATACAAGATATGGTTCATATAAACAAATAAGAGTAGGGATTGCATGCCTGAAATCAAGGACATACTAATGAGTTTAGTTCTCATCTAAACATCCACCTCCAACAATGATGGAAATATTTTAACAGTGAAAATGGAAAAATTTACATCTAAATCAATATTTCACAAACCATATATAAATTATCATCCCCCATCCACTTGGAATATAATAATGTATACAAATATTAGTTGGATATGTTGAAGTGAATCAATGATGAATATCATAGATTAAATATATATAATGAGTTAAACTATATCACAGAGGCTTCCCAACCTCATTTTTATTTTCTACTTAAAAAATAAAGAATGTTATAACTTATAATAGATGATTACCTCTTCTAACTAAATAGGATCCATGAAAATAAATATATCAAAACCAAGATGATATGTATTATCAATAATTCCCTTTACTAAGGAAATAACCACAACAATTTCTATCTTTTTACCATGTACCGACTAATGCATTCTATAAATATAAGTAACATCGAAGATGACCATACTAGACTCCACTAAATAACTCCACCTGGGTATCCATCTTAGTGAAAATTAATATTTAAAACCTTCAATCAAATAAATAATTTTCTACATAGATGGAGAAGAAATGGGGTAACAGACACCTATTAAGATATAAATGAAATCATTTAAATACTATTTAAACCTAAATATTACTTTTTAAATCATTATACATACTAAATTCTAAAAATTAAATAGTATGAGAGATTTGGATAATCACCTCACGAATTATTCATCTAAATGAAGTCTTTTGATAGGAACATTAGGGGATTCAAAAGAAAAAAAATTATTAGGTAATTAGTTTAGAATCTATGACCAAAATATTTATAATACATCCACCATTCTATTGATTACTTTTAAAATTGTGAATATATTTTGTGATAATTCTTTTACCAATTCATCATGATATTCGAAAAATCTTTATCGATGAACATTTATATTGAAATATAATTTAATATGACATGGTTTTAGATCTCATCACTAATTGGATGTTATTGACATATTCTTTTAATATGAAAACAAAAAAAGACTTGTTGAATGAGATATAAATTGAAAATATTTTGAATGATTTGTAGATATAAGTAATTTCATAAAAATAATCTAGATAATTCTATTAATTCACAGTAGTACCTAAATTTTTATGGGATGATATTCAATGCAGGAAATGAAAATCTTGACAGAAATGAATATCATATTAGGAGAAATATGGTAATGTATATACTACATCATTATGTCTTATGAAATAATGTTTTCTAACTCTATAATTTCACAAAAAACAATACAATATAGAATCTTCTATTGTATAAAAGTAGATGTTGTGTCACCCTTATCATATTATAATGAAAAAAGGAAAATTTTGATTACATAAATAAATTGATGAATGTTTTTTATTCCATTCTAAAATTAACAGTTATGTGGTTTTTATGAATAGATTGGAGAAAAACATGATTTCACCACCATGATATAGTGATGAATATATTTTTTTAATGATCATCATAATTATTTTCCTTTTAATGAAAATTTTTTGAACAATATTTATAAAATTTTTATGTTAATGAAATATCATCCAAAGATGATTTTTATGATGAATTTAATGTTTGGAAAACCAATGGAATGGTTGAATAGTGAATTTATTACCCTACAATGGTAAGTATAATAGTCAAAGATGTTTTGACGTAATATATATATAATGATTCTATGACCATGAAATTATTAATTCATTCAAATCCATTCACGATGTACTCACAGAATCACCATATCATGACTCCAATTACCTATACATTCCTATTATTATGTCTATATAATAATAGTATTCCCAGAGATGATGTAATAGAAATATGTATAATAATATATAATAATAGTTTCTTCATCATTCACTAATGATGACCCATTCCTGTTATATTTCATTCCCAAATCACTGGGAGGATTGCACAATACTACCAAACAGAATATTTATCTAATAAATAGTGAAAATGTAGATTATTACATTTAATTCAATTGATAAAACACTTTACTGATGATAATTATAGAAATTAACTTATATTCCCAAAAATAATTATTTAGGGGGCACATTGGTTATGGAAGGATAGAACATTATGGGCCTTGACTTTGAGGTGTATTCCCCCAAAATCCATGCGAGTAGCTAATGTAGCAGCCCAAAATATTCATCACCTAAAATATTCAATACTACCACAATTTAAAAAATATATATCACACACAATCAAATAAACCATGGACTATAAAGTTTAATGTCTTGGTGAATAGATATATAGACATCTTATTTTAATGAACATGTGAAATTTTCTCAATAACCATGCCCCTATATCCCCCTCTATAGTAACCACACATGAAATAATAATCTTAATAACCTAGGAAATTGAAACATAAGAAAGGGTTATGCTCAAATTCACAATACGGGGAAATAGATATAATTATTTCAAAAATCATAATCCTAGAAAAGAATATGTGGAATACGTATATAGATTAATAAAAGATCAAACACCATATTTGACTGTTATAAAATATAATGAAGCAATATGAGTTGAAAAAAATAACATTATTGGATTAAAAATTATATATGAATTTCCTCAAAACACATATTAACATTCCTAAAATATTTTAACATGATATAAAAGTGTTGAATATATCTATTATACGGAATGATGTTTAAAAGGAGGTGTTTCGTGTAAATGAAACACATCTTTTGAAATTGAATAATTTTATACAAGACATGGAAATAAGGAATATCATTTTGATTAACATGAAAATGTGGCATAGCTATAATTATTATAAAACCTATATGAGAAAACCCTTCATTGAAATAATTCCTTAAAAAGTGTAATTACTTCCACAGATGAAATAACACATCATGTAAACTCCGATTTGAAGATACTCATTTTTTAATTTTCATGACTATCTTTTTAGATATAATATTAATCAAACACATTGGTGGTTATATACGAAAACAAAAAATATAATATTTATATATGGGTGACACTAAATATAATATAACATTATATCATAGAAAAACAATAAAAAACAATGGGTTCCTAAATATTAATGTAAAATAAACATATAAAATAATTGGAAAAAATATCATTTCCAAAAATGATTAATTATACAATTACATAAAGTGATTGATCAATACATCCTTTAATTTGAGATAAAACATAGAGGTAAAATTAATTTCCAAAACATAAATGTATTCAAAAATTCATTTTAACCATATTTACAAATGATGATGTTTCAATAATTTCAGATGGATCATTTTTGATAAGGGAAAAAATAATTTAAAAAAAAATTATAAAGTGTTGCACATAAAATATACCTAATAAGAATAAAATCATAAAAAGGATGGTGTGAAAATACTTTATAAAATTTTAAATTGAAAAAATAATATTTAAAAATTTATTCATGAAAAATATAATGTTTTCAAAAAGGATGTGTAAAAATATATTGAAAATATAAAATTTTGAAAACAATCTATAATAATGCAGAAATGAAAAATATGGAGAGTATTTAAGAATGGATTCTGAAAATTCATTGGGAAATTTTATATTAAAAACAATATTTAATAATGAATACATGGAAAAAATATTAATTTTAGCAAAATAAATTCAGACTGGCTAATAAGAACATTTATTTTGAACGGATAGAAAAATCGTTGAATCATTTTGAAACAACAATTTCCAAAAACTGTATCATTACAAAGGATAATGAAAAATTTATTTAAAATTAAATATTGGGTACAAAAAGAACAATGGAGATAAAAATATTTTTACATTCTATATGGTAAAGGTTAACATTGGTGGTATGTAAAAATATGGACATGGATGAAAAATACATTAAATGTAATCAAACCAATTCTTGGAAAAATAAAATTTATAAATAAATAAAATAATTGTTGTCAAAGATTTAATTTGAAACATGAATTCCCTAGTTAAAAAGGTTGAATACAACATGAAACCATAACTAGTTATAAAAGATCAATCATGATGGAAAATTGACAAAAATGACTTATTATTACCCAATAAAGTGACTAAATTCACAAAACCTCTTATAGATATAGTAATTTATTAACCAAAATTCATTAAAATTGTGAAAATAATTTGGTTATATAAATAAATTTAATTTAAATATCTATTATGGAAAAATTAGGTTACTATATACACTCTATAAATAATAAATTATTGGAAAACATTAAAACATATCTCAATAAAGATAAGTTGATATAGAAAAACATAGAACAATTGAGTATTTTTATTAAAAAACCCAATAGAGAAAAAAGATAGGGAAACCCCATGTACAGAATGAAATATAAATTATTCATGATAAAAAATTAAAATTTGTATTTATTGAAATCATTGAAAACTAATCAGGTATTATAAAATAATACTTCCTTAAGGGATTATAATTTGAAACAAAGAAACCCTTACTTTTCTACTCCTCTTTGTATAATATGCTCGGACATCTCATAAAAAATACCATATTTTATTAAATTATTAAATTATTTATAACTGAAAAATTTATAAATATCATTCAAAATATTTATGTATATGTATATTAGTTATTTTTTTCTTATTTTCCATTGTCAAAATTTTACCATTCTGAACTTTTATAATAGATACATAGGTGTTGTGTGAGTGTTTAATATTATTAAAGACATTATAATTCTATACTAATTAATTTAGATTTAATTAATGAATTATGATGATTATTTATGACTGAATTTCCTTCCTTAAGTACATTAATCATTATCCTAGAATAAGAAATCAAAAACGAACAATTTTTGATCGATTTTAAACCAATGTAGTCTGTTTTCTTATTTTATGAGTTAAATTGAATTATACATTATATAAAAATATAAATTAATTACATATTTACATCATGTTATACTAGAAATCAAGCTTTCATTTTCAACCATAGTATATTTTCATAGAATTTTTCATATATGTTGCTACACAAAACTAATCATGAAGAGATATTAACTCGAAGAGTGTGTATGAATAATGATGTGATTATTTAAACCGAATCTCATTATAATAGAATAATAAATATATTATTCTAATATTTTTATGATGGTGAAACATATTTCAATATTATTCTATAATGAAAGGAAAACTAGAAGTACAACGAAGAAAATGTTCATTATTTAGGTGAAAATCCTTATAGTGAACAATTAGTGTTTGTATATATAAACAAATGATAATGATGGAGTTTGATTATATGATATATTTTAGGAGTGTTAATTAAATTATATAAATCATAATTATTTACTAATTGTAAAATCTCGACCCGGCTCACCCATGAACCGATGGCCAGATCAGTCACCACATGACCTCATGCACGTCTCCACGTATGCCATAGGATACTGACTAGAAGAAAGGGTATAAGGATAGTCAGTTAGGAGACTATACCCTCATATCAGAGAAAAATTATTAGAATATTAATAAAAATCAAAAGCATTGTGAATAATAATAAACCAGTGGAATACATAATTTTATAAATCTTGTATAAAATAAATGGACAATGCCAATTTTATTCAATGATTATTTGTTATAATTGAACAACTATGAAAGATATTAATAATACATCATGATTTAAATATCAATGAAGAAATAAATAATCAATGACTCAAGCCCCAAGGGAGATCTCCTCGAGCATCCCAGCTTCTGCTCAGTCTTCTACTCATATCTCCCAAGTATATTAAAATAACCCAACCCTGTAACCAAATATAATCTACTAGGTATCCCAGTGCAATGGCGGCCTGAGTACGATGTGAGATATAAATATCAGTAGGTCGGGACCACCGGTGGATACCCAATACAAATACACTCAATAAATAATTTAAATAGTGAGAATGCATGCATAAATAATGTATTCAGGACAACGAAACTATATACCTAAGTACCTGCTTCAGTCCTCAGCTGGTGTTTGAACCCATGTTAGACATTTTTATTTCATAAACTTCATTCATCATATATTCATTTTCATTTATCAATTATACAATCCTCATTAAATTATATTAGCCTCGAGATCTGACTAGAACCCGACAATCCCTGTATAGTTCACTCCCAATAGATGTGTTACACACATGCTTATTTTAATGTAAAATTCCATTTAATTTCCATTCATTATTTTTTGGGGGTTTCCCAAGATTTTATGGAGGAATGAGTGATTTTCATGAATTGGTCCAAACCGTGAGCCCAATTTCAGATTTTAAAATAAATTTTGATTCCTTTATAACTCCTTAATTTTTCAACATTTTTCATCCATTCCAATTTACTAATTGTCATCCCCTGACCTATTAACACCAACATATTAATATGGACCATTTAGGAATCCATAATCATGGTGGATATGAGTTTTAATTTAAGGGATTGGGCCTGCCCAAAATCCCATTTTCTACATTAAAAATAAATTTCAATTCATTAATATTTCCTTCTATATTTACGTTTGTATGGTGATTCAAACTCTCACCCGAACCCACTTACCTATGGAGCGCACCGATTATCTCGTCCCATAATTTGGTGTCACGACCCGTCCTTGGGGCCCATGCCGTGACTACCCCATGCCCGCCTTCCATAGGCCAGGGGCTGGCAACTAGCACCAAGGCATAAATCTCGATAAAAAGGGAAGGCATTGCCTTTGTAAAGTAAACTAACACCACAGAGTAAACAAGCAGTAGAAGTAAACACTAAGTAAAAGCCGGTACAAGATTAAGTGCGGAAAAGTAAAGGGGGCCTAAAATAGAAGCCCAACTGTAAAGTACAACTGAAAGGGAAAAAACAGAAACTGAAAGCAAAAGCCGCAGTGTCGAGCCATCCTCTGGAAGCCCCACCTGAAGGGTGGGTACAAATAGCCTCCACTGCTCCTCAGTCCAGCCCACTGCTCCGAGTACGTCCCGCCCAGTGGTCCACCTCCAGGTACCGTCCTGCTTTGCAAGCCTCCACCATGATCAGCGCTGTCTGTCGTCTGCAACCAACACAACGTAGTGCGGGCATAGCCCGTGCAGGGGTGAGTATAAGCTACTCAGTAGGGACCCCGAGACCCCCGAAGGTCTCCCAAAATCCACAAAGGATAAATAACAAAGTAAAGATACAATCATGAAGTAATAACCGACACTACTTAGGTATATGCCCATACATATATCTAAGAGACCAATTCCAAAACGCTCCAACCTCCGAGCCGAAGTACAACCCAGTCCACACAGGAAAGCATACGTAATCCACACAGGAAAGCAAAACGTAATCCACACAGGATAACACAATACAATCTACATAGGAAAGCAAAACAGGATCCAGCTCACACAGGTATACTTTTTCGAACGATGATAGAGATGATCACCGATCGATCTAAGTTGTCGGACCCACAAAGGATCGATAGGTACTAACCCCCGCAATGACCCACACAGGATCGGACCCACACAGGATCTGTAGGTGCTGGCTCACACAGAACCACTGAGCGCTGACCCACACAGGATCGAACCCACACAGGATCGATAGCACTGATCCACACAGGATCGCTGAGTGCTATAGTCGTCGTCGTCGAATCCACTGAGGATCTCTGCACAGTCTTCGTCATAGTCAAAGTAGTAGTCGCAGCCAGCACTAGGGTTCCCGCACACAGCAAGATCGTTCAGGAGGGTCCGCTCCACGTGACGAGAGGCTGATACATCAACCGACACATATTTCAGATTTGATGTATCCAAAAGTTCCGTATCGTCAATAGGAACTCAACGTTGCAGACGGTGCGTCAATCGGACGCCCGGTCTGAGAGTTATTGATTATTTCGTCCTAGGGGCCCGGTTGGTTTTTAAGGCAAAACCAACCTGACCGTACTCCAACTGCGTCCAAACCTTGGGCGGAGTAATCCAAAAGATCTGTCTCACTAAAAGGAAACCAACAAAGTCAACGGCACGTCATTCGGACGTCCGAAGCTTATGATATGAGCGTTTCCGCTCCGAGGGCCCGGTTGGTTTCGTGTACGAACCATCCCAACCGAACTCAAAGTATTCCGAAACCTTGTGTGCGATATACCGAAATGACCGCCACAATTCAAGGATCTTATCTCAACTGACGGTGTATCGAACGGAGCTCCGTAGCCCATGTTATGGGAAAATGACCGAAGACAGTCCGAAAACAGGGGTTTCGGGACCGGAACGACCCGGCCCGAGACCCCCCTGGTTGGCCCGAACCGTGTCGACCCGCCCCAGATCAGGGTCTGCCCGGCCTGGCCTAGCTCGGCCTGGGTGCGGCTCGGCCTGTGGGACCGGCCAGGCGGCCGGCCCGGCCTAGGCACAGCGTGCCCAGCGCGCTGGCCAGATCGGCCTTTGGCCGAGCCATTGGCAAAGGGGGGGCGCCTGCCCCCCTGGTGTAACCTCGGCCCCCCAATTAAGGGGGCCGTTTTGTAAAGCCGGTCGGGAGAATTATTTCCCCCGGCTCCCCTTTGTCCGGCCGACCCGCACCGGCCGGCCGGTTCTGCCGATAACGACCTGGGACGGCCGGTCCTTCCTCCATCGCCGACACCGGCGGCCCGGAACAGGCCGCCGGTCACCCTGCTTCGCCGCGGCCCGGAACCGGCCGCGGCTTGGTTCTTCCAGCGCGGTGCGACGGCACCGCACCCCACCGCTGCGGCCCCGCTCCTGCCGTGGCATCTTCGGTTTTCTTTGACGCGGCGCAACGGCGCCGCGTCCTTGTTCGTCTTCACGGCGCGACGCGATGGCGTCGCGTATTACTTGTCGTGCAATTCCCGCGTGGTGAGACAGCACCACGCCATTCCATCCCAAACACAAAGAATCAAACATGGATAAAGGAGGAGGGTCAGCCGTGTTTGTGCGGTCCGGCCCCCTCTCATTAAACGATAACATTTAGTCGTATATCCACAAAGATCGACAAACCAGAATCATGAACGGAAACAATTAAATAAAAGAAATCCCCTACCCTAATAAAAGAGATGACGAATGTCGGCGTTGTGAAGCGAGGATTCGAAGATGTTGACGGAGATTTCGTTGCGGAAAACCATCGCTGAAGAGACGTCACGGAAGAAGAATGTCGTGGAAGAAGACGTCACATCGCGGGTCGGTGTCGTGGAAGACGGTCTCCGAGGGCTCGGCGCTCTACGTCGGAGATCGTTCGTTCTTCACGTTCTTCGTCAAAGGGAATGAAGAACTCAAGACTTCCTTAGATTTTTCCCCAAAAGCTCTCAAACTACTAAACACCAACCCCAATAAAATAAGTTCTCAACTTATTTTATTAACACAACAAGGCTTTTGAAAATAAAGAGTTTGAATTTCAAAAACACACATTTAACTCACCACATTAAATCCACAAGTTAATAATCTTAATTGAACAAAATTTAAAAGGGAGTTGAGGTGGGATTAGAGGATATGAAGGGGTGGGGTTCGTGTGGGCCTCACCACCCTCATAACCTCCCAAGGGAGGTTGGGTAGTTACCTAACTTCCATTCCAAGGATTATACACTTAGAGTAAAAAAAATTTGTAGAATAATTATAAAATAAAATTCCACAATTTTTATCATCAACTATCATGAAAACGCAACTCCGGAATAGGTGTTCCTAAGAAATTACCGGTGCTACGGGTCCATCGGTGCCCTCAGAATTCGATTCCGACCACCAGTTCAAAAGATAGGAATCCCTGCTCATTCGTTCACTGAACGTACCCGAGCTAAACTTCGGATAGAAATTCCGGGCACACCAGGCCTCAGAATCAGGTGCCGTATAAACTGCGTTCTTGTAAAATCCCAAAGAAAATTAAGAAAAATATTTCATTGAATTTTATGAGTCTTTACATTAGTCCCACCTCAGGGCTTTGCGACCCCGTAATGATACATCGAAAACTAGGGAAACAAATGAGGGTACTGAACACGCATCTGAGCCTCCCGCTCCCAAGTGCTCTCCTGGAGGTTCCCGTTCTGCCATCTGATGCACACTAGAGGAATCGAACTTCCACGTAGGACCCGCTCCTGTCGATCCTCGATCTCCACTGGGACCTCCGCAAAAGTCGTCCCATCATCAACGTCTAGCTCCCCATGGTCAAAGATGTGCGTCGGTTCATGCACGTATCTCCTCAGTTGAGATACGTAGAAGATTTCGTGCACCCGGTGCAATTGAGGTGGTAGAGCCAGACGATAAGCCACCTCGCCAATCCTACTGAGGACATGGAAGGGTCTGATGAAGAGTGGAGACAACTTGCCGCCACGGCCAAATCTCCGTAATCCACGTCGAGGTGAGACGCGCAAGAAGACGTGGTCGCCATCCTCGAACTCTAGTATCCTCCGCCTCCTATCAGCATAAGACTTCTGTCGGCACTGAGTTTTCCACATCCGCTCCTAGATGACCTGGACCTTCTCTGTCGTGGCCTGGACCATCTCCGGTCCCACAAGTGCTGACTCCCCAGTGTCTGTCCAGCACAAAGGAGATCTACAAGGTCGGCAGTACAACACCTCGTATGGTGCCATCCCGATGTTGGAGTGGTAACTGTTGTTGTACACAAACTCCACCAAGGGTAGGTGGTCCCCCCAACTGCGACCAAAGTCGAGGACACATGCGCGGAGCTTGTCCTCAATAGTCTGAATTGTCCTCTCCGTCTGACCATCCGTCTGAGGGTGAAAGGTTGTGCTCAGACGTAGCTGCATCCCGAACACCTCCTAAAACCCCTTCCAAAGCTGGGAAGTAAAGCGAGTATCTCGATCGGAGACGATAGATGATGGCACACCGTGAAGTCGTAAAATCTCCTGAACGAAAAGTCATCCCAAGCTCTCCACTGATCCCTGCTCTCTGATGGGTAAGAAGTGATCCGACTTGGTGAGTCAGTCGACAATCATCCAAATGGAGTCATGACCTCTGGAAGTGCATGGAAGTCTAGTCACGAAGTCCATAGATATCCTATCCCACTTCCACTCTGGGACCTCTAAGGGATGTACCAAGCCTGCTGGTACCTGGTGCTCAGCCTTCACCTGCTGGCAGGTGAGGCATCGAGAAACGAACTCTGCCACAACCTTCTTCATGCCCGACCACCAGTGCTGTCGTCTGAGATCCTGGTACATCTTCACCACTCTAGGATGTACTGCCAAAGGAGAAGTGTGAAACTCTCTCAACACCTCCTCCCGTAAAGAAACTGGTACCAAGGTATGTCCTCTGAAAAGGATGTCGTGCTCTTCTCCAAATGAGAAGCCATTAGGTATCTGTCCTGAGGATATCTGTGCATGACACGTCTCACAGTTAGCATCCCCACGATGTGCCTCTCTGACCCGCTGCAGTAGTGGATGAGTGACTGTGAGAGACTGAAGGAAGGATGCTCCATCTCTATCCATGAAGGATATCTGCAAAGAGGCTAGCTGCTCTGTCTCCTCCCCAAGTAGCTGAATGCCCATCCTCCTGATGAGGGCATCTGCTACCACATTCCCCTTCCCAGGAGTACAAACTATCTCAAAATAATAGTACTGGAGGAACTCGAGCCATCGCCGCTGTCTCAAATTTAGATCCTTCTGAGAGAAGATGTATCTGAGACTCTGATGGTCAGAAAAGACTGTAAAGCGCTCGCCCATTAGAAAGTGTCGCCATGTCTTCAGAGAGAAGACCACTACTGCAAACTCCAGTTCATGGGTAGCATAGTTTTGCTCATGCGGCCTCAACTGAAGTGATCCATAGGCGATCACTGCCCGATCCTGCATTAGGACACATCCGAGTCTGGTCCCTGATGCATCACAGTAGACTACGTACCCTACCCCCTCCTAAGGCAACCTCAAGATAGATGCGCTGGTCAATCTCTGTATCAGCTCTTGGAAGCTCTGCTGACATCTGTCTGACCACACGAAGGGTTTACCCTTCTTCTTCAAAGATGAGAGTGGTGCCTCAACTCTGGAGAAGTCTGGTACAAATCTCCGATAGTATCCAGCTAGTCCCAAGAAGCTCCGCACCTCCATCATGCTCCTGGGTGGCTCCCAAGCCAGCACTGCCTCGATCTTCACAGGATCAACTGCAACTCCCGCCTCAGAGATGGCGTGCCCCAAGAAGTGGACCTCACGTATCCAGAACTGACACTTCGAGAGATTACCATAAAGCTGGTTCTCTCGGAGTGTGTCTAGTACAACCCATAAGTGGTAGGATTTCTCCTCCTCAGTCGTCGAGTAAATCAAAATGTCTTCAATGAAGACCACGAGAAATCGATCGAGGTATGGCTGAAAGATCCTGTTCATGAGGGCCATGAACACTACCGGAGCATTATTTACTCCAAAAGGCATAACCATGAACTCATAGTGGCCATACCGACATCTGAAGGCCGTCTTCTGCACGTCCTCGTCTCGAACTCTGAGCTGATGATAGCCTGACCTGAGGTCTATCTTCGAGAACCACCGTGCTCCCTTGAGCTGATCGAAGAGGTAATAAATCATCAGTAGTGGATATTTGTTCATCACTATCACCTGGTTCAGGCGACGATAGTCGACACAAAGTCGCAAGCTCCCGTCTGCCTTCTTGGCGAACAATATTTGGGAAGCCCAGGGTGAAACACTGGGTCAGATGAACCCCTTTCCCTGTAAGTCCACCAACTGTACCCACAGTGCTTGAAGCACAGCGGGGGCCATCCGATATGCTAGAGTCGATATCGGGGATGTCCCATGGTACAATTCAATATAAAAGTCTACCTCTCTGCGAGGAGGTAGACCTGGAACGTCGTCGGGAAAGACGTCCGCATTCTGATCCACCACTACAGGAAAACCGGGACTTTGCATGTCAACTGCTCCTAGGATGAGGCTAGCCAACTGATGAGTGATGGGTTGTCCTCTCCTCTTCGGAAGTCCATCCTGTGTTGCGAAGGCTCCCTTCTCGTCGGTGAAGGTGAAACTGCTCCCATCGGTGCGTACACATCGCATCTTGCAGCTAATATAGTCAATCTATGCATGGACCGTAGACAACCAATCCATGCCCAAGATGACGTCGTAAGGCCTCGAAGCTAGTACAAGAAGATCCCAGCCGAAGCTCTCGCCTCCTAGAGTAAGCTCACACTGCCGGCACCAGTGCGTAATCGTCGAGTCTGCTCCCGTAGGAGTCTCTAGCTGCAAGGATAGAGCCAACAGCTCTGTCGGAATCACCGAGCTCCGAACAAGGGCAGCAGCTATGAAAGAGTGACTCGCTCCTGTGTCTATAAGAACTGCAGCAAGGGTGGAATAGACACAGATAGTACCTCGAATCATCTCGGGCGCACCGTGGTCGTAGGCCTCTGTTTCCTGGAGCTGTGCCTATCTCTGCCCGCCAGCTCCCTTCGGACCGCCACGGTCGACCCTCTACCTCTGCCTCGGTGGTCCCTCAACCGTCTACTGCTCCTCAGCAAGGCGGGTCGGGAAATCACGAGCCATGTGGCCCTTCCCGCCGCATGAGTAGCACTGCCTGCCTCTCGAAAGACTGGCTCCGTGCTGTGTGCCCCGCACTGCTGAGCCAGTGTCCTGAGGTCGTCTGCCTGAGGGTCTGGTCTTCCTGGACTCAAGAGTCATCCGTCGACTACGTGCTGCAGAAGACTCTGCTACGTTCCGCCCTGCGGTGGGTCTCGGCGATGGTGTACACTCAGCAAGAAAACTCTCGATCAAAAGGGCTCGCTCCAGTACTCGTGTCTGAGTCGGAATGCTAAGGGAGATCAGCGATGCCCTGATCTCGTCTCTCAATCCCTGCTCAATGGTCTGGGCCCGGATGAATGGGTCACGTACCATGTCTGTAGAGTAGCGCGATAGATCGGTAAATCTCGCCGAGTACTGGGTGACCGTCATGCTGCCCTTCCGTAGCTTAAGAAGCTCCTGGATGCGCACCGCATGGAGGGTGGCCGGAACGAACTCTAAGAGGAAGAGGCCCTCAAAGTCTATCCAGATGAGAGATGCCTCATCGTGCACCTGGAGCATCATTCTCCACCATCTTCCTGCTGCTACGTGCAGTAGGCTCGCTGCGAGGATCACCATGAGGTCTGCTGGTGTCCTCACTAACCTAAAAACTATCACCACTGCCTCCAGCCAGTCCTCGGCTGCCTGGGGGTCCGTCTCCCCGTGGAACCTGGGCCGTCGCTGGCGCTGGAACTCATGCAGTGCACTGAGGTGACGTGCATCGTCAGCGGCTGGTGCTGGAAGCATCGGTGGCTCGGCGGGTAGAGCTACCGTCGGTGCCACTGCTGACAAAGGGCCATGCACCGAGGCCTCGTCGCTCGGTGGGCTATCATCACGCTCGACTCTTGGAACCCTAGTTGGCCACCGTCGTGGGGCCATCCGGAAAAGGAAACAGGTGCGCCATGGTCAGAACAGTATACCTGGTGAGCTGATACAAAGTAATCACAAAGAGAACTTGAAACACACAAGCAATCAATGTTTTCGTGCATTAATTCGGAAATCAGTAGTCAGGGTCCTGGTGTACGGATATGTCGGCCGCTGCACCAGCACTGGACTCCCTGGACTGATAACCACACCCAATACGCTAAACACTATTGCTTCACATAGAAAAATATCAGAGTCCAAAGTTCTGCGGTAGAACCGAACTCCTCTGATACCAATTTTTCACGACCCGTCCTCGGGGCCCGTGTCGTGACTACCCCAAGCCCGCCTTCCATAGGCCAGGGGCTGGTGACTAACACCAAGGCGTAAATCTCGGTAAAAAGGGAAAGCATTGCGTTTGTAAAGTAAACTAACACCACAGAGTAAACAAACAGCAGAAGTAAACACTAAGTAAAAGCTGGTACAAGAGTAAGTGCAGAAAAGTAAAGGGGGCCGGAAATAAAATTCCAACTGTAAAGTACAACTGAAAGGGGAGAAACAGCAACTGAAAGAAAAAGCCACAGTGTCAAGCCATCCTCTGGAAGCCCCACCTAAAGGGTGGGTACAGATAGCCTCCACTGCTCCTCGGTCCAGCCCACCGCTCCGAGTACGTCCCGCCCAGTGGTCCACCTCCAGGTACCGTCCTGCTCCACAAGCCTCCACCACGATCAGTGTTGTCTGTCATCTGCAACCAACACAACGTAGTGCGGGCATAGCCCGTGCATGGGTGAGTATAAGATACTCAGTAGGGACCCAGAGACCCCCGATGGTCTCCCAAAATCCACAAAGTATAAACCACAAAGGAAAGATACAATCACGAAGTAATAACTGACACTACTTAGGTATATTCCCATATATATACCTAAGTCATCAATTCCAAAACGCTCTAACCTCTGAGCCCATGTAAAACCCAGTCTACATAGGAAAGAAAAATGTAATCCACACAGGATAACACAACACAATCCACATAGGAAAGAAAAATAGGATTCAGCTCACACAGGTATACTTCTTAGAATGACGATAGAGATGATCACTGATCCATCTAAGTCGTCGGACCCACAAAGGATCGATAGGTAGTAACCCCCGCAATGACCCACACAAGATCGGAAGCACACAGGATCTGTAGGAACTGGCTCACATAGAACCGCTGAGTGCTGACCCACATAGGATCGGACCCACACAGGATCGATAACACTGATCCACACAGGATCGCTGAGTGTTGTAGTCGTCGTCGTCGAATACACTGAGGATCTCTGCACAGTCATCGTCGCAGTCATCGTAGCAGTCGCAGCCAGCACTACGGATCCCTCTCACAGCAAGCTCGTTCGGGAGGGTCCGCTCCACGAGTCGAGAGGCTGATACATCAACTGAGACATAGTCCAGAGTTGATGTATCCCAAAGTTCCGTATCGTCAACAGGAACTCAACGTCACAGACGGCGCGTCAATCGGACGCCTGATCCGAGAGTTATTGGCTTTTTCGTCCCAGGGGCCCGGTTGATTATTAAGGCAAAACCAACCCGACCGTACTCCACCTGCGTCCAAACCTCGGTCGGAGTAAGCCAAACGATCCATCTCACTAGAAAGAAACCAACAAAGTCGACGGCACGTCATTCGGACGTCCGGAGCTTATGATGTGAGCGTTTCCGCTCCGAGGGCCCGGTTGGTTTCGTGTACGAACCAACCCAGCCTAACTCAAAATATTCCGAAACCTTCAGTGCGATATACCAAATCGACTATCTCGATTCAAGGATCGCATCTCAACTGACGACGTGTCGAACAGAGGTCTGTAGCCCATGTTATGGGCAAAAGACCGAAGACGGTCCGAAAACGGGGGTTTCGGGCACAGACCGACCCGGCCCGAGACCCCCCCGGTCAGCCTGAACTGGGTCGACCCGCCCCAGAGCCGGGTCGGCCTGGCCCGGCGCTGCCCGGCCCCGCTCGGCTGGGGCGAGGCACGGCCTGGGCATAGCGCGCCCAGCGCGCTGGCCCGCTCAGCCTTTGGCCGAGCCGTTGGCAAAGGGGGCGCCTGCCCCCCTGGTGTAACCGTGGCCCCGCAATTAACGGGGCCGTTTTGTAAAGTCGGCCGAGGGAATTAATTCCCCAGGCTCCCCTTTGTCCGGCTTGCCCGCACCGGCTGGCCGGTTCTGCAGACAAGGACCGGCGACGACCGGTCCTTCCTCCATCGCCGACACCGGCGGCCTAGAACCGGCCACCGGTCACCCTGCTTCGCCGCGGCCCGGAACCGGCCGCGTCTTGGTTGGTCTGGCGCGGTGCGACGGCACCGCACCCCACTGCCGCGGCCCCACTCCGGCCATGACGTCTTCAATTTTCATTTACACGGCACGACGGCGTCGCGTCCTTGTTCATATTCATGGCGTGGCGTGATGGCGTCGCGTATTACCTACTGTTCGATTCCCGCGTGGTGCGACGACACCACGCCATTCCGTCCCAAACACAAAGAATCAAACATGGATAAAGGAGGAGGGTCGGCCATGTTTGTGTGGTCCACCCCCCTCTCGTTAAACGATAATATTTAGTCGTATATCCACGATGATCGACAAACAAGAATCACGAACGGAAAAAATTAAATAAAATAAATCCCTTACCTTGATAAAAGAGATGACGAACGTCGGCGTCCCGAAGCGAGGATTCGAAGACGTTGACAGAGATTTTGACGCGTAAAACCGTCGCGGAAGAGACGTCACAGAAGAAGAACGTCGTGGAAGAAGACGTCATGTTGTGGGTCAGTGTCGCGGAAGACGGTCTCCGAGGGCTCGACGCTCTACGTCGGAGATCGTTCGTTCTTCGCGTTCTTCGTCAAAGGGAATGAAGAACTCAAGACTTCCTTAGCTTTTTCCCCAAAAGCTCTCAAAAAACTAAACACCAACCCAAATAAAATAAGTTCTCAACTTCTTTTATTAACACAACAAGGCTTTTGAAATTCAAGAGTTTGAATTTCAAAAACATACATTTAACTCACCACATTAAATCCACAAGTTAATAATCTTAAGTTAACAAAATTTAAAAGGGAGTTGAGGGGAGTTTAGAGGATATGAAGGGGTGGGGTTCGTGTTGGCACCACCACCCTCATAACCTTCCAAGGGAGGTTGGGTAGTTACCCAACTTCCATTCCAAAGATTATACACTTAGAGTAAAAATAAAATTTGTAGAATAATTATAAAATAAACTTCCACAATTTTTATCATCAACTCTCGTGAAAACACAACTCCGAAACAGGTGTTCCTAAGCAATTACCGACGCTACTGTTCCATCGGTGCCCTCGGAATTCGATTCAGAGCAACGGTTCAAAAGATAGGAATTCCCGCTCGTTCGTTCACTGAACGTACCCGAGCTAAACTTCGGATAGACATTCCGGGCACACCAGGCCTCAGAATCAGGTTCCGTCTAAAACTGCGTTCTTGTAAAATCCCAACGAAAATTAAGAAAATAATTTCCTCGAATTTTATGGGTCATTACATTACTACCACCTCAGGGATTTACGTCACCGTAAAGATAAATCGAAAACTAGGGAAACAAATGAGGGTACTGAGCACGCATCTGAGTCTCCCACTCCCAAGTGCTCTCCTAGAGGTTCTCGTGCTTCCATCTGATGCACACTAGAGGAATCGCCCGTCCACGTAGGACCCGATCCTGTCTATCCTCGATCACCACTGGGACCTCCGCAAAAGTCACCCCATCATCAACCTCTAGCTCCCCATGGTCAAAGATGTGTGTCGGGTCGTGCACGTATCTCCTCAGCTGAGATACGTGGAATACGTCATGCATCCGGTGCAACTGAGGTGGTAGAGCCAGACGATAAGCCACCTCGCCAATCCTACTGAGGACCTAGAAGGGTCCGATGATGTGTGGAGACAACTTGCTACCTCGTCCAAAACACTATAATCCATGTCGAGGTGAGACACGCGAGAAGACGTGGTCTCCATCCTCGAACTCTAGTGGCCTCCGCCTCCTGTCACCATAAGACTTCTGTCGGCTCTGAGCTGTCCTCATCTGCTCCTGGATGACCTGGACCTTCTCTGTCATGGCCCGGACCATCTCCGGTCCCACAAGTGCTGACTCCCCAGGGTCTGTCCAGAACAAAAGAGATCTACAAGGTCAGCCATACAACGCCTCGTATGGTGCCATCCCGATGGTGGAGTGGTAGCTGTTGTTGTACGCGAACTCCACCAAGGGTAGCTGGTCCTCTCAGATGCGACCAAAGTCGAGTACACTTTCACGGAGCATGTCCTCGAGAGTCTGAATGGTCCTCTCCGTCTGACCATTCGTCTGAGGGTGAAAGGCTGTGCTCAGATGTAGCTGCGTCCAGAACGCCTCCTACAACCCCTTCCAAAGCTGGGAAGTAAAGCAAGCATCTCGATAGGAGAGGATAGATGATGGCACACCGTGAAGCCGTACAATCTCCGGAACGTAAATTCGTCCCAAGCTCTCTACTGATCCCTTCTCTCTGATGGTTATGAAGTGAGCCGACTTGGTGAGTCGGTCGACAATCACCCAAATTGAGTCGTGACCTCTGGAAGTGCGTGGAAGTCCAGTCATGAAGTCCATAGATATCCCATCCCACTTCCACTCTGGGACCTCTAATGGCTGTACAAAGCCTGCTGGTACCTGGTCCTCAGCCTTCACCTGCTGGCAGGTGAGGCATCGAGAAACAAACTCTAACATAGCCTTCTTCATGCCCGACCACCATTACTGTCATCTGAGATCCTGGTACATCTTCGCCACTCCAGGATGTACCGCCAAAGGAGAAGTGTGAAACTCTCTCAGTACCTCCTCCCGTAAAGAAACTGGTACCAAGGTACGTCCTCTGAAAAGGATGTCGTGCTCTGCTCCAAAGGAGTTGCCATCAGGTGCATGTCCTGAGGATATCTGTGCATGCCGCGTCTCATAGTCAGTGTCCACACGCTGTGCCTCTCTGACCCGCTACAGTAGAGGAGGAGTGACTGTGAGAGACTTAAGGAAGGCTTCTCCATCTCTATCCAAGAAGGATATCTGCAAAGAGGCCAGATGCTTTGTCACCTCGTCAAGTAGCTGAATGCATGTCCTCCTGCTGAGGGCATCAACTACCACGTTCCCCTTCCCAGGAGTATAGACTATCTCAAAGACATAGTCCTGGAGGAACTCGATCCATATCCATTGTCTCATATTCATATCCTTCTGAGAGAAGATGTATCTGAGACTCTGATGGTCAGAAAAGACTGTAAAGCGCTCGCCCATCAGATAGTGTCGCCATGTCTTCAGAGCGAAGACCACTGCTGCTAACTCCAGGTCATGGGTAGCGTAGTTCTTCTCATGCGGCCTCAACTGACGTGATCCATAGGCGATCACTGCCCGTTCCTGCATCAGGACACATCCGAGTCCGGTCCCTAATGCATTGCAGTAGACTATGTACCCTACTCCCTCCTCAGCAAACCTCAAGATAGGTGCGCTGGTCAATCTCTCTCTCAACTCCTGGAAGCTCTGATGACATCTGTCTGACCACACGAAGGTTTTCCCCTTCTTCATCAAAGATGAGAGTGGTTCCGAAACTCCGGATAAGTCTGGCACAAATCTCTGATAGTATCCAGCTAGTCCCAAGAATCTCCGCACCTCCGTCACGCTCCTGGTGGCTCCCAAGCTAGCACTGCCTTGACCTTCGCAGGATCCACTGCAACTCCCACCTCAGAGATGACGTGCCCCAAGAAGTGGACCTCGCGTGTCCAGAACTGACACTTCGAGAGCTTACTATAAAGCTGGTTCTCTCGGAGTGTGTCTAGTACAACCCGTAAGTTGTAGGCATTCTCCTCCTTAGTCGTTGAGTAAATCAAAATGTTATCGATGAAGACCACGACAAATCGATCGAGGTATGGCTGAAAGATCCTGTTCATGAGGGCCATGAACACTACTGGAGATTTAGTTATGCCAAAAGGCATAACCAAGAACTCATAGTGGCCATACCAACATCTGAAGGCTGTCTTCTGAATGTCCTCGTCTCAAAATCTGAGCTGATGATAGCCTGACCTGAGGTCTATCTTCGAGAACCACCGTTCTCCCATGAGCTGATCGAAGAGGTCATCAATCCTCGGTAGCGGATACTTGTTCCACATTGTCACCTGGTTCAGGCGACGATAGTCGACGCAAAGTCGCAAGCTCCCGTCCACCTTCTTGGCGAACAATACTGGGGATGCCCAGGGTGAAGCACTAGGTCGGATGAACCCCATGCCCTGCAAGTCCTCCAACTATACCCGTAGCTCTCGAAGCTCGGAGGGGGCCATCCGATATGCTGGAGTCCATATCGGGGCTATCCCGGGGTACATGTCAATATAAAAGTCCACCTCTCTGCGAGGAGGTAGCCCTGGAACGTCGTCGGGAAAGACGTCCGCATACTGATCCACCACTGCAGGAAAACCAGGACTTCGCACGTCAACTGCTCCTAGGATGAGGCTATCCAACTGATGAGTGATGGTTTGTCCTCTTCTCTGTGGAAGTCCATCCTGTGTTGCGAAGGCTCCCTTCTCACTGGTGAAGGTGAACCTGCTCCCGTCGGTGCGTACACATCGCACCTTGGGCCTAATACAGTCAATCTATGCATGGACCGTAGACAACCAATCCATGCCCAAGATGACGTCGTAAGGCCTCGACGCTGCTACAAAAAGATCCTAGACAAAACTCTCGCCTCCTAGAGTAAGCTCACACTGCCGGCACTAGTGCGTAATCATCGAGTCTGATCCCATAGGAGTCTCTAGCTGTAAGGATCGAGCCAAAGGCTCTGTCGGAATCTTCGAGCTCCGAACAATGGCATCGACTATGAAAGAGTGACTCGCTCCTGTGTCTATAAGAACTGCAGCAAAGGTGGAATAGACACAGATAGTACCTCGAATAATCTCGGGCGCGTCGTGGTCGTAGGCCTCTGCTACATGGAGCTGTGCCTGTCTCTGCACGCCAGCTCCCTGCGGACTGCCACGGTCGACCCTCTACCTCTGCCTCGGTGGTCCCTCAACCGTCTGCTGCTCCTCGACACGGCGGGTCGAGCAATCACGAGACATGTGGCCCTGCCCGCCGCATGAGTAGCACTGCCTGCCTCTCAAAAGACTAGCTCTATGCTGTGTGCCCCGCACTGCTGAGCCAGTGTCCTGAGGTCGTCTGCCTGAGGGTCTGGTCTTCCTGGACCCAAGAGTCATCCGTTGACTGCCTACTGCAGAAGATTCTGCTACGTGCCGCCATGCGGTGGGTCTCGGCGCTGGTGTAGACTCAGTAAGAAAACTCTCGATCAAAAGGGCTTGCTCCAATACTCCTGTCTGAGTCAGAATGCTGAGGGAGATCAGCGATGCCCTGATCTCGTGTCTCAATCCCTGCTCAAAGGTACGGGCCCGGAAGAATGGGTCCCGTACCATGTCTGTAGAGTAGCGCGAGGGATCGGTAAATCTCACTGAGTACTGGGCGACCGTCATGCTGCACTGCCGCAGCTGAAGAAACTCTTGGATGTGCACCACACGGAGGGTGGCCGGAACGAACTCTGAGCAAAAGAGGCCCTCAAAGTCTGTCCAGATGAGAGATGCCTCATCGTGCACCTGGAGCATTAGGCTCCACCATCTGCCTGCTGCTGCGTGCAGTAGGATCGCTGCGAGGATCACCATGAGGTCTGCTGGTGTCTCCACTAACCTGAAAACTCTCACCACTGCCTCCAGCCAATCCTCGGATGCCTGGGGGTTTGTCTCCCCGTGGAACCAGGGCGGTCGCTGGCGTTGGAACTCATGCAGTGCACTGAGGCGACGTGCATCATCAACGGCTGGTTCTAGAAGCATCAGTGGCTCGGCAGGTAGATCTACCGCCGGTGCCACTGCTGACAAAGGGTCCTACACTGAGGCCTCGTCACTAGGTGGGCTATTGTCATGCTCGACTCTCGGAACCCTAGCTGGCTGCCGTCATGGGGCCATCTTGAAAAGGATATAGGTGCGGCACGGTTAGAACCGTATACCTGGTGAGCTGATACAAAGTAATCTCAAAGAAAACATGAAACACACATGCAATCAATTTTTTCGTGCATTAAGTCGGAAATCAGAAGTCAGGGTCCTGGTGTACAGATACGTCAGCCGCCACACCAACACTGGACTCCCTAGACTGATAACCACATGCAATATGCTAAACACTATTGCTTCACATAGAAAAAGATCAGAGTCCAAAGTTCTGTGGTAGAACCGAACTCCTCTGATACCAATTTGTCACAACCCGTCCTCGGGGCCCGTGCCGTGACTTCCCCAAGCCTGCCTTCCATAGGCTAGGGGCTCGCGACTAGCACCAAGGCGTAAATCCCGGTAAAAAGGGAAGGCATTGCCTTTGTAAAGTAAACTAACACCACAGAGTAAACAAGAATTTGAAGTAAACACTATGTAAAAGCTGGTACAAGAGTAAGTGCGGAAAAGTAAAGGGGGCCGGAAATACAAGCCCAACTGTAAATTACAACTGAAAGGGGGAAAACAGCAACTGAAAGAAAGAGCCGCAGCATCGAGCCGTCCTTTGGAAGCCCCACCTGAAAGGTGGGTACATATAGCCTCCACTTCTCCTCGGTCTAGCCCATCGCTCTGAGTACGTCCCACCCAGTGGTCCACCTCCGGGTACCGTCCTACTCCGCAAGCCTCCACTATAATCAGCGCTGTCCGTCTGTGCCATAGCTCCTCCAGGGTCCCGTTCTTCACTGCGGAATCAACAAATCGTCTCTGCGACCCGTTTTGTCGTCGTTCGCCGTTCCACACATCAACGAAGAACTGCGGAGGGTTTTCGGGCCGTGTTTGTTTTGCCCGCACCCTCCACGTTAGGTGATAACAATCGGGAAGAATAATGATCAACACATGAAAACATAACAAGATACAATTTTAATAAATTAAAATTTCACTTTGATCCCGGCCCCTTTGTTTAGAAGGAAACAACTATGGGGATAAAATATTATTTTCAAATAAAATCCCTACTGAGTAGCTTATACTCACCCCTGCACGGGCTATGCCTGCACTACGTTGTGTTGGTTGCAGACGACGAACAGCGCTGATCGTGGTGGAAGCTTGCGGAGCAGGACGGTACCTGGAGGTGGACCAAAGGGCGGGGTGTACTCGGGGCGGACAGGTGGACCGAGGAGCTGTGGATGGTATCTATACCCACCCTTTAGGTGGGGCTTCCAGAGGACGGCTCGACGCTGTGGATTTTTCATTCAGTTGCTGTTTTTCCCCTTTCAGTTGTACTTTACAGTTGGGCTTCTATTTCCGGCCCCTTTACTTTTCCGGACTTACTGTTTTACCAGCTTCTACTTAGTGTTTACTTTTTTTCTGCTTTCTTACTCTGTGGTGCTTGTTTACATTAAAAAGGGAATGCCTTCCCTTTTTACCGGGATTCACTCCTTGGCGCTAGTCGCAAGCCCCTGGCATATGGAAGGCGGGCTTGGGGTAGTCACGACACGGGCCCCGAGGACGAGTCTTGACAATGTGACAACCGGGTCCCGGTGACAGCACATACACCCCGCCTTAACATGGTCGTCGGGTCCTTGCCCACCAGGTACCCTAGTTGCACCGCAGACACGTGGGGCCCACCCTAAGGTCCACCCACGTGCCTGAACGGGTTATCTAACTAATGAAAGACCCCATAGGCCAACACTTTTCCTTTCTAGTGTGCTTTGTCCTCACTCATACACACCCTGGGAAACATCCCAGAAGGTCACCCATCCTGATCACTACTCCAGGCCAAGAACGCTTAACTGTGGAGTTCTAACCAGGTAGGCTCCTGAAAAGGAAGGTGCACCTTGTTGGCATGAGTCATATCATTTAGTCATTTAACCCTTTATCATTTGGGGATGTTACAATCACCCCCCCCCCCTTAGAGCACAATGCCCTCGTTGTGGGCCCTACATCTCAACCCAGGCAGTGCACCGCACTTAAGGCTGGATTCCTCCTCTGATACCAAATGTGACAACCGGGTCCCCGTGACAGCACTTACACCCCGCCTTAACATGGTCGTCAGGTCCTTTCCCACCAGGTACCCCCAGTTGCCCCGCAGACACGTGGGGCCCACCCATAGTCTTGAACGGGTTATCTGACTAATGAAATTCCCCACAGGCCAACACTTTCCCTTTCCAGTGTGCTTATTCCTCACTCACACACACCCTGGGAAAGTTCCCGGGTCCCGGTGACAGCACATACACCTCGCTTTAACATGGCTGTCGGGTCCTTGCCCACCAGGTACCCCCAGTTTGCCTCGCAGACACGTGGGGCCCACCCTAGGGTCTACCCACATGCCTGAACGGGTTATCTGACTAATGAAAGTCCACACAGGCCAACACTTGTCCTCTCCAGCGTGCTTTGTCCTCACTCACACACACCCTGGGAAACTTCCCAGAAGGTCACCCATCCTGATCACTACTCCAGTCCAAGCACGCTTAACTGTGGAGTTCTAACCAGGTAGGCTCCTGAAAAGGAAGTTTCACCTTGTTGACACGAGTCATATCATTTAGTGATTTAACCCTTTATTATTTGGGGATGTTACATTTGGAGCTCAATAGAATCACAAAATTGGTCAAAACATCTCTAGATTTCAGAAATATCTCAGATTTGGTTAGGTAAATTGATCATTCCATAACTCCTTCTATTTTTACTATTTTTCCCCATTCCAGTTCTTACATGATATCCTCATCCTTGTTCGAACCTACCTTTAATGGTTGGAGGTTTTCAAATTCATATACTGGTGGATTTTGGGGTGTTTTATTCAAGATTTTTTGAAGTGTTTCTATCTTCAATTTCTTCTTTCTCCTTAAGGTTTCCTCCCACTTTCATTGTGTTCTAAAATGTCCAGAAGTTATGGTTCGAACCTATGGTTTTATTTGGTGTCTTTTTGGTTAAATATTGTGGTCTGGGGCTGGATTTATCTTCCTTTTTATGGGGAGTTGGTGTTGTTGATGTTTCACACCAAGTTTTGAGGGATTCAACACTTTCGGTAGGTGGTTCCATTTGTAAACTATTATTGATGAGTTAGCTTTCTGTATTTACTAATATATCATATTCCTCATATGTTGGGTGTGGTGTGAAAAATGTATAGGATTGATTTGGTTAAGTGTTTAATTTTATAGTTTCATTTTAACTTGAAATTGGGTGTTTTCATTGGTTACTCATGGGGTATTATTTCAGTGTATTTTATAACATATGGAAATGTTTTACTAAATATTTTTTGGCCGAACAATTCTGGTTTGTTAATGTATTAGTGTCATTTGAGGCTAAAAATTAGGTTTTGGAATAGGTTTTACATGTAAAACATTGTTATACTTCTTGAGGGATTTTTACGAAAATGTGTGTTTTCATTTGGATATTTTGTAGTATTATTCAAGGTGGTTTCATAAAACATGAAAGTGGTTTTATAAATGTCTATGGGGCTTCTAATTCTATTTTGGATATGAATTGTTATGGTTATTGGTCATAAATGGGTGTTTTGAAATGGGTTTTTTGTGCAATACATATTTACACCACTTGGGTTCCTTTTATGAGAATTGTTAATGTTTTAGTTGGTAAAAAAAAGTGGGAATAGGGTGCATTTTCACTGTTTGGTATTTTTGTTCACATATTATCTGGTTTCAAATGGTGAAGTAATGTTTTAAGAGATCAAAAAAATTTAGAATGTTTAGTAAATTTATGAAATGTTTTATTAAATTGTGATATTGGAGCGAAACATGTTTGTGTGTTTTTTTGTGTAAGTTTGATGATAAAATGATTTTGAAGGTAAATGGGTATTATGTAACAAGTGAGTGGGAAGTTATGAGAGTTTTAATATATTTTAATGGTTTTATAAAATTGTTTAATGGATTTTTGGATGTGTTAATGAAATGTGAAAAGTGTTGTGGGTTATTCTTGCGTGAGTCGGATTTCAAAATCAATTTGAATGAAAAGTGGACCATTGTGACATGTGTTGTATACATGTGGGCTGTTTGGTGAATTTATGATATGGAAATTGTATTTTCATGTGAAATATATATTCATTTACTTGTCTAACTTTTTTGAGAACAAAGAGAATAACCGTGTATCTAGGTGGGTGGATGTGTACTAGTATGCTAGTGAATCCATGGGGTTTGTCCTCAGTTTCATTTAGCAAGATTGACGCTTACAACTCTATATAAACTATGATGATAATGATTGGGGACCACCTGGTTATGGGTATGTTCTCTGCTAGTGGCTCGTGCACTATAATTGATATTTGTGATGGTTACTATCACTGAGATATGAGGTACCTGAGACCCACAGCTAGCTAGTGCACATGGGTTATTTCTCATGGCTTGTGCTCACTAGATATATTTTTCATAACATAAACATACGGTATGAGTGGTTAGAAAATTCAGTAGCTTTGGTATTTATTTTAAATGTGTTTATTCTTTGAATTAACCCATGTGAAAAGTGTTTTTATTTAATGTTTCATCTTTTAGAAATTGTAACTAGCATTTCATGTTTTTGAAAACTTGCATGCTTTACATAGTTAAATGTTTATGACATTGAATCTATTAGTGGTGGTATCCTATTGGGAATTGGATCACACCCTACATACACCCTTGGGTGTATGTAGACTTGGTTATTTTCGTTATTGCAGGTTGGGTACAGTTTTTAGTTCCAGTTTTTCGGGTTTCTAGCAGGTCCATGGTGGTGAAGCCTCATGGAGATGGCTTGAGGGTGGTGCACCTTTCCATGAGGGTACTTGGGCTATTTCCATTTGGTCTTGTAACCTTTTTATGGTCTTGTTTATTTGTTTTAAAATATGTAATTCAGTACTGACTTTTTGTAAATGATAGTTTTTGTTGAAAAATACAAATTGGTTTTATTGAGTTTTTTTTGTTTTATAATATTTATAAACTAGAATAAATCATTCCAAAACATCATTTTATGATACCCAAGAACTTGTGACAGCCTGTGGGGATCAGTAACACACTTCGGGCCTTATCACGGGCTCGGTCGGGTGCCCGTTTTGAAGGTGACCTGGTTTGGTTTGTGAAAAAATGGTATCAAAGGAGGTTCTCTCTCTTTGGGTCATATTATTTGGGGAATAGTTGGGACAGTATGGGGATAGGATTGTCAGGAAATGGCATTCTGGTTAGTATTAGTGTGGCTGATCACCACACCTCATGACGAGAATCAAGTCAACATGTGTATTCTCTACTTTTCTAAGTCCTTTATTTTTCTTGGATTGATGATGATTAGTGGAAATGAAAAGAGAGTTGGGTTAATGGTCTCAGTGAACACGCATGTTCTGGAAAGCCATGTGGAGGTAGGGATATTACCCTAGGACAGTCTCTGTGATGGTGAAGTGATTGGAATATGGCCACCAACCATATTTCCATGTCACCCACTGAAACCAGTTTCCTCTCGCATTACCTTGTGTTATTTAGTTTTGAAATCATGGAACATTGGTTTTAAACATACTTCATTTTATGAAGAATAAAATTTCTTTTAAATAATTATATTATAAAGAGTGATCAGTTAGATTTTTGAAAATTATGAACTGAATTTTCATAATTGTATGGGAATGGAAAATGGTGTGTCTTCACCTCATTTGAATGTATGAACTATGTCAAGGTTGGTTTTGAAAAACAGTTTCCAATTGAGTTTTCTAAATATTAAAAGATGTTTTAATGGCATGGGAAGTTTTGAAATTTATGTGAATAAAATGAATGTGAGTATCATTGTAATGATTTTTCCTTTCTGAAAATGATTTTTTAATGCGGTAATTTTGGTTCGATATCGTGGTAAGCGGTCTTGAGAAAAAGGAAGTATTGATTGATTTTTTTTGGTTTTTAAAAGTGGAAGATATTTTTATATTAACCTTTGGTATTTTCATGAGCGACAAAATGCATGGGGTTATATGGGATGGTAGATAGTTAATGGTATGACTAGATGAGTTTCGGGATGGATATGAGGAGGGTGCCCGATGTGGCCCAAAAACATACTTGTGTGAGGCCCATGGGGTACCATCGGTGGATACGCTAACCGTTGAACCAGTTATTTTAAGAAAGATGATTTTATAGGAAAAACATGATGTCTTGATGACTAGTTTGGGATGGTGTTTATTATGTGTTTTTGAAAATGTTGATGTTGTGGGATGTTTTGAGTCCTTGAAACCCTCATGTGTGAACTGTTTTTTGGGTTAGTGTTTGGTCGTTAATCTATGTTGAAGGGTCGTTTAGTGGTCTCTTCTATGAAAATTTTTGGGACACCTTTATGGTGTTTCCAATAATGTGATTGGATCTCGTTTGCGGTATATCTTGACCAATGGACCATATTTTTTGGGTCCTCGGGTTCCATCGTTGGATAAGTTACTCCCCATTAAGGGTTACTGTTCAACTGAAGTGAAACCTGGATTGTTTTTTCATTTGAAGACCCTCCAGTTGATCAATATACGAAATATTTTTCTTGAGATTTTTAGATTTAGTCTACACCCTTTCCTTTCATGGTTTAGTGTGTCCCCTTATATCGGGAGAGTGATCATGGAAGGTTTTAAGTGACCTTAGCTTCTTAGGATTCCTGATTTTCCGAAGGTGGATGTGGTCTTGGGTTGTTATCATGGATCAGTATCTAGATGGTTTCTATGAGGGCCTTTGGGTTCTTCAAAATTTCATTGAAGCATAATTTCATGTTATACCCCCAGCGTGGGAAATATGGCCACGATATGATAATCTGGCCACATTCTAGAATTTTGTGTTGTTTGGGGATGTTGTATAAGGTCCCTCTCAATGCATTGTTTATATTAGTCATAATGGTCATGTTCGGTGATTCCTTATGATGTCATGTGCTCGATTGACCATAAAGGTGTTAGTTGGGAAATCCTCTAAGAGTCTCTGTTATGCTAGGATAATGTCTCCCTTGTAAAAACATTAAAATATTCTATTTTAGAGGAAGGTGAATATAGTTGTTCTTTACTTCTATTGTTTCTCACCTGAAAAAACAAGGTGTGATGTGTCTGCATCTTCTATGCCCCGATTTCAGTGAAATTTTGGGTTAGTGTAATGTGGGTTTGGAATGTGTTATGTCTTGGAAAACTAATCGTGGATTATGGTGTAGTTTTTGGTTTCACAGAAAGAAGAATTCTAGTTTAGGGGGTTTCTAATGGTTAATTGTGAGGCTGAAGATACTTCAATCATTTGATATCTAGCCATAGGTCTCATAGAGAAGCTGGCTCATAGTCAGGGGAAATCCCATGGTTGTTTAAACCCTTGTACAAAGTCTGCTCCTTAGTATGAAAGATGAGAATAGTTCAAACCTCTGTTATCTTCATGGTTGAGCATATAGTGTGTGTAACACCCCAGGTAAATAAAGAATATTACATTTTTATATTTAAAAATATTTGTGAATAAAATATTAATATTACATTAAAGGGAACGCTATGTTTGATGGCTTACCCAATACGCAACAACGAGTTCCTTTGAAATCTTACGTTGCACTCTAATAATAAAATAATTTTATTTTAAATGGTAGTTAACACTTAGCCATTGTAATGAAGGGAATGAACAGAACTAACTACAAAATGATTATATATGTTTGTCAAATATTTTTACTTTTTACAATAAATGTTAGAGGATTAAAAATGCAAATGAATCCAATTTTAAGCATAAATCTTCTAATATTCTTTAAAAGGTTGATTAACCGCCTTTTGATGGAAACCCCTTTTTAAATATACTTTTGACAATTTTATATGTTGTATTTGACAAAATAAAATTCTTCTTTGGAATCGGGACATCAAAATTTACTTTGTGAAAATTTTTGGTATTTTTCTGATAATGTTCATTTTTTAATGAATAGTGAAAAGTGTTGTATTTTAATTCAAACCCTATTTTAAATCTAATTTATTTATATAGTAAGATAATCGTTTTAATTGTTTTAAAGTGAAATATGAATATATTTTTACCATTTAATCCAATGGTGGTCATTGTAATTAATATCACTTTGAGATTGGACATAAACGAGTGTCAATCTTTTGGTAGATATTGTTTCTTAAAAACAAGCTATTTGATTTGACAGTGGGATTTAATTATAAAATAAATTAATGCAACTTCTATGTTATGAATTTGAAAAAATATACATCATTCTTTAATTTGGAATATCAAATATATATTAGGGTTAATTTTCGGTATTTTTCTGAAAAACCTTAATTTTTTATGAATTGTGAAACCACAAAGTGGTAGTTACAAAAACTAATATTTCGTTTAAATGGAAATTTACCACTTCTGTGATTTAAATTTCAAAAATCCAATATAAATTATTTTCATTATTAAGTAAAATGTTGTTCAATGGGATGAAAATAATTTTTGATGAAAAGTAACTTTTAAGTTTTATTAATCGTGATTAAAGGTAATTAGTGTGATTTAAAGTAAAAATGATATTATAATAAAATGAAAATATCTTGAGACTTATCCTAACATTATTTTATGAGTCATGGCCGACCAATACAACCCATGGGTATATTTTTGGGACCCCATGGAGCCACTTGGGTAAGATAATGACATTAATGCCTTTTATTTAAAGTAAAAGTAAAAATGACACAAACATGTATTATTTTGATAAAAAAATTACATGGGGTTATAGAAGTCATATTTTTTACTATAAATAGTAATTTGAAAGATAAAAATATTTCCTACATCATATTATTTTTTTAATAATTTTTAGTCATTAAATACATTAAATTATTTATGACATCATGGTGATGCAGCGATTACCTCATTATTTAACGATTTAAATAAAATGAAAAGATAATGTAAATTCAAAGACCTAAACATGTCCAAAACCTATTGAATGGGTTTATTTAGAACCCATATCACCTTATACTCGAAATATATCAATGTGGGACCTTTAAAATCCGAAACTCATTTGAAAATATTGTAACCTCTCTTGACTTTCCAAGAGTGCCCCTCCTTTCCTCTTATAATAGGCCCCCACCTCTACCTCTTTACCCACACCTCTCATGCCTTTGGCTCGGCCAAGATCTGATCATTATGTCTCTCCACATCCCTATACTCATCCTAGAAGCCTTAAATAGGCAGGAAGCTCTTCGAGAAAGACTTTTTGTTCAAACCAAAAAGTGTTACCCGATTTTAAGGTAACGTCTTCACTTGTGCTCTTTTGTTTTATTTTGCTTCTCCAACCCCCTAAACTTTTTTTATTCATTTATTTTGTAACCACACCAGTATCTTCCATATACTAGGATGTTGTTATAAGAAATATTCTAGATACATTTACACACACCTACATCTAATGGTTAAAGAACATACTGTTTCTGTGCATGGTGAATTTCTGCCTCACGAAACGATGATTGTTCAATATTCTTTTAACACCTTCAAAGGTGTCCATTAAGATGTAACCAGGTTTATATATGATATATAATATGTTTATTCTTTCCTTAGGATTCTGTATTTTTCATTTATGGAATACCTTTATGGTTTCCATTATGGGTAAACGCGATATCTTCATTTTAAGAAGTGCGGACTACTGCCCCCTCAAAGTGATTTGATTCGTTAATACCCTATGTGGTACGTATAAGGGATAGCTTCAATGATATTATATATGATACCATACTTGAATTATAATACTATTATGTATCATTATTTTTTAATTCCATTAAATATGAAATAGAAATGGAATTAGCGTTCATACGTACGTACGACTTACCGTCTCCATGAACGGTGCATTTCATTTCTTATATCTAAATGATTATGTAATATTATAAATGCATGTATATAATGGATATATATTATATATATGATATCTAAATAATGAATATAATTTTGGATATAATGGATATTTTATCCCATGAACAAACTTGTGATTATAAAGAGTTTATTTTGGACTCAAGTACCAAGTATCGACAAAACGACCGTTATTAACTTAAATGATTACATAACGTACATAACATGGTAATAAGTAATATAAAAGGAATAATGAACTTGAAAAATGATCTTAAGCAATTATATATTAACTAAAGTTTATTATTCAAGAGATTAAATAACGATCGAGTCAAGTCGGACACGAGGTATGGGATCCTACCTCTCTTTCTTTTTAAGTACTCCCTTTTATGTCATTTATTTTAATGCTCATCTGTCTTAGGTTGGGGATGTTATTTTATATTCCTCTTACTGTAATTTTTATGTTAATATGATGAGAGACCCTATTTGATCTCATCAAACCATTTTTTTGGAATTTTTAAGTGGCGCCGTTAGGCTGTAGAATTTTAGTAAGGGAATTTTCATCTCACTTTTATTCCCGTGACATTTATGGTACGTTTGCCACCATTTCCTTTAATTGGTCTATATACTTCATATTATTATACTATTTTTTAGTATAAATTCAATTATGGATATTTACATCATCATTGTATGACCCTTCTTCCATGGGGTGTATGTTTCGTAAGTTACCCAAGTTAGTAAGGGGACCTTTCACCCTCCTCTTCTTTAAAAAGACATATTTTTGTTATGTCTTTTAAATTACATATTCTTTTGTTGGTATTTGTTCCCATATATATTTTTTGCTGTAAATTTAATGTACAAGTGATGATATACCCTTTTTATCTCTCATCAACTCATTTTATGAATTTTGATGTGACGTCGTTAGGCTGTCAAATTTTTGCAAGGGAACTTCTTAACCCAATTTTGATTATTTAGGTTAAACTTGTACTCCTTAAATATGTCATTCTATAAATATGTGTGAATAACCAATGATTTTTTTACACTTAATATCCACTTATATTTGGTGTATTATTTTGACAAACATAATCATGTAATTGATTTATCCGTAATCTAAGGATACCGACTTTGTAAAGGACTTTGTCTCAATCTCCTTTCATTGAGGCATATTTTGTTCTATACACAACATTCTTATATATGGTGTATAAACCCCTTTAACTACTACTTTTATTTTAAATAAATCTTTCCTATACAAAGCATTTTACTAAATGAAAAAAAGTATGTTTCTTTTTAACGTACACAGTGACAACGACCTTTCTGCTCCTGCGAGTATTATTTGATCTTTGGCATCCTCAACAATCTGTTATATTTCTAAAAGTAAATTAATACCATATACTATTTTATGTATTTTTGTATTGAAAATGGTTTTGATAATGGATTTTTTATGTAAATATATTTATGTGATATATTGTGGTTGAAATGTGGAAATGTTTTCTTTCCTTTATAATTGTTTTATGTGTTATGATGGTAATTGGACATTTGGCGGGAGGTTACGTGATAAACCATATGATGGGTGGTGCCGTGAATACCAAGACAGGTTTTTACGTTATAACCTCTAATGCATTGGGTATGAAAGTTAGTCATATGGCTATTCCATTAAGTATGTGTGGAATTCGACAGTATGGTTATTCCATTTATGTATGTTTATGTCCCAAGTTACCATTATATGTTATTTATTCTTTATATGGGTTTTATGAAAATTGTATGGATACAAAAGGGTATGTAATGGTCTTTTATACAGTGAATAGTTTATTTTACTACTTCATAAATGTGAAAAGTATTACTTTGATAAAGTGTTATTGGTTTACTTGTTGGTTTGAAAAACTAACAGTTTTCCTTCTTTGAGTATCCTTTAATGGGTTTTTTTATGCTCATCCCAAGTTTTTGAAATTTTTTCCATATGAATTAAAGACGAATAAGGTCATGTATGGGATCAAGGAAATAAATTCTATATAAAACATGGAACTAGAAATGTCTCTCTTCAAGTGTTTTTTATTTTATGGAAACTCAGTAGAACTATCTACTATGTAATCTTTTGAGATTTAATAGTTATGACCTAATTCTCTAAAACTCTAAACCTGAAAAGATCCTCTATGTGAATTATTCGTTTAATTCATGATTAAGTAATGTTTAAGGCTGGGGCCTTATAGTTGGTATCAGAGGGAGGTTTAGATAACTTTAGAGGTTTGGCTATTCTCTAAGAATATGTGACATTACCATAATGGTTAGTATTTTAGAAAGAGTCCTAGTTTTAGATAAATTGATTGAGTAAGTATATCTTAGTGTTTATCTTCCTCATTAGTACATGATGGTTTTTTTGATATACGCACGCTGACCATTTTTATTTTAGTAAATGGTTGGATCTAGCACGCACCAATGTAATAGTGGATATGAAGGAAACTGTGACAGTTTTCTGAGTGAGCAACTGAATGATATGGGAGATGCAATGAGAACTCTTGAGTTAATCCTCAACCAACTACCTGGAGTCATGATTGACCACGTAAACCATGGTGATTTCTATAAGGCATCATATATGCGAGAAACAAATCCCAACGTAACTTCAGGTATTAATCATAAAGGTAAATGTGTTCAAAAATCTATGTGTCAATGATATGGAAAGAAACACCTAGGAAAATGTTTCAAAGGGACAGAAATATGCTATAGATGTGTAAATGAAGGTCATAATGCAAGAACCTACCATGGAAAAAGGAAGCATCCAGTTGACTCGAGGAATGGGAAAGAAGTTCTTTCTGAGGGATCAATTGAATGTTTTAAATGTGGTGTGCATTGTCATTTTGCAAACACATATCCTATGAAGATGTTTTGGGAATGGGATCACCAAGATCTTACAAATATTCTCTTACCAATACCTAGTGCCATTCCGATTGAGAATTAAGAAATTGACAATGACCAATCAAAGGTATGGATTATTTCTTAACTTTTGATTTCCTATTTTGGAATCTTAGGATATGATTCATGATTTTGTTTGTAGGAAAGCAGTATTTTAGAATAAGTTGGAAAGGAATGGTTAATGGATCATGAAGAATGTTTAATGAGTAAGAAGTCAACATATAAGGGCTTCAAGAGTTATGGTGAAATTCATAAGGGTATTAAGTCTCTTTTGATGATGGGGTTACATTAGAAGACTTTTTTATAGTATGTGTAACCCTGATGTTTGATATATGAAAATTTTATTCAAGGAATATGTATCTGTTCTTTTGTGGACATAGTTATAAAGAACCATTTGGGTTTATATGATCCTTACTTTTGAGGTAATTATGGGTTACTATATGTTATGATGGAAAGTGAAAGGCATGAGATAAAATTGAGGTTAAATTATGTTATGGTTATTTTTGATGATTTTATCTTTTTTGGGGAATGATTTGAGAATTATATAGTTTGGAAAAATGACAACACCCAAACCGTGTGACAACCCGTCACGTTGGACAAAACTGTAGGAATAGAACCCACAACCAAAGTGTGAATGGTATTTATCGCCTACCACTGGACTACGTGAAATCCCTGGTTAGTTTGAATAATTCTTTTAAGTTAGATGATTTTATGAATTAAGAGTATGTTGATTTTGGGTTATCTATGGAAATTATTAACCTATCATGGAGGATATGTGATTAGGTTAATTACTTTTCAATTCGAGACTTTAAGAGCAACTGATGTTGTATGGAGATGAATGTTACGATTTAACATGGAAGATTATGTGATTAAATCCTTCAAATATTTGGGTTTCAATCATAGTTTGGTTTACTTTTGGTGTTCATTGAACATTGGGTCTTGTTGGACAAATTTTGGACATTATGAATATATTTCCTTTTTATAAAGGATTATCCTTTTTGGGTATTATATGATCTCATAGTAACCTTTTGGTTTTAGTTTTGTTAATGGTCTAAAGAAATGGGAAGTATACAGTTCTCTTTTGTGGATTAGGTGATTCTCTAGATGTTGATTATAGATCTCTTAAAGTAAACAAGTCATCCTAAATACTCATCTTTTGGAGAAAATATGAGTTTGTGTAAAATATCTAGTAAAAGATGAAAGTCAACATGACATGTAAGTATGTTTCCTTATGTTTTAGTTAAGCTCAAAAATAAATTCCTCAATGAAAAGTAACTAAAAAAATGTTGTCCGTTAACTTTTCCTACTGGGGAATCCAATACCGTTTAACCCATCACAAGTTTGTGATTTTCTGGTGGTTAACTTTCTCCTAAAAATGTTTTCTATCACACTCCCTTAAAACATGACCCTTTGTTTTTCTTCCATATCCATGTTTTCATACATGGAATCCTAGTATGGGTTAATTCGGGTGACCTTTGTACTTCCCTTTCTTTCTTTTAAAGTGATATTTTAATATGCTCCTTTTCTGATGTGGGGATTTCAATGAAGTTTCCGAGCCCAATATTAAAATTACGAGGAAGCAATTCCCAAAAGGTGGGAAAGATGTAACACCCCATTTAAATAAAGAATATGAAAATCTTATATTTATCCATATTTGTGAATAAAATATTAATATTACTTTATAGGGAACGCTATGCTTGATTGCTTACCCAATACGCAACAACGAGTTTCTTTGAAATCTTACGTTGCACTCTAATAATACAATAATATTTTTTGAAATGTTAGTTAACACCTAGTGGTTGTAATGGCGGGAATGAATAGAACTAACTACAAAAAGATTATATATGTTTGTCAAATATTTTTTCTATTTATAATAAATGTTAGTGGATTAAAAATGCAAATGAATCCAATTTTAAGTGTAAATTTTCTAATATTCTATAAAAGGTCGATTAACAACCTTTTGATGGAAACCCCTTTTTAAATATAAATTTTACAATTTTATATATTTTATTTGACAAAAAAAAAATTCTTCTTTGGAATCGGGACATCAAAATTTACTTTGTGTAAATTTTAGGTATTTTTATGATAATGTGCATTCTTTTAATGAATAGTGAAAAGTGTTGTATTTTAATTCAAAACCCCATTTTAATATAATGTATTTATATAGTTATATTATTTTCATAATTGGTTTTAAAGTGAAATTAGAATATATTTTTACCATTTAATCCAATGGTGGTCATTGGAATTAATATCACTTTGAGATTGGACATAAACGAGTGTCAATCTTTTGATAGATATTGTTTCTTAAAAACACGCTATTTGATTTGACAATGGGATTTAATTATAAAATTAATTAATTAAAATTCTATGTTATTAATTTGGTAAAATAGAAATAAGTTTTTAATTTCGAATATCAAATATAGCTTAGGGTGAATTTTTGGTATTTTTCTGAAAACCCTTAATTTTTGATGAATAGGGAAACCAAAAAGTCGTAGTTACAAAAACAAATTTTTCCTTTAAATGGAACTTTACCACTTCTTTGATTTGAATTTAAAAAATCCAATATAAATGATTTTCATTATTATGTAAAATTTGGTTCAATGAGATGAAAATAATTTTTGATGAACAGTAACTTTTAGGTTGTATTAAACGCGATTAAAGGTAATTAGTGTGATTTAAGGTAAAAATGATATTATAATAAAATGAAAATATATTGAAACTTGTCCTAACCCAATTGGATGATTCATGGCTGACCAAGACAACCCATGGGTCTATTTTTGGGACCCCATGGAGCCACTTGGGTAAGATATTGACATTAATGCCTTTTATTTAAAGTAAAAGTAAAAATGACACAAACATGTATTGTTTTGATAAAGAAATTTTTACATGGGGTTATACAAGTCATATTTTTTACTATAAATAGTCATTGGGAAGATAAAAATATTTCCTACATCATAGTATTTTCTTTATAATTTTTAGTCATTAAATATATTAAATTATTTATGACATCATGATGATGCAGCGATTACCTCATTATTTAATGATTTAAATAAAATGAAAAGATAATGTTAAATCAAAGACCTAAACATGTCAAAAACCTATTTTATTGGTGTATTTAGAGCCATTATCACCTTATCCTCTAAATATATCAATTTGGGACCTTTAAAATCCGAAACGCATTTGAAAATAATGTAACATGTTTTGACTTTCCAAGAGTGCCCCTCCATTCCTCTTATAAAAGGCCTTCACCTCTACCTCCTTACCCACACCTCTCAAGCCTTTGGCTCGGCCAAGAACTAATAATTTTGTCTCTACACATCCGTCTCCTCATCCTAGAAGACTTAACATAGGTAGGAAGCTCTTCAAGAAACCCTTTTGGTTCAAACCAAAGGGAGTTACCCAATTTTAACGTAACGTCTTCACTTGTGCTCTTTTGTTTAATTTTTCATCTACAACCCCATAAACTCTTTTTATTAATTTATTTTATAACAACACCAGTATCTTACATATACTAGGTAGTTTATATAAGCATTATTCAGGATACACTTACACACACTTACATCTAATGATTAAAAAACACACTGTTTCTGTGGATGGTGAATTTCTGCCTCATGAAACGATGATTATTCAATATTATATTAACACCATAAAAGGTGGCCATTAATATGTCACCATATTTATATATGATATATAATATTTTTATATTTTCCTTAATCTTCTGTATTATTCATTTATGGCATACCATTATAGATTCCATTATGGGTAAACGCAATATCTTCATTTTAGGAAGTGCGGACTACCGCCCCCTCAAAGTGATTAAATTCGTTAATACCATATGTGGTATGTATAAAGGATATATTTAATGATATTATATATGATACCATACTGGAATTATAATTCTATTATGTATCATTATGTTTTAATTCCATTAAATATGAAATAGAAATGGAAGTAGCTTCATTCGTACGTACGGCTTACCGTCTCCATGAACGGTGCATTTCATTTCTTACAGCTAAATGATTATGTAATATTATAAATGCATGTATATAATGGATATATATGATATATATGATATCTACATAATGAATATAAATCTATATATAAATAGATATTTTACCCCATGAACAAACTTGTGATTATAAAAAGTTTATTTTTGACTCAAGTACCAAGTACCGACAAAACGACCGTTATTAACTTAAATGATTACATAATGTGCATAACATGGTAATAAGTGATATAAAAGGAATAATTAAATTTAAAAATTATCTTAAGAAAGTATAAATTAACTCAAGTTTATTATTCAGGATATTAAAGAACGATCGAGTCAAGTCGGACACGAGGTAAGGGATCCTACATCTCTTTTTTTTAAGTACACCCTTTTATGTCATTTCTTTTAAATCTCATCTTTCTTATGTTGGGGATGTTATTTTATATTACTATTACTTTAATTTTTATGTTCATATGACGATAGACCCTATTTGATCTCATCAAACCATTTTTTTGGATGTTTTATGTGGCGTCGTTAGGCTGTCGAGTTTTCATAAGGGATTTTTCATCTCACTTTTATTCTTGTGACATTTATTCTACGTTTGCCACCATTTTCTTTGAGTGGTGTATGTACTTCACATTATTATACTCTTTGTGTAGTATAAATTCAATTATTGGTATTTACATCTTCATTGTATAACCCTTCTTCCATGGGGTGTACGTTTCGAATGTTACCCAAGTCGGTAATGGGATCTTTCACCCTCCTCTTCATTGAAAAGACTTATTTTTGTTATGTCTTTAAATTTACATCTTATTTTGTTGGAATATGTTCTCATATATCCTTATTGCTGTAAATTTAATGTACAAGTGATGAGATACCATTTTTATCTCTCATCAACTCAATTTCAGAATTTTGAGGTGACGTCGTTAGGTTGTCGAATTTTTGCAAGGGAACTTCTTATCCCAATTTTGATTCTTTAGGTTAAACTTGTACTCCTTGAATATGTCGTTCTATGAATATGTGTGAATATCCTCTGATTTTTTTACACTTAATATCCACTTATATTGGGTGTATTATTTTTTCACACATAATAATGTAATTGATTTATCCTTAATCTAAGGATACCGACATTGTAAAGGACATTGTCTCAATATCCTTTCATTGAGGAATATTTTGTTCTATACACAACTTTATTTTATACGATTTATAAACCCCTACAACTTCTACTTTTATTCGAAAGGAATCTTTCCTATAAAAATCGTTTTACTAAATGACAAAAATTATGTTTCTTTTTAACGTACATGGTGGCAACGACCTTTCCATCGCTGAGAGTATTATTTGATCTTTAGATTCCTCAACAGGACATTATATTTCTAAAAGTAAATACATAAAATATACTCTTTTATGTATTTTGGTATTGAAAATGGTTTTGATAATGGTTTTGTTATGTCAATATATTTAAGTGATATATTGTGCTTGAAATGTGGAAATGTTTTCTTTCCTTTATAATTGTTTTATGTGTTATGACGGTACTTAGACATTTTACGGGTGGTTACGTGATAAACCATATGACAGGTGGTTCCGTGAATACCAGGACGGGTGGTTACATTATAACCTCCAATGAATTTGGTATGGAAGTCGGCCATATGGATATTCCATTAAGTATGTGTGGAAGTCGAACGTATGGTTATTCCATTGATGTATGTTTATGTCCCATGTTACCTTTATATGCTATGTGTTCTTTATATGGGTTTTATGGTAATCGTTTGGTTACAAAAGGGTAATTAATGGTCTTTTATTTAGTGAAGATTTTTTTACTACTTCATAAAGGTGAAAAGTATTACTTTGATAATGTATTCTTGGTTTAGTTGTTGCTTGAGAAAACTAACTATTTTCCTTCTTTGTGTATCCTTTAATGGGATTTTTATGCTCATCCCATGCTTTTGAAAAGATTTCCATAGGACATAAAGATGAATAGGGTCAATGATGGGATCAAGGAAATACATTCTATCTAAAACATGGAACTATACATGCTTCTTTTTAAGTGTTTTTATTATTTTATGTAAACTTAGTAGAAGTGTCTACTATGAAATCTTTTGAGATGTAATAGTTATGACTTAATTCTCTAAAACTCTAAACCTGAAAAGATCCTCTATTTGAATTATTTGTTTAATTCATGATTAAGTAATGTTTAAGGCCTTGGCATTATAGTTTGTGCACGATTATTAGTGGTAGTTTGCTAGGAAGCCATGTAGATTGAATAATCTTAAATGTTAGTGCATAGTTTCCCAAACCGTGGGAACTAACCCTGCGCCCTTCCCAAATCATTAATTGTTTTTGGCTCTTTCTGTGTCAGACCATACTGGCCTGTTAAGATATTTTGTTCTTATGGTGGGGAGACCCACAATGATACACATGTACGTTCCTTTGTAATCTTTTAAAGGAATTATAAATTTTGTACTAGGGAGTCCGTTCAAGCCTCCCCTATTAGTGTCTTGATTCTTCCTCAGAAAAATATAGGATGTCCCTTATGGTGGGGTGCCTATTTGTGTTCCCCCATTCCAATAGCTCATATTTATCCATGGTCTTGGCATGGAAGTCGGTAGTCTTGTTTTGAACTATCTATCTACAAACACCTTTCTTGAGAAAATGGTGGGATTGGATAGGACCCAATGGTTTATTTAAAGTAAGGTATATGTAACCTTGTTCGAAGTTGTTGTTCGATTGGGAGAATTTCTTGAGTCTTGTTCGGATAGTGTATGAAGAGTTTTCTTTTGAGATAAAGTATGAATTTGATTGATAATTTCACGACAGTGGTGAAAGATTGGGTTGTGAGATTATTCCTTTCTTAATTGATCACTATAGGTGTTTTGACCCTTTGGGGAAAGGCTTGGGAAAGAAGTACATCTTGGTTTATTGGTTGGGTTTGGTTTTCGTATCTGCCATTGCTGGGGCTTTCCGGGGATAGAATGTTTTCATGGTGGGGAGAATTGTTACATACGTGACTTATTTTAAATTTAAATTCCATTTAATTTCAATTCATTGTTTTTTGGGGGTTTCTCATGCTTTTATAGAGGAATGGGTGAGTTTTCATGAATTGGGCCAAACCGTGAGCCCAATTTCAGATTTAAAAAAAAATTGATTCCTTTATAGCTCTTTCATTTTTCAACAATTTTCATCAATTCTAATTCCTAATTTTCATTTCATGACCTGTTAACACCACCATATTAATTTGGACCATTTAGGAATCCATAATAATGGTGGATATGGGTTTTTATGTAAGAGATTGGGCCTTCCCAGAAGCCCATTTTATGCATTAAAAATAAATTTTAATTAATTAATATATCCTTCAATATATATGTTTTTTTCAGTGATTTCAACTCTCACCCGATCCCACTTACCTAAGGCGTTCCCCGTTCTCTCCTCCCACAATTTGGATCTTAATAGAATCACAGAATTTGTCAAAAAGTCTCTTGATTTCAGAAATAGACCATATTTGGAGAGGCAAATTGATCCTTTCACAACTCCTTCTATTTTTAATCTTTTTCCCCCATTCCATTTACTACATGATATCCTCATTCTTTTTCGAACCTCCCATGAATGGTTGGATGTTTTAAAATTCAGATACTGGTGGAGAATGGGCCGTTTTATTCAAGATTGTTTTGAGTAAGTGTTTCTCACATCAATTTCTTCCAACTCCTTAGGATTTCCTCCCTCTTGAATTATGTTAAAAAATGTCGAGAAGTTAGGGTTCGAACCTATGGTTTTATTTGGTGACTTTTTGGTTAAATATTGTGGTCTACGGATGGATTTATCTTCTTTGTGATGTGGAGGTGGTGTGGTTTATGTTTCACACCATGTTTTGAGGGATTTGACACTTTCAGTAGGTGGTTCCTTGTGTAAACAATTATTGATGAGTTATATAGATTTATTTACTAATTTTTCATACTCGTCATATGTTTGGTGTGGTGAAAAAACAGTTTATGATTGATTGGGTAAAGTGTTTCATTTTATAGTTACATTTTAACTTGAAATTGGGTGTTTTCATCTGTTACTCATGGGGTATTATTTGGGTGTATTTTATAACATATGTAATTAGTTTACTAAATCTTTTTTGTAATTACAATTATGGTTTGGTAATGTATTAGTTTCAGGTGGGCCTAAAAAGTGGGTTTTTGAATAGGTTTTATGTGTAAAAAATTGTTATACTTCTTGAGCGCATTTTATTAAAATGTGTGTTTTCATTTGGATCATTTGTAGTATTATTCAAGGTGATTTTATAAAACATTAATGTGGTTTTATAAATGTCTCTAAAGCTTCCAACACTGTTTAGGATAGGAATTGGTATGGTTTTTGGTCATAAATGGGGGTTTTGAAATGGGTTTTGTGTGAAAGACATATTTACACCACTTGAGTTATTTTTATGTGAATTGAAAATGTTTTAGTTGGTGAACAAAATTTCGGAAAGGGTTTATATGTACTATTTCTTATGTGTGATCACTTATTATGTGGTTTTGAAAGGTGAATTGATGTTTTAAGATGAAAATAATTTTAGACTGTATTTTAATTTTCAAAAATGTTATATTAAATTTTGATGTTGGAGAGAAACTTGTATGCACGCTGTTTCATGTGAAATTGATGATAAAATGATTTTGAAGGTGAAAAGGGTATTTTTTAACAAGTGAGTGGGTTTTTATTAGAGTTGTAATATATTAGAATGGTTTTATAAAATTTTTTAATGGATTTGTGGAAGTGTTAAAGTAATGTGAAAAGTGTTGTGGGTTATTTTGGTGTGAGTTTGATTTCAAAATCAATTTGAATGAAAAGTGTACTTTTGTGACTTTTGTTGCATTTGTGTGGTCTGTTTAGTGAATTTATGATATGGAATGGCATTTTCATGTGAAAAGTATATTCATTGACTTTTTGAACTTGTTTGAGCACAAAGGGAATACCTGGGTATCTAGGTGGGTGGACGTGTACTAGTGTGCTACCGAATCCGTGGGGTTTGGCCTAAGTTTCACTTAGAATTATTGACGCTTACAACTCTAAATAATCTATGATGATGATGATTGCGGACCACTAGGTAATGGGTATGTTCCATACTAGTGATTCATGCATGAGAATGGATATTTTTAATGGTTACTCTCACCGAGATACGAGGTACCTGGGAACCACAGCTGGATAGTGCCTAGGGGTTATTTCCCATTTCATGTGCTCACTAGATATTTTGTGCTTACCGTCGACATACGGTATGAGAGGCTGGAAAATTAAGTATCTTTGGTATTTATTTTAAACGTTTTCACTCATTAAATTAACCCACCAGAAAACCGTTTTTATTAAATGTTGAATCATTAAGAAATTGTAACTAGCATTTCATGTTTTTGAAAACACGCAATCTTTTCGTATTTAAATGATTATTACATGAAATATATTAGTGGTGGTATCCTTTTGGGATTTTTCTCACACCCTACTTACACCCTTGGGTGTAAGTAGACTTTCTTTTTTTTTCTCACATGTTCGGTACATTTTTTAGTTCCAGTGGTTCGGGTTTCTAGAAGGTCCTTGGAGGTGAAGTCATATGGAGATGCCTTGAGGGTGGTTCCCCTTTCCATGAGGGTTCATGGGATATTTACATTTGGTTTTGTACCCTTTTATGGTATTGTTGACTTGTTTTAAAATATATAATTCAGTTCTGAATTTTTGTAAAGATAATTTTAGTTAAAAATCCAGATTTGTTTTATTGAGTTTGTTTGTTGTTTAATGTTTATAAACTCTGGTAAATCATTCCCAGATATCATTTTATGATACCTAGACACTTTGCCTACCCGTGGGGATCAGGAATGCCCTTCGGGCCTTATCGCGGGCTCGGTCGGGTGCTAGTTTTGAAGGCGACCAGATTTGGTTCGTGATAGATGTCTCTAAGGATCATCTAATCAATTAATGTAAAGGCCAAATCAACGATTTTGATTTGGATTGGATAACACTTCACACGATATTCAATTTAATCTTTCATATACTATGTTCGAGCATGTCTTCCAAAAATAGTGATTCCCCAAACCAATACCCAAATCTGATCTCGTCCACTAATTGTTGCGATTCACTCCTGGGTATGTCCTATAAAAATAGGAATTCACCCAATTCATAAACAAGTATGGACCCTTTCTCATATTCAATTCACAAATAATAACAACATATTATCTTTCATTAACAATTTAATCCAAATATTATATGAACAATTAGACCCACATTGCAATGTAAATTAATGGGTATTGAATGCCATGTCTAGATCCCTCATGAGTATTTGGAGTATCCGTCATTGTCTCCCAACCCATGGGTATTTGTAGCATCAGTCCTTATCCCATGAAAGAATATTTACATCAAAGCTAGGTGTAGAATTCCATGTCCATAACCCCTTTATTATTTAGAGCATTAGTCTCTATCTCATATCCACTTTATAAATCAGACATAAATATTTATAATTGGTGTAGAACACCATGTATTAAACCCCAAAACCATTGACTAATTAACTCAAAATTAATTAATCATGTCTAATAATTATTTCAACAACTATTTAACAATAGGAATATCCCATTAATAAATTATATAATATATTAACCATTCAAAATCTCAAAATTTAAAAATTAATTAACAGTTATTTATTTGAAACCAAAAGCAAGTCAACAAGATAATTAACTCAACATTTAATTATACAAAATCCTTAACTGAAAAAATGACAATTAATTCATGAAACAATACTCTATATTCCATTCTTAATTCAATTTATTTTATAAATATACCAAATATATTAGTTAACTCACCAATAATCTATGTATAAATTTCCATTAATTAATCCATCAATTAATTAATCTACCAAACAAATCACATCACATAACTAATATTTCAAGAATTAATTAACCAAATTATCACTGCAAAAAAACGAAATTTAATCCATGAATTAATATCTCTATTTATTCAAATAAATTATATCGGCATTAATCACAGGATCAGTTATCTCATTCATCTAAATAAAAATATTATAATTAATCCTTTAATTAATTATTCAAATTAATTCTCAATTCAATTAATTAATTGACCAAAATTATCTCAATTTAACTCACTTAATTATGCATAATTAGCCCCCCAAATAATCGTCTCATTTACAATTCTAAAGGTATATAATTAATATAAAAAATTTATTATCTTATCGTTGCTAATAAATCATTTAATTCTTTAATTGTATCACTTTAACCAATTCCACAATACATTCCTAAAACCAACAAATTTTCATGTACAAATTTATCTCATGTGGATAAAATAATGTAATAACCTCAAATGTAGTGCATAAAAATATCACATTTAAAAATTGTCTATTTAATCAAACATACTAAATTCACATTTGAATGGAATGTAACTTAAATATTTCACGGAATAATTTAAATACCAACAATGTTTCCTCAGGTATTTTATTAAATCATTTATTAATTTTTAGGGCTTGAAAAGGGACCCTAACTCAATTAATTTGGTCGAGCCAATGCTTCCTAACTAAATTGGGATCCATTCACGTACACACACCTCAAAAAAATCCACGTGTATCCAGAATTTATTATATCACCTAACAACCATTAACTGTCTCCCATAAATAGTGTGGCGTGGACTAACACACACCCAAAAAATTAACTGCAACACAAAATCACAATAAGCATCCAATCCATGTGGTGTGAAACCAAATATAGTGTTTAAATCATTACCCGAATAAGATGGCAATGGATTAAAACTATGCTGAAATGATTTTCTCTTGGCGGAGGTAGTCGGAACATGGACCAAGGAGTCCCCAGACACCTTCCCCACCACCCTAGAACTGGGGGAGTAAAGAATATGGATCAAAAAAAATTCTAGGGTTTTGTCCTAACATAACACTGGTGAAAGAGAGCCGAAATGGCCTATGCAAAGAAAAACACATGCGGAGAAGGACTTACCTCAATGAGATGGACATCTTCTATGAAGCAACCACTACGATCTGGCTCACGGAGACGAAGCCGAGAGGAGTGGATGGTGCACCACCCATAGAAGGAGAAGTGGGGGTGCACCTAGAATGTTTTGTTCCGCTCCCTCTCTCTCTCCCTTAAATAAAATAATATTTTAAATTAAAAATAATAATTAATATGATAAAAATAATAATTATAATTACAATAATTTCCATTACATTATTAATCTTATTAATTGATTTACACACCACTTAGATAAATCCTAACTCCCAATTAAATATTATTTAATTAAATTCTCCTCATATGAATTTAATTAAATTCAATCACTATCATACATCATTTAATTAAATTCTCTTCAATGAATTTAATTAATAAAACTCCAACTAGTCATTATTTATTAAAATTATCTCAACCCACTTTAATTAAAAATATTCCCCATTTTGTATAAATTAATTATATTCCTATTGACCATGAATTAAATTATGATAAATTATCCAACTAACATCATTTAATTAAATTTACCTTCTTCAATTAAATGAAAAGAAACTATCCTAAAAATAACCGTTATTGTTATTTAATAACAAACAACATTGACAAAACCCAAAACCCCTATAATATATTATAATTGTTATTATTAATCATAAAACATATATAATAATAATATTACTTCCATAATTGTTATTAATATCCAAAAATTCATTTATTAAAGCCATAACTCACAATTTATCTCATTTCATTGAGAAACCACAATGTTCTTATTTGTTATTTTCATCAAACAGAACGTTTCTTCGTCCAACTGCTACTCCTCAATTAACTCCATTAATTAAATTCCTAAAAAATGCTCTTTTGACGAACTCCAACACCTCATTTATACATTATATTAATTGAAGTCTCATTTTCAAATATTAATTAAAATAAAAACCCAATTATTTCAATAAAAGCCTGAAACTCAATTTAATTAAATAATCCTCCTACAAGTATTATATTAATAAATCATTTCCTAAAATTAATTAAATAATATATAAATGTCAATATTATTTAATTAAATATTTTCCCATACCATTTAATTAAATAAATACTCAAAACAAATTAAACATTAAAAACTTATAGTCAATAATTACTTTACCCAATTAACCATTCTTGACACATGGTGCTATTTGTCCAAAAACCATCATTTAAGTAGATGATCCAACATTACATACTTAAATTAGTTTTTAACATTAAATTTAATTAAATAAACACAACAACAATAATAATAACAAAATCCACACTATTATTATTATTAATAGTTTCAATTATTTATTTTTTTAGAGGCACCAATGCTAGTTAATTAAATTCAGATAAGTGTTACACCACATTAATCATGCAATTAATATATTTTAACATAATTGTTACACCTTATAAATTATGAAACTAAAATCTCTTAACATCAAAAACAATTATGACACCATAATAATAATATTAAATTATCATTCTTAAAACATACTTTTATTTGAACAAAAATCTCCCATTTAGTATCATTTAATTAAAATAAATATAATATTAAACTAGGTAAGATATATTTGTTGGATCACAACCGTACGCAGCCCATGCAGATCTATTAAAGGGGACCTTTCCAGATCTGCAGCTCCCGAGACTCTTCTAGAAATCCGTGAAAAATTATAGGGTATTATCCAAATTCATAAAATGAAACTTTTATGTGCTTCAACACTTAGGATTATATTCTAGATCTTGGTTTAAATACCATGGTATTGATAAACCAAAAATGATTGAAACCCTTCGTAATTTAAACTATGTTCCAAAACACTAGACATTACAATATTCCCACCTTAAAAACATCTCGTCCTAGAGAAGTCGTTAGGAATTACTATAACTTCTTATGACTCACCAATGTAAAGAATTTTCATTTTAACAATGATGTTAAGTTTCCAAATACCAAATCCACTACTAAACAAAAAAAGTCCAACCCTTATTTCTTCAAAAAACTGAACAAAGGCTCACCAAAAAGAGCTTACAGTTGAGGCCATTAGAGGGTCTTCGTTAATGGAAAAAGTCAAAACACGATTGGCCAACACAAAATTGTTGTGCATAATTTTATGGAATGAAAATAATATCCCAAAACCCATAGTCACCCTTATACATGCATTGATACTTTAAAAATTACTACATCACCAACCACATGTACGTCTAAGTACTTACCAAACCTCTAGTGAAATTATATATTCTTTCCATCACAAGGCTATTTAAAAAAGTAATATGCCCCATCATGAATACTGTTATTGCCTAAAGAAAGCTTGAATCCACCATACAACCGATATAACAACCACTAATCAATCCCAAAAACATTTAATACTTTCGTGGGGGCATAAGACCAATGTTATTTTATTGTCTCTTATGATGAGGACAACATAGGGGACACACTCATATCATTCAGAAGAGCACACTAATATAAAATCAAAGTCACTAAATAGATAAGTCAAAATACTACTTGATGAATCTATCCAAAAATCATGGCATCACCTATAGACATGTAAACCTAAAAATATGCGATACTACTCGCCTTAGGATTGTCCATGAGGTTGAAATAAAAGATTATCTTCTCACTAGTGTGCAATTTCAGAACACCAAAATGCATGCAGGTAATGTTCCTTGAATCATGATCACCATGTGAATCATTGATCGTACAATCTGTAAATTAAATCTATTGGTGTGCCATAACACCCGAGTCCCATGAAGTCCCCACAAACAGTGGGACAATCTTAATTTATTGACCTAGAACATTATAATGTTACTACCAACAATATGTTATCCCCTTACGAGATATAAACGTCGACCCCCACTCTTGGTCACACAAAACTGAAGTCAGAATGTTCAAATAAAATTCATTTAATAAATAATAATTAATTCATTTCAACCATTTAACATTTGAATGAATTTCAACAAACCAACAAGTACTTTTTCTTAACAAGTCACATGGTTTTTAAAACATTTCACTATAAAAAAATTGGAATTTTATCAGAAATATACTCTTTAATCATTTAACAATCTGTGTTATCCAAATATAATCATGAAATTTTGCATCAAAATTCATTTTACCATAAAGAATACATCCAATGGTCCATTTATTCAATCCATGTTATTTAAAAAGCAACACTGTAACAGTTCATTTCATTCAAACCTCAGAAATTCTACATTTATAATCATTTTAAAACATATTATGGTTACATAATGTACTAACACATGGGTGGCCATCTACCAATTTTAAGGCCCTCATACACCTTATCCCTGGATTTTGGCACCCATTTATAATAATCATCATTTTTTTAAAAAATTTACTTTAGTAGCACTTTCAAAAATCAAATCATCTCTAGCATGTTATCATAAGAAATAAAAAAAGATCATGTTATAAAACATGGGCTTTGAAAAACAACAAAAAATGCTAATAAATATGGCAGTATTAAATATAATCACTTAGGGGTGATAAATATATCACTGAAACAAGATATCTAAAAAGGCATGAAAAATAAGTACAATAAATGTCATATATTCAAGGCACACAATCCATATTAGCCCTCATCCTACTAATACAACTACATGACTTGGCATATATTCATGGTATTTTAATCTCAAGGGTCCTTATATGATGCATGTAATGTAACTTCCTTTCCATATCAATTCATAGTAAATTCGTAAAAATTTTCATAATCATTAAGAAGTATAAAATACACCACCCACACAAGGTGAAATCATATCAACAGTAATATCAAAAAGCATGAATATTAATTCCAAGACCTGTCCACTTGGTCATTTCCCATAAATGTGGTGATCATTTCCATGCATGGATATTAACCCAATAACCATCACATTGTGAGTCTTCTATATATCAACCCAAAATTGAAAGAAAATTGGAATAAAATGTTCGTATACCATTTTGTAACAACCTGTCCCGACTCACCCCTAAACTGGTGGCTGGACTGGACACCAAATGACCTCAGGTTTGTCTCCATGTAGGCGAAAGTCTGCTGACTAGAAGAAAAGGGTTTGAGGATAGTTAGTGGGGTGACTATACCCACTAATTAGATTAAAAACGATGGAGAATATCAGAAAATTGGTTATGCAGTGTGAATAACGACAAAGTTAAAAAATACATAATTTTATAAATCTTGTTTAAAATAAAATGGTCATTTCCAATGTTATAAAATTAAAGCATGTTATGATTGTAAAACTATGGAAGTGATAAAAAATAAATCATGATTAACATATCAATTACGAAATAAATAATATATGACTCAATCCCTGAGGGCGATCTCATCGAGCATCTTGATCTTTTTCTCGGTCCTCTTCTCTTATCTCTAAAGATATGAAAACATCATAACCCTTCAACAGAATAGAATCTAATAGGGTACCCTAGTGTAATAGAGGCTTCAGTAGAATGTGAGATATAAATCACAGTAGGCCATTACCACTAGTGTGTAGACAAAATCCATACAATCAATAAATAATTAAAACAATGTAAAATCATGCATAAATTAGGTAAGCATTACAATGTAACTATATACCCATGTACCTACTTCATCCGTTATTTAGTGTATAAACGTTCATTATATATTTTTCTTTCATATAAAATTATCATCATAGATTCATTTTCATTTACCATTTATAAAAACCTCATTGAATTACTTAAGCCTTGAGATCCATCCAAAACCAAGCATCCCCTGTATAACTCACTCACAATAGATGTCTCTAAGGACCATCTAAAAAATAAATATAAAGACCGAATCCAAAATTTTTATTTGTCTTGGAAAAGGTTTCATAAAAAATAAAATATATTCTTTCATAAACAATGTCTTAGCCCATCCACTAAAAAAAGCTATTCACCCAACCATTCAAAAATCTGAGCCCGTCGACAAAATATAGTGATTATCTCCTAGGTCTATCCACTAAAAATAGTAACTCAGCCAATACATAAAAATGTATGAACACTTTTTAATATTCAACTCAAAAATTATAACATCATATCATGTTTCATTTTCAATTTAATTCAAATCATTTACGACCAATTGGACCCACAGTTCCATGTCAATTAATTAGTGTAGAACGTCACGTCTAGCACCCTCGTGAGTATTTGGAGCATCAATACATGTATCATGCCCCATGGGGTTTTGGAGCATCAGTCCATATCCCATAAAAGAATATTTACATTTATGCTTCGTGTTGAATGCCATGTCTTGCACACCATGACTATTTGGTGCATCAGTTCCTATATAACGACCATTTTATCAATGATACATAAATATTTATCATTGGTGTAGAAATCCTTTTCAAACACCCCCATTCCATCAATTAATTTAATTATAAATTAATTAATCAAATCAGTTAATATTTAAACAAATAATTAACAACATAAATATCCTTTCAAATAAATCTGCAATCAATTAACCCTTCAATATATCAAATGTTAACAATTAATTAATAGTTAATTATTGTCAACCACAAGCAAGTAAACTAGATAATTAACTCATGATTCAATTATTCAAAGTCCTTCACTAAAAACATGAATTTTCATTAACAAATAAATTATAATTATCACCTTACTAATCCAGTTGATTTGGTAAATATACAAAATATATTAGTTATTGAAACAATTTACTAGGTATACATTACTACTAATTAATCCATCAATTAATTAATCTACAAAAAAACACATCCCATGATTAATTTTTCTTGATTTCTTTTTCCAAAATATCACTGCAAAAGCATATCATTTAATCCATCAACAAATATATATATTTAGTCAAAATAATGTATCAAAATTAATAGATGGATAAATTATATCATTAAGTTAAATCAAAATACTATAATTAATCCTTTGATTATTTTTTGAAATTAAGTCTCGATTAACATAATTTAATCCCCATTAATTATATCAATAAATATAACTTAATAACTCATAATTATTCTCCCAATTAATCCAATCATTTAGAAATATCAAGGAACATAATTAATATAAAAAATTAATTATCATATCCTAGCCAAAAAAATATCATTTAATTATTTAATCCTACCACTTCAACCAATTAAGAAATATGAGCTTAAAACCAACACATGGTCATTCCCACATTTATCTCGTGAGGAAAGAATCATTTAACAACATCAATAGTCATGCATCAACATATAACATATCTAATTTTGAAATTTGATCAAACATGCTAAATTCACATTTTAATGGAATTCAATATAAATGATTCACCTCATAATTTAAATACCAACAAAAGTGAATTAGTATTTTGTTAATCCATTTATTAAAGTCGAGGACTTGAAAAGGACCCTATCTCGATGAATTTGGATGAGGCAAAGTTTCATAAGTCAACTGTGATCCGCTCGCGTACACACACCTCAACAAAAATTCACCTGTATCAAGAATTTATCATCGCACATAACAAATATTAACAATCACCCATAAATATTGTGGTGGGGACCAACGCCCAGCCAAAAAATTAACCGCAACACAAAAACACCGTACGAATGAAATCCATGTACTGTGAAACCAAATAATGGTTTTAAACTGATACCCTTATATGGTGGAGATGTACTGAAACTGACATGAGATGCTTCACTCTTAGTGGCGGTAGTCAGAAAATGGACCAACGAGTCCCAAGACACCTTTTGCACAATCCAAAAACTAGGGGACAAAAGAAGACAATTCAAAACCAATGGTAGGGTTTCATCCTAATGGAACTCGAGGGAAGGAGAGCTATACAACCTATTCAAAGAATGATACATGAAGCGAAGGACTTACCTTGATGAGACGAACAACTTCCGTACAGGAACCGTCGCGATTCGGCACGCGAAGATGGATCTGAGAGGATTGGGTGGTGTGTCACCCATGGGAGGAGAAGTGGGGGTGCACCTAGCCTACAATGTGCCTCTCCCTCTCTTTCTCCCACAAATTAATTAATATTTTAAATTAAAAATCAATTTAATGTGTTAATAATAAAAATTATTATAATAATAATCCCCATTACAATATTGTTATTATTAATTGATTTACACACCACATAGATGCACCCCAACAATTATCGTCATCCATACATATGATTTCCACATAAAATATATTATTAGTATTTATTAAATTACAATTTTAAAAGTAATTGGTTCTATAAATATGTAATGAAAATGAAAATATGTAATTATAGTATAACAATAATAAAGTAATAAAAATTATTTCTAACATAATAGACAATGGATGGGGATTTAAACATAGCATCATGAGAGAAAATTAATGGACGATATATTGATGTGAAAATAAAAAAAACATTTCAAAAATAAATTACTCATTTTTATAAAATATTTAATGTGAAATACTATAAAGAAAAACCATTTTACTATTATAAAGAGAATAATTACTGATTACCCTAACATAAATATGTCCAAATCAAATATATTTTAAATAAAAAAATGTTTAAATTTTAGACATCCAAACCATTCAAAACTAAATTGTTTAAAATGAATCATTAATTTTGTATATATAGAAAAATGATCTTTTTTTCAAAATTGGTAATTTGAAATACATTGATAAATATTAAATAAAAAATGTATCGTAAATAGTGGAGAAATTGAAAAAAATTACGATTTTGAAAACATTAGGTGAAAATCGATTGCAAAATTTTACATTAAATAGATTATTTACAAATGTAATTTTATTAAAGACATATTCATTATAGAAATACAAGAATGGATGGATGATATATTCATTTATTATAAATGGATTGAAAAACCTTTTGAATATTTTTAAATAACCAAGAAAAAACATCGTTAAAAAGGATAAATTAACTATTGATTTAATATATTATTTGGTGAAATAAGGAATCATTAGAGATAATAGTAGTTTGACATTACACTAGGTAAAGGAGAGCATTAGTGGGAAGGGGAAATATGGGTATTGAAGGGAAATCTGTTTAATATAATGAAATTTATTCTTATCAAAAATGAATATTCAAAATACATTAATGTCATCAAATATGAATAATTTTATGACAAAAAATCTTCAAACTAAAAATAAGGTGGAAACATCTTCAAATCATCTTTTATGAGGAATGAAAAATTTTAAAATTCTGATCGAAAACATTGGGTCTGAGTCGGAATTCCACATGTCCACCAGTGTTCCTCCCCATTAAAAAGAGGTTGACGACAAGTAGTGAGTGTTTCTGTCCGCTTATGGGGAGACTATACCTTCCATATTAAGTCATCATATATGATAATAAATAATAATAACAAGGGAATGAATAAAAGAATCAGAGTAAAAGTGGTAACCAGAGATGACATGAATGGTATATGAAAAAGCACTCCCAAAGATAAAATATGGCTAAAGTAATGAAAGGAAAGCGATAAGAAAATGAACTATAGGGTCCTCTAGTGTTTACCATGGTCTGACCAAGCTCCATGATCCAATTTCATAGCCATCCATGATAGGCTCTTTTTACTTCACTGGTTCTCTCATGAAATCAATAAGCGCATCAAAATTCCCAAGTAGTGTGTAAGCACAAGACTCAGAAGGACACAAACAATGTGTCCAAAAGCTTTTGTTCTCATTAATTCAAGTGTATCCTATAATAATAATAAATTTTGGATACACATTAAAATAAAATAAAAAAAAATGAGTGGTATTATGCCACAAATGCTTCCACAACCCCTAGTAACACCTACTTTAGCTCCATACGCGAATATAACTTAATTAATCAGAAGAAGAAAAAATGTCGTTTTATGTCATCCTCGTAGTGTTGTGGAGATGATAACTCATGACATCTATCCATCAAGTGGACCATGTCACATAGATCCTCTAGAATAGAATAACATACAACATTGTTCTATCTTGTGGTGAATGACACATTGAATCATGGGTTCCTCATACATACCATTGACCCGATACCATGAAATCCTCATACCTCCACCCCATGATCAAGTCCCTCTTCATTATGGTTTCATTCAATCATTAACATCCACTAATTAATAAATAAGTCACGATGTTCCACCTATCTCAAATACCAATAATAACAAAAAAAAGCATGTTAATACATATACATGGAAACGACGCAAGTATGCATATTATATCAACAGTAATACATAATAGAAAACATAAAAACAATTGATCATAATAAAATATGTATAAAAGGTACACCAACATCCCTCATGGATGCATAATAGTTTTTATGGGATACATACACAATCACAAGTGATCACGTTCAATTTAAATTCCAATAAATACAGTCCTCCGTGAAATAAGTGTGAATGTGATCCCATGAAGGTAAGGAACTCTCTACCTCAAATTTTGTCTATGTCAAAGGAAATGATAAACCACCCTCTGTGGTTTGATAGTAGGAGTGGAAATCTCAACACTCAAGAACCCATCTTCATAGAATTTTTATTTTAGACATTCTCATGTCAATGATTGAAGTATATCAAAGGATCCCCAGAATAAAAAATTCACCAGAAAATAAAATATGACATGTGATTATACACACTCTCTAGGATAATTTAAAAAAATATAATTAAATTATCATGTATGACGATAATTTCTATTTATAGTATAATTTTAAATTATCATTTAAATTAAACAACACATGTGTTTGAAATTATCCTTCAATAGTTCATGAAATTACACATTATAATTTATAGGTGTTGGATTATTTCTTCCAAATCCTTATGTTATCTTCTAACATGGAGATGTTGGTGATTCATCTGGGGGTTATGGCAGTTTCTTTAGCACACTACCACTCAGTTTTGGATTATATGTTTATTGATTTCGTTCATCATTTTTTTTATAGAATAATATTGTATACTTGTGAACATCAGGTTAAAGACTCATTGGTGGTATCCTACTGAGTCTTGTAATGACACCCTACATGGGAATTTTTATGTGCTTATAGATTTCATTTGTGAACTGGTGGAGGGTAAGGGTCATGTGGTGGATGGCTGAGAAATTTGATCATTGAGCTCAGTCAGACTAGGGTAGACACTAAAGAACCCTGTAATTCTTTTTTTATCACATGAATTTCATTATTTTTGATAGAATTCCACTTTGGGAGAACTTATTTGTTAAAATTGCATGTAATATTGGGTATCCACTTTTACCTGTACTATTTTAGTCTCTATATTATTATTATAGTTTATTATCCTCCTTGATGACATGATATAGAGTTTATAGTGTCTCCATTATTAGACATAATATCACAATACTTGTAGATATCCACTTGTGTACGGGGAGGTGCACATGAGAACATGTGTCAAGCCACCTCAGATATAGTGGTTTGGATCAGGATGTTACATAATGGTATTTGGTTAGGAGTTACTGACATGTTTCTTCTCTTGTCTTTGGTTGGGACATGATACACAAGAGACCATAAATTGGTACTCGGGTAGGGAATCTAGGTCAGAGCTTGTCCAGTACTTTATAGAGGATAGAGGATCTCTGGGTTTCTATTAAATACGGATTGGGTATTGTTTTTACTACTGATTAAAAGTCACCTTGGGTGATTCACATGATTTTGATATGTGATTTAAATGATTTTAGTTGTGTTCATTCTTCTTGATATGGAATGTAGGGTCACATGAAATATATATAGACTGGTGTTATATTGCATAGTGGTTCATTAATTAAATTCCTTGATTTTTTCTATCTTTTATAGATAGTTCATTCTATGTGGAAAATCTCTATTATATGATATATCATTATTGGAATAAATTATTTGAATTGAGCATACTTTTCTATAAATATATATATATATGAAGAATGTTAAAAACAAGCAGGGATAGAGACAGGGTTCCTTGATTGGAGGTTTATACCTTGGGGTGATGGAAAAATCATAGGAAAGCCTAAATTTATCCAATAAGATGTTAAGAAATTTAGAGTTTCTAATTTTTGTTTTTTTACAATATTACACCACATATATGTTTGGGGAGGCCATTGGATGAGGAGGATACTCTTTAGCACATCCATGCCCGAGCTCTATTGGTGTAAAAAATTGTTAATTATCATTTTCCATAGGGATCTATGGTTGAATATGTGATGGATTTCATGCTCCAACATCCACCAGCATTGTAATTCACAAGTGGAGTATAATATTCTGGGGATTGGGTGGTTCTGTGGAAGGCCCTATCCATTGTGAATATTTTGGGGGAAGGGTGAACATTTCCAATTTTTCCTTTCATTCCAAACTCATACTAGTGAATCTTCCACTCCAATTTTGAATACCTCTTCTAATAGGATTAAGAGAAATTCCACAAACATACATCAGAGTAGAAACATGAATGTTATACAAAGAATAGTGTCTTCAGTACCTTCTGTTGGCGTACCACAATGATTCAACTATGGGTAGTTTAGGTAATATAGTACTTTGTGCACAGAACCCCATAGCTCATTCAAAAAATTTAGGAGTTTAAGAAACCTCCATCATTTTTTCCAATGTATTAACTAGTAATGGGAGGCCAACACGACCAGGGGGATGATGTCTAGTGGAAAACCACAGTAGGTGATATAGACTCCAGTGTTAAAAAAATCAATATATTGTATTAGATATTTCCTAGGAGATTTGGTGGTCTATTTATATCAAACCGATCTATCACCAACTTATAGAGATAAGGAACTTATTACTGTATGAGTTATTGTTTGAAGCATGTAGTATTAACCATTTTCCTTGTTTGATAATATGGATTTCATTATATTTTGGAGCTATGTATGGACTTGACATACCAGTGGTGCCATGTTTCCCTAACGTACCTTCCAAAAATTCATCATTGAACATTGACATGGAACCCTAGTAGATGAAAGGGCGGTAGTCAGTGCATCTACTAGTGAGAGATTGGTTAGCGAATCATTCTTTTTACAGGTGTAGTTGAATATCATCTGTAACTCCCTTATCCCTATCAATATATATATATATATATAATATGTTCTACATTTCTCAGCATAAAAGGTACATTCCTAGTCCTATGGAAGTTTTAAAATCCATGTATGATGAGTTAGAACCTATTGCATCCTTTTATGACTATCCATTGTCGATTATAAACTGAAGTTACATAGGAATCAAATAAAAAAATTGATACCATGTATCTGTTTTCAATGGTTTCATTGGTGGTACAATGAAGATATGTGAGAATATGATCATTACGTTTGATCTTAGCTACATAATCAATTCAACAAATATAGTTAGAGATAAATCTTGAGGACGACCAAAATATATTGTTGGAGAATTATTGTTTTCTAATTTTTTTAGAGATAATAAAAAACATCATATGTTACATTATTAGTAACTTATGTGGGAAAAATTATTTTCAATGAAATAAATTAGTAAATGTGTTAATGATCGTAAAACCTAGTTTAAACATTTTAATATTTAATATAATATTCTAAATGTTAGATGCTAAGTTGGTGTGATATTCCAAGGCCATTAAAGGATTGGTGAAGATGGAATAAAATTATGAAATATATTATAATAACAAATAAAAATTTATTTAAATAATTTAATAACTCCAAATAGTAACATCAAATGATAAATCTAAGACAATTGATATGTCTAAAATATGATCTTTACCATTGGTTGGGTATAACAGTTGTATGCATCAGAGGTCGGGACACCTCGCTCACAATTATAATATATTTATTATTATTCGTATTATTTTTTCAAAATAATTTATTATCTCCAAAATGGTGTGTCATATGGGAAATATATGACCATGTTTAGTTCTGGAATGTAGTTTTTAACAAATAGTGGGTATAATATTGGAAAACAATTGTACATTTAGATGACCCACATGCATTAAAAACCTTTTTATTTTTAATTATTTATTGATTACATTTTTTAAATAATAAGTCGTTAATATCTATAAAATGGTGTGTCATATTATAAAAATAAGACCACTGTTGGGCCCGGCATGGGGTGTTAACCCTCGGTGGAATCTAAAATCTATGCGCATCTTATTTTTATATTAGTTAATATTTTTGTTAAATAATAAATCTACTATATTTATTAAAATAATTGAAAATTAGTAGTTTATAAGGGCCATTTTATTCAATCGATATACCATGATTTTTTTACAAAAGATACATTTCAAATCCTCCTTTTTTCAATTATTTTGGGCCATTTCATTTCCCATCTTATAAAAGTAGTAGATTAAATCCCATCACCTAAAATTTTTAGTTTATACCCCAGATTAAATTACTGTTTTTGTTTTTTTGGGTGAATAATTAGTATGGAGACTGGGATCAAAATACCATAACCAATAGGATGAGTTTCTTGGTTTATTAGGTCAAATCCAAGGACCAAAATTCCTTTATTCTTATGATCAATGAATTTTTATACCTCATTCACGGTCATATCCTCTGGATGCAGTGACTCAATCATCCTCAGGTCCTGTGAGTAGGTCCAGTAGTTTATGTTTATTTTCTTTAATTTGTTTCTTCTATTTCATTATTCCCGCTTGTTCAATATAAAAGAAATGGTAGAATAATTATCCAATGAAAATTATATCTATAATTTATTTTGAGAACATAATCTTGTTAAAAATGGATAATTTCAAACAATTATCATGCAATGAATAATAAGGTGAACTTTTCATGTAATAAATATGGAGATTTAACAAATGAACATTCAAAAAAAATATTGAATGGAAAATTGTTTAAAATTATCAAATGATAATTATTTCAACTATCAAATTATAATGACTTATAAAATGATATATATAAATAAATCACTAAACACACTTGCGATATTTTATTAAAATTATTTAATTATTTATTTTGATTAGAAAAAAGAGAAATGTATATATATATAAATAGTCAGATATCACATTGGAAGATAAAGATAATTTTATTAAATATAAAATTAGAAATGTGTAATTTCATGAACTATTGAAGGATAATTTAAAAAAGATGCATTGAATTATATCAACGTTAACTTTCAATTGTCAATGAGAAATAAATTTTCACCACAATTTATAATTTATGTAATAATGTGAAAATTTTCCAACATATTTTTTATCATTATATGTGATATTGTATTTCCATGTGAAATTTTTTTCTTCCAGGAACCCTTTGACATACATCTATCATTGACATGTCGACTTTGATGATAATAAGACCATGAAGAGGTATTCTTGACTACTGTGGTTTTCATTAAAGCAATTTCTCATTCAACAACTACTATCCAAGTGATGTGAGTTATTCTAATCTAGAGGATTAGGGTGATGTGATCCACATCATCAGTAGATAGAACTGGGTATAATCTCCACAACACCATGATAATTTCATACAAGGTATGGTTTATTTATTTAGAATCATTCAATTATCTCTTGAAATGTATTCGAAGTAGGTACCACGCAGGGTTGTGGCAACTTGGGTAGCTCACCACCACTTGTTTTTTGGATTGTATGTTAATATGTTCTTTCATTTATTATTATTATAAAATAAAATTTTATACATCACAACATCTTGTAAAGGAAACAATGGTGTTGTATTAATGAGTCTGTTCCTCACCAACCGTGTTGTGGAGGAGATAGTCTACATAACACACAACTAACATTTCAGTGACTCTAAAAATGATAGGGAGTGTGTTGGATTGTATGTGATGTTTTCAAAGTCATAAATACATATTATAACTTGTATTTATTTACCTATACCATATACTAAATAATGTGCTGAATAAAAAGAATCACTTCATGGATGCAGTAATCCATACACATCAACAAATTATGACTATTTTTTTATTGTAAATGGTGGAAAATATATATTGGTTACACCAATTATTATAATAACTAATTCACAAAATAATTATTATAATTATGTTATTATACTATGTTTATGTTTGGTTTATAATTTAGAGAATAATAAATAAATGTTAAGAATGATGTTATACCATGGTTGAGACCATGAACACTATCTTGATAAAGGGATTAAATTTTAAGGATTTATGATAATGTGTGGTGAATAATAGAATCATGGAGTGTAATCTACATCATTGATTGGATATTTGGGAAGGGTGTCAAGGAAATGTCAAATTGTAATGGATTATTGATTGGGATTATGTGTTCCCCCTTTTATAAGTGAGGAAGGAAAACTTTTCAATGAAAAAGAATGAAATCTAAGGGAAAAGAATGGAAAGGACCAACCTATAGGTGTATTATGTGTTGGGAGGTTGGTAATACATGTATGTAATACTTTAAAATTAACCATGTTCTCTCTAGAAGGTATAAAGGTCGTATAAATTTTGGAAAACTCATGCCACCTTAGATTAGTCATTAAAATTATTACTACAGTAAATTAAATATAATTTATATCATTTATTATATTAATAAAACATTATAACATGATTAGTACCTAATATTTTTGTGGTTAATAATAATAAGGGCTCCATTTAAACGAATTAAAATTTAATATTGGGAAAACAAACTATTAATTCAAAACATGTAGTTAGTTGAAAAAACAATTCTGTTGAAAAAGTAGTTTTTAATCATTTTGTGTTCTTAAAAATATTTAATAAATATTAACCATTAAATGGGTGTTAATTCATATTTATATGTTTCTCTTCATCATATTACCATTTTAATTTAAATTTCATATTAATAAATTTTTAAAAAAATAAATACTATTCCAAATTTATTATACTTCAAAAAGTACCTTATTACCATTGTATTAATATTTATCATAGGTAACAAAAATTTTATTATTTAAAATATTGTGCCCATTATTAGATAATTTGGACCCATATATTTTAAATGTAAAATAAATTTAATTTTAATAAAATGATAAAAAAATAGAATACACAAATGAAATTAAATATATTTTTGAGAATGTATTTATATTGTTCTAAAATATAAAATATTTATATTTAACAAAAATGATATTTTAACACATAAAATGTTTCCTAAAATACATATAGTTTTTCAGGAAAAATAATTACCAGTATTTGTGTTATTATTATATATTAAAATTATTTATATTTTCAAAAATGATATTTTATGCAATTCAACTAAAAATCAATTGTATTTTGAATATTTCAATGATTATTTTTTTGATAATATCAACATAATGAATACATTAATACATTAGTTATTTCGACATCATATCATGAAATTGATAAATTAAATTTAAATTAAAATATCAAAATATTATGAAAATAAATTTTTTATAATGAATTTATTAAGTTTATTAACTAGTCTGGTAAAACTTGTTTTAATAATAACTTTATCTATCATGAAAACATATCCATCCCATAAAAAAATTTATATTAAAATTATATTTTATAATATTCATAGTTGTATTAATTGAGTTTTTTTAGGTGAATTTTATATTATTTGATATTATATATATATATATACATTAATATGTATATAAATCATAATTATTTTACTACTATATACCTTCTAATTACATGACCCCGATGGGATGGGCTACGACGGTTTGGTATTTTCTGTTGGATTTTATGAAAATCCTAGAAAGCAATATGAATTTAAGGAGAAAATTTCTCAACTTTAAAGATGACAGCTAAACACAATGAAATCAACAGGCGAGTCTGATCATCAATTTTATCTTTATTCCAATATGAATCATCAATAAAAAATTATATAGTAGATATACATGTATTAAAATAGTATGATAGTAAATAATGAGATTGGAGAGGGATATTTATGCATTTCCCATTAATGAGAAAAATAATGAAAATTTCTATCCACATGACGGTGTCATAAATATATATAAATTTATCAACTATGTATAAAAAGGAATTGTAGCCATTATGTGGTAACTATAATTATTTGGTCTAGATGTAGGAATGTGTGACTAATCTATCTAACTTTCATGAAAGACCCCCAATTATTAACATCCTATTCCTATATATATATATAGTACAAGGAAGCCCTTTTTAAGGATATCTCATGACCCCAATAATTTAAGACTGAATTCAATACTATCACTGAATATCCTATGAAGAAATTTCACAAAGAGGTTCATAATATCATTTTATTCCCCAAACTAGTTTATGAAATAATAATATAAGTACATAATATTCCTTTCTAAATATCATAAAATCATAATGATATAATTTCCATCATGTTTTAACTTAAAATTGATATATAATCAATATTATACTGATTTAGATCCTGAGTTTCATTGTCTATAGTTAAGTAAACCAACGCCCCAATACCATGAATATACAAGGAGATGAAAATAGTTAATTGAGGATAAATAAGAGTTTAATATTATAGACCATATTCAAAGACATTACGTCCATGTTAAAATTAATCATTATCAGCTAGGAGATAAATTTACATATATTTTTTGGATTTCCATATAATTATATGTACACATCAGTAGATTTATCCTATCCCTAATACAAAAAATAAAATATTTATGGGTTTTTTGGAGTAATATTTTCTAAAATGTCCAAATTTTAATTTTTTTTCAATATCAATACATTTTTGAATTGTACTGTAAACCGGATTAGGAACAACCAACACTATACAACATTTCAAATATCACTACACCAAATTTTATGAAATCTACTTTAGTCCAATCATTGAGAATCCTATATGAATATATGTGATATTGATACAATTATAGGAAACCAATAAATTTTATTATATGATAACATAATCCCAAAAATTTCATTTTTCTCGTATGATTTTACGTATTATCATTACATTATGTGTTTTAATAAAATAGGGGTTGGAATCTCAGTGCAATGAATGTATATTAATTGAAAATTAATGAACATAAACTTGAACTTGGGTTTCATATACATTCAATCAACATAGACAAGGATAATTTATTGGATGTAATCGAACCCTTTATCATGATTGTGGTGCTTAAATAATGTTTCATTCATCAATGTGGTATGAGCCATAGTTGATGAAGTATTTATCTTGTAAAATGAACATGATCCCAATGAAATTGATAATACATCAGTATCATATTTTGAATATAATGATTTAAAACTATATTACACCAATGATGATGTCCATAAAAATGATATGATAACACTGATGCTTTACTATTAATTGGGAATGAAATATCAAACACTATCAATGAACATCAATTAGGGAATTCATGCATATAACTATTTTTTAATCCAATTTAATGCACAATTCATGATCATTAAATAACAAGAAAATATATCAATTTCATGATACTACATGATTATGTGTATCCATGGAATTTTATAAAAAATTTGTGTTATATCATTATTTAAGTACTCATCACATTGCTTTTCAAAAAAACATTATATCTAAAGACAGTTATCAATTAAAATGAATCTAACTCATACTACCATAGTTGAAGGTAACGTTGAAAATCTGACCTATGAAAAAATCATTTGGTAGGTCTAAAAACAAAAATTTATTTCAAACAGATTATCTATCATGAAAATGAATCTGAATAATAGGGTTTATGTTTCAATCAATGATCTAATGAAGATATATCCCAATGATTATTTACCAATCCCAATCAATGATATTTTAATTGTTGAAATAACTTGGTTGTATACCCTTTATTTTATATATTTATGTTATGGCTAATACTATACATTAATTGACCCTATGTATGAAGAGGAAACTACAAATATGTTTCCATAAGTGGTATACTCTTACCTAATAATTCCTTTATCCCTAAATAATGATTGAATTATATATATGTGATATGAATGATATTTCATAAGTCCATCCTTTTAAAATTCATATAATGTTACGTCAATGATATATAGTCAAATATAAACAATGTCTTGATCTACATATCAATATAACTCCTAAACATGAACCTGTTGAAATATTTATTCATTTTTGTGTTAGGAAAAGTACATGGATTTATTTTTCATCAACGTGACCTTGAGAACATACTTGGTAAACCAAATATGATATATGATATTCCTTATCAATGAAAACATATATAATTAAGAGGAATTAGAAATTTTATCTCATACACCCCAAACAACATCAATAACATCACAAATAAGTGTTTTAAATAAAAAAATATCACACATAAATGGTTCTGATATCAATATGATGTATATTTCTAGAAGGAAATTCATGATCTAATACATACCATCTTTTCCCACCCGTACTCATGCTTCCTGTAGAACTAAAATCATTCATTTTCATTGTTGAAACATTTTATTGGTTTCATCGAAAAATTATATATATATATATAATTATAGTAAATTGGACAGTCAGCCCTATCCCACATGGAAAATGACAGAATCTGGGAACTAGTGTTATGATATATAGAGGAAATCCCTATATGGTATTCGTGGTGCAGAATCATAGATACTATCTATATATTATGAGATCCACATATAATCTCGTATTAACAACATTAAATATATCCTCACTCATCTGATTCTAACATGGATATTATAATTTTGTGTAGTTTTTTTACAACAAGATCACATGCAACTCATTTCCCAAAATCATTTCAAGGGGAATGTTCTAGAAAAATATCATATATCATGCCTTATAATATATGAATCAATTTGAATATGGTGAGAGTGCATGATGAAGTGTTCTCCATTTATCAAACCTCCAATACAAGAGAAAATTAGTGATAGGGTACTTTTAGGAGCCTCGATAGTAAAAGGATAGTCAACAATAATCTAAATTTTTATGGGTTTTGGATTTTACACATTTCCCAAAAAATGTATTGATTTAATATTATTTCATACTATCAAAAGGGTTTGATAAAAAAATAATACAATATCTATCCCTCCATATAATTCAATAATTTTCATTTTGGATACTATATTCATAATTATAAATCATTGAAATTTTAGATATAGTGATATAGAAGGGTAATAGTATCCATTATATCATCATATAAGAATAGATCCCCTATATTGTTTTTTTGTGATGGTTTATGGATGATTCCTACAAAATTCTATCACTGCATAACATTTTTCATTCATAGAATACATAAGTAGATGAGATATCTAATAAGGTAGTGTCTTATAATGCTCAATTTAAGGGAAAAATATTTACATACCTTATATCACAAGGCGGTATTTCCAATGATAAAAAATAATGAAGTGTAAATAATTGATTTTAATTCCACATAGGAAATATTTGAGCCTTTACTGAACCTGATTGATTCCAAATCTAGGTGATTGTATCCCATAATAATATATCTAAAATGTGGAGATGACTAATATGATAAATCTTGGAAGTAATGGATTACTTGTTTAGAATAAATATTCATTATCTTTGATGGAAATTTTTATTAAAATGTTCACTTTAAATGAAGCTATGATTGGTTCCCCCTTAGGTGAATTAAAATTGGATATATTTTCATCATAATACATAAGGTACATGATCATTCTTGAGGATTTGATTAGTTAATGCCTATCCTTGTCCACTAAATTTTAATACATGGATACATTTATCCCTTTTTTAAATTTGATTTCACTAAAATCATAATGAAATTTAATAAATTTGAAAAATGTAAAAAATTTATCTATCAAACACCAATTTTATTTCACTCCACCAAAAAATTGATTCCATTCACATTATGAAGAAATAATTTCATGATCACACACACTATATGTAATGCCTCGACCATAGTTACCAAGAGATGATGCAATATATTAATACATTGGCATGATTACTTGGAATCAATTACCGAAGGACCGATCATTTTAGCAGTCCTAGAAAATAGATTAAATACATGAATGTTACAATACAATTTCTAACATAAAACACAACATAAATAATCCATTGAAAATTTCATTATTCCACTAACATAAACCTGAATATAAAACATAATACTCTTCATGGAATCCTGGGAAAAAAAGAAAGGGGTGAGCTCAGATGCTCAGTAAGGGTAAATAATTTAGCGGAATATATAATCATTTAAGCAAAAAAGTATAATAAAAGCATCAGTCTTTTAAACAAAAAAAATTGAACATAATATGGAATAAATAAATCAATCATCACCATATAAACGTGCACGTGGATTTTCTACCTATCGAATAATAAAATGTAATTACTAATTTAATATTGAGGGAATGTCAAACGCCGACATCATTACCCCAAAGTCAAGGCCTCATGCCAAGACTAAAAAAAATTCAAGCCCTTATGGCAAGACAATAGTTTGTCTCATGAGACCTACCATTGCCTAGAGAAGATATAGTGGGATCTATCCATCACTTACTATGTCCACTACATTCTTCAATTGATATATTTGAAATATAACATAAATATTCGTATTAAAACAAGAACACAGAATGTCAATAATTTAGCCGTAAACCATTATTTTTATAAAAATAACACATCTACAATAAAACATATCATTAGTCATTAAATAATATACGGGAGATTTTATTATAATAAATCATCCTCAATAAAGAATAATATCCTGCAAAGAATGTTGATATAGAAGAAAATGATCAGTACAAATCTTTGAGTGAAATACCCCATTTTCATTAAATAATTTAAGATTTGAAAAATTTATAAATGATGAGATCTAAAAGATATTTTTGAATCAATGTGTTCCAATACACATTTAATAATTTTAAAGGAATTATCATTTTAAAAAATTCATGCACGTATAAAAAAATCATAGAAACTGTTTTGAAATCAATGACACTAATGAGAAATATAAAGATGAATAAATATTTCATACATTTGAAATTATGTTTAGTTAAATTTTATGTTATAAGATATCATTTTTAAACTTTTTTATGAAACCTGGACATTGATAATAAATATGTCCTAGAAAAAACAAACACATAAACAATCTCGGATAGTAATGAGATTTGGGATTTAACCCTAACCTTATACATTCCATTAGCTAAGGGTACGTTTAACCTCTTGTATAATGACCATAGTATGTTATTAAATTATACCAGAGCCATATTAATATTTCTGAAATCATACATGATTCATTTATCAATTTATACTACCCATTTCATATTAATTTCCATGATAAATTAACCATTTAGGTAATAATCTCTTTCTTTATCATTCATGTTATAACTTGTAATTTTTGATCGTATCACATATATAAAGATTTAAATACATCAAAAAAACATGATTTATATATCATATATATTTTGAATATAAATACTAATAATAGATAGATATATGAAATGGAAAACACAATTTATGGAGATGGATGGTCGTACTTACACAAAAACATTATTTTTTTCATATCATATTGAAGGGAAGTAACTGAATATGATATATGTAAGTATATAAATATACATATATATATATCCAGTAGAATTATATTTTCATATATTACATACTTATTTATAATATATAATTTTATAACAATCTTTTAATGGTGAACGTGGAAACGAATTTCATCGCGTCATGGAGACGGTAAGTCATATGGACATATGAGCGACGATACCATTTTCATAATGGTTAAAAGGCATGGAATTGGATAGTATATTAATTTTAGAGATAAATTATCATGTTTTTTCATTATTTATATACATATTACTCATCATTATATCCTTCCAAATAACATAGTGTTGAATAAAAAATTACACCACGGTGTGGAGATGGTAAGTTGAACGTACGCACACATGGGGACATTAACATTCATAGGATGGATAGAATAATGAATATGGTTGTACCATATCTATAATCAAATAAAATTATTTATATGGTATAGTAGTTATTAATTAGGTATGGAAAAACCAAAGAATGAAAAATTGGATGAAGAAAAGAACATTGAAAGTGCTGATAAATAATTACATTTTCTTTTGGTGTTTTATTTTGATTAGTACAAAAGGGATTCATAGGATGGCTTTATGCTAAATGTAATTATACTAGGTTGAAGTGATAAAATATTGGAGGAGATTTTTTATGGGTTTGGCCAACCCAAATGGCTTTGGAGGAGTGAATTTGAGAGAAGGGGAAGGTCCCTTTTATAAGACCGGCGAGGGCACGATAGGAAAGACATGAAATATTGTATTATTATACAATCATATTCGGTTTCTAATGGCTCAAAATGAATTTATATCAAACTATAGGTGTTTATGGGTCGAAATAATATAAAAAAGGTTTTATGAATGTTATGTTTACTATATTAACATTATCTTTAATATTTAACTCTGAGTAAAATAGTTTAACATTTTCCATGTCTCCTTGTATTTTTATATTATATGGTAAATAAACATGCAATAAAATGCCAAGAGAACCTTAAGTGGTTTATTAATGACATATATATAATTATATATGTCCTTTGGTAGTGCATTATATTTTTAAGACTATTATATAATCTAATAAAATAGTATTTGTTTTAAAAATACATTAATGTCAATTTTCACACTATTATGTATTTGGATTTTTTGAAAGTCATCACAACATGATTACTTCGAAAAAATACATTGAATTAACCCTATAATTTCATATTTATCTATAAATTTCGTGGATTTCATGAAAATCCTCAATTTATATTTATTTTTATATTTTTAATATCAATTATTTAAATATTTCATTAATAATGTAATTACTGCACTATCATTGTCTCATAAATTAATTTAATTATTTAATGTCTAAATTTTATAAATTAAATACCATGATTTTTTAAATATGTTTATATTTATAATGAATATTTATAGTCAAATTTATCTTATGTATAACCCTATATTAAAAATTGTTTTGTTATTAAATATTGAATTTAACACTTTTAACTCTTGTTTAAAGAAAATAATAATAAATGTCATAATCAAATACAAGTGGACCAAAAGGATCATATTTTATTTCTATGGTGGTTCATTGACGAAATAAACTTATCCAATGTAATTAGGATATCTGTTAGGGTAATTATAATATCATTTTTACCTTTAATTACTCTATTTACTTATAACCGTGGTAAATAAAATTCAAAAGTTAATATTCACCAAAAATTATTTTCCTCTTAGTAAACCAAATATTACATAATTATGTCAATAGTTTATCTAGGAGTTTTGAAATTTTCTTCACAGAAGTGGTAAAATAATGGTTTTTGAAAATTTTCAAATGTTCCTAGAATGTGGGTAAAAGACGTAAAAAATCAATAAAATTTTATATATCTATTTTAATTATAAAATGACTCCAATAAATTACATTTAACTAATATTAGTATTATTTATCTATTATGACATTAAATAAAAATTAAAAATAATTATTATTTATTTAAAAGTCAGTTTTAAACAATAACACAATGTTTTTCACTATTCATCAAAAATTGAATGTTATCACAAAAATACCGAAAATTCACCCTAATATAATTTTGATATTCTGAATCAAAAAAGGATATATATTTTACCAAATTCTAAACACAGAAATTGCATTAAGTAATTTAAAATTTATTCTCATGGTCAAAACCAAAAAACCTGTTTTTTAAAAGTAAAAACTAACAAAATAATGACAAGCGTTTATATCAAATTTAAATTTGAAATTACACATAATGACCTATATTTTATTAAATTATAAAAATATACTGTAATTTAAATACCAATGAATTAAAATTTATAATTTAACACTATAAATTATTTCGATTAAAAAAGATGTTTTCAATTAAAATTTACCGTTTTTATTATTCATTAATATATGAAATTATTTGAAATGTGCCAAAATTTTATCCGAACTATATTTTTATGTAACTCTTCTAAATAAGAATCTTATTTCATTAAAATGGGTAAAAAAATGTTTCAGATATTGTTTTTAAAAAAATCACCATTAAAAGGGGGCAAAAAGTCATTTTTAAAAAATTACTTCATTTATCAAAAAAATTGTTCTTATATAATTTTTAAGAAACACATATTATGAATTCTAAAATTATATTTTTTATAGAAAATTTAAAATTCAGTTAATAAAATTCACAACCACTTTTTGGGTGGCTTTTTTTGTATGTCATGGTGCGCTCGAACTTGGTTTTGCGTGAAGCGTAAGATATTTATTTACTTTAAAAGATAACATACAATGAAATCATGGGGTGTTACATTCTCCCCTACTTCAATAAATTGTGTCCTCGCAATTTGAAATTGTTCATAAAAATAAGGATAAGTATAAAAAAATTCCTTTGTGGAAAACCCAATACATCACATGGGCCAGTGGTAGGTGATGCACCCTTTTTGCCCATCGGTTGTGAGTTCGTGTCTAGCGGCCTTTCCGCGCATGACAGGTTGTCTCCCTACCTCCGGTTTGTCCTTTTTATAACAATCCAAAAAAAAAATTTACGAAATTTTTTAACCATAACAATAGTGTCCAATGTTAAACATAAACCATTCCAACATTTTGACTTATCCAAAATAATGATTTCGAAACTCACAGTCCAAAATTTATAAGAAGGTAAACATAATGAAAATTAATTTTTTCCTCATAATAACATATTAATTCCATCATCATGTATTATCTTAAAACATGGTTACAACATAAATTATCATAAAAACGTATTAATTACATTCACTCTCCCTTATTCCTTATAGAATACTGGATATAGTCCTTATGTCCAAAAATGTATTAAATTCCAAAAATGATGGATTATACTAATCATTAATCAGTTTCAAGGAAGTCATGAATATCTTATATAATTTATCCAAATCAATCATATCTTTTGCCAAAATCACTACCTCGGTATCAAAACTATATTAAGGATTATCTTTCCATGGCCATGTATTTTTCAAAAATATTAACATGAAATTGAGTCACTTTTCATAGTACAATTCAATCTCAAATCCTTATTGAAATGGTATTATAGTATAGTCCTTATATACTATAAAATTCTTATCACGTTCACATCATTAATACAAAGTTGAAATGATTATATTATTTAATAAAATCATAATAACACTTATCATTTATCTTAATCTGTGTAGTATCATAACATGATTATTATCCAAAAATATCATTTGGGTACACTCTGGTGATTGGGACATTGATTCACATATTGACCCATCTCCTAGGAGATGAAGCATTGTACACTTGAAACCTTTTTCTTAACCTATAATTCATGTACTTGGAATCATTTTTCTCCATAATTATAACAAACTCACATTACCTTTAAGAATTTACTAAGGTGATTCTTTCCAAAGTTATCGCATATAGAAAAATTCTTATTTCCCCTCTTACCTTTATCCATATGTCTCTATATCATCCTATTTTCTCTTGCTTCCCTTAAAAACCATGGGACTCATAGAATATTTTACTTATCTTATTAACACATGATACTATTTATTCATATGATGAGAATACATGGAAGAATTTTTCCATTCTAAATTTTTTCTTAAGAACATGAAAGATATGATCCTTCTTACTCATTGGATCATGCATATTTTTGGAGTTATCATTCATTCTACTAGAACCATTTCTATACAATGGGATAAACTACGTTTGTTTATGAATCACAATGCATAATTCCAAAAATTTAAATTATATAACACAAATTGAAAGGATTATGCATATAATCTATAAACATAAAAATATTTATTCTTTGAGGATGTATTTACACCTATATATTTCATAATCCTTTGTAAAGAATAAGTGAATTATCTTAAGCATATTACCTAGGTGTGTCGTATCCAAGAGTACAGTAAATCATGTTTCCATGTACCAGGATACCTCGGTCAAGCCCAAAACACATTGTCGGAGTTTTCACTCCTAGGAACATCTATGCCAGATCCACCTCTACCTACTCGTATCGAGGCAGAGATGTATAGCTTGGAAAATTCACAAAATCTATACATTACCAAAATTCTATGAATTTCTTCTATACTAATCCTCAAAGTATAATATAGGGTAATGTTCTCTAATTCGTGTTTATATAAATCTATTTCCTAGGTTGTTTCTATACTAACTTTGATACCAATAGTAATGGCCCGACCACAGTTACCTAGAGTCAATGCATTATTTTAATACATTTTCATGATTACAAGGAATCATGTCCCGAAGGACTGAACAGTTTAGCAGTATTGGAAAATATATTACCTATATGGATGTTATATTACACTTTCTCACATAAAACACAACATAAATAATCCATTGATAACTCCATTATTCCATTAGCTTAAATCTACATGTCAAACATAATATAGTTCTTATAATCCTGGGAAAACAAAACATAATAATGGGGTGAGATTAGATTCTCAGTAACTATATATAATTTAGAGGAAGCTACAAATAATTAGGGCAAGATGTATAGTAAAAACATTAGCCTTTCAAAAAGAAAACATGAACATAATATGGAATAAATAAATCAAAAATCACCATATAAACATGGACATGGATATTCTACTAGTCGAATAATCATAGATAATAACTAATATCATAATGAAGGAATGTCTAATGTTGGACATCATTACCATATAATAAATGCCTCATGCCAAGAATACAAATAAAAGTTTTTTCAAGGACTTGTGAAAAGACACTAGTTTGTCTCATGAGACCTACCAATGCACCTAGGAGCTATAGAGGGCTCCACCCATTACGTACTATGTCCTCTACATTCCACATAAGAAATTGTTGAAACCTAACATAATCATTCATATTAATACTAGAATATGAAATATCAATACCTTAGCAATAAACAATTAATGGTATAAAAATAGCACATCCATAGTAAAACATATCTTTACTCATTAAATACATTATGGAATATTGTATTATAATAAATCGACCTCAATAAAGAATAATATCCAATAAATGATTATGATATAGTTGAAAATTATCAGTAAAACTCTTTGAGTGATATACCCCTCTTTCGTGAAATAATTTAGAATTCAGACAATTTATAAATGATTACATTAGAATGATATTTTTTCAATCAATGTTTAAAACACCAATTTGAATCTTTTTTAAGTAATTATAATTTTAAAACATTCATGTATATATAAATAAATTCTTAAATCCATTTTGAAAACAATGAAATTAATGGGAATGATTTAGAATAATAAATATTTAAAACATTTAAAATGTTGTTTAGTTAAAGATTATCTTATGAATAATCCTTTTCAAAACAATTTAACGAAACATAGACATGGATAATAAATATTTCTCTGTAAAAACATACAAATAAACAATATCGAATAATAATTAGATTGAGGAATTAACCCTTACCATGTACATTCCATTAGTCAAGGGTGCGTTTAACCTCCTATATAATGACCGTAGTATGGTATTAAATTATATCAGAACCATATTAATATTTATGATATCATACATGATTCATTTATGAATTTATACTACCCCATTAATAATAATTTCTATGTTAAGTTAACATTTTTCGAAATAATCTCTTTCATTGTCATATGTGTTTTAACTTGTTATTCTTGATAGTATCACATAGATGCTGATTTAAATACATCCAGAATATAAAACATGATTTATATATCATATATATTTAAAATATAAATATTTATAATAGATATATATATGAAATAGAAAACACCATTTATAGAGATGGTAGGTCGTACGTATATATAAACGTTGTTTCCTTTTTCATATCGCATTGAAGGGAAATAAGTGAATAAGATAAAATTATGTACGTAAATACACATATATATATCCAATAGAATTATTATGTCTTATATTAAATACCTATTTATAATATATATTTTTTAAATCATTGTTGAATGGTGAACGTGGAGATGAATCTCATCACGTCGTGGAGACGGTAAGTCATACGTACACACGAATGATGATAACACTTCCGTAATGATTAAAATGTGTTTAATTGGATGGTATATTAATTATAAGAGAAAGTATAATGTTATTTTAATTATTTATATAAATATTAATCATCATTATCTCTATCCAAATAACATAGTGTGGAATAACAAATTCCACTATGGCGTAGAGATGGTAACCGTTACGTACGCACGCCTGGTGAAATTATCATTCATTGGATGGATATAATAAGGAATATTGTTGTACCATATTTATAATAACATAAAATTGTGTAAAATGTACATGAGTTATTATTTTGGTATGGAAATAACAAATAAATAGAAAGTGAATGAAGAAAAAAACATTGAAAGATGTGATAAAATTATTTTGTTCTTGTGATGTTTCCTTTTTATTTGAAAAATACGGCTCATTTGGTTAGATTTATGCTAAATGGAAGGCCTCTATGTTTATGTGAAGTATGTTTGGAGGATATTTGGGAAGGGTTTGACCAATAAAAATGGATTTTGAGGGGTTATTTAGAGAGATAGGGAAGTTACCTATAATAAAGGGGTGAGGGCCACCTTCGGAAAAAAAAAGAAATATTTTTTTATTATACAATCATATTCAGTTTCTAATGGCTCCAAATGAATTTAATTCTATCTTAAGGTCGTTAGGGGTCTAAATAATCTCGACCAATAGGTTTTAGACATGTCTAGGTTTTGATATTAACCCAATCATTTAAATTTAACTCTTAGTTAAATAGTTTCACATTTACCATGTCTCCCTGTTTTTTTAAATTATATGGTTAATAAACACACTATAAAATACCATGTGAAACCCAACGTGTTCATTAATGACATATATATTATTATATAAGTTCCTTGGATGATCCTTATATTTTTATGACTATTATATAGTTTAATAAAATAATATTTGTTTGAAAAAATCATTTATGTCAATTTTGACACTATTTAGTATTTGGTTTTTGTAAAAGTCATCGCAAATAGATTATTTCGAATAAAATACATTGAATTAATCCTAAAATGGCATATTCATCTATAAAATTCGCGAATGTCATCAAAAACATCAATTTACATTTATTTCTATATTTATAATATCAATTATTTTAATCATTCATTAATAAGGTGATTACTACATCATCATTGTGTCATAAATAAATTTTATTATTTAATGTAAAAAAATTATAAATAAACTTCCATTATGTAGGAAATATTTTTATTATTCTAATTAATATTTATAGATGAATTTATCTTATGTATAACCATAAATTAAAAATGGTATATTTATTTAACATTGAATTTATCACTTTTAACTCTTCTTTAAATAAAATAATAATAAAAGTTTTAATCTTATCCAAGTGGACCAGGAGGATCATATTTTATTCTTAAGGTTGATTTTGGTGTAAATACACGTATCCAATAGAATTAGGACATGTGTTAGAGTAATTATATTATATTTTTACCATTAATTATCATATTTAATTTTAATCGTGGAAAATAAAATTCAAAAGTTACTATTAACTATTCATTATTTTCATCATATTGAACAAAATTTTAATTACTAATTTCAACCATGTCTCTCAGATTTTTGAAATTTAATTCACAAAAGCGGTAAAATTGTGTTTGAAGAAAATTTTCCAATGCTCCTAGAAGGTGGGTAAAAGGCGTTAAAAATTCAATAATATATTATACATTTATTAGTATTATAAAATGATTCTAATGAATTACTTTTATCTTATATAGGTATTATTTATCTATTTTGACTTTAATGTAAATTTTAAAATTATAATTATTTAAATAAAAGTCTATTTTAAATAATAACATATTGTTATTCAGTTTTAATCAAAATATGAATGTTTTCACAAAAATAACCAAAATTCAATCTAAGCTAATTTTGATATTCTTAAAAAAATTATGGTTATTTTACCAAATTAAAAACATAAAATTTGTATTAATTATTTTAAAATAAATTCTCGTTGTCAAAAAAATTGTTGGTTTTAAAAAGTTAAAACTTTCAAATGATAGGCTTGTGTATATGTCAAATTTAAATGTGAAATTACTTATAAAGAAATAAATTTTATCAAATGATTGAAACATAATATAATTATACATCCCAAAAATTAAAAAAAATAATTTAAAAATATAAATTATTTAAATTAAAAAAGTTGTTTTCAATTAATATTTAGTATTTTTCATTATTCATCAAAATATAAAAGTTATCAGAAAAGTACCAAAAATTTATCCAAACTAATTTTTTATATTCTGTTTCTAAAGAAGAATTTAATTTTATTAAATTTAATATATAAAAGTGTCAAATATTGTTTTTAAAAAGGTTTCTCAATTTAAAAGTGGAAAGATTGAATTTTAAAAAAATTACTTCTTTTATCTGAAAAAAAAGAATTTTATCATATATTATGTTTAAGAAAAACATAATATTTAATCTAAAATCGTATTGGGTATAGAAAATTTAAAATTAAGTTAATATTATTCATAAACATTTTTTAAATGGCTAGTTTGGTATGTCGTGGTGTTCTCGAACTTGATGTTTCAAGTAACGCATGTTCTTTAATTATTTTGAACAGATAACATACTATGAAATCATATGGTGTTACACTCTATGTACATTGATTTAGTTCTTTTTTTATTCATACTACTAAAAATTTATTTTCAAAATAGGTATTAGGGGTTCCCATTAGTTAGGTCTATGGAAAAGATATTATATCAATTTTGAAATTAAATTTCATCATTAAATTAAGGACCCCCATACAATAATGATATTGATCAATAACTAGTTATTTTGTTCAAAACAGATGAAACAATGTTTTAATTACAATATTAATTCTAACCACTCATCCTGATACTAAATAATTTTAAGATTTTAGTTCAAGGAATACAGTGAAACTGCACCTATTATTCAATATAAGATAGTGGAAAAATAATAAGTACTAGAATAATTATATTCTGTAGTCTTTGTTGTCATACACCATCATGAATAATAATAAAACATTTATATCCCTCTACCCAATAGTGATTTGGATAAAATAGTTCATTCCTATTGATGTTAGGTTTCAGTAAATGTTAATTTCTTTTATAATCTTCCTTTCGGAGGATGAATTATCTAAAATTTATATTGGTGAATTTGAGTGACCCCTTGAATAGAGAATTAACACACTAAAAAATCATGAGATTCACCAAAACCATTACAAATGAAAATTAAATAATATTTTCTTCCCATTCACATTTTACCATGGGTCATTAATTATAGAAATAATAACTCTCGTGATTATAAGGAAGAATCCCCAATGGGAGAGAAAAAATGGTATGGAACTTATAATATTAACATGGTCTACTCTAATAGAGAATACCTTATAATGAATATAGATGTATAGTATATCCCACATGACCCTAATGAAACGTCCTTTAACAAATAATTTTGATTACATCATTTTTCTTTCATGAATGTCTAATTTGAAGGAAACTAAACAATTATAAAGAAGTAGTCATTGTATTTCCCAAAAATACATGGAAACTATTTGACTCTCCAATGAAATGAAACTATATGAATAATGGTGTTCCCTAATAGATTAATATCCATTATAGAGTGATTTTTTAGTACATCATGATTCTTTATATTATATCTTTATCCATTAATTAGTTCTTAGTATATTTTCTCCACCCCAATCCTGTAACATGAATCAATGTTTATCCACCATTCATTAAATCAATGTATGATATGATTCACATTCTTATATGATACACATTGATTCCCAAATTTATTTTTTTAGGCCCATCTTGATATCGAATCATTTCTAATCCTTGTTCACAAGATTTATTCATATGGGATCTATCATAATTGAGTGACATGATGATGAATCTAATAAATTATTACATTGAATATAATCAATATTTTTGTATAGATTTCATATTTGAAATAATTATGGAATTATTCTTATCCCCATAGGATACCCAATGGTATCCATATCACTATTCATATACCAAACTACCAATTTCATATTCACCCATACTCACCTAATGTATACCCTTCACCATTATTCTTGATTTTATTCATAAATCACAAAGAAAAAAATAATGAATCCTAAATTTATTATAATGGATACACAGAAAATCATATATAATATTATTATCCTATAGAAAAATGAACATGTCTAGACACATTAACTATGTGTATCATTATTAATGTTATATTAGGATATGTTGTGATATAAATATCACCTATATAAAACATTACCAATAATTTCGTTATAATAAAACTCACAAATACACCAATAATGGGTGGCTTTAGTATGATGATGGAATGTTTTCCTCTAATGATTTCCTTCAATGATGAATGATAACTATTTTTTCTAAAACATAAACCAGATTTATACATTTTTATCTTAATAATTATCTCTAATAAATGAATTCAAATTTCTGAATATGGTGTCATTGTATCATAATGATAAATTATATGATATATAGCCCATAGTACTAGATTATTAAATTACATTAATTTATAGAATATATATGAATTAACCAGATATCTTAATATATTGATTCATATAATTTTCCTATCATGTTGCTCTATATATCTATTATCCACGTTAAAAAATGGCCCCATTTCTATAAATTTTATCATTGTTATCTGTCCCTCTATTAATGTTTTCTATTACCCTTTAACCTATCATATGGGAATACTTGTTACACATTTTCCTTGAAAATTATATAAACCATTGAACTGAATCTCTATAAACTATTTGAGGCTGGATTAATCATATTTGAAGAAACATATTGACTCGATTGATTAATATTTTTGTTACAACAAAAAAATCACCAACTTTAACACTTAGTTTTTCAGCCTCTATTAAGGTTTTCTATTCCCCTTTAACCTATCACAAGGGACTACATATTACATGTTTTCCTTGAACATTATAAAGACCATTTAATTTAGTCTCTATGAACTATTTGAGGCTGGATTAATCTTATTTGAAGATACATATTGACTCGAATGACTAATAATTTTGGTACAACAAAAAATCCCCAACTTTAACAATTAGTCTTTCAGGCCTTCACCAATTCATGTTTTGATATCTAAATTATACATATATTGATACACCATATAATGAAACTAATATAATCTATCTAGTGTGAAGATAGTGGAATAATTCTATTCTCAACCTCATTGCATGATAAATGTTTCTTATTGGAGAACTATCCATGTATCGATTCCTATTTTTAATGGGTAAAAAATTATTTTGGAGGTCTTGACAATAGTCTTAAGATAAATATTATCCCCTTCAATACCTCTCCATGATGTTGTAAGATCCTTTAGAAACAAATTCCAGATCATCCAATGACTTGGTATTGGGATAAATCTATTCAACAAAGTTATATTTTTCTGTCTAGAGTCAGGTTGAGTGTCTTAATTTCTCCCACTAAGATATTCGTCCATTCTATTATGATTTACACCCCACTCAAAAATTCTACTACAGAGCCATATTTGGTTTTATGCATGTATTGGTTCCATAATCCAATGTTTATATTGAGACATCTAAATCAATTTTTCCATCTTCTACTATGAATCCTCATCAACATTAACTCCCCCTTAACATACCATAATAAAAAATCCTTGGAGAGAATTGAATTGAGATTTTATAATTGGATTTTAAATATATTTTCCCATATAGCATAATTTCTATCTTGGATATGTGAATCGCTATAAAAATTCTATGATATTTTCTAAAAAGTAAATCTAATTTTTTAGTTGACCCCTCGGTTTGGTGAATGTACATGAACCACATATCTTACCTATTTACAATCAATGAGATACATGTTATTATCATTAATAGTGTATCTTTGTAATGTCCCAAACATTAATTAATGGAAATTCCAGTTGATCTAATTAAATTAATTTTTATGGTTATTTAAAATGTGAACTTCATTGGTTTTATGAATTTGGGTTTTAAAATAACATTATGAATTATGACCGTTGAAAATATATCTATTGAACATTTATCACATGAATAGTATAAATACAGGACTTTGAAAAATCTAGTTGACTCAGAAAATGGAGGTGATGACCACATTCAGTAGACTTGCCCCATACGAATCCCATTTTTTGAATCATGGAAATGAGGTGGTTTCATTGGGATTCACTCTAGAACAACCCCAAGCCAATCTTCAACATGCTAAACTTGAGAGAAAATGACTTGAGAGAAGTGGAAGTTAATAGAGATTACCACTCGAGCGATGTCATCGGAGCCACCACAAGAGTCTATCACCATCACACACCTTACCCTTCAGACATGTGTCGGTGTTATAAGGGTTTATGTAACAAGATCGAAGCACTATGATTATGTACATTATTTTTGTATAGATAATGTGCATTCTTTTTATTATTGTTACATTGTTAATAGTTTCTAAAGAAAAAATATCATTTTTAATTAATATTTGACTAAGAAATATACTTTTATGAAATAATGGATTTATTATTATTATTATTATTAATTTATTTTTTATTAAATATAAATTATCATATAATTTTAATAATGAAATTGTATTTTTAAAAAGGTTTGAAAGCTGTTTTTTTCAAAACCAATGAGTTTTTAGTAAATGGAAATTTATATTTTAAAATTAAAAATTCACATTTTTATGAATTTATTTAGATAAAATTTATATTATTTTTTGAGTCAGGATGCTGATATTATCCATCGGTGAATTTTTCAAAATTTTCTGAGACATTCGAATTTTTGGGTAAAAAATAAATATCGTTTAAATATATAATGTGTTTTATGACATAATAATAACCAAATAGTAATGTAATAAAATAATATAAACATTAGTTTCTTCCAATATATGTTTGTACAATTAAAATAATGTGATTTTGGGTTTGATTTATTTTGCAATGCTTTAGTGGACCTTTTAGGGCTTATAAAACATTATGTCTTTTTAAATTGTTTTCCATGAGAGTGTGACTCACCTACCCATAAGAAAACCTATTTTTTAAGATGATAGGATATTTTCCTTTTTAAATATTTTTTCCCACTCCCCTATGAAAAAAAAACATGGGCAAAAACCATTAGCTGGTTTGTGGTTTTGATTAGTTTAATATGAGATGTCCCAAACCTAAATAATAAAGAATTCCCTCTCCTATCTTATATAAACCCCCTCAGGCTGCCATGTCCTCTTCACTTAAACCCTTTGTAGTTCGACAAAACCCTACCCTCCACTGTCTAGAATCCTCTCAAGGTGCCCCAAGCTCCCACGAAGCCTCTCTTAATCCTCTCCCAAGCCATTGGGATCACACTTCCAAGTATGGGATTTCTTCCTTTTTCTTTTTTTTTCAAATTTTCATTATGTTGTTATGATCTTTTGTTTTCAATTAAAAATGTTGGTATATGATTTCAAACCTCCCCCGTACATCCCTCTTTATGTTTGGATGATGGGAGAACCCTTTATCTCTCATTAATGAGTCCCATTTACACCATTTACCATGCCAAAATTCTGTGAGGGATTTCTCCCTCCTCTTTTACATCCAAGTAATTATTTTGTATCTAAATTAAATTATGTTTGTTGGGGAATGTATCTATATGACCCACTTACTATCAATTTCATGTAAATATGATTATTCTCCCCTTTCTATCTCATCATCCATTTTTATGAGTTCTTATTTCACGTCTTTATGCTGGTGAAATTGCACTACAATTTTCCAGGCCAATGTCATTGTGTAGTGAATACCTTGCCCATTTATCTATCAAGGGTATTAAACAATATTCATTTTAATTATTGATTATAAAGCTTCATGTATGTATTACAATTCCCTTTGTCGTGGTATAAATTATGATGATTGATTTCATGTTTTATAATCCATGTGGAACACTAATGAATGAAATGAAATGTTTAAGAAAGGGTGTGCCTTAATTGCGATACAATGCATTTGGGTAAAGTATAGTATCAATATGCGTCATGTGCAATGAGTTTTGACAAATTATAATTCATGTGAAATGAGGGTTTACTTGTGATTCATGTGCATGAGGGTTTACTCTTGCTCCATGTGCAATGTTCCTTGGCTCATGCTAATTCCATGTTAACTATTATTGTCACATTTCCATGTTATGATTATCATGATTTATCCTACCTTTATGTTCATGTTTATCTTGTGATCTATTGATATGTATATTTTCCAGCATGTATTTTATTCCTCATGTTATTCCATGTTTATTCCTTTACTGAGCTTTATAGCTCACCCTTTTATTATGCATGTCCTCTGGTTATCCCATGCAATGCTAAGTACGAGAGAATGAAGTGGTCATGTAAAGGATGTTTTCAATAAATATTTTGTATTTCATGTTTTGAGTGGTTATGTAATGTTCCTAATCCCCAATTACATGAGACCTATTGATCTTACATGTTGTATCAGGTGAATAATTTATGTAATAAATCATGTTTAAGGGTTTATTAAAAGCATGGTTGTTATAGTTGGTATTAGAGGATAGCTGTAGTTATTTTTGGGATAAGGATTAGAAAAAACCCAGTGAATACATAGAGACAAGAATATGTATAATAAAAAAATTACAATGTATTTGTGAGTATTGAGTATGTGGTTTATCATGGTAATACATCCCAGTCTTGATACGAGCAGGTAGAGGTGACTCTGCCATAGATGTATCCTAGGGTTAAAACCTGAAAACACAGCTTTGAGCTAGACTCAAATAGGAACAAGTGTTTGACGGTAGGCCTTGCTGCAATCTTAGTTATGCACTCCTAGGGGATACACTTGGGTAAATTGACTAGAATAGCATGAACCCTTATTATATAAAATAAAAAAATCCCCTAAGAATATATTTTAGAAAGTAGATCATGAATATCATACATTGAAGACTATTGATTCATAAGATAATGAAATAAACGTTATTTATAAGTCATCAGTTTTGTCATTCGATTACCCTTTATGAGTTACCCCAAACGTTCCTTTTATTCATCCAATGGCTGGTAATATGAGGACATGGGATAACAACTGATGTGGAGATCAATGTGATGACTATGCCAATGAGATTCCCAATCTGATGGGAGTGGGAATTGCAAACATTTTCACACTTCTATCTCAGTTAAATCAAGATTTGAAGAGAAACATGGGTTAAGATGAGCATTCTACCCCCCCCCCAAGAAAGAACAAGTCGCTATCGTGAGATTCATGAGACAAATGCCTCATACTTTTAATGGATCATCTGATCCCTCAATAATCTTAAAATGGATCAACTCCCTTGAAAGGATATTCTCATTAATTCAATGATAAGAAAAAGAGAATGTTCTCCTGGTTGCTTATCATATGGAGGTTGAATCTGATCAATTATGGACGTTCATCAAAAATATTAAACCTAAGGAGGAGATCAAGGAATTGGATTGAAATGATTTATGGAAGATTTATTTTGAAAAATATTTTCCACACACTGTCCAACTTAATATGGAAGAGGGAATCCTTGAACTCAAGGAAAAAGGTGACGAATCGGTCAGACCGTACAATTAAAACTTCACAAGGTTTGCATAATACACCTCTAGTTTTTCCATTTCCCCTGAATGTAAGGTCAACCACTTATTTTCTGGGATAAAACCTAGCGTGCGGAAATCCCTGGTGATCCGTGACATCGACTGCTATGACGAAATTGTCTGATGTTCCCTCAAGGGTGAAATGGAGATAGGCGGACTTCCGGGGTATCATGGGGATAATAACCATAATGTGGAATTTAATTATGGCAGTCTAATGTATAAATCCAATGGTTCTATGAAAATATAGTACCCCACTTTCCCAAGGTGATGAAAGAAACACCCAGAATATTGCATGAAGGGGATGATGAAATTTTTTAGGTGTGGAAGATAAGGTCACCTGGGTATTACCTATTGTAAAGAAAAACACATGGCTGAGATAGAGTAGAGGAATTCTATGTTCAACTATCTATGCATTGTTCTTTTCTTCAACTGCAAAGAACCAGGGCATCATGAAAATCAGTAACCTAAGCCAAGGGAATTCGGATGCATCCAACAACCTCCAAGGTAGCAAGGGAAAGCTTTTACCATCACTACTACTAAAGTGAACCTTGAAAATGATGTGGTGGAAGATACGATAGTTATTCATTCAAGAATATGGAATAGACATTTTTATTCAGGTTCTATGCATTATTTTATATCCCAAAAGATTAGTAGAACAATCTTAGAAGCACCACAAATCATGGCAGCAAAGATGTTATTGATTATGAAAAATGGGGAAATCATTGCATCCCATGAATATAACTCCTCCCCTACCAAAATATGTAGATATAATTTCATGGAAACCCTCATCATACTCTTTCTAGTAGAATTTTATGCAATTATTGGCATGGATTGGCTTTCCTTATATAGATCCAACCTAAATTGTCGTGAGAGTAAAATCACTCTCCATGTAGAGAATCGACCCTCAATTCTATTAAAATGTATAGAAGAAGATGAATTTTATTTAGCTTCATCTTCTCAAGAGTGGATATTATTTCCCTATGAACACGCGTATCTGGCTTAGATGAACGAGTTTAGGGAACCAACCATCCTTTATGACATACCTATTATGAGGGAATTTACTAAAGTGTTTCTCGAGGAATTGCATGTTCTTCCTCCTAAAAGAGACGTTGAATTTTCAATTGATTGTATACCTTGGTTGATTCTAATATCCAAGACTATTTATAGAATGGCTGTTGTGGATCTTGAGGAACTAATGAAACAACTACCGAAGAATCGTGATAAAGGTTTTATACACCCATTTGCTTCACCATGGGGTGCACCAGTCCTCTTCGTCAAGAAGAAATATGGGTCAATGCACCATTGCCTTGATTATTGCGATCATAACAAAATAAAGATATATAAAAAGAATCCTCTCCCAATAATTGATGACTTGTTCGATCCGTTTCATGTATCACAATACTTCTTCAAGGTGAATTTGCGGTGGGGATATTATCATGTAAGGGTGAATAAGGAAGATAACCCCAATACTTGTTTCTATACTAGATACAGGCACTATGAATTCAGAGTAATGCCTTTTAGACTCACTAATATTCCACCAATCTTAATTTATTTGATGAATAGAGTCTTTAGAGACTACCTCGACAAATTTTTTGTAGTCTTTATAGATGATATTATGATATAATCGAAAACCAAGGAGGATCATGACAAGCATCTAAGAACTGTACTAGAGACCTTGAAAAAGGAGAAGCTCTATGAATAGTATAGAAAGTGAGAGTTTTTGTTAAAGGATCTCTCATTCTTGGGCCATATCATCACAAGAAATGGGATATATGTGGATCCCTCTAAAATAGATACAATTGAGGGATGGATGAGACCAACATCGATAGCGGATATCCGTAGCATTTTGGGGTGAGCTGGATATTATCAACAATTTTTGAGAAATTTCTCATGATGATCCAACCCACTAACCACGATAAATTTGATGGGAGTAATGTTTGCATGGAGTGATGAATGAAAATAAAGATTCAAGGAGTTAAAAAGGAGGCTTATCACTATGATTGTTCTCACTTTAACCACAAGTGGGGAACTTTTTGTGGTTTTTGGGGATGCATCAAAGAATGGATTAGGATGTGTGTTGATGAAAAAGGACAAAGACGTTGTCTCTGCATCCAGGAAATTGGAAGTTCATGAGCAGAATTATCCTAGAAATGATTGGGAGTTGGTTATGGTGATCTTGGATTTAATATTTTGGCAGAATTATCTCCTTGAGGAGATGTGTAAAATATATATGTACCACAACAGCCAAATTTATATATTCACATAGAAATATTTGAACATGCACCAATGATGATGGTTAGAGCTGATCAAGGACTATGACTTCTCCATCCAATACCACCCTATGGAAGAGAAACATGTGGTGGATGCTCTAAGAATAAAGGACCCAACGATTCTATCCCTGATGAGAATTGAAAAGGATCCAATATTCTTATATTTGATGAAGATGGTCATGGTAATCATAAATAGGGGAACATCACCAATATTTTCACAAATGATTTCTCAACTGACTCTTTTGTGAAGGTTAAAGGATGATCAAAATGATGAAGTGGGAATTCAGAAGAATGTAGAAGATATCAGAAGAGGGAAATACTTGGTGTTCAATGTTAATGTAGAATGAATTCAATGATTCTAGAAAATACTATGTGTTATGTCATGTTCAGAGCAGAAGAAGGAACATTTGGATGATGCACATTGTTCAAATTTATTTATTCACCCAAGAAACACAAAGATGTATCAAGATATTGGAGATCATTATTGGTGGGATAATATGAATAAGGAGATCACTATGTATACAACAATGTGCCTGATGTGTTATCAAGTGAAAGGAGAGAGGTAGAAGTCAAAGGGGATGATGCAGCCATTGCCCATACCAGCATGGAAATGGGAGAAAATCACCATGGACTTTTTCATTGGACTTCCGAAGACATACAAAGGCAGCAATGCAATCTGGGTTGTTGTGGATCTCCTTACAAATTTTGCACACTTTATTTCAATTTGGGAGGATTTTTCATTGGATCAACTGACGCGAATTTATATCACGGAAGTTGTAAGGCTGCATGGAGTACAACTATCTACTGTATCTTATCGAGATCAATGATTCACCTCTATGTTTTGGATGAATCTTCAACAGGATCTGGATACTGAAATGAACATCAGTATTGCCTATCATCCTCAAAATTTTGGCCAATCTAAGAGAACTATTTGAATTCTAGAGAATATGTTAATATCATGTTCTATGGACTTCAAAGGAAGGGTGGGACAAATATCTTCCACTGGTTGAATTCTCCTACAATAACATTTTTCACTTGAGAATCTGAATGGAACCTTATGAAGCATTATATGGGAAGTGGTACATAACCCCAGCATATTGGGATGATGTTGGTGAGCGTAAGCTTCTAGGACACAAAATGGTCAAAGAAATGGTGGATAAGGTGAAAACCATTCGGTAGTGTATCAAGGCAGCCTAGAGCCGACAGAATAGTTATGTAGATAACCGTCGATGAGAACATGAGTTTAAAGTTTGAGACATTGTATTTCTACTCATATCTCCATTGAAGAAGGTCAAGATTTTGGAATGAAAGGAATTTTAAGTCCTATATACATCATCCCTTTAGATATTTTTTATCATGCTAGGGTTGTGGCCTATAGACTAGCACTTCAACCTACCATGTCCATTGTACATAATGTCTTTTATTTATCTGTCTTAAATAAGTACATACTAGACCCTTAACATGTACTCTCTTTAGAGGTTATACATCTAGGGGATGAAATTTCTTATGAGGAAAAACCGGTGAAGATCTTAGATCATAGAGAACAAGTTCTATGAAATAAGACAATACCCCTCATCATGGTTTTGTGGAAAAAGCACAAGTTTGAAGAAGCGACATGGGGATCAGAGGAAGCGAGGAAGAAAAGTTACACACATTTTTTTTAGAGTGGGAAAAGGAAATTTTGAGGGTGAAATTTCTTAAGGGGGAAGATAGTAACATCTCAAAAATTCATTAATGGAAATTCATCTTGATCTAATTAAATTTCTTATTATGGTTATATAAAATGTGAACTACATTGGTTTTATGTTTATGGATTTTAAAATTCTGTTATGAATTGTGACCGTTGCTAATATAGTCGTTGAACAGCAATCACATGATTAGTATAAATATAGGACTTTAAAAAATCCAATTTAATATGACAAAGGAAGTGATGGCCTCATCCAGTAGACTTTACCCATTCGATGCCCATTTTTTGGAGCTTGTATAGGAGGTGACATCATTAAGCATTTCTCTTGACTAAGCTCAGGCCCAGCTTGAACACGTTAAGCTTGAGAGCAACCAACTATGGGAGAAGTTAAAATTAATAGATATTATCACCCAAGCGATGATATCCATGCCACCCGAATAGACTTTCACCATCGCACACCTTACCCTTCGATCTTATGTGGGTGTGATAAAGTATATGTAACAATTCCCTAACACTATGACTATATACATTATTATTGTATAAAGAATGTGGAATCATATTATTATTTTTACTTTGTAAATAGTTTTTAAAGAAAAAATAGTATTTTAGTAAATATTAGACTAAGAAATCTACTAGTATGAATTAATGGTTTTTCCAATATTATTATTATTATATTAATATTTATTAGATATAAATTATCATATATTTTTCTGAATGCATTTGTACATTTTATTAAGGATTGAAAGTTGTTTTTTTAAGAACCCATGAATTTTTAATAAATGTCAGCTTATATTTAAAAATAAAAAATTCACATATTTATAAAATTATTTAGATAAAATGAATATTATTTTTGGATTCATGATGTTTAAATTATTCAAAGATAAATTTTTCATAATTTTCTAAGACAGTGGAATTTTTGGGTAAAAATTTGATACCGTTTAAATATACAATGTGTTTAATAGCATCATAATTTCCCAATAGTGATGTAATAAAATAATATAAAAATTATGTTTGGGCAATATATTTTTTACCATTAAAATAATGTCATTTTGGGTTTTTTTTTATTTTTTTTCCAACGTTTTAGTGGACCTTTCAATGCTTATAAATTATTTTTCCTTTATAAATTGTTTTCCTTGAGAGTGTGGATCACCTTCACATAAGAAACCATATTATTTTAGTATCTTCTCCCATTTTCATCATAATCTATTTTATTCCACACCTCATTGGAAAAAACCATTGTAAAAAACCATGGGATAGTTTAGGGTTCTGATTAGTTTATTGTGAGGTGTCCCAAACCTAAATAATAAAGAATTCCCTCTCTTTTCATATATTAACCACCCACGATCCCACTTACTCTTCACTAAAAGCCTTTGGATTTCGACCAACCCCTACCCTCTTCTCTATTGATTACTCACAAAGTGCCCCAAGCTCCCATGAAGCCACTCTCAAGCCTCTCCCTAGCCTTTGGTATCACACTTCCTAGTAAGGGATTTCTTCCTTTTTAATTTTTGTCAAATTTTCTTTAAGTTGTTATGCCCTTTTGTTTTCAACTAAAAATGTTGGGGTATTATTTCAAACAACCCACATACCACCCTATTTATTTTTGGATGATGGGAGACCCCTTTATCTCTCATTAATGTTCTCCAAGTCCACTGTTACCATGCCGAAATTCTGTGAGGGATTTCTCTCTCGTCTTTTACATCCAGGTAATTATTTGGTATCTATATTCCATTATGCTTGTTGGGACATGTATCTATATGACTCCCATACTATCCATTTCAGGTAAATTTTATGAGAAAAACCTTTCTCTCTCAGCAAACATTTTTTATGAGTACTTATTTCATGTTATTAGGCTCTCGAAATTGCACTACAATTTTCCAAGACAATTCCATTGTGTAGTGAATACCATAACCATTTATTTATCAAGGGTTTTCACCTTTATGCACATTTACTAATTTATTATAAATCATAATGTATGTATTCTTCAACCCTTTATCATGGAATAATTTAGGATGATTGATTCCATGTTGTATGATCTATGTGGACACTTATGCGTTAAATTAAATGTTTAAGAAAAGGTATGCCCTGATAGCACTTCAATGCATTGGGTAAAGTATAGTATCACGATACCTCATGTGCATTGATTTTTTACTCATGCTAATTCAATTGAAATGATGGTATAATCATGATTCATGTGAATTGAGGGTTTACTCATGCTCAATGTGAAATGATCCATGGCTCATGCTAATTCCATGTTAAGTGTTGTTGTCGAATTTCCATGTTATGATTATCATGATTTATCATGCCTTTAAGTTCATGATTCTCTTGTAATCCATTGATATTCCCATTTTCAATAATTTACTATATTCCTCATGTTATTCCATGTTCATTCCCTTACTGGGCTTTATAGCTCACCCAATTCTTATGCATGTCCTCAGGTTATCACATGAAATGCTATTTACGAGGGAATATAGTGGTCATGTAAAGAAGTTTCTCAATAAAAATGTTGTATTTCATGTTTTAACATGTTATGTAATGTTGATAAGCCCCAAAGACACTAGACCTCTCCATCATCCATGTTGTATCATGTGAAGGGTTTATGTATTAAATCATGTTTAAGTGTGTAATAAAAGTAGGGTCATCATAATATTCTAAGACCATGTTCCATTAATTGTTCTATAGTGGAACCCATAATTACATTATTTCTAGTGGTATAAATCATCCTGGCTATTTTATTTCTTCTCATTCAAATTCATGTAACTCTAGATATGATTTACAGTATTCTAATTCCATTTTCATAGGTTTTCCATCCATCATATTTCCTAGTTCCAGTGATATTGTTACATCATAAACATATTTATAATAATAATTATTGAATATTTTTTAGAAATCTCCCACAATGTCACTTTTTTTATAAGATTCTACACTCATTCATGTTAAGTTGTCACCAATCCATTTACAATGAATAAATTACCCCATATATTTTTTGTTCAGAGAACTAAAACCAATAAATATAGAATTATTTTTCTAGTAAATATATCTTTAATATGAAACCAATTTACCATTTGAAGGGTAAATTTTACTACAATGTGTAATATAATTTCACAAAGGGATTTTTTTCCCTCTATGTCAAACATTAGCCCACACTATTATTTTTTTATAAATATATAAGTATTTAAATCCCAGAATCCATTAGTCAATGATATTTTGCATTAAATTTAATAATATTTGTTCTATATTACAAGGACATAACTAAAATAGAAAAAATAAATGGTTCTTGATATAGTAAATTCATTAATGGGGATCATTAGATAATGATGATTCTCTACATTGACGGCCCTCATTTTACACAACCTCAGATGAATTTGGAGTTTTGAAAATGGGGAATAATTTCCATGTTTAAAGCTTAAATGGGGGATCAATATATAAGAAATATTTGATCCTAACCATTAATGTAACACCCCAGGTAAATAAAGAATATGAGATTTTCATATTTATCCATATTTGTGAAAAAAATATTAATATTACTTTAAATGGAATGCTATGCTCGATGGCGTACCCAATATGCAACAACACGTTTCTTTGAAATTTTACGTTGCACTCTAATAATAAAATAATATTATTTTAAATGGTAGTTAATGCCTAGCCGTAGTAATGGAAGGAATGAACAGAACTAACTAGAAAATGATTATATATGTTTGTCAAATATTTTTACTTTTTACAATAAATGTTAGAGGATTAATAATGCGAATGAATCCTATTTTAAGTGTATCCATTCTAATATTCTATAAAAGGTCGATTAATCGCCTTTTGATGGAGAACCTATTTTAAATCAACTTTTTGACAATTTTATGTGTTATATTTGACAAAATAAAATTCTTCTTTATAATCGGGACATCAAAATTTACTTGTTGTAAATTTTTGGTATTTTTCCGATAAAGTTCATTTTTTAATGATTAGTGTAAAATGTTGTATTTTAATTCAAAACCTATTTTTATTCTAATTTATTTATATGAATATATTATCTTTTTAATTGGTTTTAAAGTGAAATTAGAATATATTTTTACCATTAAATACAATAGTGGTCGTTGGAATTTATTTCACTTTGAAATCGGACTTAAACTAGTGTCAATCTTTTGATACTTATTGTTTCATAAAAACACGCTATTTGCTTTGACAGCGGGAATTAATTATTAAATTAATTAATGCAACTTATATGTTTGGAATTTTGTAAAATAGACTTCATTTTTGAATTTGTAATATCAAATATAGCTTAGGTTGAAGTTTTGGTATTTTTCTGAAAAACTTCAATTTTTGATGAATAGTGAAACCACTAAGTGGTACTTAAAAAACTGATTTTTCGTTTAAATGAAATTTTACCATCTCTGTGTTTTGAATTTCAAAAATACAACATAAATGGTTGTCATTAAGAAGTAAAATGTGGTTCAATGAGATTAAAATAATTTTTTCGTGAATAGTAACTTATTATGTTTTTAATCGCGATTAGAGGTAATTAGTGTAATTTAAGGTAAAAATAATGTTGTAATAATATGAAATGAACCTGACACATGTCCTACCCTTATTTGATGTGTCATGGCCAACCAATAAAATCCATGGGTCAACTTGGGGACCCCATGGAGCCACTTTAGTTGGAAAATGACATTAATACCTTTTTATTTAATGTTAAAGTAAAAATGACACAAACATGAGATGTTTTACTAAAACAATTTTTACATGGGGTTATAAAAGTCGTAGTTTTTACTATAAATATTCATTGGAAATCTAAAAATATTTCCTACATCATAGTATTTTTTTTATAATTTTTAGATGTAAAATAAATTAAATTATTTATGACATAATGATGATGCATCGATGACCTCATTATTTAACGATTTAAATAAAATGGAAATATAATGTAATATTTAATACCTAAAAATGTCAAAAACTAATTGGATGAGTGGATTTATAACCCTTATCACCTTATCCTCGAATTATATCAATGTGGGACCACTTAAATCCGAATATCATTTTAAAATAAAATGACTTTTCTTAACTTTCCAAGAGTGCCCCTCCTCTCCTCTTATAAAAGGCCCCCACCTCTACCTCCTTACTCACACTCACAAAGCCTTTGGCTCGGACAAACCCTGACCATTTTGTCTCTCCACTTCCCTCTCTTACTCTTTGAATCCTCACTTTGGGCAGAAGTCTTCCCAAGTATGCCTTCGAGCTCAAACCAAAGGGAGTTACTCGATTTTAAGGTAATGTTTTCACTTGAGTCCTTTTGTTTTATTTTTCTTCTCCAACCCCATAAAGTCTTTTTATTCATTTATTTTGTAACAACTCAAGTATCTTCAATATAATATTATGTTTTTATAAGAAGGATTCGAGCTACACTTACACACACCTTCGTCTAATGGTTGAAGAAGATATTGTTTCTTTGGTTGGCGTATTTCTGCCTCACGAAACGATGATTGTTCAACATTCTTCTAACACCTTCAAAGGTGGCCATTAAGATGACACTATATTTATTTATGATATATAATATGTTAATGTTTTACTTAAGCTTCTGTATTTTTCATTTATGGAATACCTTTATGGTTTCCATTATGGGTAAATGCGATATCTTCCTTTAAGGAAGTGCGGACTACCGCCCCTTCAAAGTGATTTGATTCGTTAATACCATATGTGGTACATATAAAGGATATATTTAATTATATTATATATGATACCATACTGGAATTAAAATACTATTATGCATCATTATGTTTTAATTCCATTAAATATGAAATAGAAATGGAAGTAGCGTTTATGCGTACGTACGGCTTACCGTCTCCATGAACGGTGCATTTCATTTCTTAACTCTAAATGTTATGTAATATTAAAAATGCATGAATATAATGGATATATATTATATATATTATATCTAAATCATGAATAAAATTCTGGATATAGTGGATATTTTACCACATGAACAACTTGTAATTATAAAGAGATTATTTTTTTGACTCAAGTACCAATGATCGTTAAAACGACCATTATTAACTTAAATAATAACATAGTGTTCATGACATGGTAATAAGAGATATAAAAGGAATAATGAACTTGAAAAAGGGTTCTTAAGGAGGTATAAATGAACTCAAGATTATTATTCTGGAGATTAAGGAACGATCGAGTCAAGTCCGACCCGAGGTAAGGGACCCTACCCCTCTCTTTCTTTTTAAGTACACTCTTTTATGTCATTCCTTTTAAAGCTCATCTTTCTTGTTATTGGGATGTTATTTTATATTACTCTTACTGTATTTTAATGTTCATGTTATGAGAGACCCTATTCTCTCTCATCAATCCATTTTGGACGTTTTAGGTGGCACCGTTAGGCTGCCGAATTTTTGTAAGGGATCATACTCCTCTCTTTCTTTTTTATGTACACTCTTTTATGTCATTCCTTTTAAAGATCATCTTTATTGTTATTGTGATGTTATTTTATATTACTCTTACTGTAATTTTTATGTTCATATGATGAGAGACCATATTCTCTCTCATCAATCCATTTTGGAAGTTTTGAGTGGCGTCGTTAGACTGCCGAATTTTCGTAAGAGATCTAACCTCTCTCTTTCTTTTTAAGTACTCTCCTTTATGTCACTTATTTTAATCTCCTATTTGTTATGTTTGGGGATGCTATTTTATATTCCTATTCCTATAATCTATATGTTAATATGATGAGATACCCTATTTGATCTCATCAATCCATTTTTGTGGCGCCGTTAGGCTGCCGAGTTTTTGTAAGGGATTTTTCATCTCACTCTTATTCCCGTGAGGTTTATGCTACATTTTCCACAATTTCCTTTGATTGGTGTATGTAATGCCCATTATTTTACTCATTGTGTAATATAATTTCATTTATGAGTATTTACATCAATGTTGTATTGTCCTTCCTTCACAGGGTGTATGTTTCGAAAGTTACCCAAGTCGGTAAGGGAACCTTTCACCCTCCTATTTTTAAAAGACTTCTTTTGTTATGTTTTTTAATTCACATACTATTATGTTGGGATATGTTCTTCTATATACTTATTGATGTAAAATTTATGTCCAAGTTATGAGATACCCTTTTTATCTCTCATCAACTCATTTTCTGAATTTTGAAGTGACGCCGTTAGGCTGTCGAATTTTACCAAGGGAACTTTTTAACCGAATTTCGATTTCTTTGGGTTCAACATGTAGTTATTGAATATGTAATCCTTTGAATATGTGTGAAAGAACATTTATTGTTTTACACTTAATATCCACTTATATTGGGTGTATTTATATTTGGAACACATAATTCTGAGATTGATTTCTCCTTCATTTAAGGATACCTTTTTATAATGGATTTCATCTCATTTTACATTTATTTTGAGACTTCATTGCTGTTATGCACAAATTCACTCTTATATGGTGTGTATACTGTCCTTTGATATATTATATCATGAATCCCTTTATTCTCATGATATTATAATGTCCAGATTAAATGTTATTCCGCTATTATTTGTATTCAAGAGTCTCTCATTTTGTTAAAAACTATTTAACAAAAATATCGTTTTAAATGTTTTAAAGATTTATTATTCTAAATATTTATCTTTAATGTCCATGTATTGAAAATGGTTTTCATTATTTATTTATATGGACAATAATGATTTAAAATTATAATTCCATTAATATCTTCAAAGTGGTATGGGAAACTTTGATTCAAAAATCTCTTTTAAATGGTTTTTGAAAATGGATTGATTAATTCAATATCTGGGCATTACTTATTGTGATTGAAAATGAAATTCTGTTATTGAAATGTTCATATTTTCAATATTTTAGGTGTAATGATGGTACTTGGACATTTTACGGGTGGTTACGTGATAAACCATATGACGGGTGGTGCCGTGAATACCAGGACGGGTGTTTACGTTATAACCTCCAATGCATTGGGTATGGAAGTCAGCCGTATTACTATTCCATTAAGTATGTGTGGAAGTCGGCCATATGGCTATTCTATTAAGTATTTGTGGAAGTCAACCATATGGTTATTCCACTTAAGTATGTTTATGTCCCAAGTTACCTTTATATGTTATGTGATTTTTTTATGGGTTTTATGGTAATCATTTGGTTACAAAAGGGTAAGTAATGATCTTTTATTCAGTTAAGAGTTTTTACTACGTCATAAAGGTGAAAAGTATTACTTTGATAACATATACATGGTTTACTTGTTGTTTTGATAAACTAACAGTTTTCATTCTTTGTGTATCCCTTACTGAGATCTTTATGCTCACCCCAAGTTTTTTGAAATGTTTTTCACAGGACCTAATGTGGAATAGGGTCAAGGATGGGATCAAGGGAAAGTCATGCTATATAAAACATGGAAGTAGACATGTTTCTTTTTATGAGTTTTTATTTTATGGAAACTTAGTAGAAGTTTGTACTTTTTATTCTTTTGAGGTGTAATAGTTATTTCCTAATTCTCTAAAACTCTAAACCTGAAAAGATCCTCGATGTGAATTATTCATTTAATTCAATATTAAGTAAGGTTTAAGGCTGGGGCCTTATAGTTGGTATCAAAGGGAGGTTCAGATAACATTAGAGGTTAGGGTATTCTTTAAAAATAAGTGACATTACCGTGTTGTCTAGGATTTTAGAAAGATTTATTGTTTTTAGATAAATTGAATGAGAAAGTATATCTTAGTGTTTATTTTCCTCATTAATACATGATGGTTTTGTTGATATACTCTCACTGACATTTCTGTTTTTAGTGAATGGATGGATCTAGAAGGCACCAAAGAGACAACAGGTTTGAAGGAAACTGTGGTGGTTCTCTGATTGAGATACTATATAAAAATGGGGGATTCAATGAGGAAACTCGTGGTTGTTCTAAACCAACTATCAAGGAGTCACGATCAACCACTTGAACCTTGGTATGATCTGTAATGCATCATGTACGAGATGGCCAATCGATGTGGATGTTCAGGTAATAATTATAAAGGTAAACATTAGAGTTTATATGATCCTTACTTTTGAGGTAATTATGGGTTATTATATGTTATGATGGAAAATAAAATGCAAGAGATAAACTTGAGGTTAAAATATGTTATGATCATTTTTGAAGATTTTATCTCGTTTTGGGGAATGTTTTAAAACTATATAGTTTTGGAAAAAGGACAACACGTAGACCGTGTGACAACCCGTCGCGTCGGACAAAGCTGTGGGAATCGAACCCACAACCAAAGTGCGACTGGTATTTATCGCCTACCACTGGACTACGTGAAGTCCCTGGTTATTTTGACTGATTCTTTTTAGTTATATGATTTTATGAATTAAGAGTAAGTTGATTTTGGGTTATTTATGAAAATGATTAACCTATCATGGAGGGTATGTGATTAGGTTAATTACTTGTCAATACGAGACTTTAAGAGTAATTGATGTTATTTGGATATAGGTGTTAATTTGTACCTTGGAAGACTATGCGACTAAATCCTTCAAATATTTGGGTTTCAATATTAGTTTAGTTTACTTTGAAGTATTTTATGGACAATTTGTTTATCGAAGAGTCCTCGTTGGACATTGGGTTTTGTTGGAAAAATTTTGAAGATTAGGCATAGATTTTCTTTTTAAAGAGTTATCCTTTTCTGGATTATCTGATCTTGTACTAACCTTTTTGGTTTTGGTTTTGGTTAAAGCCTAAAGACATGGGAAGTATATAGTTCTTTTTGGTGGATTTGGTGATTCTCTAGAAGTTGATTATAGTACTCTTAATGCAAACAAGTATTCCTAAATACTCGTCCTTTCGAAAAAAATATGAGTTTGATTAAGGAATATAGGAAAATTTGAAAGTCAACATGAAAGTGATTATGTTTCCTTACGAATAAATTCCTCAATAAAAAGTAACTTAAAACAAAAATGTTGTCTATTAACTTTTCCTACTGGGGAATCGAATACCGTTTAACCCATCACAAGTTTGTTATTTTTTTATGGTTAGCTTTCTCATAGACATGTTTACTATCACTCTCCCTCAAGAACATGACCCTTTTCTTTTTCTTCCATGTCCATGTTTTTCTACACAGAATCCTATTATGGGTTAACTCGGGTGACCTCTGTACTTCTCTCAATTTATTTTAAAGTGATTGTTTTACCGACTCTTGTTCCGATGTGGGACTTTCAAGGATGTTTCCGAGCCCAATTTTAAAATTGCGAGGACATAATTCCCAAAAGGGGGGAAGGATGTAACACCCCAGGTAAATAAAGAATATGACATTGTAACAACCCGAAATTTTGAATAAATCTAGTTTCCTAATTTTATGTGTTATTTTATTTTTATACTCAACAAAAATGTTTCATTTGATAACATGAGTATAATTAAAATGATACTGTTGGTTTTTGACTGTTATATGACCATTGGTCAATATGACCACTGGAAACTAAATGTTTTGATTATTATCTCTAAATACAAGTAATCTTGGTTAATTAATATAGAAAGAAGATTCGATGGCCTCACCCAGTAGTCTTGGACCAATCGAAGCCCATCTAACAGAACATGGGAATGAGGTAGCACCACTGGGCTTTGCTCTGGACCAAACCCAAGCTGAACTTCATCGTATAAAGCTAGAACGGGATTGCCTTCGCGAGAAGTTCAAACTGATAGAAATTACTACTCGTGCGGTGTTGGCCGAGCCTCCCTTGGATTCTCTCACCTTAGCACACCTTACACTTAGGTCATATGCTGGTGTGATAAGGGGCTATGTAAGGAGACCGTAACTGCCTTGTGTAATCCCTTGTTTTAAAAAAAAATTGGGATTTCTTCTTATGATGATGTTTATGAATTTTCAAATGACCGGATAAATATAGTATGCATATTTTTGATGAATTTCAGAAAAAGGATATTTTAAAAATGGTTGTGTAAAACTTAAATAATTAAAAATGTGTAATGATTTTCAAAAAATGGTCTTCTACAATTATGTTCAGTACGAGATTTAGAGTCTAATAAGATCAACTTAATTTTTGTTGAATAGTAAATTATGAATAGTGATTTTATGATTAGGATTAGTAATGTGTCCAAATGGATTAGTAATCTCACTTAAAGAAAGTATTAATATAATCTAGGCACCTTGATTAAGTAATGTGATTCAATAAAATGGTTAAATAACGGTTTCATAAATTATTATTCAAGTATTAGTTTTTTCGGGTGAATAGTGTTTTTAATTAAGAATTTAATTAAAAATATTTAGATAATTATTTTTATAAAACAGATTTCATTTTTGATCTCAGAGCACTGATATTATGCTATGGTAATTTTTGGGGTTTTTTCTGAAAAAAATGAATTTTCAGTGAATAGTGTTTTTATTTAAAAATTAAATTAAAAATATTTAGAAAATTATTTTTATAAAATGGATTTCATATTTGTCATCAGAGCTTTGATATTTGGTTAAGGTGAAATTTTGGGATTATTCTGAGAAAGTTGAATTTTCGATGAATAGTGAAAATACAGTTTTTAAGTTACGGGTGTTTAATGACATCGTTAAATGATGTATTAAGTATTTAATCAATATGTTCGAATTATGAATAGTGAGATAAGGTATGAGGTGTCTCAAGTGGCCAATACCATGGGAAAATACCATGGGCAAGCCCATGGTTTTGCCAAAACCAATAATGAGGTGTCCCTTTGCCATTAATGCCTTGTCCTCTCACTTTCCCTATAAATACCACGCCATCCTCTCATCCATTCGACTCCCCACTCTCCCCCAACGAAGTTATGGTCTCATTACCTCCCAAGGAGTCCTCCCATGGTGCCCCCAAGCCCTCAAGGTCCCAACCTTTGAGTTTTAAGAGTTATGTTTTAAGGTAAGGGATCCGACCTCTCTCTTTCATTTCAAGTAATCTCTTTTATGTCATTTCTTTTATGCTCCGTGTTCTTATGTTGGAGGATGTTCTTTTATACTCCTATTACTGCCCTTTTCATGTTCATATAATGAGAGATCCCCTATTTCTCTCATTATTTCGCTTTATGATGTTTTAATTGGCGCCGTTAAGCTGCCGAATTTTTTGTAACGGATTCTTTCTCCCTTCTCATTTTTCAAGATCTATTATCATGTAAAGTATTTCAAGTTACTTTTTATTATGTTGGGGTATGATCTATAAATTTATCATAATGATCTTTTATGATCATATGATGAGAGACCCCATTTGATCGCTTTAATTCAGTATTTTGAAGTTTTAAGTGGCACCATTAGGCTGCCGAATTTTTAAGTGGTTCTTCACCCTTCTCGTTTTGAAGTTCTACCTTCATGTCAATTCTTTCAAGTTCCTTTTTGTTATGTTGGGGTATGATCTCTATATCTATCATAATGGACTCTTATGTTCATATGATGAAAGACCCCATTTTATCTCTTCAATTCATTATTTTGATGTTTTAAGTGGCGCTGTTAGGCTGCCAAATTTTTAAGTGGTTCTTCACCCTTCTCATTTTGAAGTTCTACTTTCATGTCAATTCATTAAAGTTCCTTTTTTTATGTTGGGGTATGATATCAATATCTATCATACTTATCTTTTATGACCATATGATGAGAGAACCCATTTGATCTCTTCAATTTAGTATTTTGAAGTTTTAAGTGGCGCCGTTAGGCTGCCGAATTTTTAAGTGGTTCTTCACCCTTCTCGTTTTGAAGTTCTACTTTCATGTCAATTCTTTCAAGTTACTTTTTGTTATGTTGGGGTATGATCTATATATCTATCATACTGATAATTTATGACCATATGATGAGAGACCCCATTTTATCTCTTCAATTCAGTATTTTGATGTTTAAGTGGCGTAGTTAAGCTGCTCAATTTTTAAGTGGTCCTTGCACCTTTCTCCCTTTTCAAAGTTCTAATTCCTTTTCAAGTCTTTCAAGTTCCTTTTTATTATGTTGGGGTTTGATCTCTATATCTATCATACTTATCTTTTATTTTCATATTATGAGAGACCCTATTTGATCTCATCAATTCATTTTTGGTTGATGTTTATGTAACGCCGTTAGGCTGCCAAATTTTCATAAGAGAAATCTTATTCTTGTCTTCATTTCATGTTCTTCATTTCATATGGTATATTTTCAAATTTCATTACCATGTTCTTAAATCCCTTATATTCTTTCCCTCTACTATTTTATGGGTCATTTATGAATGTTTGACCCCTGTCCCCTCTCTTTTCAATGTTTTCTAAAAACCTTGTAACATAGCCGTTATGCTGCAGAATTTTCATCTCAAAATGCCTCTCTCTTTTCTCAAAATTATTTTATGTTATAAATTGAATACTCAAATAGATTATTTCTACATGGGTATTCACATATATACCAAAACGTTCTATTTTAAATTCTGGGATTTACATACACGAAACCCGCTTTCCCTTTTCGTGGGTTTAAAGTGACGTAAAGATCATGTCTTTAAAGCAGTTTTTAAAACATTATGATTATGAAATGAAACCCATTTATTTTATGATATATGGGTTATTTATGAAATGTTTGATGATGATATATGTGGCTCACATGATAATAAAGGCAAATTTAAGGGTGCGCCCTGATAGCGCTCCAATGCATTGGGTAATGATGTAACCACTAGAGATTGCAATTCTCACGATACCTTGGTGAATAACCTTGGTAATTTTCAAATGACACCTTGGGGATGGAACTTGGTGATATGTTCATGATTTTATATGTTAAATGATGTAGCCACATTTTCAAGTTATGAAAAACGTTATTTTTATTAGGATTTGCCTCCTTATTTCATTCTCATGCCTTAAAGTTCTTTTTCATGACCTTATTGAAGTATCTCAAGTTCAAATGTAAAATGTTTCTCTTGTCACTACTGGAAATTGGGCCTATACCCACGGTTTTTCAGAAAACTGTGGGTATAGGTCCCCCCTATACCCACGGTTTTCCAGAACCGTGGGTATAGGTATAGTATGGGAACCTATACCCACGGTTTTGGAAAACCGTGGGTATAGGCATTGCTTTGGAAACCTATACCTACGGTTTTTAAAAACCGTGGGTATAGGGGGTATTTTTTTCATAGACCTATACCCACGGTTTTGAAAACCGTGGGTATAGGTTTCCCGCGTTATTGCGGGTGGAGGGAATGGGAAAAAAATTGCGCCGGATGAAATAAATTTTACGTGGGAACAATGTTGTAAATAATTTAATTACACATATACTGGTATTAACGAACATAAATTCGCTAGGTGTGTCGGTTTAGTTAGTCTTTCAGTTCTGGAAAGTGCGGTGTTCGAAACTCGACAGGATGTAATTTTAAATATATCAACAATATTAATATAAGTATGACACTGTATATTTAAATTAACAAAATCGGTCTAGCTTAGTTGGTTCGCCGCGGTATTCTCTCCTTCCCGGTCCCGTGTTCGAAACCCGGCGGTTCCTTTTTTTTAATAACCGCCTTAGTATTAATATATTAAAATAGAATAATCATTATATACATATAAATATAACAGCTCGGTTGGTCCGCTGGTCAGGTGCTTCGCGTAGGTGTTCTGCATGGCGCGGGTTCGAAACCTGCTGAGCGTTTATTTTGAATATAAATTTTTCCCACGGTTTTCAAACCGTGGGAAAACCCCATGCCACGCTATACAGTAGCGGTTTCATGTGTGAACCACCTATACCCACGGTTCTACCAAACCTTGGGTATAGGTCAAGACCCCTATCCCGACGCCATTCCAGCCCACGGTTCCCAAAACCGTGGGTATAGCCTATACCCACGGTTTTGGGGGCTATACCCACGGTTTTGAACCGTGGGTATAGGTCGTTTTTCCAGTAGTGTGTGTTTCCTTACTGGGCTTTTTCTCACCCATTCTTTTGATGTATGCTCCCAGGTTATGTGATGCAGTAATAAACCTAGGTTGAACATGCGGAGAAGACTTTCAAGTTTTTTAGAAGAATGTTTTATGTTTTCATGTTTAAAGTTCCTAGTTTCCAAGACACTAAACCTTAAAGATCCTCGGTTTTGTAAAATGTAATGAATGTATATGTGATAAAGAGGCGGGATGCTATAGTTGGTATCAAAGGATGGTTTAGTTATTTGTGGAAATTAAGATATAAAAAATCTAGGAAGAACCCTATAGAAAAGTTTAAATATAGGAAATCTTCCTGGTATTTTGGTGAGTATTGAGTAAGGGGTTTCAATGAAAATACATCCCTATCTGGATACGAGCATGTAGAGGTGGCTCTGGCACAGATGTACATAGGGGTAAAACCTGAAAACACCGCTTTGAGCTAGACTCGAACGGGAACTGGTACACGACAACGGGCCTTGCTGCACTCTTGGTTACGACACTCCCGGGGGATATGCTTTGGTAAATTCATAAGCTTAGTATGAACCATTATTAAAGGAACAAGGATAAAAAAAATAAAGATTCACATAAGAATATCTGATCATTGATAACCAAGATTGGAACCTAGGGGATCACAAGTTAGGATATACTTTTATTCTACACGTTTATCCTTTTATGATTAAAGTTTCCTTTTCATTATTATTAGCTAAGTAAATAAGCCCCTAATTATAGTTTCTTTTCTTAGTTAATGGCGTGAAATGGAAGAACATTTCCCAAAAACCAATGTGATAGGAAATGCGACGATTGTTGTATTAATATGACATAGGTGATTAGGGGATTAAAAGATGATTATTATTTTGGAATACATTCACTATTTTAGGGACCCTATGTGATCGATCTAAATAGATTACTACAGTATTTTCATTTAGGAGTAAGTTTGACTTATATTTTGAAGAATCGATGAATTTATGGTGGACTTATAGTAATTTAGGTTACTTATGGGAATGATTAACCTATCTTGGGTAAAATATGTTTAGTTTAGATAATTTTGTTATAAGATGTTAGGAGTGGTTGATGTTGTTTGGAGATGAACAATGAAGTTTATTTTGGAAGACTATGTCATCAAATCCTTCTTGTATTTGGGTTTCAATCTTAGTTTGGTTTATTTTGAGGAATTTTATGGACCGTTATTTATGGGATGGTCTATGATGAACTTTTGGTATTACCATGGAACATTGAATATTTAAAATTAGTTTCCATTCCTATGGGATTCTTCCTTTTTGAAGAGTTGTTTAACCTTACCCTTTCTATTTTTGGGATAATGTTTAAAGATAGAAGAAATAGATAGTTAATCTTTTGTGGATTATGTGATTCTTGAGAAGATGATTCTTGTGTTTTGATGATACCAAGTAGTTTTGAATGCTCATCGTTTGGGAGAAAAGAGTAGTTTTGGTAGAAACTTATTAAAGGGTGAAACTCTACATGAAGGTAGATATATTTCCTTATGTTTTTGTTCTATGTTGTAAATGAATTCCTCAAAATTATCAAAAGGAACGTAAAACAAAAACGTTGTTGGTTTACGTTTCCTACTAGGTAATCAAAGATCGTTTACACACATCATAAGTTTTGGATTTTCTTATGGTTAACTTTCTCCTAATCATGTTCTTTGTCACTCTCCCTCAGAACTTGACCCTTTTTTTCTCCTCCATGTCCATGTTTTCCTACATGGAATCCTTGTGTGGGCTAACTCGAGTGACCTTCGTACATCCCTTTCTTTCTTTTAAAGTAATAGTTTTACTGACTCCTTTTCCGATGTGGGACTTTCAATGAAATTTCAAAACCTAATTTTAAAAAAATTGCAAGGACACAATTTCTTAAGGGGGGAAGATTGTAACAACCCGAAATTTTGAATAAATCTTGTTTCCTAATTTTATGTGTTATTTTATTTTTATACTCAACAAAAATGTTTCATTTGATAACATGAGTATAATTAAAATGATACTGTTGGTTTTTAAGTGGTGCCGTTAGGCTGCCGAATTTTTAAGTGGTTCTTCACCCTTCTCGTTTTGATGTTCTACTTTAATGTCAATTCATTCAAGTTACTTTTTGTTATGTTGGGGTATGATCTCTATATCTATAATACTGATAATTTATGACCATATGATGAGAGACCCCATTTGATCTCTTCAATTCAGTATTTTGAAGTTTAAGTGGCGTAGTTAAGCTGCTCAATTTTTAAGTGGTCCTTGCACCTTTCTCCCTTTTCAAAGTTCTAATTCCTTGTCAAGTCTTTCACGTTCCTTTTTATTATGTTGTAGTATGATCTCTATATCTATAATACTGATCTTTTATGTTCATATTATGAGAGACCCTATTTGATCTCATCAATTCATTTTTGGTTGATGTTTATGTAACGCCGTTAGGCTGCCAAATTTTCATAAGAGAAATCTTATTCTTGTCTTCATTTCATGTTCTTCATTTCATATGGTATATTTTCAAATTCCATTACCATGTTCTTAAATCCCTTATATTCTATCCCTCTACTATTTTATGGGTCATTTATGAATGTTTGACCCATGTCCCCTCTCTTTTCAATGTTTTCTAAAAACCTTGTAACATAGCCGTTATGCTGCAGAATTTTCATCTCAAAATGCCTCTCTCTTTTCTCAAAATTATTTTATGTTATAAATTGAATACTCAAATAGCTTATTTCTACATGGGTATTCACATATATACCAAAACTTTCTATTTTAAATTCTGGGATTTACATACATGAAACCCGTTTTCCCTTTTCGTGGGTTTAAAGTGACGTAAAATCATGTCTTTAAAGCAGTTTTTAAAACATTATGATTATGAAATGAAACCCATTTATTTTATGATATATGGGTTATTTATGAAATGAATGATGATGATATATGTGGCTCACATGATAATAAAGGCAAATTTAAGGGTGCTCCCTGATAGCGCTCCAATGCATTGGGTAATGATGTAACCACTAGAGATTGTAATTCTCACGATACCTTGGTGAATAACCTTGGTAATTTTCAAATGACACCTTGGGGATGGAACTTGGTGATATGTTCATGATTTTATATGTTAAATGATGTAGCCACATTTTCAAGTTATGAAAAACGTTATTTTTATTAGGATTTGCCTCCTTATTTCATTCTCATTCCTTAAAGTTCTTTTTCATGACCTTATTGAAGTATCTCATGTTCACATGTAAAATGTTTCTCTTGTTTTCCTTACTGGGCTTTTTCTCACCCTTTCTTTTGATGTATGCTCCCAGGTTATGTGATGCAATAATGAACCTAGGATGAACATGAGGAGAAGCCTTTCAAGTGTTTTAGAAGAACGTTTTATGTTTTCATGTTTAAAGTTCCTGGTTTCCAAGACACTAAACCTTAAAGATCCTCGGTTTTGTAAAATGTAATGAAAGTTTATGTGATAAAGAGGCGGGGTGATATAGACATTTTCATATTTATCCATATTTGTGAATAAAATATTAATATTACTTTAAAGGGAATGTTATGCTCGATGGCGTACCCAATATGCAACAAAAATTTCATTGAAATTTTACGTTGCACTCTAATAATAAAATAATATTATTTTAAATGGTAGTTAACGCCTAGCCGTAGTAATGGCGGGAATGAACAGAACTAACTAAAAAATGATTATATATGTTTGTCAAATATTTTTACTTTTTACAATAAATGTTAGAGGATTAAAATTGCGAATGAATCCTATTTTAAGCGTAAACATTCTAATATTCTTTAAAAGGTCGATTAATCGCCTTTTGATGGAGAACCTCTTTTAAATCCACTTTTTGACAATTTTATGTGTTATATTTGACAATATAAAATTCTTCTTTAGAATAGGGACATCAAAATTTACTTTGTGTAAATTTTTCGTATATTTTCGATAAAGTTCATTTTTTTATGAATAGTGTAAAATGTTGTATTTTAATTCAAAACCACTTTTTAATCTAATTTATTTATATGATTATATTATCTTTTGAATTGGTTTTAAAGTGAAATTAGAATATATTTTTACCCTTAAATTCAATAGAGGTCTTTGGAATTAATTTCACTGTGAAATCGGACTTAAACTAGTGTCAATCTTTTGATACTTATTGTTTCATAAAAACACGCTATTTAATCTGACAGTGGAAATTAATTATTAAATTAATTAATGAAACTTATATGTTTGGAACTTTGTAAAATGGACTTCATTTTTGATTTCGGAATATCAAATATAGCTTAGGGTGAAGTTTTGGTATTTTTCTAAAAAACTTCAATTTTTTATGAATAGTGAAACCACTAAGTTGTACATAAAAAACTGATTTTTCGTTTAAATGAAATTTTACCACCTCTGTGTTTTGAATTTCAAAAATCCGACATACATGGTTGTCATTAAGATATAAAATGTGGTTCAATGAGATTAAAATAATTTTTTGATGAATAGTAATTTAGTAAGTTTTTAATCGCGATTAGAGGTAATTAGTGTAATTTAAGGTAAAAATAATATTGTAATAATATGAAATGAACTTGACACATGTCTTACCATTATTGGATGTGTCATGGAAGACCAAGAAAATCCATGGGTCAACATGCGGACCCCATGGAGCCACTTTAGTTGGAAAATGATATTAATACCTTTTTATTTAATGTTAAAGTAAAAATGACACAAACATGAAATGTTTTACTAAAACAATTTTTACATGGGGTTATCCAAGTCATATTTTTTACTTTAAATAGTCATTGGAAAGATAAAGATATTTCCTACATCATAGTATTTTTTTTATAATTTTTAGACGTTAAATAAATTAAATTATTTATGACATAATGATGATGCAATGATGACCTCATTATTTAACGATTTAAATAAAATGGAAAGATAATGTAATATCTAAGACCTACACATGTAGAAAACTTATTGGATGAGTGGATTTCTAACCCTTATCACCTTATCCTCGAATTATATCAATGTGGGACCTCTTAAATCCGAATATCATTTTAAAATAAAATGACTTTTCTTTACTTTCCAAGAGTGCCCCTCCTCTCCTCTTATAAAAGGCCCCCACCTCTACCTCCTTACCCACACTCCCAAAGCCTTTGGCTCGGCCAACCCCTGCCCTTTTTGTCTCTTAACTTCCCTCTATTACTCCTTGAAGCATCACTTTGGGAAGAAGTCTTCCCAAGGATGCCTTTGAGCGCAAACCAAAGGTAGTTACCCGATTTTAAGGTAATGTCTTCACTTGAGTCCTTTTGTTTTATTTTTTTTCTCCAACCCCCTAACCTCTTTTTATTCATTTATTTTCTAACAACTCCAGTATCTTAAATATAATAGTATGTTGTTATAAGAAGGATTCTAGCTACACTTACACACACCTTCATCTAATGGTTGAAGAACATATTGTTTCTGTGGTTGGCGAATTTCTGTCTCCCGAAACGATGATTGTTCAACATTCTTCTAACACCTTCAAAGGTGGAAATTAAGATGACACTATATTTATATATGATATATGATATGTTTATGTTTTACTTAAGCTTCTGTATTTTTCATTTATTTCATACCTTTATGGTTTCCATTATGGGTAAATGCGATATCTTCATTTAAGGATGTGCGGACTACCGCCCCCTCAAAGTGATTTGATTCGTTAATACCACATGTGGTACGTATAAAGGATATATTTAATGATATTATATATTATAACATACTGGAATTAAAAGACTATTATGTATCATTATGTTTTAATTCTATTAAATATGAAATAGAAATGGAAGTAGTGTTCATGCGTATGTACGGCTTACCGTCTCCATGAACGGTGCATTTCATTTCTTAACTCTAATTGTTATGTAATATTATAAATGCATGAATATACTTGATATATATGATATATATTATATCTAAATCATGAATACAATTCTGGATATAGTGGATATTTTACCACATGAACAACTTGTAATTTTAAAGAGTTTATTTTTTTGACTCAAGTACCAATGATCGTTAAAACAGCCATTATTAACTTAAATGATAACATAGTGTTCATGACAAGGTAATAAGTGATATAAAAGGAATAATGAACTTGAAAAAGGGTTCTTAAGGAAGTAGAAAATGAACTCATGTTTGTTAATAAGGATATTAAAGAACGATCGAGTCAAGTCGGACCAGAGGTAAGGGACCCTACCCCTCTCTTTCTTTTTAAGTACACTATTTTATGTCATTCCTTTTAAATCTCATCTTTCTTGTTATTGGGATGTTCTTTTATATTACTCTTACTGTAATTTTCATGTTAATGTGATGAGATACCCTATTCTCTCTCATGAATCCATTTTGGAAGTTTTGAGTGGCGCCGTTAGGCTGCCGAATTTTCGTAAGGGATCCTACTCCTCTCTTTCTTTTTAAGTACACTCTTTTATGTCATTCCTTTTAAAGATCATATTTCTTGCATTTGGGATGTTATTTAATATTAATCTTACTTTAATTTTTATTTTCATATGATGAGAGACCCTATTCTCTCTCATCAATCCATTTTGGATGTTTTGAGTGGCGCCGTTAGGCTGCCGAATTTTCTTAAGAGATCTAACCTCTCTCTTTCTTTTTAAGTACTCTCCTTTATGTCACTTCTTTTAAGCTCCTCTTTGTTATGTTTGGGGATGTACTTTTATATTACACTTCCTGTAATATTTAATTTAATATGATGAGAGACCCTATTTGATCTCATCAATCCATTTTTGTGGCGTCGTTAGGCTGCCGAGTTTTCGTAAGGGATTTTTCATCTCACTCTTATTCCCGTGAGTTTTATGCTACATTTGCCACAATTTCCTTTGAGTGGTGTATGTAATTCACATTATTTTACTCATTGTGTAATATACATTCATTTATGAGTATTTACATCAATGTTGTGTTGTCCTTCCTTCACAGGGTGTATGTTTCAAAAGTTACCCAAGTCGGTAAGGGAACCTTTCACCCTCCTCTTTTTAAAAGTCTTCTTTTGTTATGTATTTTAATTCACATACTATTATGTTGGGATATGTTCTTCTATATCTTTATTGATGTAAATTTTATGTCCAAGTTATGAGATACCCTTTTTATCTCTCATCAACTCATTTTCTGAATTTTGACGTGACGCCGTTAAGCTGTCGAATTTTACCAAGGGAACTTTTTAACCCAATTTTGATTTCATTGGGTTCAACATGTAATTATTGAATATGTCATCCTTTGAATATGTGTGAATGACCTTTTATTGTTTTACACTTAATATTCACTTATATTGGGTGTATTTATATTTGTCACACATAATTATGAGATTGATTTCTCCTTAATTTAAGGATACCTTCTTTATAATGGATTTCATCTCATTTTACATTTCTTTTGAGACTTCATTGTTGTTCTGAACCAATTCACTCTTATATGGTGTTTATACTGTCCTTTGATATATTATATCATGAATCCCTTTATTCTCATGATATTATAAAGTTCAGATTAAATGTTATTCCGATATTATTTGTATTCAAGAGTCTCTCATTTTGTTATAAACTATTTAACAAAAATATCATTTTAAATGTTTTAAAGATTTATTATTCTAAATATTTATCTTTAATGTCCATGTTTTAAAAATGGTTTTCATTATTTATTTATATGGACATTAATGTTTTAAAATTATAATTCCATTTAAAGCTTCAAAGTGGTATGGGACACTTTGATTCAAAAATCTCTTTTAAATAGTTTTTGAAAATGGATTGATTAATTCAATATCTGGGAATTACTTATTATGATTGAAAATGAAATGTTGTTATTGAAATGTTTATATTTTAAATATTTTATGTTAAATGATGGTACTTGGACATTTTACGGGTGGTTACATCATAAACCATATGACGGGTGGTGCCATGAATACCAGGACGGGTGGTTAAGTTATAACCTCCAATGCATTGGGTATGGAAGTCAGCCGTATGGCTATTCCATTAAGTATGTGTGGAAGTCGGCCTTATGGATATTCCATTAAGTATGTGTGGATGTCGACCGTATGGTTATTCCACTTAAGTATGTTTATGTCCCAAGTTAACTTTATATGTTATGTGATCTTTTTATGGGTTTTATGGTAATCTTTTGGTTACAAAAGGTTAAGTAATGATCTTTTATTCAGTGAAGAGTTTTTACTACATTATAAGGGTGAAAAGTATTACTTTTATAAAGTATACATGGTTTACTTGTTGTTTTGATAAACTAATAGTGTTCATTCTTTGTGTATCCCTTACTGAGCTCTTTATACTCACCCCAAGGTTTTTGATATGTTTTTCACAGGACCTAATGTGGAATAGGGTCAAGGATGGGATTAAGGGAAAGTCATGATATATAAAACTAGGAAGTAGACATGTTTCTTTTTATGAGTTTTTATTTTATGGAAACTTAGTAGAAGTTTCTACTTTGTAATCTTTTGAGATGTAATAGTTATTTCCTAATTCTCTAAAACTCTAAACCTGAAAAGATCCTCGATGTGAATTATTCATTTAATTCAATATTAAGTAAGGATTAAGGCTGGGGCCTTATAATTAATTCCAATCAATTCATGACATTAAAAAAATGGATATAAAATTAATAATATAGAATGTATAGGGACCACTATATCGATTAAGAAAAACTTATGATACATTCTCTAGGTAAACTACTCTTGAAAATTTTTTGGTCTTCCTATTATTCATTAGATATTTATTTTTGTGGCCTATGGGGAACTCATGAGGATATAATTCTAGAATATTTATTCCCTATTAAAATGTTAATATCTTATGAAAAAACCCTTCATAATTTCTAATAGTATGATTCAATCACCTATTCAAATAGAATGTAAAAAATCCTAGCTTATTTTCATGTTACACATGACCTATATCCAAGCTACCTATTTTCATACATGAAAACTAGAGTAGTGGTAAAAACCAATAAATTATAAATTATATTTGGTTCGAGAATATTTTTTTCTTATTATATACTACTATGCACATATAAAATAAGGTGTTACAAGATTTTTTTTGAAAATTCCAATACATTAGCCATCTATGAAACTAATTAAAATTTCAAAAATTACAACTAGAAACAAATATAAAATATACTAACAAAAATAAGAAATTATAGATCATCACATTTAAGTGGAATAATATAACAAAATAAATATGTTTTATATAGAAAACAAAATCTTAATAAACTAATAAAAATCTTATAAAAATGAAAAAATAACTATTATAAATTTTGTAACGAATTTTCAAGGGAATGAATGAAGTTGTATTTACATTGTATAATGGGAAATATGATTGTTGAGATTCGACCAAAATATGACCATTGGTCAACATAAACATTGGTTTTTATAACATTGGTTGATAATTTCATCATTATTATTAGTGTTTGTAAGTAGTGATATTCCCATGTTCCTCAACCCAGTTGGTGAAGACTCGGAAAGTGCATCAATGAGTCCCATGATCAAATCGAGGTGGAGACATATTTCTAGGTTAGTATAGTAGTAATGTAGTAGTACTATTGTAGGTACTATTCAACACTTTATATTTTAGAACATTTCATTTTATTGGGCTTTCGGGGTGTTGGATTCATCCTCATGTATTTTGAGGCCGTATGGCCACCACATGCCTTTAGGCTAGTAATTCTTTCTGGCTACCTCCATGCATTCTGGATGCCTCATGGACCTCGTGTCACCTCAAGGACTTTGAGGCACCTCCAGGACAACATGCTCTCTCAAGGCCATTGGTCCACATGAAATTATGTTTAAATGGGACATTCAGACTCTACTAGGAGAGGGCTCCAGACATGGATTCATAGAAAGTTTCATTAACTAGAGGAGAGCTAATAGATTTTGAATAATAAGAGGGTATAAAAATAAACCTTGGGACTAGCTTGTGCATGCACATGAATTATATCTAAACAACCTTGAAAATGTGGAGAGATAACAGCATCATGTAGATGTTCGGGAAGGAGAAATTCCAAGTAGTTATAATCATCATTATTTTTTCATAACAATCAGTTAATGTAATGTAACAAATCATATAGTCCATGTTAGGGTTCCCCTTCAACCTTTATAAATATTAATATTAAAATTGAATAAAAATTGATAGGCTTATGTCCATTCAGGGCTATAAGTAGTGATAAAAAGAGTAGCATATACAGAAATGAGAATTGATTTCCTCAACTAGTGGAGTAACTCCATTTGAAGCCTATCAGTCTGAACATGGGATTGAGGTTTACTCACTGGGTATCACCTATGATAAATCTGATTACATGAATCAAAATGGTAATCATGAATAAAATCACCTAGATAAAATATCAAGATATTGGATACTACCACACATTTGATGTTTGCTGAGGCACCCTATGAAACAACCACCACAACACACCATACCCATAGTGAACATGGTAGGGTAGTAAGGGGTTTCATGTCCAGACCATAGTTACAAAATTTGTGAATTAATTTTTATTAATAAAATTATAATTCCACCAATTCATTTCAAAAATAGTTTCACATAAAAAATTCATTTTTAATTAAGATGAATTCGATAATTTTTTTTATTCTAATAGAAAATAATATTATTTTTCTAGAAAATATATACAATTTTAGTATTAATCCAAGCTATTGTGAATAATATTTTATAAATAAATTTTTTAAATAATAATTATTTGAATAAAAAAATGATAAAATGATTTTATAATGGGTGATGGTATTTTATAATTGTTTCTGAAATTAAGAAATGCCTAAAAAATTGGTATTTTTTTAAAAAAAATTCGATATTTTTACATTAAAAATAAAATTCACCTATATAAGGAATTATTATTTGAAAATAACCTTCATTTTTTAACTAAAAATGTCTAAATTAGGTTTGGACTAATTTATGAGTATTTTTTATAATACAATATTTATTCATGGATAGTAAAAAATATTATTGTAGGGTTTCAGAATAGTTTTTTACATCATATTTATATCATAATGATTTATTATTTAATGAAGCAAATTCCAGGACATAAAATATTATATTTTATCAATATTATGTATTTTAATAGATTTTCATAAATGCCCAAAACTATAAGTTTCATTCCAAAGTATAAAACTGTAAATTTGATATATAAAATAATTACTATGTTGAATATTTAATTTTTTATTTCCAAAAGAAGTTTAAAAATGGTGCTCAGTTCAGGTGAATATAAATTTCATAAAATGTAACCCGAAAGTCCAAAAACATGTTCCCAAATTAGGGTTATGCCAAAGGATTTTCAGTTTCCATAACCTTGTTTTAGAGGACCAATATGTGAATGTTATTAAACAAATCCTCCAATTATTAAATAATTAATCACCCATTTCACTATTTCCCTAAACAACACATCCATCCTACACTAATTAATAGTGATTTTTCCTCCCACTGAGTCCCCCACAATGTGTCTTCATGCCCTCAAGGGTTCATTCTCATGTTTTATGAACAACTCTACAATGTAAGGTAAATATGCCTTTTCATTTAATGTGGTATATATTAGAATTTCAAAAATAAGATCATTTTCACAATTTCATTTGTACCATTAATTTAATAATATTATTTTACGATTGATATGCACTTTTCCACTGTCATTTTACCCTTTTCAAAAACAATGGTTTATACCCATCATGATACAGATTTTTTCAAAATTTCATTCTTTTACAAGATAAATTATATTATCCTTTTATATTTGAATACACAAAATAATTTCATTTGCAATAGTTATTCAATGATATATAATAATTATCCATTAATTTATATATTTATATATATTAACCCTGTATTTTGTTTTGTGGGATTAAAATGATCTAACGATCAGTCTTTCATAAATTTCATATTCAATGATATTGATACAAAACCCAGTATTTATTGCCTCTAATTTATTAATTAAATAATTAAAAATAATCATTTTTAATCACATGAAATTATTAAATTTGTAGGGAACACCATAATAGTTCTCCAATGAATTTGGTAAATAATTTAATCACAAGAGATTACATGTTTTCTCACACCATTGCCTATATCCGAGGTAATTTTAATTTTTTAATCCTTTGTGCGAAACCATAGTGATATTCTTATGAATGTCTCATTAAAATTTTGTATCCACATTTCCATGTGATGATTAAGTTTCATATTATTATGACATGACTTTTTATTATTCATTATTATTTGTATTGATGTTCTTTTGGATATGTCTGATGATAACGTGATATATGTCCCTCTTTCTCATTTCCTTAATGGGACTCATGCTTCACTGATCCCATTATTGTATTTTCCTAGGTTTTGAGAGATAGAAAATGTATCATAGGGTGAACCAAAGAATTATTCATCAAGTAGACATTGAATAATTTTTATTTTCTTTATGTCGTATGTACATTATATCCATGAAACTAAACATGAAACATTCAACTATTTTTCAATTTAATTAATGGTTATTTAATAAAAATTCATCAATCCATAGTTTGTTTATAATTATTGTTTAGTTATTTTATAAGGATAGGGCTTGAAATATTTAGTATAATCCTTGGGAGAAGTTTAAATATTGGTAAACATCCTAGTATTTTGGTGAATAATTATGTAAGTGGGTTCTCCTGAAAATAAATCCCTATATAGATAGGAACATGTGGATGTGGTTCTGAAAAATAGCATGAAGGGGTAATACGGAAAAACACCTCTAGGTGCTAGAGTCGAACATGAAATGGTTTACACCAACCTTCCTTACAAACCACTTGGTTTGACAATACCGGGGGATATGTTTTATTATCAAAATATTTTTATGATCAATTATGAAAGATAAATAATAAATGTTATTTTAATAAGATAGATTAATAGAATATATATAAAAGAATTATTAATACTTAATACCCATTTAAAATAATATGATTGATATAAATAACCCGATTCTCAGAATTGTTTTTTTCTTTTTGAAAAATTTCAGGAAATATGATGAACCATGAAAATTATGGGTGCAATAGATAATGCACCAATCACGTTATGATGGAATCAGGACTAAAAAAATCATGAGGATGATGTATCAACTAATTCATGTCATGAAAAATAACATGAATCATGTTGACATACCTCGTTCACTTTGAAGGGTACTACTTAAAATTGAGTCCTTATTGCATCAATGTCCACCTTTTAGTGGATATACTGACTTGTTTAGTGTTGAACAATTGGAAATCCCTATAAAAAAGATCATTTTTGTAATTAGTTTTTTTTTTTGAGAAATATAATTTCTCCCTAGAAGTATACCACATACAAGGATTATTATATCAGTGATGGGCACTAATTTAAAACCAAGATCAAAGAATGAATATTGATGCTATGGAGTGGTAAAGTATTGATTAGCCACTGTAAGAGGATAATATTCATTGCTAATATATGTAGTTTTCATGTGCCTTGCTATTCATAAATACCATTTTAGTGCATTTTACATTTTGAACACTCATTCTCATCATTTGTGCACTTCATGCCTAATGTGCACCAATTTAGGCCCAATGTCTCATCTGATTTTAAAGAATGTAACTATACATGTTTTAATTTGATATTCACTTAATTATGAACATTTTGTATTCAGGGATCAATGGATTATTAATAAAGTATGAGGGAGATATTTGGCGATTAAAGGAAACAATTCTGGAGAAGGCAGATTGTATATCATCCCACTGATCGGACTATGGGGACCACAATACAGGCCCAATGAAGCCCAAAATTTATGGAAGGATATAAGACATATATTGTAACAAATCATTCTTATGGAGATAGTGCTAATTCGTCCTCAATGGTGGTGATCAAGGCGGCCCAAGTTGAAGATTTAATTTTGGGCCAGAGTCTGCGGCCCAGAAAAACAGCCCACCATTTCAATCATATCCCCCGAACCACAAATTATTTTGGGCTGAAATTGTACAGTCTGTTAGGGGACATCCGGGGATTCATTTAAGTCTTCTAGGGACCACTCCAATTCGGCCTTCTAGAAGGTCCTTTGGGCGCGTCTTTCCGGTGGATGCAAGCTGGCTGCAACTTCGGGGCAAGAAGTGGAAAAGTCTCTCATCATTAATGTTCCACCCACCTTTTCCCAACATAATTAATTCAAAGCACATGGGATGTTGGGAGCTCGGCCAAGGCTTAATGTTTTCCTATTTAAGGCAGTAGTGGTGATGGATTTGGGGAGGTTGGATGCTTTCTTTTCATTGTAATGTTATTATGCCAATTTGCCTTTGTAATGTTCTTCCTTCTCATGTAAGTTGTTCGAATCACCTTAGTCTTCAATAAAAGTTCTTCCTCTTCTCTTGTTCTGTTCTTATCCTTATCACCTTGATACCGTTGCCTCAAGGTGTGAATTTATTCACACCAAACCTTGTGATTTTGTTCACACAACGGTGGAGTGATTGTTATTTTTGTTATTTTTACTTCTTCAATTCCACCCTCATAAGTCTACTTTCCGCTTCCGTTGAGAACTTGTAATCAATGGAGGGCTAGCTCTTTTATGGGTTGATCCAAAGGAGTAGCAAGGGGCTGGATTGAATGTTATTTCTCATGCCCTAAATGTTATTAATTTCTTTTAATTGAGTTTCTTTCATTCAATGATTTTTATTCTTCCTCTTCCTTATTGAATTTATTCACCCCACTTTCATGTGCTAATTACATCCTTTACCTTGGAGTGCTCATGAAAATGATCCTACAAGTGTATAGGTGATTATCATATGTTTTGAAGGTGTTTAATCAGTAAGTGATGAGGTTAGTTTGAATTCATTGCATGAATCCTTCTCGAGTTAATGAAATTAAAATTGTAAAAAAAAAGGGAATTCATTCAATCCACCCCGAGCCATAACCTAGGATCAACTCATTTTCTCTTAATTTGAATTCACATAGATCTTTTAGTTCTCTTTAAAAACAATATAAAATCAACCCAAGTTGGCCACTTCATAGCCAAAAATCCATCTCTTTTTGTTGAGTGTCTAAAGGTTCTTCTTAGGTCTCTGAGGATTCGACAACCCAAGCTACACTACAAGCGACCGCTTGACCCTTAAAACTTGGGTAAATTTGGGCGAGACCAAATTTTGGCGCCGTTGCCGGGGATCAAGTAAGTTCCTTAGACAAAAACCTTCTTTCCTCACCCCCATTCTTCTACTCTCACCCAAGATCACTTATCTTGTCCCTTTCTCGCCTTTTTTTTTGGCGCATGTCCGCCTACACCCGCGATTTCTCAAACAGACTAGTTAGGGTGGATAGTCCTAGGATAGGGGAGTCAAGTGAACCTAGGGGATTGTTTAAATCAGATTCAAATACTCTTGAAACCCCAAAGTCAGAACTTGAAACAAGTCCAATGGATGGTCATCCACAAAATCAAATTGTAAACCCTGGGGGGAATCAAATGGGAAACCAAAACCAAGAAGCTCCAAACTTAGGGAATGTAGTTGATCAAACCATGAACGACTACCTCACTCCATCTTGGACCAATGCCCCCTCATGCATTAGACACAATTTCATAGGAGACACCAACTACATATTCAAACCCCATGTCCTAAACCACCTTCCAACCTTTCATGGGATGGAGTCAGAAATGCCATACCTTCATGTCAAAGAGTTCAACGACATTGTTGAAACCATGTGTCCCCCACATCAACTAGAATCTGCTAAGATGAGGCTCTTTCCTTTTTCATTAAAGGATCGAGCTAAAAATTGGCTAAACAACCTGAGACCTTCATCAATCCACACTTGGAACCAACTTCAAAGAGAATTTTACAAAAAATACTTCCCCCATCACAAAACCATTGCACTAAAAAAGAGCATCCAAAATTTTTTTGAAAAAGAGGGAGAGTCATTTTATGAAACATGGGAGAGGTTCAAAGACACACTAAACATGGTTCCACACCATGGTTTTTCTATTCCTGAACAAGTAAGAATTTTCTATGAAGGTTTGGGCCCGGGGAACAAACAATTCATTGACATGATGTGTAATGGGACCTTTAAAAACAAATCCCCAAATGATGCTTACGAGTATCTAGAAATCCTTGCTGAACAAAACCAAACATGGGGAACATCACCTTACTCTGAAAAGCCTCAAAGAACTACTGGAATGCATACACTTAGGGAAGAGGAAAGCCTTAGGGCAAAACTTGCAGCACTCTCTAGGAAGGTTGAAGAGATAGACCATAGGAAAATCAATGAAATCCAAACTGTAGACCTTGTTTGCACAATCTGTGACAAACATGACCACAAAACGGACAACTGCCCAACCATTCCATCCATCAAGGATGTTCTTTTAGGAGGACCACCTGCTGAAGTCAATGCCCTAAACTTTCAAAAGCCTCAATACCCAAACACATTCAACCCAAGGTATAATGACCACCCAGGATTCCGATGGAAAGATAACCAACAACCTAGCCAACCACAAGGACCAAACCCCTACCCTACACAAAATTTTCAAAACCATAACCAATTCCAACCACAACCAGTCCAATACCAACATCCTCCAGTCCAATACCAACAACCCATCCAACAACCAAAGTATCCCCCTGGGATAACCCAACCAACACAAACCCCTTCCCAATATGTCCCTCTCCCAATCCTTGAACAACTGTGCAAACAAATGGAAAGGATGAACTCAGAAGTCTCGTCCCTTAAACAAGAACTTCAAACCATAAAAACTGGAAAGGCACCCATGCCCACACAGGCCATTCCACAACAAACATCAATGGGGGAGACAAGTTGCACTCAAACAACTCATGAACAACTAAAGGCTGTGACAGTTTTAAGAAGTGGGAAATCAATTGAGAAACCTGAACAACTAATTCAGAACCCACCTGAAGATTCAAACTTGGATGAAAATTTAAATGAACCACAAGATCAAACTGATGATACTAATAAAAATGTGAAGGAAACAACTCTTCAAAAAACAACCCCACAACCTGCCCCATTTCCTCAACGCATGAGGGGGAAAACCAAGCCTGAATTGAGTGAAACATTGAGGGAAATATTCTCACAAGTCAAGTTGAACATTCCACTCCTCGATGCCATTCAAACCATTCCTGCATACTCAAAATACCTTAAGGACCTCTGCACATTTAAACGGAAATTCTCACATAAGAACCAAGTCCTTCTGGCAGCAAATGTTAGCACAACAATCCAAGGAACCCTTCCTCCAAAGATGAAAGACCCGGGATGCCCTTACATAAATGTTGAACTAGGAGAGAAAAAAGTTGTCAAAGCCTTGTGTGATCTCGGAGCCAGTGTGAACCTCATTCCTTATGCTATGTATTGTCAGTTAGGGCTCGAAGAACTCCAACCCACATCTGTCACTCTTCAACTTGCTGATCGTAGTATTCGAGTTCCAAAGGGGATCTTAAAGGATGTTTTGGTGAAAGTTGAAAATTTCATTTACCCAGCTGACTTCATTGTTCTTGATAATCACCCAAGATTAGGTCCTAGAGAGCAAACCCCAATCATCCTTGGTCGTCCCTTCCTTGCAACAATCAACTCTGTTATCCGAGTCCGAAATGGGAACATGACCATCACCTTTGGAAACATGAGTCTAGACTTGAACATCTACAATGCAAACTCTCAAATTGGGGATGATGAAGAGATCCATGAGGTTAATTGGATGGGTAGTGTTGATAGTGAACTCAAGGAACATCAAGGAATTACCGAAGGATGTTTAAGTCAAGAAGAGATTGATTTTCTTTGTTCACATGAGGGAAATTTGTCTCCTTGGCTTGAATCTCTTTCAGATTTCTCTATTGATGATTTTCTAGAATCACCAATCAATGATACCATGAGTGAAATCAATAACATCGAGTCCATATCCCTTCATGAAACTACTCTAGCTAATTTAGTGGATGAAAATTCTCTTCACAAGGAACCAATTTTGTCAAGAAATGTGAACAAAGAAACTGAGTTCAATGAAAAGTCTCATCCTTTCTTGGAAAGTGATAACCACTCTGATCTTGAATTTAAGGTTTTACCTTCATCACTCAAGTATGCGTTCTTAGGGGACAATCAATCCTTTCATGTTGCCATTTCTTCCTCTCTTGAAGCCAATCATGAGAGGATGCTTCTAGATGTCCTTAGGAGGCACAAGAAAGCCATTGGATGGACCCTATCAGATATTCCTGGGATTAGCCCACTTATCGGGACTCATAGAATTGTTCTAGAATCCGATTCAAAGCCATGTCGTCAACCTCAGCGACGACTCAATCCTAATCTCATGGAAGTAGTGAGAAAAGAACTTTTGAAATTGTTAAAAGCTGGTATCATCTATCCTATAGCTGAGAGTGAGTGGGTTAGCCCAATCCATGTTGTTCCAAAGAAGGCTGGAATCACAGTAATAACCAATAATGATGGAGAGATGCTTCCAACAAGGGTTAGTAGTGGATGGAGAGTCTGTATTGACTATAGGAAGCTCAACTCTTGTACCAAGAAAGACCATTTCCCCTTGCCCTTTATTGATCAAGTCCTCGAGCGAGTGGCGGGTCATCAATTCTACTGCTTCCTAGATGGATTCTCAGGGTATAATCAAATCGAAGTCTCTTTAGAGGATCAAGGAAAAACGACCTTCACTTGTCCATTCGGCACTTTTGCCTTCAAGCGCATGCCCTTTGGGTTATGTAATGCCCCTGGTACCTTCCAGCGGTGCATGATGGGAATCTTCTCGGACATGGTGGGGGATTGTTTAGAGGTCTTCATGGATGATTTCTCCATCTTTGGGGATACTTTTGAGGGATGCCTTCTAAATGTTGAAAAGGTTTTGTCAAGGTGTGAGGATAAGAATCTCATATTAAATTGGGAAAAATGCCATTTCATGGTAAGGGAAGGACATGTTCTAGGTCATCTAGTATCTGGTAGAGGGATTGAAGTTGATAAAGCTAAGGTTGACATCATTCGTCACCTTCCCTCTCCTAAAACTGTTAAGGAAGTGAGGTCCTTCTTAGGACATGCTGGTTTTTATAGAAGGTTCATTAGGAATTTTAGCTCTATTTCTCGACCACTTTGTGCTCTATTGGTAAAAGATGCTCCATTTTTATGGACAGAAAGCTGTGAGGAATCATTCTCTACACTCAAGTCGACTCTTATATCTCCACCTATCATGCAATCTCCAAATTGGAAACTTCCTTTCGAGCTCATGTGTGACGCAAGTGACTTTGCTGTAGGAGCAGTATTAGGACAACGATGTGAGAAAACTCCATGTGTCATTGCTTATGCAAGCAAATCTTTAAATGATGCACAAATAAACTACACCACCACTGAGAAAGAGCTGCTTGCTGTTGTCTTTGCTTTAGAGAAATTCAGGTCTTATCTCTTAGGATCACCCATCATTGTCTTCACTGACCATTCAGCCCTAAAATACCTTTTCCAAAAACAAGATGCCAAGGCTAGATTGATTAGGTGGGTCCTTCTTCTTCAAGAGTTCGATTTAACCATTAAGGATAAAAAGGGTGTTGAAAATGTTGTAGCTGATCACCTCTCTAGGATGGAATTCAAAGACAACTCACACCACCTCTCTGTGTCTGATTCATTTCCCGATGAGCACCTCTATTCAGTGAGTGATTGCCCTTGGTATGCTGACATAGCAAACCATTTGGTGACGGGTGACATTCCAAAATTCCTGGGGACCCATGCTAAGAGGAAATTCCTTTCTGATGTCAAACACTACGTGTTTGATGATCCTTACCTCTTCAAGTTCTGTCCTGATCAAATCATTAGGAGATGTGTTCCCGAGTCTGAGCAAGAGTCCATTCTAAAATTTTGTCATGGAGAGGCATGTGGAGGCCACTTTTCTACAAAGAAAACCACTGCAAAGGTCCTCCAAAGTGGTTTATACTGGCCGAACCTCACTAAGGATTCCTTCCAATACTGCAAAAGTTGTCCTCAATGTCAGCAATTAGGATCCATTTCCAAAAGAAATCAAATGCCCCTCACTCCCATTCTAGTCGTTGAAATCTTTGATTGTTGGGGAATTGATTTCATGGGACCCTTTCCAAACTCTAAGGGATACCTCTACATCCTCTTAGCTGTTGATTACGTCTCAAAATGGGTTGAGGCCATTCCCACCAAGACTAATGATCATCAAGTTGTGATCCGATTCCTAAAAGAGCATATCTTTTCTAGATTTGGAATTCCGAGGGCTATAATCAGTGATCGTGGAACCCATTTCTGTAATCGCCCATTCTCTTCACTCATGTCTATGTATGGAATTTCTCATAAAGTTTCCACTGCCTACCATCCTCAAACCAATGGTCAAGCTGAGTTAGCAAATAGGGAGATTAAGCAAATTCTTGAAAAAACTGTCAACCCCTCTAGGAAAGATTGGTCTGAGAAACTCTTGGATGCTCTTTGGGCATATCGTACAGCATTCAAAACCATCCTAGGAATGTCCCCATATAGGTTGGTTTATGGAAAAGCATGCCATTTACCTGTTGAAATTGAGCATAAGGCATTTTGGGCAATCAAGAAAATGAATTTCGACATTTCTTTAGCCGAAGAAAAGAGGAAGTTAGATCTTAATGAACTTGAGGAACTTAGGATGGAGGCGTATGAAAATTCAAGGATAAATAAAGCTAGAGTTCAAGCCTACCAATCTAGGAATATCAAAGTCAAGCAATTTGAACTGGGAAAACCTGTGCTCTTGTATAGTTCAAAACTTCATTTACACCTGGGAAAGTTAAGGTCTAGATGGTCAGGTCCATTCATAGTGCATCATGTGTACCCTCATGGGGCTGTAGAGATTCAGGATCCCACAAGTGGTAACATTTTTAAGGTCAATGGTCATAGGTTAAAACCATTCATTGAATCATTCAATAAACAGGAAATAGAGGTAGAGTTAACAGAGCCAACCTATGAACCAGGAAAAAATTGATAGATTTAGGATCCATGTCGGGCTAACGACGTTAAACAAAAGCGCTGCACGGGAGGCAACCCGTGGTCTTCATCTTTCTAATCTTTGTGACTCGTTTTTTTTTCCTTCTTCTGCATTTTGTTATTTAAAAAAAAAATATAGACTGTTGACCTGATCTTATTTTATGAGTAAGGATGGGTATGAAAGGGGAGCACCGTATTCATCTGTGTCACGCGGTGTGATCCCTGAGTAATACCTTACCCAGAAAATATAAAGAAGACAATGTATCATCAGTTTATTTTATTTTATTTTATTTTTATCTTTTTTGTAGGTATATAAAAAATAGATTGTTGACCTGTTCTTCTTTTATGAGTAAGGATGGGTATGAAAGGGGAGCACCGTATTCATCCGTGTCACGCGGTGTAATCCCTGAGTAATACCTTACCCAGAAATTTAAGAGAAGACAATGTATCATCAATTTATGTTTTTATATTTTTTTTAAGGCATGTCATAGGTCATTGGGAAAAGCTGGTCACAATCGTCCAAGCCATTGGGAGATAAACCAGAACTGAAGGGAGACATGAGAATGCATTTTCATCATCAACTACCAGGTGACTTCATTCCATAATTTTCATTTTTAATGTCTTCATTGCACTTCTATCCTGCCACTTCTATGTTTCAATTCTTTCAACACTGGGGACAGTGTATTCCAAGTTGGGGGGGGGGAGATGAAGGAAAATGTGTGGAATGAAAAATGCCATTAACCTTGAACATGATAAAATACATTCCAAACTCTGAAATTGGATATCAAATAATTTTGCATGCCTTGATTCTGATTTTAAAGCAAGTTTATGTTCATGTGCATTTGTATTGGAAAGTGCGGTTGTCCGATGTGATTTTTCACTGTTATATTTTCATCCATTTAAAAAAAACACACAATGCACATCCTCTAGATTGTGGGGTTTTAGTTTGAGTTCTTGGGGACCCATAATAAATAGCATAGGATTGGCGATCATTTTAATTTTAACATGAGTATTCAAAAAAAAAAAAAATTTGCGCGTAGAGCAATAAATTGACCTAATGTGTGGCTTTCGGCACTTGGGGATTGCGACTCCATAGTTGTCTGGCCCAGAGTTGGGCATTTTATCTCTATTTGTGGTAATTTGAATTTGTTTTTGATTGAGTTAGCTCGAGATGATGCCTGAGTATGTGAGCTTCACTTGGTGCCCTAAGGTCTTTGATCCTGGGAGTCATCGGCAAAGTCTTGCTACATGGGTTGACTCGATTGAGTTCAATTTCAATTACCATGGCAAAATTGCAAAAAAAAAAAACCAAAAATATATATATATATATATATAATAAAAAATGAGTACCCATCTTATTATTAAAATTTGATTGCTCCTAGCGCTTCCATCTTTTATCCCTCGAATGAAAATGAACCCCCATGTCTATTGTGACACACAACACTTCATCATGCTTAATTGAATTTGGATGAAATATGGCAATGAATTTGAACAAAGGAATGGGCTTGGGCTTGGGATATGCTTATGGAAATAGCTTGTTTTAAATGATGTTGATGGGTTTCATAATTGTTTGGTATGTGATCTTTGGGTGAGAAATGTGTATTAAAATGTTTTTGGAAAATGGCATTCGAATTTCATTTTTGTGAGATATATTTTGCTCGGGACTAGCAAAACTCAAGTTGGGGGGTGTGATTAGCCACTGTAAGAGGATAATATTCATTGCTAATATATGTAGTTTTCATGTCCCTTGCTATTCATAAATACCATTTTAGTGCATTTTACATTTTGAACACTCATTCTCATCATTTGTGCACTTCATGCCTAATGTGCACCAATTTAGGCCCAATGTCTCATCTGATTTTAAAGAATGTAACTATCCATGTTTTAATTTGATATTCACTTAATTATGAACATTTTTTATTCAGGGATCAATAGATTATTAATAAAGTATGAGGGAGATATTTGGCGATTAAAGGAAACAATTCTGGAGAAGGCAGATTGTATATCATCCCACTGATCGGACTATGGGGACCACAATACAGGCCCAATGAAGCCCAAAATTTATGGAAGGATATAAGACATATAGTGTAACAAATCATTCTTATGGAGCTAGTGCTAATTCGTCCTCAATGGTGGTGATCAAGGCGGCCCAAGTTGAAGATTTAATTTTGGGCCAGAGTCTGCGGCCCAGAAAAACAGCCCACCATTTCAATCATATCCCCCGAACCACAAATTATTTTGGGCTGAAATTGTACAGGCTGTTAGGGGACATCCGGGGATTCATTTAAGTCTTCTAGGGCCCACTCCAATTCGGCCTTCTAGAAGGTCCTTTGGGCGCGTCTTTCCGGTGGATGCAAGCTGGCTGCAACTTCGGGGCAAGAAGTGGAAAAGTATCTCATCATTAATGTTCCACCCACCTTTTCCCAACATAATTAATTCAAAGCACATGGGATGTTGGGAGCTCGGCCAAGGCTTAATTTTTTCCTATTTAAGGCAGTAGTGGTGATGGATTTGGGGAGGTTGGATGCTTTCTTTTCATTGTAATGTTATTATGCCAATTTGCCTTTGTAATGTTCTTCCTTCTCATGTAAGTTGTTCGAATCACCTTAGTCTTCAATAAAAGTTCTTCCTCTTCTCTTGTTCTGTTCTTATCCTTATCACCTTGATACCGTTGCCTCAAGGTGTGAATTTATTCACACCAAACCTTGTGATTTTGTTCACACAACGGTGGAGTGATTGTTATTTTTGTTATTTTTACTTCTTCAATTCCACCCTCATAAGTCTACTTTCCGTTTCCGTTGAGAACTTGTAATCAATGGAGGGCTAGCTCTTTTATGGGTTGATCCAAGGGAGTAGCAAGGGGCTGGATTGAATGTTATTTCTCATGCCCTAAATGTTATTAATTTCTTTTAATTGAGTTTCTTTCATTCAATGATTTTTATTCTTCCTCTTCCTTATTGAATTTATTCACCCCACTTTCATGTGCTAATTACATCCTTTACCTTGGAGTGCTCATGAAAATGATCCTACAAGTGTATAGGTGATTATCATATGTTTTGAAGGTGTTTAATCAGTAAGTGATGAGGTTAGTTTGAATTCATTGCATGAATCCTTCTCGAGTTAATGAAATTAAAATTGTAAAAAAAAAGGGAATTCATTCAATCCACCCCGAGCCATAACCTAGGATCAACTCATTTTCTCTTAATTTGAATTCACATAGATCTTTTAGTTCTCTTTAAAAACAATATAAAATCAACCCAAGTTGGCCACTTCATAGCCAAAAATCCATCTCTTTTTGTTGAGTGTCTAAAGGTTCTTCTTAGGTCTCTGAGGATTCGACAACCCAAGCTACACTACAAGCGACCGCTTGACCCTTAAAACTTGGGTAAATTTGGGCGAGACCAAGTATAAAGGGAATATATTTCAAAAATATTTCCCCTATTTAATGTTAAAGTAAATGCGGAGTGAATTCCTTGATGTGATAATGAATGTAGACAAATCAATGGGATTTTATTATATGAACTTGATTAGACATGGTCAATACACATCATTCTTTGTTATGGTTCCAGAGTGTTTGAATGATTTTTAAATGGACTAAGACCCCATCTGTGAAGGAATAAAAAAAATAGGGATTATAAAATATTTCTAGAGATAGTGCATAGTTCTATGAATGAGGAAGTAGAGTATAGAGATAGATAGAGGTATCATTGATCTAAAGAAATGAAGAGATAAATAGAACAAATCTCATGGAGGAATATTGATCATTGAACAGAATGAATGAAAGTGAAAATTTTGATAAACAAATATGTGTGAAGTGACATTTAGGTAATTGGTTACATATGAGTTGAATGATCTGTATGTGTGGAATAGATGGCCATATATATCCAACTGTTATGGATAGGAGATGCCTCAACTTTTAAACAGTAATAGAAAATGGGAGATTGTTTATGCCCAACCACAAGTTCAATGCTTCATGTCTGGACATCTACGAAAATTTTCCCATAAATTTACATTTTAGAAGAAAATAGTGGAGATCCATCATCATACTAGACATAAGACAATAGAGAATGGTTGGCATTTTCCATCATGATGGATGAATTGTGGGCTATAAATGATGTGGTGGTAGGCACACTCACTATGCTCTCAAAGCTAATAAGTAAATTATTTTATTCTAGTTCTACAATTTTTTTATTTCATTCATGATTTCAAAAAATATTGAATCAATACACAAACTAAAAGAAGTTCATTTATTATCCAATACTCGTGGAGGAATAATCCTAGAATAAAAAGTGTTTATAAACTCTTTTAATATCATTGGAGAGTAATATCTCATCAAAAATATATTTCTCCTTCCCATTTTATAATTCAATACTCTATATGGGATTGTGTTTCTTTCAATGTATATTTATAATATCTACATTATAAGAAAGGAGTTCTCATTAGTCATGAATCCAACACCTACATTCATTTTCAAAGGAGAGTTATCCCGACCTAATAATTTCTTAAAATCACCTCTGATTTTATATATTATAGTGATTTTTGATGGAGAGGGGGAATGAAATGGATGTAGAAAGATATATAATTATTCTATCATTCATGAATACATTGATGCAATTCCTGATGAGTTACATAGACCTCCCCCAGAAATAGAGGAAGAATTCTCAATTAAACTCATAATTGGATTGAAGTGGATATCAAAGACCCCATATAGTTTACCAAATATAAAGTTCAATTAATTAATGAAACAATTTATAGATTATTTGGAGAAGGTATTTATTCTACCAAGTTTGTCTCTCTAGGGTGCACTAGTTATCGTAGTGAAGAAGAATGATGGATCAATGCAACTATGAATTTATTGTATATAATTTATATAGATTGTAATGAATAAAATTTAAAATATTCCAAGGATGTAATATTTATTTTATAAACTTCGTGGGGATCAATTCTTCTCCCAGATTGAACTCTGAACTTGGTGTCATCAATTGATTGTAAATAATGATTTCATTTTAATGGCTGTGTTTAGAACAAGATATGGGCACTATGAATTGGATTTTTTCACTATAGAATGAACAAAAAGTTTGCTTGTTAATACTTTTGATGAATAAATTCTTCAAATGTATACCTTAATAAATTAATGGTAGTTGTTATGGATTATATTATGATATATTCAAATATGTATGCAGAGAATAGTGAGAAAATATGTGTTATTTTGGGAATATTGAGGTATATGATACTTTTTGGAAAACACCTAAACATTTGAATTCTTGTTACAAGATTTATCATTCTAGGTGATCATTATTACTAATAAAGGACTCATAATCGACACTATATATAAAAAGGATGTGTAAACATGGATTCATCCTTCCATATTAACTAAGATTCATTTTTATGTAGTTTATTAAGATTATATATGAGGTTTTCAAAAACAATTTCATTACATTATAATTCTTTATCCATGTCAACTCTAAGAGAATATATGTTCATATGTAAACAATACTGTCGGGAATGATTCCATGTAGTAAATAAGATATTGGTTATTGAACCGATGATTAATCTACACTTTTTTGGATGACTCATAATTAATTTTGATTTATATTTGAAAATTACTGTGTGAATTATCAGTAAAAATGAAAGGGTGATTTCTTATTCACCTGAAAAATTAATGTCCCATGAGAAGATTTATACTACACATGACCTGATGTTAGCTGTAGTTAACAGTTATGTGAAAACTTTGTATCTCTCCTTTAAGGTTAGAAATGTGATATATACATATAAAACCAATGACTGATGTATATTCTCATTCAAAGGGAATAGAACATGAGTCAATGGAGAGAGTTAAAACATCTTAAAAATTATGACAGTTCAATCCATTTTCACCATGGAAGAGAAAACAATGTCACAAATACATTATGTTGAAAATGCCACATTGTGCTAGAAAAATGAGGTTTCAAAGAGATAATTTGGTTAAAGGTCATGTAAATCTACAAAGGGGAATTTTAAGGAATGATACTTCATCAAACATAACCCAAATGATTTATCAACCATCATTACTAGATACCATCATGAAATATCGAAGAGAAGATCCTTTGTTTCAAAATAAGATAGATGTTGTGAATAATTTCATGTTTTTCAGTTCAATTTAAATCATGATGGGGTCATGAGATTTCATAGAATACTATCTATACTATCTATATTGGAGATAAAAAGGAGCTAATAGTTGAGGTGTATAGATCAATTTTCTCTGTAAATCATGGAAGCACTAAAATGTTTAGGGAACATAATGATCATTTTTACGGGATAATATAAAAAGAGAGATTACTAAAAAATATAAAAGATACATGGTGTGTCATCAAGTGAATAAAGAGATACAAATTCTAAATGTTGGGTTGAAATATCTTACCATAACAACATAGTAGTTGGAAAATTTCACTATGGACATTATCAAAAGTCTCCCAAGAACATTCAATGGAAATATTGAAATATAGGTTATAATAGATTGACTCCACAATACTACAAATTACATCACTATTTAGTAAGATCTATCTCTGGACCAACTCACCATGATATACACAATAGATGTGGTGAGGTATCATTGGGTTCCACTTTTATCATTTCTGATGATGATCGATGGTTTATATAAAAATCCATGAGAATTATAAAACATGAAATTAATATTGAATTGAATTTTAGTATAGAGTATCACACTCAAAATGATGGAAAATATGAATGGACTATTCACACACCCAGGGACATGCTAAAAATATGTTTAATAGAATTTTCAAGTATCTGGGGGTAGAAAAAACCATTATTTTTTCTAGGATACAAAAACATCTTGTAATGGAGTATTCAAATAGTGAAATATGATCTATATATGGAAAACAATATAGAACTTATACATCTTTGGATGAACTTGGTGAGAAGAAATTTTATTCTCCCGATCTTGTGAAATAGATTCTAGAAAATTATCATTCTATCCAATACCACAGAATGGATTTTTTGTGTTAGTAAAACATCTATAATGAAAATACTCAAAGTGGATTTGTGTTTGGTTTTGGGGATAATGTTTCCTACCAAATATAACTATGTAAGAGAGTCATGATATTTGAAAAGAAAGGAATTCATGTCCCTACAGACATTAGCCCATATAAAATCCTTGATTTCATTGGAGCAGTGTCCGATGTGCTATAAATTTTAATAAATATAGATCAAATTAATTAATTTCTCCACGTATCTCTCTTGAGGATATTCATACATGAACCCTCACATGTTCTGAATCCATAGGTGGCACAACTGGAACATGGCCGCTCTTAAAAGAAGAATTTGGTGGAGATCAAGGACCGTGGAGACACATTTCTACATGACAATATTACACACCTCGTATAGGATTTATGGAGGAACAAAAAATATAAATAATTTACATGGGATCCTGAGGTGATAATGATATAGAAATATCCGTAACTTTTCTCAAATGAGAAATTGATTTGAAATGTCAGGGAAGAAATATTAGAAGGGGGAAGAATGTAACAACCCAGAATTTATAAATGATATATATATATATATATCCTTTATAATTGATAATTACAGATTATATAATATGATACACATAAAAAATAAATATAAACCAATAAATTTTATAAATAATATTACTTTATTAATCCCTGAAACAAATTGAAAATCAATAAATTACAACTAAAAAATATAAAATATAATAGATAAAATGGGAAATTATGGATCTCCCCAATCTACTACATTAATTTTCCACACTGAAACATATATAGAAATAAAACACAATATTAATTACCTTATAAATATATTTTGATAATGAAAATATAAACTCATGATAAATTAATATGTGTTGTTGAGTAAAATAATAAAGTTGTATTTATATGGTATAATGGTAAATATGACTACTGAGATTGGACATTTATATGATAATTGGTCAATATGACCATTTTTAAATACGTTTGTTGGAAACTATAACCATAAGTGAAAATATTACCAATATAAATAGATTTTATATGTAGTAATGACAATGGATAATTGATACAAAATGTAGAATTTGTGGCCTGAACTAGTAGAGTTGTATTCTTTGAAAACAATTTTTCCAAACATAGGTGGAAGGTATTTATAACAGGGTTCAATAATTACTGATATCAAACATATATTCGATATTCCAAACATAAATGAAGTCACATATGGGTGATGAAAATATAAGTGAAGATTACAGCTTTGTTGATTTTATCCGAGGAAGGCCATCAATATACCACCATCTCACAACCTACTCTGTGGGAATATGGGTGAGTAATAAGGGGTTACGTGTCTTGACATTAGATACACAAAATGTAATTTCCTATATAATAATAAAATTAGTATTCCTTAAATTATATTAATAATAGTTATTCTTTAGAAATACATGTTTAATAATGCTGAAATTGATATTTTGTTTTTTAGATGAAAATAAAACATAATTTTATTTTTCTATTAAATATATATAATTATTATATTAATATATGGTTTTCTGAATATTATTTGTTTTAATGATATATAATTTTAAAACACATTCTTTAAAATTATAAATTATATAATAATATTATAATGGCATAGGAAATATTTTATATGTTTTGGAAATGTAATAGTTCCTAAAAAATTAAATTTTAAATTTATAAATTTTTTATTTATTTAAACAATAAAATTTTCATATATATTTAATTAATCTAGAAAAATAAAAATATTTAAATTTAAAGTAATTTAGGGTGAATTTCTGAAAATTTTGTAAAATATATTTTTCCATGAATAGAAAAAATATAGTTTAGGTGTTTGAGTATATTCTATGATGATAGATTTCTATCATAATGGTGAAATAAATAATTAAATTATTTAATATATTAAAATATAATATTTTAAAAATATTATTTATTTTAATATATTTTAATCAATTTCAAAAACTGTTAGTGAGTTTCCAACTTCTAAAAAATCAAATTTCATTATCCAAAACCTGACATTGTGGAATCATAAATTTTTTGTTTGAAAATAAGATATAACAAATAAAGATATATTATGGTGGATTTAAATAACATCAAATTTTTCCAAAATGTTTAATACTATCCAGAAATACCATGGGTAAGCCAATGGTTTTCTATGTTCTACAACCTAATCTTCCAACCCCTACTTTTTGAAATTTTTAAACAAACCCCTCACATGGATTACAAATTCCCACCCATTTTTTCAATTTCCATTCACTCCTGATATGTATATATTAATTTAATGACCCCCCCCCCCAATTAGTACCTACAGGGTATCATAAATTTATCATTGTTCCATCTCTTGTTTTTGGTACAAGTCACCAAGGTAAGGGAAATGATCACTTCTCATTATAATTCATGGTCCCTTTTAATGTAGAATATCATCTAATATAAAAAATAAGAACATTTATCCACATTATTTTATTCCATTACCTTTACATGTTTATTTTAACAATGGGATACCCTTATACCCTCTCATTTCACCATTTTCTATTACTATGTTTTATACTAGTCAGGATGGAAATTTTAATTATCAAGTTCCCCTCTTTTAGATGTAAAATTATATTTTCATTTTTTATTTAAATAACCAAAACTATATTATTTTCAATATGTAATAACATGTTATTAATAATCATATTTTTATTTTTCTAGTTACATTCATTAAACCAATATTTCTATTCATGGGTTAAAAATGATGTAATGGTCATGTCTTAAATCTCTTCTGTATTCCATGATTTGGATATGTAAAATGTTCATTATTCTCCATATGTTTTTAAAGAAATGATTTATTAAGATCTATCTGGACCAAATTAAATTAATACATATATGAATGAACATTGGTAGTGCCTCCAATAAATTGGGTATATAATTTAATATCTATATATGACTTGTTTTACAATTCCTTATTGAATAACCTTGGTAATTATTATTTACGACACCTTAGTGATAAGTCCTGAATATTTTCTAATGAATGTATCATTTAAATTTTTTCACCTCATATACATGTTATGATTGATGTACTTATTATTATAATTATATTCGTTTTTACCATGCCTTGTTATTATGTCTCATGTTCTTTTTGAAATGTTCTAGGATCTTGTGTTATTCATCTCACTTTCATATTCCCTTACATGGCTTCATCCTCCCACTTTTCCCTTGATTCATGTCCCTAGGATGTGACATATATAATCTTTTACTTAGGGTGGATCCATGATCGTGTCTCTATGTAAAATTAGGGTAATTTTTTAATGTATTGATTTATTATGTAACTTTTTTGAAGAAACTAAAAATGAAAATATCCATTATTTGTACCATGTAATGACAATTTATATATTAAAAATCAGGAATGTCATTGTCTATGGAAATAAAAAACTGTATTTTTATCCATAAAAAATCACAATAATATTAAAACAGTATATTATGTCTATATCTATCTTATATCTATTTATGGACACAATTCATGATGATATTGAATTGGTATTGACATTTTAACATTAAATCATGCATTTAGATGGTATCATTTACGTCATCCATACCAATGAAATATATAGATTGATTTAATTATTATCATGTAGTTTTATTAAGGATTTAATGTTCTTGATTAATAAATCATTGATGTAAATTTGGAATATTATAAATTGATTATGGTTTGAGAGATGAAATTTTCTATTCTTGCATAAAAATTGGGGGAAAATCCCAAAGAGGGGGCATTACCTTGAAAGAGTTATAATAAATTAAGGAAAATTTGAGAAATATATATTTTCAATTTCTAGATGGTAAAATTATATAAATATTATATTATTTTATGTAATGAATCAATTTTTCATTATTTATCATCTTATTCAAAAACCTATGGTCCAGCTAATGGAAATTTTTTCTCTAATTTGAAATTAATTCTTTACATTTGTTCAATATAATTTTAGTTTTCACTATATTTTGGGTATGTTGTGTTATCATTACTGCTATGTGTGGCTCATGTTGATATGTTCTAACTATATAATTGCCTATCTAAATTATTTTTTCTAATTTAGTATACATTCAATAATTCTACTATTAGACGGTCTACTGTATCTACTATTTTTGGTCATATTCTTTATTTGATGTGAGAAGGTCTATTTGATGATCCATTATTTTCCTAAAAAATAGATTGAATGAATGATGGAAAAAAATTAACTATGTTCTATTTATTTAACTTTTTGGTCTAAAAATAGTTGAAAAAGGTCATATACCATACTCATGTCTTTGAAATGTAATTTTTATTGATTAATGAAATGATATTTTCTCTTGTCCTTTATTTTTTTGATTAATATATACTACCTCAACACATAATACTGGATCACCCCTAGTATGGGAATATAATCATGCGTAAGAATACATATTAAAATGGTATATATATTTCATATAGAGATGATCATAAATGAATCCATAGACTATGAATCAATAGAATAAAACATTGGAGAAGTTTGACAGGAATGCACTCTATGAATATCCTAGGTGAGAGATAGTATATTTATTGGTTTCATTGAATCCATTTTTTCAATAATAATAACCCATAATAACATTATAAATTGTAAGGATCTCTCCCTCATCAATCAATAAATATAAATCTATAAATTCATTTCCCCCCTCTTAGTTCATCTGAATATCCCCTATATCCATAATGGGAAGTCTATGTATTCATGGGCTGCTCTTATAAATCATGCACTATGATATAATTTAGTATACTATTGAGAATACTCTATGGATAGACCAATTATAGAACTATATCATAGAAGATTGATTGTTGGATTGATAACCATGTTGTCAAAAATCATCTGAAACTAATTAAGGTCCATTTCATGTCCCTCTTCACAAACCACTTAATAACTACATGATCTCACATTATATATACTCATAAAATGGTGTGGAAATGGATATAATAGGTAAGGGTCAACAATGGAAATCACATAAACACCGACTATAAGAAACCCACCTTAGATAGAGATTCAATATGAGAAGGTAGATAATATATCAGATATATGAACCACTACATTCCCTAAAAGATATTCATATGTAATAAAAAAAAATTAAATGGATCCCTATAACCTGGCCCATACATTTAGAATCTATATTTAATGGTCACACACATATGATGTATTAAAATATGTGTCCAGATGGGTACCATGGGTACAAATAATTATTCCTAGGAATAAAACCACCAGGATATTCTATAACACCTAACGATATTATGAAATATTTTTAGAGAATCAATTTAGTTTTTTTGATAACTTACATTATATGAAACAACAATTTTACAAAAAACAATGATATAATAAGAATAATTATATATTTTTTGAATAAATTATAACCTAGATGTTAGACATTGTTATATTAATAGGATTAATCTATTTGAAAATATATAGTATAATTTTTAAACCCATATAAACAATATATTAATATAACTTTACTAAATTATTTGAAATGTATTATATTCTTAAAAAATTATTTGTTTCCAAATTTTTTAATTATTTGATTTTAATATGAAATAATAAATGCAATTTTTTAAATTTATGAAAAACTATTCAATAAATGAATAATTATTTATTGGAATCAAATTTTTAAAAATATGTTTGGGTAAGTAATTTGAATATTTTTTAAATAAAATATTTTTAACTAAGGGTGAAAAATTCAAGGATTTATTGAAAACTTCATTTTTATTTCGTGAAATTATTACCTTCTTATTCTGTTTTAAAATATTTTAAAATATAAACTTATCACAATTATTTAATTATTATTAAAATATATTATACATGAATAAATTTTATATTAAATTATGGTATATAATCCCTTTTAACATTTGAAAATGTTCTCAATGGAAAACCACTTTTTCATAACACCTATGGGCTTAATCATAAATTGAAATCATAAAATTATATGAATTGAATTTTAGATAATCGATTAAATATTTATAATCATCATAATCACTCATATATAATATTTTTAATTTAATTTCTAGAAAAAAAATCAATAAACACAATAAAAATAATTATTTAAAATAGGGTTAAAATGAGAATTTACAAATTTTCTGTGCTTGTGTTGAAATTGCATTTTAGAAAAAGTGGATTATTATTTAATAAAAGGGATTTAAGATACAAAATTAGTTCCTATATATTATTTAATATTGTTCGTTTTAACTTTCATATAAAATTATTAACTACCTTGGTATATAAAAAGATAACAGTTACCATGGTGAAAAGTGTAATGCTAAAATTATATGAACATAAAGGGAAAATAGTAACATGTTTAAAACATTTGATTTTTCTATTTTAGGTGTTTATTGACCATACAATACTACTACTAATTTAATTTTTTATTTAAAACACTTTTTTGGAAAAAGTGTGAAACCATCACATACAAATAGAAACATTAAATGCATTATCACATATCAAAACCCATAAAGGATAACTTAATCATATTATATGTGACCTCCCTATATAGTTTATATGACAAATTTGTTACCTCATTGTTCTAACCATCATTGATAATATCTTAAAAATGTTGGTTTAGTTTGTTCCTTATTTTAGGAACTCTTAAACTGTTAACTTCTTGTCATTAAAGCCTCTCGTCAGAATTAGAAATTGATTCTCAATCCATCAGCTCTATTCCATGGTTGTGTCCACATTCATTGGACATATGTTCATTCTTCTACATTATTTCTAGATGAATAAATAGTTAATCTAGTATCCACTATATCTTTTTCAAAATGTGTAAAGAGGTCCCCAGTATTTTCTGTAGCCCTTATACCATCTACATGCTATCAAAGTACATCACTCAATAGTTGAGTTCCTCCACTGGTGATAGTAGAATCACAAAACTGAATAGTTTTGGGTTTTTACAAAAAATAACGGATCATCCCTATTATAAATAGCCTCCCCATATCCTCACTAATTCACAACTATTAATCCATATAAATATAAAAATATTTAAAACCACAAAGGAAAATTATTCCTAAATTTTATAGATGTAATTGTCTTCTTATTGGCCCAATCATGTGGTTCTTAATAATATATCCATTGGATATTTTCCCAAGGGATGGTAATTTCCTTAACTAAGATCCTTATTTGTACACATTCTCTAACCACCATAGTCCATAAATTTGTAAGTAAAGTATAATAAAAATAGTATATAAAATATAATGATATGGTCTTAAATTTATTGAATATCCAATATCCATCTCAGATTCCATCATATAAGGAATGAAAATGTTGATTGTTTGTATAGTGGATTATCACCTTCTGAATTATTTTTGACTGTTTTCCACCCCACTTATCCCGACTAGATATAATGATGTATTAAATAATTATTTATTATATTAATTATATTATTAATATAATTTTTTATAATATTACATCTAAATACCTATTTTATAACAAAATTTAAAACAATATTGTCACTTCTATGTTCCTCTGACACTGGCCTACTAAACCGATGTGAGGTATTTTACCATTTCCCTTTCATATAGATGAAAATAAGAAAATATTCAATGAATATATATGATATTTTATATCAAATTATACTCAATCCATTATTATATCATATAAATATTCTTACTTTCTTTTCAGTGGGTGATATAATAGCATCACTTCTGTATAAGGTGAACAGCCTCGACACAAAGTGATGTGATTTGTTTTTCAAAAATAATATACCTGGATGGTAATAATTATATGATTTATTAATATATTTTATATATATGTATTCTTATGAAAACTAAATGTTATTTATTTTATTTAACTTATTTTTTTTCTATCTACCATGAAAATTGAAATAACACACATTCATACATATTACCTACTACCTCAATGAATAATTTATTTCATTTTGAATCACTATATTTAATGTCTTAATATAAATAGATATATAATGACAAGATATTATTTTATTTACCATAATTGATATTATAGAAAAATGATGAACAAATATTGTTCTAAATTACTATATCAAAACATATATGAAAAATAACGATGTTATTTGTCGAAACATGATTTTATCAAGGAATTGTTAATAAAAAGTTAACAACAGATTATATGTAAAAAATATATGGTACAAAATATTTATTTAAAATTAAACAGTATATGTATAGTAAATGTATTTTTATTATAATGGATCAAAAATGTGTACAATGGATGTACAATATTAAGGTAATGGATTTCTTTATCAGTTTTATTTTACTCGAGACACACTCAAAATTCACCATTTGTTTGTTTTATATTGTTTAATAAATCCCATTATTATTTCATGATGAATATATTAATAACTTTGGGAATTCATATATATTTTTTAGGATCTCTCTTTCATTGGGATTATAGTTCATAAGTTATCAAATGGGTATCAGATATTTTTCCTCATATTGTCTTCTTTGGGACATATTCTATGTTATGCACCTATATTATTTTATTTGTATTATATAATAAAACATTGAGATATTATATCATTAATTTATATACTATTAGTATATTTTATATTTATTTTAATTAAATTCATTCATGTCTTTCAATAATCAATGTTCCCAAATATGTAAGGGTTTTATGATACAATATCATTGTTTTAAAGGGCTATATATGATTATACTTATCTTGCTAAAATTTTGTTTTATATACTTAAAGAAAATAATATATTTTATTATATAATGGTTATATAATCAAAATACAAGTTTCATTTTTATTTTTAACTCTTTACATACACACAATTTGATAATAAGTACAAAAATACACTTCATTTTTCTCTTCAATAGATATTTTTTTTCTTCTATATTCGTGTTATCTAATAATGTTTTCAAAAATGTATTATCATTTAACAAAAAATTAATAAAATTATTAAAACCAATCTTTCAATTTTAACATAATTATTTAAAAGTAATATTCATGCCATTTTTTATACAAGGGACTTTTTTGATTTATTCAAAATGTGAATGGAATATTTGTTTTAATTTGGAAGAAATGAAGAAATTTTCCCCCATTATGACTATTATTTTATTTTTTTATCTATAATCTATTTTGAAGGTTAAATTAATATAATGTGTATTTGTAATAATTATTTTTATTTTGATATTTACAATTTAAATTTAAAAGTGAAAATGTTATTTTCCATAAGAAAAGTTTAAAATAATCATTACAGAATAATTTATATGTTTCAAAAAAAATTTCAAATAATATGATTTTCATAATTTATTGTGTTTTAAAAGTTCAATTTTGTTGAAAAAAAAATCAATTTTCTTCCATAAATTTTTATAATAATAATTAAATATTTATTTATATGTTTTAAATATTTTTTAATGAAAATTAATCTCAAGATGTTTCATTTTTTAAATATACAGTTTCAAAGATAATTTGCTATTTTTTTTGATGAATTTTTTTAAATAACCATTAATTTCTCACATATAGTTTTCCATAGATATTATCTAAAAAAGAATTTCTAAAATGTATAATGTACTAAAATGTTCCCATCAAATTGAAAATTTAATTTTCCAAAAGAAAAGTTTTATATTAAATTTCAAATTAATTTCCCCACTATGATGTCATCATCTGGTGTTACCTATTAATAATATGGTTTTTGACCCAAGGATACCATTGTTATTCTTTTTCTGAATGGTTTATCACTATGATGACAAGAGTTTTGTGAAACCCATTCCTTTTTTACAGTTGTTGATTTATGATGAAATAATGAAATTTTTGTGAAACTTATTTCTTTTATACTGTTTATAGTGTGAATAAATGGTTACAAAATCCATTTCAATTCATGGTTTTTGATATGATGACTGTTTTATGATATTCTAACAAAGTTATTTTTTAATTTATTATTATGTGATGGGAGGTACTTATGTATCACACCAATGAATTTAGAAATACTTTTTATGTCCCAAGTTAAAAATGTGAAACAAATTGAAGGGGTCGTTCCAACATTGGAAATAGGTCGATGGGTACAAAAAATGGGTAATAGAATGATGATATTGATCTAAAATGGAAAATATTCCCTTCGTCATGATATATACTGGGAAACAGGTGATGATTCCTTATCAAATTTGTTTTTAGGTCCTAGTAGTTATCCATGAAAAAAGAAGTGGTTTCTAAACCAATATAAGTGAAAATCATTCTTGAAATCAGTTAATGGTTCATGAATTATGATTATTTAATACTCTAATGAATCATTTTAATTTAATTATAATTCATTATTCCATAACCCACTATTATAAACAATGATAGGTTGTGCTTTACAATTGTATGATATTTTTATGTAGGAAATAACTTACTCTATTGAAATGATTTCATAGGATTATTGAATTATATCGATATTTATTATTAGTATTGAGAATTTTAGATTAACCATTTATATGTTTCATTTCTCCGGATTATGAGGATGGGTTTTATATAGGGTATGTTTATAAAGAATAAAAATGGGGTAGATCTTCTTTGGATATTTTGATGATCTTTTACTGTAAAGGAAAATCCCTTGTCTTTACTTCAGTCTATATTTATGTAATTTATTTAGTATTTATCTAAAATGATGTAATATTTATTTATGAAAATACTTGTCCTTTATTTTTTGAATCAGATGAAATTTTAGTTACGCTTATGGAAAATACGATGTTATAAATCAGTGAGATCCCTGTGGATATATCTAATCATAATTAAAGGTACATGTCTAAGGATTATTTAAAAAATTATACAATAAATTGGAAAATGTATTATAATTTTGGTAAAAGATAGGGCATGTTTTTTATGAAATTAAATCATTGTCTAGACAATAAAAGTTTATGTGGCTCTACCATTTAGGTACCAAGGGTTAATAATTCTAATAATGGTGTGTTGATCTAGGCTCGATCATCACCTAGTTTATGATAGTGAGTCGTTATGTACACATGTTTTGACACACCAAATTGATATGGTTTTGAAATTCCTAAAATTATTACAAACCATTGTTCGATTTTTAAAAAGATTGTGACTTTGAATAACATATAATAAACTAAATTATTAATATATTGAAATTTCCATGCCATGATATACAGAACCTATAATTCATATTTTCAAAATATTTGATTCCCCAATATGATATTTTTGGGTCATACTATTCATTTTGTTTATATTCATTGAATAGAACTATGAATAATAATTTTAACACCGAACATGATGGAAAATATGGTGACTATGAGAATCTAAATTGGATAATTATTATGGTCTAATAATTTGTTGTTATTATTAGTCCATTATCATGATATATTATTATAAATGTGAACTAAGATGATATTACAAGTGTATCAAATTAGTTGAAAATAGTAATTTAAAATAAATACAGTAATGAACATAAAGGATAGGAGATTCGGCTTCCTCTTTTCAAAAAGTGTCAAAATGAACCTTCAAGTATATATCAAATGGAGGGTAAGGTGTTTAATGTATAGAAGTTAAGGACATAGAGAAATTATTTCCCAAAGTAATTATATTACATATATGTGGGAAACATGGGAATTATGTGATGTAATTACATAAAATAATTCTTTTCCCATATAACATGGAAAGTCCTATGATTTTCCAACGGATGAAGTGAATGTATTCATGTATTTTTTATATTTGAATCCTTTATTTAAGATGTATAATTATTTTAACAATGGTATTCCTATTATAAAACCATAAATCATATATGGATTATGTTTTTTGAAACATATACAACATCATATCTAATTTTCAAAAGATTCATGGATTCTATAATGGATTTATGAGTTCAAGGTTGATTATACGTTCATATTCATAGAGAAAAATATTCCAAATTTGTTTTAATCTAGATTCTCAAGATTAATTATGTTATGAGGGAAATTTAGGGAAATACAACCAATTTGATGTGAATATATTTTAGTGGAATTTGAATTTAAATAAGAATGCATTTATATTTTCTAGACATAAGAGTATATGTATTAGTAATAATTAGATTTATATTATATTTGATGTTGAAAAAATTATGGTATATATTAATGTTGAAATATAAAATAAATTAAATGATTGTAATTTTAGAAAAAGAATAACTAGAATTTTGAGAGACAATAGATAACATTTGTCATGATGGTGGGGCATGAGCAGACAATCAATGGTATATAATGGTATATCATATACCACTGGCCTAAATGAATGAGTATTTATATTAGGTGAACATAAAGATAAATATTAATAAGAATGTATCTACTTTCATGGGAAATTTGTATGATAAGGAATGGGTACATAATTATAATTGGATGTTACATCCATTATCTCTATAAAAATTGAAATTGTAAAACATTTATAAGGATTGTGTCATTGCACTCCCCAAAATGTCTAAAGGACTCAATGGTTTATAGTTCACAATTGACCTCCTTAAAAATCTCCACACTACACTGATATCAGATATGATTTCCCTCTTTACTAGTTTGGGATAATATATATTGGGGAATTCATATGGTTTAATGGACTACCATGTAATATTATATATGATTAGGATCCATGGCACACCTCGATCTTCTAGTGAATTCTGTAATAATCTCTTGATATGGAAATTAGTTTTAGCACCATGAATTATAATTAGATTTATAGTCAGTCAAAGAGAACATTTTAATACCTATAGAATATTAAAAGTCATTTTTCTATGGATTTATAGGGTGTTTGACATTAACACAGATCTCTTGTTGAGTATTCTAACAACAATATATTTCCCTGGAGAATTGCGATGATTCTTTAGGAATCCCTCTATATAACGAATTGTGGAACACCAATGTAATGGAATAACATTGTATATGGAAATCTATTGGGTCTTTATCAAGATAAATAAATGGTAGATTATGTAGATCCATTTAGTAATAGACTAGTGCATCATAAATTCAGAAGAATTGTTATACCCAAAATCATTGATGTGATATCTAAAGTAATGTTAATGAGAAGTTGTTTTGATAAATTTTTCTATGGGTGAATGTAATGATATTTTAATAGAAGATAAAAATATTCACTGGGAATATTATTCCAATTGAAATTATTGATCATATTTTGATAGTACCATAATATTTGGAGCTTTCACAAATCCTCACTCAAGTCATGGAAGTTATCTATGTATCTCTCATATGGAAGTAAATACATGAACCATCATATCTATTAATATCTATGGTCATACCACTAGAGAATGATATATATTATTAGGTTAAACTAGAGGTTATTATTGATCATGGAGTGAACATATTATGAAATAATACCATTCACATTTTCAATGTTTTATGGTGAAACCACTATCTTGAGTAGGCTACAATAAATCTAGGAATGTTATATGGTATGAACATCATCATATCTTCACTATCACGATGAATTATTTGGAAGAAAATTATTTGGGGGGGGGGGTTAAATTTTATCCATTATATTTTATCTGAAATTTTCGTATTAATTTAAATTAATTGATATTTTGTGTTATACGCAAGAACATAGGATTGTCCAATATCCACAATCCTCTCAAACAACATAGGATTTTCCAATATCAAACCAATATATTTCCAAACAACCCTTCCTTTCTCTGTTAATCTTCCCTTTGGGTGTTAATAAATCCATGAAATCCATTTGCTGAAAATGAAAATTAGTTACTGATGGAAGAGGTAACAACCCTCATTAGGATCCTTTCCATTATTTCATTCTCCACCCCTTACACTATCCATATTCCATGATTATACCTTAATCAACCTAAAAAATGGTTCTCAATATAAAACTACCTCAAGAATGCATCCATAGGCTAGGGGTTGGAAAAAAGCACCAAAGCTACAACAACTTGGGGTATTCCTTTTCCAAATAACATGAACACTCAGACAACCAACTCTATGAAAATTATAGAGTAAAAGTAGAAAAAGTGGAATATGCTATTAAGTAAAATGAACATTCATGAACCAATATATTGTAAAAAAGTATAGCTGTTTTGAATAAAAATTATTTTTGTAAAACAAATGACCAAACCAGATATTATTCCCAACCGGAAGGAAACTGAAAAACGAGTAATTGTTGAGAGAGCTCTGCTCCAATATCCCATCTCGTACCACCGTATGTGGTCCACACAGCCCACATCCCTCATCTCCTCTAAGATCACATTTTACCTTACATCTTATAAACAAAAGTCATGACATATGTTGGGAAAATCCCATGCAAGGGTGAGTATATACCAACCCAATATGACTCCCTGAAATGGTGAGGGGTGAATCAAAATATATAATGAAAAGGAATGAAGTTAAGAGAACAATGTAAGATAAAATTGAACAGAAATAGTATAGATCAACCCCAAAAGTGAGTGAATGTAGACTCATCCAAACACAAGGTGTTTGAAATGGTGAGGATATGAACACCTCATCGAGTATTTTCAACATATAGCTGGAGAGTATACTAATCCAACAACGAGAATCTATCCATGGAAATATTGTATAGTACCAAACGTGTTTCGCCTCTCATGGAAAAAGAGTAACCAATTCCCAAAGAGTGGGGACTATAATAGGATATATAGATAGATATATATATTATAAGTCATATAATCCCAAATGATAGAGTAAAGGGAACTCCATCTCACAAATCCTCCCATGAAAGTGAGTATCCAATACTTCCAATTAAACCCATTTGTGATACCAAAACATCATATGTCATCCCATAAGGCACTAATTAAAGGGGTTCATATCACCACACCAGAATACAATCTTATTTATAATGCAATGGCTCACCTTCACATGTTTAGATCACATAACAAGAATTATTCTTGGTGGGTAAAGCATAACTCTTTCTCGTTAGATCAAAGTTATGTGGAACCATTCCTTTCCACTATGTTTCACAGTCGAGAGTCTTATCTATTAGTAATCATTGAATTCCACTACCTTGTCCTAATGGAGGGTAACACATAGGACCGTCATAGGGGAATTCAATTGGCAAGACACTACAGGAGGGTATGAAAAGGGAGTCATCAAATGGATGTCTCTACTCAACCTGGATTGAGGGTCTTTCCTGGAAGGTCACTGTGGAATACAGTACCTATACAAACTGGAGGGTCAGCCAGAAATGTTTTTGAAATCAACTTTTAAAATCATAATAGAGAGTAAATCGGAATCATCTATTATGAAACATACTAGCCAAGCTAGAGGGTTAGCCCAAAATTATTGGGTAATGCACTGCCCGACCTTGCTAGGTGGTCATCCCGAAATAGCTTTGGTAAGCCTTTCAGATCGCTGCTATCGTTGGACGTTATCACTATACATTGCAACATGGAACATTAATTTCATATCATGAAATACAATTATAAGGGTACCTTCACATTATATGTGTAAAAACACACAGGATATACATCTTGTGGGAAAATATCCACGTCCAAACCAAGGAGGTACAAGTGTTTAATGGTTTTTCGAAAGAATCCAAGCAGGAAACTTTGTGTAAGGGGCCCAAACGGTGTGTAGTCCTTCTCCAAATTCTAGTCATGTTTTTTTATCATAATAGGTCGCATCTCTTGTAGGTTACACACCATGTAGGAGGAATACATGTTGTGTCCAACCTATCTATGGAACAAGATATTTTTTTGGCTATGTGGTCCATCATACTACATATTCACATAGTAATGGGGTACACGTTATATCTAGGGGTGTATATGCCATGTAGTCTTTAACTACCATAAAACCCTAGTTCCAACACTAATGAAGGATACACATCATTTAACCATCATGGTACATGACGTGCAGTCAAGGTTTTTCCAAAAAAAACAAATCATTCTCTTATTTTTATCGGCTGCCTCCAAATTTTCCGTAATTGCGGCCATGGTTTTTTGAATATTCTCCAGAAAACTATCAATCATTATGATGATTATGGGATTTCATTGTCATTCTTCATGATTCATCCTCATTTGGAAATTAGGGTTTGGATGGATCATTTGAACACTGTTGTGTCTTAGATCCATGTTTGATTTTCATGAATCCATTAGATTCTTCATCCTTGTGTTTTATCATTTTGGAATCAAATCCTTGTCCATAATTTGGTTTCCATTTGGAAAATTAATCCTGAATCTATGTGATTGATCAAGTCTGGGTCTCTCGATAATAGTTGAGATAGGAACCAGAGGGTTCTGCTGGCGATGATCAAAAATATTTGGTGGATAAAAGCACCCGAATAATGTTTTTTGATCGTTGTCCTAGAATTCAAGGCCAAACGGTAAAGAAGAGGCATCTGAGTTAGATGAAAATAACAAATCATTATTTTTTTTAACAATTAGTATCATGAAAGGGGTGAAAATTTGAAAATCAATATTCAACATGATCGAAAATTAAATCCAGGATGTAAAAAATAAGATTCATACCTTTTCATGGATCGATCGTTAATGAAGAATGCTCTTATCAATGGGTTTGGGAAGATTAATTATGTTCTCTACACACTGATCAACTCTAAATAAGCGGTTTTTCATTCTTCATCACCCGTTCACCATTCCCTAAAGGAGAAGAGAAGAATAGAGTAACTATTGGCAGAGTTTATGGTTATCAAAACCCTAGAAAATCTATACAGCTAGATATTTATAAACTAATGTAATTAATCATACATTTTATTTATTAAATAATTATTTCACTTAACCACTTAAACACACCCCAATCAAAGAGGGTTCAGAAAGTATCATACTGAATCATTTTATGTCATGCATTGGGAAAATAGTATGTTTCGGACCCAACCATAAACATAGATTTTTTATCGAACTTCATATTTAAGAGTTATCTCAATTTATTTAATTTTCCACCCATGGATAATATAAAATATATTTATTATTTTTATATATTTAATTCCAAGAATATCGTTTCGCAGAATCATACATCGTCTTAGTTCTTAGATCTGAAAAAACATTTCAAAATATATTATTGTATTATAAGGGAAAAAATGAGCCTCTACATAATTTCCCCCTTCGTGATTTTAATCATCAAGAAGAAAAAATAAACAAAAAGCTCGAGATACTAAGCCTACATCTGGGACTCTCGCTCCCACGTACACTATTACATGTTTTTATGCTTCCCTATCCCTCAAACAAAAGGATAGATCATCCTTTCATGGTCCTCTCATATTGTTCCTCAAATGATATAATGGGCTCCATGAAGGTGTCTCCATCCACAATATCCATATATCCCTAGTCCGCAACATGTGTGGGATCATTAACATATCTCCTTAGTTGTGACATGGGGAAACATCATGCTCCCACTCTAGATGTGGGGGAATAGAGAAGTGATAGAAATTTTTCTGACCCTCTACAAGATAACGAATGGTCAGAAGAACATCTAGGATAGCTTGCCACCCCGGTCGAACCTCTACACCCCACATCATGGGTAGACAGCCAGGAAAACGTGGTATTATTTCCAAAATTTCAACATCCTATAATGATGATCAATTTTAGATTTTTTTTCTACTCTAGGACACCCTCATCTATTCTTGGATGATTAAAAATTTAACCTACATTAGCGACACCAACTCTTGGCCCATGAGTGAGGAATCTACAATATTCTTCCAAAAAAGAGTGACTTGTAGGGCCTCCCCTACATGGCCTAGAATGAAGCCATGATGATGGTGGAGTGGAATCCCTTCTTGTATGATAAATCCACCAAGTGAAGGTGATCATCTCAGCTCGAGCTACAATCGAATAGAGAGTCCGTCAGAATATCCTCTAGCACCTAGATAGTTCTCTCATTCTTTAATTGGAATAGGGGTGAAAGGATGAAATCATCTACATTTGGGTCCTAATTACAACCTATATGAATCTCCACAATTGTGACATAAATCATGTATCCTGATCAGAGATAATAGTAGAGGGTTCCCTGTGAAGGAGGATGATCTGTGATAAGTATAGATACTCCAACTGCATTACTGAAATCTTCTCCATGATTGAATTGAAATGTGTAGAATTCATGAGTCAGTCTACTATCATCTAGATTACATTATGACCGTTGTTTATATGTGGATTCCCATTGTCAAAATTTACGGATATTTCATCCCATTTAAACTAATAAATATCAAGAGTATGAAACAAAACATCTAAAACCTTGTGTTTATCCTTTACATATTAACATGTAAGGCATCATGAGATGAAATTAGTAATGATTCATCTCATGCTGGACCACCAAAAGTACCATCAATTGTCCAGGTACATCTTCCCCACAATACTAAGTATAGATAAAGGAGAACTATTGAACTCTTACATTTCATCTTATTAAAGTGTGACTAGAACTAATGTTTTCCCATAGAACAAGATCTCTAGATTTCATTCATCCGAATATCCATCTGGTGCATCTCCCATGGATATTTGATCATGAAAAATTGTGCAGTCAATGTCCCCTAGTTGGGAATCATTCTCACTCTCAAGGAGAGAAGGATTCAACATGATCGACTGTAAGAAAATTGTACCCTACTTATTCACAAAGGACATCTATATGGGTTCCAACGGTTCTGAATATTCCCACAATATGTGAGACTTTGAATTCCTACAAAGGGAATATGCTAAAAGGTTTTACTAGTTTGAAGTGTAGACTATCTTGATGCCATAGTCCTATAGAAACTCAAACTTGAGTCACTTCCAAATGTTCATGCCTCATTGAGTTAAGATGTATGTGAAATTTTAGTGGACTGAGTAAACCAAAATGTACTCTCCCAAAAGACAGTTTCTCTACATCCTTAAAGCAAAACTATCATTCTAAGCTCTAGATAATTAGTCTCGTAATTCAACACAGGGGGTCTCAACTGCATCGACCCATATGTAATGACCACCTGTCGTTCATCAAAACACAAAAAATCCCAACTCATGAGGCAACACAACACACCACAAAATCAACTCCTTCCTCCAGTAGTGTCAAAAATCGGGTCCTCATCAGCCTCTGCCTCAACTCATCAAAGGGCTTATGACACTACTCATTCTACCCAAAAAAATTCCCCTTCCAAGTTATATCCTTCAATGGTGATTTGATTCTGGATAAGTCTTCCAAAAATCTCATCTACTAACACACCAATCCATGAAACCTCTGCACCAATGACACATTCATCGGTGGATAAAAATAAAAACTACTTATGTACATCATGGATGTAATTCCCCTATACTAGTTACCCTGAGTCGGTGCATTATTACATAACATTGGCTCGATCACAAGAGAATTAATCCTAAAATACATATCAGTTTTGTAGCCTTGTAAGTACTAGATACATACATACATTTTAAATTTTATTATGAAATAAAAAAATAACATTGTGTCCCTTATGAACACACTCATATACCTTATAATATTCTTACAAGTCATTCATAATATACTTCTATACATAATATATAAAATATAACATAGAAAAGGTGTGATCTCAAATGCTCAGAAATGATAACAATATTACAGAAACTATTATAGAAAATCATATAAATTTAAGGAAATGTATAACACTAAAACACAATCATTTTAAACATAAATTTATGTATAATATGGAAAAGATAAATCAAATAATTTCATATACATAATCCAATTGATATTTTAATAGATGAATAATAAAATTTAATATCAATAGTTAATTTCATATTGATGGAATGAATAATGCCTGACATCATAACCACATAGTCAAGGCCTCCTGCCAAGACTATAAATTAAATTTTTTTAAGGCCTTATTCAAAGACACTAATTTGTCTCTTGAGACCCACCAATTCATCGAGGGGCTATAGTGGTCCATGACCATCACTTACTAAGTATAATGCATTCCTCATATGAAAAAGGGGGAAACATAACATAAACATTCGTACTAAAACTAGAATAAGAGATTTCAATAAATTAACTATAAAACATGATTGGTATAAAAATATCACATCCATAGTAAAAAATATGACAAAATATTTAATAAAATATGGAAGATTATATCATAATGAATCAACTTCAAAAAATTCATAAAATCCATCAATGCATTTTGACATAGATGATGTAAATACAAAAATTATTTTAGTGAAATATCTCTTTTTTACTTTGAAATCATTTAAATGATAAAAACATTTATTTTAAAAAAATTACTATAAGCATGTAAGAGAAGCTTTGAAGGTGTTATAGTGGAAGAAAATGGTTTCACCCACTGTTTTAGTTAAAAAACATTCTTTCCATAATTTGTCGTAATGGTCATAATGGGCATTTTTTGGAAAACAAAGCAAATCTTCCTTTCAAAGCATTTCATAAAACACAAATCCTAGTATAAATGAATTTAACCCATAGTCCTGGAAATAATAAAAATGTTTTGAAATAGATTTTTAAGAAACATGGGTGTCAATGATAAATAATTCCTAGTAGATACTCATGCATAAACAACCTCAGATAATAAAGAGATTGTAAAGTTAACACTTATCGTGCACTTTTCCTTGGTGTAGGTTACATTAACCTCTTATATAATTGTTAAATCATTGTTATTAAAATATAAAATAACAAAATACAAAATTATGATATCATACCTGATCCTCTAATATTTCATTATTATGAATATTTCAAGAGTATCATTGTTTCGGGTGTTAAGTGATTCATTTTCTTTAATATGTTTTGTAATGTAAGATCTGTTTTATATGGATAGAATGTATTTGATACATATATAGAATTATATTATGTTCATAAAAATTATTTTTAATCATAAAATGTAAATTATTCTTGAATGGTTATGATGGGAAATGAAATCTTATCGCGTTGTGAAGACGGTAAGTCGTACGTACACACGAGAGAAAATATCATTCTATTGATGGTAAAATCATATGTAATTGGGTGGTAAATTATATATAATGAATCATTAACATGTTATATACTTTATATAAATCAATCATAATAATTATTATACTCATCCAAATAGAGAAGTGTTTAAAAACAAACAACACCACAACATGGAGAGATTAAGTCTTAAGTACACATGTATGGTGACATTTTCATTCATAAGATGGATAGAATAGTAAATATAGATGTACCATATTTATAATAACATCAAATTTTGTAGAAGGTACTGGAGTAATTATTTTAAAAATGCAATCAACAATAAAATATCAAGTGGAAGAAGAAAAAAACATTGAAAGAGGTGATGAAATAATTACCATTCCTGAGGTGCTTCCTTTTGATTTGAACAAAAGGGCTCCTTAGGTTTGCTTTCTTCTCAATGCGAGGCCTCTAGGTTGATGTGAGAGTAGTTTTGATTAGATTTGAGTAGGGGATGGCCGATCCAAAAGGCTTTGGTGGTGGAAATTTGAGAGAAGGGGAAGTACCCTTTTATAACAGAGGTGGGGCAGTTTAGGAAAAAAAGGAAATATTATTTTATTATAATATTAATTTCTGTTTCTAATATCTCTAAATAGTTTTTTTTAGTTTATATTATTAAAATTGGTCAAAATATTCTCAAAAAATAATAATAACTAATTTTTAAATGTTATTTGGAATTATTTATTTTAAATATTATTTATTTCCAATGAAATATATAATTTTTAATGATGTATTTATGTGATTAAAAATATTATTTTCTCTAAAGAATTGTTTTTTAAAATACTGATAAAAATATTATAAAAATATTATGAAAAATATAGAAATTTAATTTTAGAAAATAATATTCATTTTTTATTCAAAATGTAAAAATTATGTTTTGGTGATTTTTTGGGAATTTTTAAAAAACAACATTTTAGGATGAATAATAAAAAATAATGATTCTAAATTAAAAAAATTTAATTTCCACCAATTTATATATATTGTTAAAATATATTTTATGTTGGTTTTAAATTAAAATTATATCAAATAAAAATATATTAATACATTTTATGTGATTTTAATCTTGTTATATTGAATTCGGATTTAAAAGCCTAGATAACTTTTGAACATTCTAATTTAAAAAAATTTCGTTCTGGCCACGTCTGTGGGATTTTCATTAAATTTATTATTGTGGATTTTTTGAATTAAATTAAGAAAAATGGACCCAAAATTTTTATTTGATTATAAAATTTATATACTCATATGATAAAATTAATTTTTGAGCAAAATTATTAATGAATGTTATGAAAATTCATTATAATTATTGTGTTAAAAATTATATTTACCTGAGACAAAAAAATTCTAAATTGAGAAAATAACCTAAAAACATCTAAAAACCCTACTGTATGGCCATATTTCGTCCAATAAACCTCCAAGGTTCAATAATGATCCATTAAATTTTATAGGGAACGAGAATTACATTCTAAACACAAATGTTTTTTCAAAAACTACCACGTTTGTGCTTTCCCTCCCCTATAAAAGGACAACTCTTCTTCTGATTATTAACACCCCTAAAGAAACATAATTTCAATATTTATATTTTAAATTCATGTAAAAACATCCCTTTGTAGGAAATCCATCCAATGATTCCCATTGTGCAAACCAAAAGGAGTTACATAAAGAAGGGTTCACATCCTTCCTCAAACTACATTCTATTATTTTCATTCTCCACCGACTCAATTATTATTCTTAGATGATGATATAATAACACTAGTATCCTAAATATAAATATATTTTATTATGATATTTTTTTTACAAACACTTATAAAAACATCCATTAAATGGTTAACAAACATACAATTCTACTGTACGACAAACTACAGCCTCACGAAACGAAGTTTTTTATTTTGAATTTGTGTCCTATTATGGTTGGTAATTATTATAGAGACTATATTATTATATAAAATATATTTCATTTATGATCTATCCATACTTATTAATTTATTATTTAAATCATACATTCATGCTTTCCATGTTTTGTAAATATGATAACATCATTTGTGGAAGTGTAGACTACCGCCTCTGTAAAGAGAATTGATTAATCAATATAATACATGTAATTTATTAAGGATGGGGTTTTCAAATATATATGATAGTTATGACATAATAATTATACATTAAAAATATTATACACATATAAACAATTGTTTCATTTACTTTCTTTCTTTCATTACGTCATTAAAATGGAACAATCATTCATGCATACTTATAACCTACTATCTCTATAAAAAATTAAATCTATTTTATATATCTATAATTTAGAAATTAATATATATATATGTAATATTTTATATTTAGGAAATAACTATAAAATTAATATTTTAAGAGTATCAATAATGGAAAGTAAAAAAACATGTATAATAAATAAAGCGATTATTACCTGAAATGTTACTTTAACATGGAATTGTTAATAAACGGATAATAGAAGGTAATAATTAAAAAATTAAATTAAATTATATATATGAATATGGTAAAATGAAATATTTATATAAAATTTTACATATTAGACATGATTCTATTATGTGTATGATATATGTCAAGACACATTATATTGTAATTTCAATTCAGAACACATTTACTTGAGATACATGAATTATACACCACTCATTTCTTTTGTGTAGTATATATACGTCCCATTAATGTAGTCAAAAAATAATATAAATAAATTTATGGGTATTTAAATTTCTATTTTATGATCATTATTTCATTGGGGATACATTTCAATAGTTACCAAATAAATAAATTTGATTTTTTTCTCAATTTTCTTTCATTGGGACTCATGTTTTGTTATGAACCTGCATCATTTTCAGAGGTTTATTTGACATGCTATATTAAGAAACTAATTATTATCATGATATATATTGATTCATGTAATTAAAATTTCTTAAGTGCATATTATTATCCCATGTTAAGAAGTTGTAAAATTTATTGAAACGATATCAAAGTTTGTTGGGAACGTTTATGATTATGCTTCCAATGATAAAATATTATGACCCGTATATTAAGAACACACATTATTTATCTTATCCTATATTTATTAGAGAGATATAAATGTATTAGTACCAATTTTTTACTAGTTTTTTATTATTATAATTATAAAAATATATTTAAGATAAATACAAGTGTATTTTTTATTCGGTAGGAAAACAGTTTCAAATGAAAAACAATATCTTAAAAAATGTTTTAGAAAATGATTTCTAATTATTATTGAATATAATTTTCAAGGAAAAATGATTTTGATATTTTTTATTGTTTTAATATTTTCTTTTATACGTTTATAAATATATTTTCCAAGATAAACCTTTTCAAAATGGCTTAATCTTAAAAAACATTTTCAATCAAAAAAATATTGTTTCCAGAAGAAATATTTAAATTTTCTCCCATATAAAATGACATATATTAGTGTTACTCATGTATTTTTAGTGAAATTATTCAATGTTTCCATTCATATGATTTCCTTTAAATTTTTATGTAATGTTTAAATGATTTTTATGAAACATTTTTCTCTTTCTTCAGTTATATTATTTTGAAACATGCTTATTTTCACGGGATATGATTTTAATGAAATGATTATGAAACCTGTATATTTTTTCATAGTTTAAGAAAAAATTAAATGTTTATAATTTCCATTTCATATCTTTTTTTGTGATGAGTTTTTTATTAAATTTTTTAACATGTATGTTTTATTTCATTATGAGATAGGTTAGATATTTCTCCCTGTTATGCATTGGGTAAAGATTTATATATTATGAGGTAGAAATAATATGGTATTGATAGTGATCTGTTGATACTAAGATGGACATGAGAGTGAAAAATTACTAACCAGATGGTATGGGAAGCGAACTAATACTACTAATATTACTACGATACTTTACCAAGACTACCAATAAGGTATAAGGAGTGAACCCATACTACAAAGATGGCCTTATTAGCAGTGCCTTGAAAATTATTGAAAACATTTTATATTCTTTTGTGTCTCCCATACATCCATGTCTTGTTCCTATGTTACGATTTAATAGATTATTTTATTTATTTATATTATGATTCATTTTTCTAACTACAATGATTTATTCCATGACTCTGGTTTATGATCTTCTGATATTTATTCTACGATCCTCTAATGTTACGATCACTTCTCTTACCCTATTATCATGTTAATAAATATTTCTCTCCCTAGTTTACACATACTAATCAAATGATCTCACCACATTTTTTTCCTTCACCATGTTATGAATATATTAATTATGTTTGATGTATCTAATAAGGGTTGTAGTAATGAAGTGCCTAGTGAGAGACAATGTCGGACAATTATGAAACAGTTTTTGTGTTTCTATGTTTCCAAAGGGATTAGGCTAATACATTATTTGGGTGTCTATTTGTATATTGTTTATAGTATTCCAAAAATGTTATCTAAAATTAATGTATCAAAATACATGTTCAATATATTACCAAGGTTTAAATAATTGATAATTCTTTTTAAAATGAACATTCATTCCATTTTAAAAACATGTCAATATTGGATTATACTAAACATATGAAGTTATTATTTTTCTAACATACTCAATAGGAATGGAATTTCCAACCATCATAAAAATAACTTTATTTTATTTTTTTTCTATATTTTATGAATGATATATTTATTAAAAATTATTTACAAAATTATTTGATAATTTATTATTTAAAAATAAATATTTCAGTGTAAACATATGATTTACCCCATGAAATGTTTTAAATAATATTTAAATACTTTTTTTATAATAATAAAAGGTTTTTTAAATGAAAAGTGTTTTGAAAATGATATAAATTTTGAAAAAGTATTTTTAAAGAGAAAAAGGATTGTTATTCTATATTTTTGTTAGATAATGGTTATAAAGTATTTTGTATGTTTGGAATGTTATTTTCAGGGAAAATTATTTTATTATTTTATATTTTAAATAAATAGTTTCAATGTGAAAAGGTACTCCATAACAAGAAATTTTTTAAAAAAATGTAATGATTTATTTATATGTTTCCATGTAAATATTAAATTAAAAGTATTTTGAAAATGTCTTATTTCCTGAAAAGAGTATATTAATGTGATATAGTTATTTTCTTTTTGATATTTTCCATGTAAACGTTAAAAATTATTTTGCTTTAATAATTACCCCATTTGATGTTACTTAAGAATTAAAGGGGATATGAACCATGTAATAATGTCTTATTATATTTATAAATGGTTTATAATTTAGATGACATTTTGTTTATGAAACCTGTTCTGTTTTCCATGGGATATGTTTTTATGGAAGATAGTAATTTTTGTTATACATTTTTTTCCAAAGAATATGCTATGATGAAATTATTATAAAACCCATTTATTATCATTTATTCTTAAATTATCAATGATTTATGATCTTATTGAAAACGTATATACGATGTTTCCTTATGTGATGTGTGGTACTTATATATCCCTTTCTTAAATTGGGTAAATCATAATATATCATGATAAAAAATTTGGAATTCATTAAATAAGATGGAACAAGAATAAGAATTAGACTGATGGATTTGATCTATGATGGGAACGAGGGTGACGGTCTTGATCCACAATTTAAAACATGTTGATGCACTTGATTCATGATTGAAAAAAGTTGATGAGGCCGAATCAAAAATGTTTTTTATCATTGTAGTTAATCATGATAAATGATAATTTTTATACCAATGTTGGTGATTAACATTTAATAAATGAGCTCATGAATTATAGTGATTTTAAAGTCTTTGACATCATGCATTTTTGAATAACAATTTTTTAACCAATTAAACATGATTAGGATCTATGATTTGTTTTGTGTGAGCATTATAAGTTATAATCATTATCTAATACCCTTATTCTTATCTTATTCTTTAATTTTATAATAGAATGATATATCCCATGTAAACCCTTATATATCATCTTAATTAACCATTTCTCATGTTTCCTTTACCAATTCTGTGGTGAAATTATATAAGAATGTATGGTTTTTATGAGTATATCAGGGAGAGGATATGAATTAGAGATGATGATGATATTTTACTAAAAAATAAAATTTTATACCGAGACAGAAATGGAACCAATATAATAAGGTAGTTGTGAGTGAATTTTTGAAATTTTGTAAAAATTCATAAAATAATATTTGATATATATGTATGTGAATACATGTTCTTTACATATATCTATTTTAAACCACAATTTAATTTCATTTAAACACAGTTCATTGTGTGGTTTCCCCATGTTGGAATTTATAGAACACTTGATAGACTCTCCAAAAGGATTGTATGTAATGGTTTAATTTCATTCCTAAGGAATGATATAAATCTATAATAAGAGTGGAATTACATACCACAATTCAGGTATCTTGAGTAAGTAATAACCAAATAATGGGAAACATCTCATTATGTAAAGAATCATATTTTACCCAAAACATATTTCATAACAGCCTGAAATATATATATCCTCTTATGATGTAGATCAGTATGTATTGTATGTCACATTTGGGTTCTAGGATATACATCAAATTAATATATTTTCCCTAGGATTTGGAACACATGAAAGTATTAACATCATGTTCATGTTGGTAAATAAGATATGGAGAAGAGAATTGTTTTCCTATATAGAGATTATATTTGACACGATTCAATATAACCCCCACTATAATTTTAATTATCTCAAAACTATCCCTATAATTATGAATGGGTGAAATTTATTATTCCTTATTTCATGGGCAGAAGTATCCAAAAATATATAAATTTCAAAGTGAGTTATGTCTACTTCTCCATGTGGTCTGTGATAATTATTGGTTTTTGGGAACTAATTACCTTATATATATGGTATGTGATTATTACGATTGTATATTTTTTACTTTGAATAATAAAATGGATCATAATGTATATAAACTAAAAAAATGTAGGTAAAAAAGATCACATCTCAGATTGACTAAAAATATACACAGAAAAACATCATTGACATTTATCCATGTAAAGGTGGATGTAAAGGAGGAATCACCAATTATATTGATTATATATAAAGAATAAATATATGGTATAATATTCTTGATTTATATGATAACTAATTTTAAAAAAATTATTGACACAAAAATTGCATATGATGTATGATTTCTAATTGTCAATTACATAAATTGTATTGGATAAAGGAAACATTTTCATGGGTGACGTTTCATGATTAAAAAATATTGTTATATAGGAAATTATAATATAATTGTTGAAATGGTGTGTATTGGATGATATAAAATCCATACAGAGGGAGAAAATATGATAGTGGATAATTGGGTATGGTAATATTAAAGATAAATGAATTTTGTTTATGAAATGATATGATAGGGTATTGCGATCTATGTTCAACATCGTTGACTAAATTCTAAATGTGACTAAATACTTATACATCAAGGAATATTTTTTAACAACCATAAATTTAATTAACATATCATCCAAAGATGTTACAAACACTACTATAGTGGAATGGATGAAAATATCAAAGCATGTGATTATGAGAATTCAAAAAATGACATAAGAATCTGTTGGTGATGATTCAACAATCTGTGAAATTTTATATAGTTCATCACAGTTAGGTCATGGATCCATCTCATTGTTCCATTTTAGTAACGTATAATCTTTTTTGACTAAGATATCATTCCATATTATTCATAACGATCTTACTCAATTTGTAATTCCATGCTCGACAATCCACCCGTCTATCTAGTTTGGTGACAGTTGCAATAACTTGAGACCCAAATCCACCCTATGTATTCATACATTTCCTATTTACCAAAACAAGTTATCATCTTCATTCCCATCATAATAATTTATATTAGGGGTATTAGTTCTATAACTTAATTAAAGGATAAATTACAAAAAATATTCAAAATGTTATTGAATGTTTAATGTAATAAATAATCATTGGTCAGAGTGAATGACTCGTGAGGTGGGAATGGGGTGTGAATTGTGTTTCCAATAAAAATTTATCAATAAACGATTAAAAATCTATGTGTAAATAATTATAAAATATTATTCGTTAAATAATGGAGGAAAAATATATAAAATTATCTTTTAAATATATACTAAATTGTTATTTTTTATTTTGAAAAAAAAATAAATTCCTTTCATCAATTTGAAAATAATTTACTAATATAGGAAAACTATAAAAAATAGCTTAAATCCAATTATCAATATTATGTTTTTATATATGCTTATAAAATATTATGTTTTTTAATAAATGGAAAAATACTAGAAATTATATTGAATAAATAAAAATGTTCATTAGTGTGATTCGAAGAATTATTCCTTGAAAATAAGATATCATACACTATTAAAAAGTTAAATAAAAAGTAATCCTATCCAAAAACTATGTTTGGTTTTACAAAAAAATTTACTAGAAATACTAGGATAATACCAATTTCCATTGTTCTATATAGATGTAAAAAATTTCATGTCACACATGACACCTCCCCCAATTATTTGTGGGTCTGAAAATAAAAAAATTTAAATAGAGTGTTTTGAGAATACCTATTTAGAACAAGAATTTGTGATTGCATATAATAAAATATATTAAAACACATCTCAAATGATAAACATAAAATAAATATAAATAGGGAATATTAATAATGATTCAGTGTAGCTCAATATGAATATATTCAGTAGTCTAAGAGTCTATGCATTTGTTGTAAAATGAGGCTTAACCTTGTTTCACAACTAGTTTAGGATAATAGAGTGTCATGAGGATTTTTTAGTGAGTCTTACATATATTATAGGATGAGGATTATATTCCTCTATTATTCTATATATGGGTATATCTTCATCATCCTTACACTTGATTATGTTCCCTTCATAAAAATATCTTCATCCTAAAGTAGAAATTAAAGAATAATTAATGTAGCCTTTAAATCACTAAAGGTTATATTTTAGATTTAAACATACCTTTTGGATATTTTTAAATTGGAATCACTTATATATTACACATATTATCCTAAATTCACATAATACATTGTTACGTATGCAAACGATAACTCAAAAATATTAGTTTATATGAATAAAACACACAGTCACTATGAAAAGTGAAATAATTTATTCATTAGGTAATTTCATTTGTTCACATGGTAGGTTCATGAATTCCTTTTGTTTATTTATTTTAACGTATTAGGTATTCATCTTTTGTATTTCACTATAATAAAAAACATGGTAATTACATTACTTATTGAAAAACATACTTTCGTTGATAAGGTAACTTTATTTCATAATGTTGTAGGTAAATTCCTTTATGTGGTCATCTAACTGATTTTCACAACAGTTTATTACTTCGTATAGAAAGAAATTTTTTACTCATATTATTTATATCATTTTCACAAGGCGATTCTATTCTTCATGAGGTCAGTTGATTCTAACTGCACATTAATTTCATCAAGAATGCACGGGTGTTTTATAACATAGAAAAACATTTATATCATGATGCAAGAAAGGTTCTTCACTCATTCATTTTGTGAGTTGTCAATGAATAATATGTACATTATGAATGAGGTAGGTTATGATGGTTTTTTTTAATTAACCAATTTTTTTAGTATGGATTTGTAAATATTTCATCACATAAAAAGTGAAACTCATTAATTGAACTATAAACATGAATTTTGATTTTTAAAATGTAGAGGTGATGGTATAATCTAATAATAACTCACTTTTTTAGAAAAACATAACTAAATTTAAAGAATAAATTAAATTAAATCATCATAAATTTATTTACAATGTATTTAAATATTAATTAATCAATTTATTATAGTATTATCTGGAAAATTACCTAGATTCAACTTATTTTTTACTCAAACATATACACCATTTTCCGATTATAAAAAATAAAGAAGTGGTAAAATAATCATATACGGAAATTGAAATATAAAACCACACATTTGATTAAAAAAGTTTTATTCCATTAATATTTCAAAATATAATATAATAACATTACAAAGAGTCTATATTAAGACTTATTGCTTGAATCTAAATTTGGAATATCTTTTAAATATAAACGAAGTATAAAATCATTTCCTTTGGAAGCAGAATAATGTAAATAATATGTAGTCATATGTAATGAAAAAGAATAAGGTTTACAAATAAAGATAGACATTTTTATATTGAAAATGAGTTGGATGGATTTCCTATGAGTTAATATAAAATTAATGATGGTGCTGAAGGTGTATATAAGCTCTCAGGACATTGGAATAGTTAGAGGGGATAAAATAATAGTATGAGATGTTTATATGCAAGATTAACATAGTAAAATCATCCACAACTCATTTACCATACTCTATATCCTATATAAAATCATCTTTAATGTAAATAAAGGTTCCCAAAACAGGAGTACACATTATGATCTTCTCAAACTGAGACTTATAATCTTATTTCAATGGTGGAATACAAAAATCCAATTTAATGGCCCTTCACATAACCATTAAATTTGAATCAATAAATATTCATCTTAGGTTGAAATTATTTTATTTTTTTAATTTTTTTTATCCATCAATCTTTTATTTCATCACATTTTATTCCACATGTGACATGGCTTTTACATCATGTGATTAAAACCAATCAAGCAAAGATTCAACGGTCTTCTTCAACTCATAAAAAATAACCATTAACTCCTCCATTATGATTTTCAAAATATTATCTTCATTTAAAATTGAATAAAACTATATACTAGAAGATGAAAAAGGTGAATCCTCAATGAATGAACTCATATACATCTGCTTTTACTACACCCTCATTTTAGAAAGGTCTTCTTGTAGTGAATGTAACTGTGCATTAATATATTCAATATCATTCACCAAATAATTAATCTCAAGATAAAATTATTATTAAATAATAGAAATTAATAACTACACAATCTATATAATATCTTATTCTCTAGTAGTCTCTACATACCATCCAAAACCATGTATCACATCCTTGAAAACAATCATAATATCTGAATTAAATTCATCTGAACCAATTCCAGAAACATATGATTTTTTAGGAATAGTGATAGATGGATTATAATATTGATTACTAACATCTAGATCAGATAAACACTCTATAGATATTTCTCTTAAAAATTATCTCATAATCTTACATTATTATCGATAAACGTATATTCTTCTTGAACACCTAGTTCAATAATCTCAATATTTTTACAGTGTTCATCACCTTTCTCAACATCCTCACAATATTATGTGTGAAAAGTATGAATGAAATCATTAAAATTTAGGTAAATATAATGTACCATATGATAAAATTTAAATTTCACCAATGAATCAATGGTGGTATGAGTGATTCCTCCAATGACCTCATATTGGAAGGTATATTTGGACCACCATGCTCAGGTGTATTGGCTCCATTTTTAACACCCTAGGTAAATAATGAATATGAAATCTTTATATTTATACATATTTGTGAATAAAATATTAATATTACTTTAAAGGGGATGCTATGCTCGATGGTGTACCCAACACGCAACAACGAGTTTCTTGGTAATCTTACGTTGCACTCTAATAATAAAATAATATTATATTAAATGGTTGTTAACGCCTAGCCGTTGTAATGGAGGGAATGAACAGAACTAACTACAAAATAATTATATATGTTTTTCAAATAGTTTCACTCTTTACAATAAATTTTAGAGGATTAAAAATGCAAATGAATCCAGTTTTTAAGCGAAAACATCCTAATATTCTTTAAATGGTCGATTAACTGCCTTTTGATGGCGAACACCTTTTAAATCCACTTTTTGAAAATTTTATAAGCTCTATTTTTCAAAATAAACATATTATTTATGATTGGGACATTGAAATTTACCTTGAGTTAATTTTTGGTATTTTTCTGACAATGTTTATTTTTCAATGAATAGTGAAAAATACTACATTTTACATCAAAACTGCTTTTTCATATAATTTAATTATATGGTTATATTATCATTTTAATTTGATTTAAAGTTTAATTATAATATATTTTTACCATGTAATTCAATGATGGTCATTAGGATTAATTTCACTTTGGAATTAGGCATAAACAAGTGCCAAACATTTCATAAATATTTTTTCTAAAAAACCCTCTCTTTGTTTTGACAACGGGAAGTTTTTTTAAATTAATTATTTCAATTTGAGTGTTTAGATTTTGGTAAAATGAATTATATATTTGAAATCAGAAGGTCCAAATTATGTAATTAAGACTCTTTAGTTTTTTGGAAATTATGAATAGTAACGATGGTAATTATCTTTAATTATTTTGATTAATGAGTAATCGGGTAGTTAAAGATAATAAGATAATATCATAATAATAATAAATGACAAAAAAATGTGTTCTATGGCTACTGGTTGTGTCATGTCCGACCATGGTATACCTTGTGCCAAACTTGGGGGCCCCATGGAATCACTTTTGTGAGAAAGTGATTTTTTATCTATTTATTTTTAAAAAAATGTTAAATGTAACAAAGAATGTATCACCTAAGTAAAATATTTTTAATTTTGACTACATAAATGTTCTTTTGGACTATACATATTCATTGAAAATCTAAAAATATTTCATACATCCTAGTATTTTTTTTATAATTTTTAGACATTAAATAAATTAAATTATTTATGACATCATGATGATGCAGCGATGACCTCATTATTTAACGATTTAAATAAAATGGAAGGATAATGTAAAATCTAAGACCTACACATGTCTAAAACCTATTGGATGGGTGGAATTCTAACATTTATCACCTTATCCACGAATTATATCAATGTGGGACCTTTTAAATCCGAAAGTCATTTTCAAATAAAGTAACAATTGCTTACTTTCAAAGAGTGCCCCTCCTCTCCTCTTATAAAAGGCCCCCACCTCTACCTCTTTACCCACACTTCCAAAGCCTTTGGCTCGGCCAAACCCTTCCCATTTTGTCTCTCCACATCCCTCTCTAACTCCTTGAAGCCTCACTTTGGGAAGAATCCTTTCCAAGGAAGCCTTTGAGCTCAAATCAAAGGAAGTTACCCGATTTAAAGGTAATGTCTTCACTTGAGTCCTTTTGTTTTATTTTTCTTCTCCAACCCCCTAAACTCTTTTTATTCATTTCTTTTGTAACAAATACAGTATCATCAATATACTAGGATGTTTTTATAAGAATTATTAGAGATAAACTTACACACACCTACATATAATGGTTAATGAACATACTGTTTCCGTGGATGGCGAATTTCGGCCTCCCGAAACGATGATTGTTCAACATTCTTCTAACACCTTCAAAGGTGGCCATTAATATGACACTATATTTATATATGATATCTAATATGTTTATGTTTTACTTAAGATTCTGTATTTTTCATTTATGTCATACCTTTATGGTTTCCATTATGGGTAAACGCGATATCTTCATTTAAGGAAGTGCGGACTTCTGCCCCCTCAAAGTAATTTTTTTCGTTAATACCATATGTGGTACGTATAAAGGATATATTTAATGATATTATATATGATACCATACTGGAATAAAAATACTATTATGTATAATTATGTTTTAATTCCATTAAATATGAAATAGAAATGGAAGTAGCGTTCATGCGTACGTACGGCTTACTGTCTCCATGAACATTGCATTTCATTTCTTAACTCTATATGTTATGTAATATTATAAATTCATGAATATAATGGATATATATGATATATATGATATCTAAATCATGAATAAAATTATGGATATAATGAACATTTGGTCACACGAACAACATGTAATTGTAAGAAGTCCACTTTCGACTTAAGAACCAAATATCGACAAAACAATTATTATTAACTGAAATGAATACATAATGTTTATGACATGGAAATAAGTTATATAAAAGGAATAATTAACTTGAAAAAGGTTCTTATGGAAGTAGAAATTAACTCAAGTTTATTATTCATGGGATTAAAGAACGATCGAGTCAAGTCGGACCCGAGGTAAGGGATCCTACTCCTCTCTTTCTTTTTAAGTACACCCTTTTATGTTATTCCTTTTAACCTCATATTTCTTGTGATTGGGATGATATTTTATATTAATCTTACTGTAATTTTTATGTTCATATGACGAGAGACCCTATTTCCTCTCATCAACTCATTTTATGAGTTTTGAACTGATGCAGTTAGGCTGCCGAGTTTTCGTAAGGGATTTTTCATCTCACTTTTATTCCTGTGAGATTTATGCTACATTTGCCACAATTTCCTTTGAGTGGTGTATGTACTGCCCATTATTATACACGTTGTGTAGTATAATTTCATTTATGGGTATTCACATCTTCATTGTATGACCCTTCTTCCATGGGGTGTACGTTTCAAAAGTTACCCAACTCGGTAAGGGGACCTTTCACCCTCTTTTTTTTAAAGACTTCTTTTGTTATGTCTTTTAATTCACATACTATTATGTTGTGATATGTTCTTTTATATCCTTATTGATGTAAATTTTATGTCCAAGTGATGAGATTCCCTTTTTATCTCTCATCAACTCATCTTCTGAATTTTTAAGTGATGTCGTTTGGCTATCGAATTTTACCATGGGAACTTTTTAACCCAATCTCGATTTCTTTGGGTTCAACATGTAGTTATTGAATATGTAATATTTTGAATATGTGTGAATGACCTTTTATTGTTTTACACTTAATATCTACTTATATTGGGTGTATTTATATTTGTCACACATAATTTTGAGATTGAATTATCCTTAATTTAAGGATACCTTCTTTATAAGGGAATTCATCACATTTTACATTTCTATTGAGACTTCTTTGTTGTTATGCACCAATTCCCTATTATATGGTGTATATACTGTACTTTGGAAGATTATATCATGAATCCATTTATTCTCTTGATATTATAAAGTTCTGACTAAATTGTATTCCTCAATTATTGTATTCATGTGTCTCTAATTTTTGTTGAACCCCTTTAACCAAAATATAGCATTAAATGTTTTAATTATTTGTTCTTATTAATATCCATGTTTTCAAAGTGGTTTTAAGGATTTATTTTTATGGATATTAATGGTTTAAAATTTTAAAAGCTTCAAGGTGGTATGGGACACTTTGATTCAAAAATCTCTTTATTAAATGTTTTAAATGGTTTTGGAAATGGTTTCTTTTTGAATGGATTCATTTTTTTCAATATACTAAAATGTTATATTGTGATTGAAATGAGGAAATGGTATGCTTCCTTTATGCATGTTTTATGTGATACGGTTCCTGGGAATTGTTATGAAAACGGGTGGTTCCGTGATAAACTAAGGGCGGATGAGCCCGATATAGCTCTCCAATGCATTGGGTAACACGAAGGAGTGAAACGTTAAGGATTCTCCGAAGAGATTTAGGGAATATACTGTGGTGGGTATTCCAAACGTAACCAAGAGGGTTACTCCCTACGTAAGAATGTTAGGAATGCCTCAAGTTACCTTTTATGTCTTATGATTTCTATTATTTGAAGAGGTATTTTAAAGTGCCTATGTTTTATGGGTAAAGTATGATTTAATTCTTATATACATATGAACTCATGTTTCCTTTCCATATTTTTTATATCCCTTACTGAGATTTTTATGCTCATCCCAATTTTTTGATATGTTTTTCACAGTTCAAGGGAAGGGTACATGATATGATGATAGTGTCAAGGAAGTGTCAAGAAAGAATCCATGTTTTATTTTAATATGTTTCCGTTGAGGTGAAAAATGAATACTATCTTTTATGTAACCACTTTCTGTAAATGTGGAATGTAATGAAAGTTTTATGATCTAATTCTCTAAAACTCTAAACCTGAAAATATCCTCAATGTGTAATCATGTAATAACTCAAGATTAAGTAAGGTTTAAGGCTGGGGCTTTATAGTTGGTATCAATGGTCGGTTTAGATAACTTTAGAGGTTTGGGTATACTCTAAGCATAAGTGACATTACCATAATGGTTAGGATTTTAGAAAGAGTCCTAGTTTTAGATAAAGTGAATAAGAAAGTATATATTAGTGTTTATCTTCCTCATTAGTACATGATGGTTTTGTTGATATACTCACACTGACCTTTCGGTTTTTAGCGAATGGATGGATCTATCAGGTACCAAAGAGACAACAGGTTTGAAGGAAACTATGGTGGTTCTCTGTTTATGATACTAGATAAAATGGGGGATTCAATGAGGAAACTCGTGGTTGTTCTAAACCAACTATCAAGGAGTCACGACCAACCACTTGAACCTTGGTATGTTCTGTAATGCATCATGTACGATTTGACCAATCGATGTGGAAGTTCAGGTAATAATTATAAAGGTAACCATTAGAGTTTATATGATCCTTACTTTTGAGGTAATTATGGGTTATTATATGATATGCTGGAAAATGAAAGGCATTATATATACTTGAGGTTAAAATATGTTATGATCATTTTTGAAATTTTTTTCTCATTTTGGGGAATGTTTTAAAATTATATAGTTTTGGAAAAAGGACAACAGGCAGACTGTGTGACAACCCGTCGCGTCGGACAAAGCTGCGGGAATCGAACCCACAACCAAAGTGCGACTGGTATTTATTGCCTACCACTGGACTACACGAAGTCCTTGGTTATTTGACTAATTCGTTTTAGTTAGATTATTTTAGGAATTAAAAGTAAGTTGGTTTTGGGTTATCTATGGAAATTTATTAACCTATCATAGAGGATATGTGATTAGTTAATTACTTTTCAATACGAGACTTTAAGAGCAACTGATGTTGTTTGGAGATAAATGTTACGATTTAACTTGGAAGACTATGAGACTAAATCCTTCAAATATTTGGGTTTCAATATTAGTTTGGTTTACATTGAAGAATTTTATGGACAATTTGATTATCGAATGGTCCTCGTTGAACTTTGGGTTTTGTTGGAAAAATTTGGATATTAAGAATAGATTTTCATTTTATAAAGGGTTATCCTTTTCTGTATTATCTGATCTTGTACTAATATTTTTGGTTTTGGTTTTGGTTAAATTCTAAAGACATGGGAAGTATATAGTTCTCTTTTTTGGATTTTGTGATTCTCAAAAAGTTGATTATAGTACTCTTAATGTGAACAATTCTTCCTAAATACTCGTCTTTTGGAGAAAATATGAGTTTGTGTAAGGAATCTAATAAAAGATGAAAGTCAACATGATAAGTGATTATGTTTCCTTATGAATAAATTCCTCAATAAAAAGTAACTTAAAACAAAAATGTTGTCTATTAACTTTTCTTACTGGGGAATCGAATACCGTTTAACCCATCACAAGTTTGTGATTTTCTTATGGTTAACTTTCTCCTAAACATGTTTTCTATCACTCTCCATCAGAACATGACCCTTTGTTTTTTTCTCTATATCCATATTTTCATACTTGGAATCCTATTATGGGTTAACTTGGGTGACCTTTGTACTTATCTTTCATTATTTTAAAGTAATTGTTTTACTGACTCTTGTTCCGATGTGGGATTTTCAATGAAGATTCCAAGCCCAATTTTAAAATTGTGATGACGCAATTCCCAAAATGGGGGAAGGATGTAACACCCCAGGTAAATAAAGAATATTTCATCTTTATATTTATCCATATTTGTGAATAAAATATTAATATTACTTTAAAAGGGATTCTATGCTCGATGGCGTACCCAACACGCAACAACGAGTTTCTAGGGAATCTTACATTGCACTCTAATAATAAAATAATATTATTTTAAATGGTACTTAACTCCTAGCCATTGTAGTGAAGGGAATGAACAGAACTAACTAAAAAATAATTATATATGTTTGTCAAATATTTTTACTCTTTACAATAAATTTTAGAGGATTAAAAATGCAAATGAATCCAGTTTTTAAGTGAAAACATTCTAATATTCTTTAAAAGGTCGATTAACCGCCTTTTGATGGCGAACCCCTTTTAAATCTACTTTTTGAAAATTTTATAAGCTCTATTTTTCAAAATAAACATATTATTTATGACTGGGACATTGAAATTTACCTTGAGTTAATTTTTGGTATTTTTCTGATAATGTTCATTTTTCAATGAATAGTGAAAAATATTGCATTTTATATCAAAACTTCTTTTTCATATAATTTAATTATATGGTTATATTATTATTTTTATTTGATTTAAAAGTGTAATTATAATATATTTCTAACATGTAATTCAATTATGGTCATTGGGATTAATTTCACTTTGGAATTAGGCATAAACAAGTGCCAAACTTTTCATAAATATTGTTTCTAAAAAACCCGCTATTTGTTTTGACAACGGGAAGTTTTTTTAAATTAATTATTGAAATTTATGTGTTCATAAATTGGTAAAATGAATTAAATATTTGGAATCAGAAGGTCCAAATTATGTAATTAAGACTATTTTTTTTGGACATTATGAATAGTAACGACGGTAATTATCTTTAATTATTTTGATTAATGAGTAATCGGGTAGTTAAAGATAATAAGATAATGTCATAATAATAAAAAATGACCACAAAATGTGTCCTAAGGATACTGGTTGTCTCATGTCCGACCATGGGATGACTTGTACCAAACTTGGGGGGCCCATTGAATCACTTTTGTAAGAAAGTGACTTTTTATCTATTTATTTTTAAAAAATGTTAAATGTAACAAAGAATGTATCACCTAAGTAAAATATTTTTAATTTTGTCTAAATAAATGATCTCTGGGAATATAAATATTAATTGTAAATCTAACAAGATTTCCTACATCATAGTAGTTTTTTTATAATTTTTAGACATTAAATAAATTAAATTATTTATGACATCATGATGATGTAGCGATGACCTCATTATTTAACGATTTAAATAAAATGGAAAGATAATGTAAACTCTAAGACCTAAACATGTCTAAAACCTATTGGATGGGTGTATTTATAACCCTTATCACCTTATCCACGAATTATTTTAATTTTGGACCTTTTAAATCCGAATCTCATTTTCAAATAAAGTAACATTTGCTTACTTTCAAAAAGTGCCCCTCCTCTCCTCTTATAAAAGGCCCCCACCTCTGCCTCTTTACCCACACTTCCAAAGCCATTGGCTCGGCCAACCCCTGCCCATTTTGTCTCTCCACATCCATCTCTAACTCCTTGAAGCCTCAATTTGGGAAGAATAATTTCCAAGGAAGCCTTCGAGCTCAAATCAAACGAAGTTACCCGATTTAAAGGTAATGTCTTCACTTGAGTCCTTTTGTTTTATTTTGCTTCTCCAACACCCTAAACACTTTTTATTCATTTCTTTTGTAACAAATCCAGTATTATAAATATACTAGGATGTTGTTATAAGAATTATTAGAGATAAACTTAAACACACCTACATCTAATGGTTAATGAACATATTGTTTCCGTGGATGGCGAATTTCTGCCTCCCGAAACGATGATTGTTCAACATTCTTCTAACACCTTCAAAGGTGGACATTAAGATGAAAATATATTTATATATGATATATAATATGTTTATGTTTAACTTATGCTTCTGTATTTTTCATTTATTGCATACCTTTATGGTTTCCATTATGGGTAAATGCGATATCTTCATTTAAGGAATTGTGGAATACCGCCCCCTCAAAGTGATTTGATTCGTTAATAACATATGTGGTACGTATAAATGATATATTTAATGATATTATATATGATAACATACTGGAATTAAAATAATATTATGTATAATTATGTTTTAATTCCATTAAATATGAAATAGAAATTGAAGTAGCGTTCATGCGTACGTACGGCTTACGGTCTCCATGAACGGTGCATTTCATTTCTTAACTCTAAATGTTATGTAATATTATTAATGAATGAATATAATGGATATATATGATATATATGATATCTAAATCATGAATAAAATTATGGATATAATGAACATTTGGCCACACGAACACCTTGTAATTGTAAGAAGTCCACTTTCGACTTAAGAACCAAATATCGACAAAACAAATATTATTAACTTAAATGATTACGTAACATTTATGACATGGTAATAAGTGAAATAAAAGGAATAATGAACTTGAAAAAGGTTCTTAAGGAAGTAGAAATTAACTCATGTTTATTATTCAGGAGATTAAAGAACGATCGAGTCAAGTCGGACCCAAGGTAAGGGATCCTACTCCTCTCTTTCTTTTTAGGTACACCGTTTTATGTTATTCCTTTTAAGCTCATATTTCTTGTGATTGGGATGTTATTTTATATTAATATTACATTAATTTTTATGTTAATATGATGAGAGACCCTATTTCCTCTCATCAACTCATTTTATGTGTTTTGAAGTGATGACGTTATGCTGCCGAGTTTTCGTAAGGGATTTTTCATCTCACTTTTATTTCCGTGAGATTTATGCTACATTTGCCACAATTTCCTTTGAGTGGTGTATGTACTGCAAATTATTATACACTTTGTGTAGTATAATTTAATTTATCAGTATTCAAATCTTCATTGTATGACCCTTCTTCCATGGGGTGTACGTTTCGAATGTTACCCAACTCTGTAAGGGGACCTTTCACCCAATTTATTTTAAAAGACTTCTTTTGTTATGTCTTTTAATTAACATACTATTATGTTGGGATATGTTATATTATATTCTTATTGATGTAAATTTTATGTCCAAGTGATGAGATGCCCTTTTTATCTCTCATAAACACATCTTATGAATTTTGAAGTGATGTCGTTAGGCTATCGAATTTTACTATGGGAACTTTTTAACCCAATTTCAATTTCTTTGGGTTCAACATGTAGTTATTGAATATGTCATCTTTTGAATATGTGTGAATGTCCTTTTATTGTTTTACACTTAATATACACTTATATTGGGTGTATTTATATTTGTCTCACAGAATTTTGAGATTGAATTATCCTTAATTTAAGGATACCTTCTTTATAAGAGAATTCATCACATTTGACATTTCTATTGAGACTTCTTTGTTGTTATGCACAAATTCACCTTTATATGGTGTATATACTTTCCTTTGGAATATAATATCATGAATCCATTTATTCTCATGATATTATAATGTTCAGAATAAATGTTATTTCTCAATTATTGTATTCAAGTGTCTCTAATTTTTGTAGAACCCCTTTAACAATAATATCGCTTTAAATGATTTAATTATTTGTTCTTATTAATATCCATGTTTTCAAAGTGGTTTTAAGGATTTATTTATATGGATATTAATGGTTTAGAATTTTAAAAGCTTCAAGGTGGTATGGCAGAATTTGATTCAAAAATCTCATTATTAAAGGTGTTAAATGGTTTTGGAAATGGTTTCTTTTTTAATGGATTCATTTTTTTTCAATAAACTAAAATGTTATATTGTGATTGAAATGTGGAAATGTTATGTTTCCTTTATGCATGGTTTATGTGATACGTTTCTTGGGAATTTTTATGAAAACGGGTGGTTCTCTGATAAACTAAGGGCGGGTGAGCCCGATATAGCTCTCCAATGCATTGGGTAACGCGAAGGAGTGAAACGTTAAGGTTTCTCCGAAGAGATTTAGGGAATATACTGTGGTGGGTATTCCAAACGTACCCAAGAGGCTTACTCCCTACGTAAGAATGTTATGAATGCCTCATGTTACCTTTTATGTCTTATTATTTCTATGATTTGATGAGGTATGTTAAAGTGCCTATGTTTTATGGGTAAAGTATGATTTAATTCTTATGTACATATGAACTCATGTTTCCTTTCCATATTTTTTATATCCCTTACTAAGCTTTTTATGCTCATCCCAAGTTTTTGAAATGTTTTTCACAGGTCATGGGAAGGGTACATGATATGATGACAGTGTCAATGAAGTGTCAAGAAAGAATCCATGTTTTATTTTAAATATGTTTCCATTGAGGGGAAAAATGAATACTATCTTTTATGTAACCACATTGTGTAAATGTGGAATGTAATGAAAGTTTTATGATCTAATTCTCTAAAACTCTAAACCAGAAAAGATCCTCAATGTGTAATCTTGTAATAACTCAAGATTAAGTAAGGTTTAAGGCTGGGGCCTTATACCATTATTATAATATATTTCAGGATAGTTGAAGCCTAAAACAAATAATTTAAGGAAATTTTCTCTATGGGTATATTCTTCAATTACAAGTAATTTAGTAGTATGTATAACATTTCGAGATTGATAGGATCCATTTTCATCATCGCATGTTTCTTAAAACATATCCATATGAGGAAAATAAAAAATAATTGATACCTATAAATTCGATAGATGATATGAAATATGGTAAACATAATATAATTTTAATTTTAGAAGACAATTAATTGAAAAAAAAATACAGTAGGATATGCTGGCCTACTATCATTGGGAGTATCCCTATATTCCTTTTCAAGATATACCATCTAATCGAAATATTCGTCTTTAACATTATTTTCACCAATATCCATCTAATCTACTAAATAATGGACAATAACATTTGGTTCAAGATTTAGATCTATAATACCCCATGGTATAGATAGAACCTCACTACATCGATCATTTCGTCTATCATTTCTCGGTCATTCACCAATTACCATTTCTATGGGTTCTAGATTACATTCATATGTTTACGAATATTCTTAGTAAAAAATTACCATATCATGAGGAAATTATTCCCCCATATGGGAAAAATAATTTATAATAAAACAATTATAATATAATCAGTGGATAATGACAGCAATTAAACATCAAATTATGGTTATATAAATCGTACATCTGTATGACGATATAGCTACATAGGTTTATTCAAAAAACTTTATACAACATTATAATGAAAATCCTCATGATACTAAAACCTTATATTCATTGATAGATAATATATTGGGCAATAATTAATAGGATCATATACACTCCCAAAAAATGAATAGTATATTACCTTCGTGAGCCTCTCTTCCTAGAGAGATAATTGAAAACACTTTTAAACTCAAAGAGAGAATAATTTAGTAGAAACATTATTTGTTGATCATAATATTCTTCTTGATGTGAAAGAACCATGCTTTTTAACTATCATTCCAAATAAAACTCAAGAACATCACTACTCATCATCATCTTAATGATGTAACATTTTTCTATATGAAATAATTTTATTTTTTAATAAATTCAATAACTTGTTGTGTTGAATATTTTATCATTAAATTTAAACCATATATCCAATCCATGATTCAAAATAAATTTATAATCTCTTTACATTTTTTAATAGTAACTAGTATGCATTGAAATCCTTTTTGGAAGAAACTATATGATTCACAAGATTAAGAGTCCTCTTCTTTACTATTTTACTAGAGGTGACTTTAATTTTTATCGCATTTTTTAAATTAGGCAAGTAAATAAGAAATTTTTCTCCCAACACAAAATTAAACCTTATTATCTTAGTTTGAAATAAATTCAATAGGGTTGTTTTTATAATTGAGAGACTATGAACTACAATATTTGTGTTGAATATAGGGTGATGTTTAAAATTAGAGGGATTATTATTCCCAAAAGTTTTCTAAATAAAACTATAAATATTAGTGAAAATGTATAAATTGATTTAGAGTAAACTACAAATTTAATTCTTATAATTTAGTGGGTAAAATAATAATAAGTATATGTGAACTCCAACCAATTAATTTTTTTGTAAAATAATTAATATATAAAGGAAATGATAGGTACACTGATCACAGATTCCTGAAATCAATGTTGTGGTAGGTGTACTAACTGTGGGCTCACCGGTTGTATATTTACTGAATTAATAAAATATTCATTGTATGTGAGTAGTTAAAGTGTGATTAAAAACACATTATATGTATATTGAAATGTGATTATGTCTTCATGGTAGGTATTCCAATCATTTGAAAAAAAGCATGGTTAGTATACTAGCCATTTGAATCAAACATAATAGGTACACCATGAGAAACATAGGGAACATCAGTTAATAAGAAATACAAAGAATTAACCAGTTATTAAATCTACTACTACATTATAATAATTAAAGATAATTTATCATACTAATATCATATCTGATATAAATTATTCATTAATCATTCAAATTATTATAAATATATAATCATTATGTTGTTTACTGCTACTGTATTCATGATTTATATTTCCGTTTTGAAATTGATATATCAAAAAATGATGTCTTATATCAATGTTCTATTCTAGACTGTGATATTGGGTTGTTAATCATTATTAGATCACTTGTATTACCGAAATTTATTGGGATGTTTCTAAATTGATATCAATAGTATTATAATGTTTGATTCCTATATAAAATCCTTGGGAAACATCTTCCAACAACTATGTACACAGATTTTATAGGGAATAAAGAACAGAATTTCACTTCTTTCTTCACCATGATACTATTTAATATCCCAAAATTTGACATTATCATTACAATTATTTTCTAAATTACATTATACCACTAAAATCATTATCTAAATAACTAATAAAATCCAATTCATGTCATTTAGAATAGAATAGTAGAATATTATTTATAGTTCTGAGGTATTTCAAAATTCTTTTCACAGTAAGTAAATGTGATTATTTTTCATTTGATTTTAATCAAGAACACATAAAAATAAAAAATATTTTCTCAGGTCATGTAGTATATATGAATCCTAAACATACAATTATACCTCTATAATTTCTTTGAATAGCTAGTTTCCTTGTTTCAGCAAGATCCCATTTTTGTCTTTTATTCAAATGAGTGTCACATTTTTTTAAAAAATACATGTAAAAAAATCCATAATTATCATATGTGTTCTTACATATATTTTAAATAATTCCATATTTATTTTATGAAATATATAATCTATGTAAAAAACTAAACTAACTTATTAAATTAATTTTGAATTCTTGTGTAACATTTTTGTAAAACACAACACAATATGAATTTCTTTGAGATCCCTAGATAACATCATTAAAATTAATTTGTGTAACCAAAATATTCTTCTGAAATTTGTTTAATAATTAATTTATTGTTAGTTAATAAACTTGTAAATGATTTCAAAAATATAAATGGTATTATTTGTAACATAACAATATTAGTTGGAATTAGTTAAACCATATGTTTTTCTTAATTTAAAATCATGATTCTGAAAGTGAGGATTTTAACATCTAGTAGGCTGTTCTTCCAAAATATCATTAATAATATACTGGTTTAACAAGTGAGTCATCAAATCCTTTGGATATGGTTTGAAATCCAAATATGGTACATAGGGAACAATATTTTGATTAGATCAAGTCTTGCTATTGGATAAATAGTTTCTTTATATAATATAAATTAACCAAGGTATATCATGGTTAATCAAGTCTTGTGTTATTTATAAAAATAATTCACGAAACAGATACTTTGTTACTAAACACCCATATTGTTACAATGATCAAGTATCCACTATTTCATTCAACTATTTCCATAAATTGTTTCATTCAAACTGATTTATCACATATTTAATTTATTATAATCATGAACATGTCATTAATTGCTTCTACGATATATTACGGTTCCAGATTATATAATAAATAATGATGTTAATCTTTATTTCTATGAAAATATTTATATAATACACATCTATTTGGGTCTCCTATAATATTATGTAATATATGGTTAATAATAGTCCCAAAATTAATATGAATAGTAGCGTTTGAATATTGATTCTCATATAACGGTTTTGGATCAATAAGTTTATAAAAACTATTTCACATTTCAACATGATATAAAGAATTATTAATATGCCTAGTAGTAAAATATTTGTTATAAATTATATCCTAAATTATTTCTAAAGGACACATAGATTCATGTGGATATGTCTCATCAAAATTTACATGTATTGGTTCTTCCCTAATCATTATTTTCTTACTAAACACTATATATTATATAGTAGTTTTAGAATATCCCAGGAAAATACCATTATAAATTTTCATTAAAAACTTTTTATTGGTCCTTTTTTTATTGAGTATAATAGCCTTACAACCATAAAATAAAATGTAATATCCTTTTTGGCTTCCATTCCATTATTCATAAGGGTTTTTCAATAAAAAATTTCTTATTACAGATCTGTTGGAAATATCAGAAGATATGCTTATGGCCTCTTTCCAAAAAATAACAATGTAATTCATAGATTTTAATCAATTTTATAGAAATTTAAATATTGGTTGTAATTATTATTTTTTACTACAACACTCTGATTTTGGGTACTAAGGGAATAAATGGTTTTACTATAGAAGTGTTGTTAGTATAATGTTTCCAAATCATGGTTTGAAAACAGAAAAACATTGATTACCTTGAACTATTTTAATTATATATCCACTATGATTTTCAACAGATTAATAATAATTAAATTAATAATAAAATAATTAATTTGGGGAGAAAAAACAATTTCTAGGTGTATTACAATGAGTCATCTACAAGAAAATAATCTTAATCTTCCAATATTTTTTAGACAATTTAGAGAGACCAAAAAATTACATCTTAACTAACTATAGTGGTAGATAGTTTGACATATCCATGATTGGCTTGAATAATATTTTTTCCACTTCCACTTCTAACATGTCTTACATTCATTATCTATTGGCAATTATAGGTTAAAGGGAACATTGGATAAAAATTCCTTAATATATTTATATCCAAATAAATATTGAAATTGAAAAGTCTCATATTCACAACCCCAATATTCCTTAATTAATTCATGTAAAACAAATATAATGAGAAAATAAATAATTTCAATATATATCATATACATAATCTTTAAGAAGAATGGTTAAAACTAATAAAAACTATAATATCATAAATTTCATAAATTTCATAAATATCATAATATATTTTTTCTAGAATGGTACGGTAAACAATATCCCAAATCTATGAGATATTAAGAACATAATATTTTAATCCAATTAAAAATAATATATTTCAAATTAAAACCATACTAGGGATACTAATTTAATCAAGCCATATTATTTTCCATTTCGTATTTAAAAAAAGTGATATTTAAAACATAAACCTATATGATGTTTAGAAAAAATGAATATACCCCATTCATGTGATTGGAATATCCACTATCCAGTTTCAATAATTTTATACTTGTACTCTTCATATAGTTTTATTACAACAATGGTTATTCTAAAAATTACTATGTGTCCAATATTTACTTGGGTCCAAAAAATTTAATAGCAATATCTGTAGGAAAACCCAAATGAATAATTGGATTCTCCAAATAGGATATAATATTTTTAATACCATTACTAGGACCATAATAATAGTAATTATTTATTGAATTGTAAATTCTAAGAAAATGATAAAATTTTCTATTTATCATTTTCCTTTGACCTAGTTGGTAACTAATTATTGAAGTGTATTTCGGATTGGTTTTCTTTCAAAAAATATGATTTTATGTTTTTCTAAATTTAATGTGGAAATTTAGATAATTGTTTAAGGACACTTTAGATATTTAATGTTCATGATATTTTTTTCATTGTTGAATATTCTTGTTCTGTTAAGTAAAAAAATATGTTTAATGTGAGAAAAAAAAGCAGGATGAATCATTAAAAATTTATATTTGTCTATATGATGATTAAATCATTCTTCCAGTATGTTAATGTGTACTAATAAAACATAATTTGATACATCTTAATAATTATTTTTATCATTATAATTTTCAATAGTATTTTAGTTTGTGTAGGAAAATTATTTGATATGTAAGATGTTTTATTAGTGAAACACATATTAGCTAAGTCCTATTTTTCTTCACCAGATGAATAATAATCCCATGAACAATACATTTAAGAGAACCATCTATATTTTATATAATTTTAATATCATTTATCTTTATCCTCAGATGTTCTCATATATTTTAAATTTATATACGGTGTTTTCATTGATCATTTTCATTTACACTCAATGAAGTCCAATTGATTTTTTTGAGTAATACTTTTGCCACTAGATTCCCACATTACCCTTATTTTTATAAATTAATAAGTAATTAGAATTCAAGGTTAATTAAAATTTATTCTAAACCTTTTTGAATCATATATCTAAATGACATATTTCTTCATCACTATTAGCAGTTGATTTCTCTTCACTAAAACATCAATCTTTTACCTTTTCCCCTGTCATTGATTAAAAATTATTAAAATCTAATTATTTCATGTTTTAATTATAAATATATTTACATGTAATTACTTCTTTTAATTTATGGTCATTCTTATCAGTTATTTCAATTTTCATTTAATGGGGTCATAGTATCTCTTATGGAATAGAGGTTACACTTTATCTATCATGTAAGCATATACGAGGTATAATTTATTGATATTTTTATTTAATCTCATTAATTTTTAATGAATAACATTTACAATCTTATTATTTCAGGGTTACATGATAGAAATTGAATCATCTGTATTCATGTAGAACATATCATATTTATTAGAAAATGTTTTTGAGAACATTTATTTTACATTTGTCATTCCCTAATGAGATATATCAAGGGTATCCCATCGCTCAAAATACATTGAATTATGAGATACTATTTTCAATTGAAATTTTCTAAATGAAAAGAATATTAATTTTTTTTATTTATAGTTACACGCATATTCATTCATGGTGTATTTAGTACACACATATCTATAGGATTTGGATTTTTTATTTTACCTTCAATAAAACTCTGGATAACATATCACATTATATAAAAATATTTTTTCATTTTCATTTTCCCCTAAAATCATGTTGTTCCACTAAAATATGATGCACATTAAGGGTTTTTTCTTCTTGTATATTTTTCTCTACATGGATTTAAATTTAGTAATAACATTAATTTATTATCATTTAATACAATTATATCACAATAAATTTTAATTATAAAATCCAATAATAAATTTTTTTTGTTCAGAGTGGAACATTGAAGTTGGGGGTTGTGTTGGAGAATTTAGTTTACAATAAAATTTAATCTTATAAATAAGTACAATCCAAAACTAAAATTTATAAAAAAATATTAGTTAACATATATTTGAAAAATATATAAATTTTTTATTCAAATGGATTATCAATAACTTGATCATAACCAACGTATAAACATGTTTAAAAATTCATTTTATCATTTTTAACTAATTTACATGTATAAAACACTTTATAAAAAATTTATTAATGAAATATATTAATGTAATTCATTTAAACGTCCAAAAATACATAAAAAAATTTCATGTAAACAACGAAAAAAATAAAAAATCACAAAAAAATATAAATTAATTGCTTAGTATCAGATTTAGATATTATCCCATACACATAAAAATAACCCAAGGAAAAGCAGTTTGTAAAATAAAAAACTGGTTCAAAAAAATATTTTGTTTTACAAAAAAAATATTTGGTAGTCTATAATAAAAGAATCTTTTATAGTAATACATTGTGAAAAAATAATATAGTTAACCCACAACAACATCCATAGATATTCATGGGAGTGATAATTTATAAACTTAATAGAGAGTGTTAATAACCCTCTTTTATGAACCAGATTCCATGTTAACAAATAAACAACTACTAATAATAAAATAGGTCGAAGGATAAAAAAACTAAAGATGAATATATGAGATATTTAGATATTTATTGATTCTATTTGGAAAAATAATTTGTTGTCTAAGAGTTCATAAATTTTCAAATGAATGTTTCTTGAATAATATTCACAATAGGTTCATGAAAATTGACTGTCAAAAAGTGTTTTGAATGATACTTCTATATAACATAGGTTAATCTATTGGTTTGTATGTTATTCAATAAAAAAATATGTACTAAATCCTTGAATATAATCTATTTTACTTCATAATGATATCTCCATACAAAATTAGTCTCTATAGATCAATAAAAGCTTCCTTAAATACATTTATTATTTAATGGACTCATAAAAACTTCTAATTGGTTAGTTTGGAAAGGCCTTCATTGCTATGATAGAAATGATATATTCACTTTAAATAAAACATCGTTATTTCTTCATTGGGAAACTAGTCATAGTTAGTTGTAACGAAGAATTTGCATTAATTTTTGGAATTATTTCTTCTTTTCAACATGTTGTTAGTTATTTTTTATATGTGGTAGGTTCATGAAATCACATGATCACTTTATTTTTTAATGCGGAAAGTATTCCAATTCATACAGTTATGAAAATAAAAAAATTTCTATAAACAAATTAAATATTGAATATTTTAGCGTAGAGTGAAAACATTATTTCATCATGTAGTAGGTATTTTCCATTAGAACAACACATTACAGATTTTTATTGTACCTTCAATACATCAAACAATTATGAATTCTATATTACCATTACAAACATATCAATTTCACAGTTGGTAAATTTGGGATGAGGATAGTTTATTCTAAACAGACAGTATGTTTATTAATAATGTATGACAGGTTTATAAATTAAAAAATCATATATTTTATGGTTTACACTTTGATAATGTTATCAGTTTATTATAAAGACACGATATGTACATTACTCATTCCACAGGTTGTCACATAATTCAAGACTGGTTTATGAATTTGAAACTTGTGTCTCATTTCATGTATGGTTGTATTTTTTCATGTGGTTAATTCATTCTAAATGCTTAGTTAGCGTATTACACATGTTGTATTTTTTCATGGTATATTCCGGGAATATCCAATTTGGAGTATTTTTCAAGGAATAAAATTAATAATAGATATCTTGAAATTGATCAGTAACACAATAAAAATTATTTGAGATCAATAATAATAGGGGTTTTTAGTCTGTGATAATACCTATAAATAGTTTCCCAAATATTTCACCCAATTCTATGTGGTATTTGTGCACAATATTCAATCATTATTCCATAGGATGTGTTCATCCACTGTGTTGTGTTCCCTATTCATCAATTATGTTGCATACCCTTTTAAAATTTTATTTTATTTGACCCATTGAACCGTTACACCACAAAATATTTTACACATCTATGTCACATTCCCTACTCAACATTTATATTTTACATTCCCTATCATACTCTAAGCAGAGACCATATCATTATCCTTCCTATTCTATACACCTGTTGAAGAGAAATTAGTTCCTAAGATAGTTACCACTGTTTATGTAGACACCAATATAAAATTTAATAGATAATATCCCCTATTTGTCTATTTAATATGATTTTAAATGCAAAAATATTCAAAAAATGGAAATAGAAACTATATTGGTCTTTCAACCCCATTAAGTGATTTTCAAATTCAATATAATAGTAAAAATTATAATAATGTGTAGTTGTGTCTATAAATGAATCCATTAATTTAATGAAACCATTTTTCTAAGATTATCTTCAGCAATATAGAGATGAAATCATTTTAAAATGATTCAATTGGAATTGATAATGTAACATCATAACCAAAAATTATCCACAAAGAGTTTCATAATGAGTTTATATGAGGGAATCACTCCCATTTCCTTGATCCCACCCAACTGAGAATAAATTATCTCACATATATATATATATTTAAAGGGTGTACACAACCATAAAATCCACCTTTAATAGGTGAACTAATGTTTACATTATATTTTTTATTATTTGAAAAAACAGTGAGATTCCCTTCTATGTCATCACAACTAAGAGTCCACACTCACTTCTCAGCAAATTAGGATAACAGTCTCCCATTTCATCTACTATGGTATGGTTTTAATTTTTTATTCCTAAGTAAAATTAATCTCACAAGGTAATTCAATTTTTATAGTTATTCTCAATACTATTAATCAGTTTATCAAAAGTTAATTCCCTGAACTTTTACCTCTAACCAACAACACTATATAGTCCCATCCTCCCAAGACTCCTCCATGACATGTAGAGATACATTAATGGGTTTTAATAAATATTTCATCCGTTTCTGAATTTTATTCCATTAATAATTAGACTCAGCATTCCTATTATATATTTTCCCCTTGATTTACTCGTGGAATGATCAAAACCTTATGAAAAAAGAAACCATATATTCCCTTGAAATTAAGGATACTTTATTTGATATTATTGATGTATGATTATATAGAAAAAACACCACAATTCATCAAACTTGAAAATTTCACCATGTTCACCACGTGGGTGGGAGATCCATAAATCAAACATCTATGTCCACTCAATGTGACATTAACATTATGGACCTTATATTTTAATTATTCGAAAACACATACAATTTATTTACCTACTAATATTATTACTATAAAGGGTATCTCATGTTTTTGTCCAATAGAAACTAACTCTATGAAAATTTAAATTACTAGATCATCATAAATGATATTGAAAGGAAGCTCATTATGTCATGGTTTTAGAAACCTAAATTGAAAATCATATGTACTTGAGGAATGAACATAAAAAATAATTCTTAATGTTCTTGGAAAAATATCCTTAAATGTAAAATAATTTTTTCCTAACCACATGAAAATAAAAGAATCTTTTTTTGTTTAGAAGAAATATTTTTAAAAGGAATTTATATTATTCAAGATGCAAGAACATAAAAGTATAATAATATAGTCTTAGAATGAAAAACATAAATAGTTCTTTATATGGTTGAAGATACATGATATAAAATTGAAATACATTTGTCATTAATATAATATTTTAAAATGTTTTTTCATTCCTATATGCATGCCCCAGACACTTGGGGTTTTGTTTTGCCTTATATTGATGAATAATAATCACATCCCATAGGCTTGATCTCAAATCTATTACACCTATTACCTCCCTATAATATATAAATAAAAAAGTTTCTAGTTATATGGATTTATACACTATATTAACATTATAATGAGAGGAATATAGTGAATCATTGATCAAAATATATGTTCAGTTCAGTTCATACTTTCGATCACTCGGATACAAAATAAGGCTACTAATTGATATATATTAGAATAATTTCAAAAAATATTTATTGACAATATAAGGGAGTTTGATACTTGTAAAAAATGTCATGGGATGAGTCAACCCTTGAGCCTAATATTCTCATGAATAATTATTGATTTTTTATGTTCATCCACATGGAAACTAATATTTGTTTAACAAGTTTACAGAAAATGAAACCAAATGAATAAATGGGTGATGTAATAGTGGTGAACCTACAAAAATATTCTTTTATTTGTATTTATTTTTAAAATCATGATATAATGTATGTTCATGGATTGATATATTTATTGTTATGATTTTTCTGGAAGAAGGGGTGAATTTAACACAGTAATTTACACCCATAATATGGCATGTTTTCCTATGGTTGCACAATTTCCCATCGAATTTCATCCATCATATGTATTCCATGGATTATTATATAGAAAATTTATGAAGACATATTATTATATTCTGGATCATTGGGGTATGAATATTCATGAATTTTTCAACATAAAATTATTTTAATCATTACCAATAAAAAATAGGATGGATCGTTATAATTGAACAAATTGACTAATGAAATTAATATAAATGATAAATTTCTACATGACAAGTTATAAGTATTATTCTTTTGAAATTATATATTAAATTAAAAATTTATTACAGAATTATTTTTCTAAAAATGTATTGAAAATTGAATAGACCAAGAATAATAACATCTAAACTATTAATACACTTATTATTTGAATGACTATGGGATTATGTCCACACTAAATCTTGTATAGGGACTATAATGGAATAGTAAATGTGGAAATAAGAACAATATATTATTACAAATGGGGTGATTCGTGATGAATCATCCAAGTAATTACTTTTCATTTTGGGTTCACTCACTAGAATTAGAGACACATACCATAAATTATATTCTAAAAAATATAATAGATAGATTTATATATAGGTTATGGGTGGGATGAAACTAAATTTATCCAATATAAATATATGAGTAAGGAAAATAATTTGTGACTCCCAATTATAGGAACAAATTTATATTCCAGGAAACTAAATGAGTCTTTAAAAGTTATCACAATTAAAAAATATTACATCAAGAATATAATACCATGGAAAAAAATTAAGTAATATGATTTAATTTTATATTTCATGGAATTTAACACATATCCAATGTAGATATTTTGCAAAAGATATAATTCAATTATTTTAAAAATAACTGCAAACACATCTAATGTACGGTGGGTTGGAGGTTGATTAGCATGTCTTCTATGTCATTCCATTGACTAGATTTTCTTCTCACCTTACCAATAGAGCATTGAATCCTATAACCTCTGGGATTTGATAAATTTAGTTTTAAAAAAATAAATTAAACGAAACAAGGATTTTACATGGTTCACCACTGTAGAATGCTCTATGAAGCACATTAAAATCATTTGTTAGTGTACAAAATCATAACACTACATAATGTGGGTGATTATAAATCTTATAAGTGTAAAAATTATTCTCTAATAGTAAATAAATATTTCTCCAAATAAATAAAAATGTCAATGGAGTGACCCTTAACACTATGTTATAGAATGAACAATCATAAAAAAATTAAAATAATATATTCTCAAAACTAGAATATGGGTAGTTATAGTTATTATATCATATCTATCAACAAAATGATCTTCCATTAAATTAATCAATATTAATTTCACTCTATCAAATATATATATGTTCATTGTGTTAAATCAATATCTGTTTCACTAATCCAATATTATCAATTATTTACTCTTCCCAAAATGTCTCACCATAATTTCTTTACATGACTTCCCATTATTGTGGGTTCAAATCATCCAAAAATTTATAAATAAAACTATCAACGTCAAAACTAATGCCACAATTTTAAAAAAATTATGAATTTTTAAAATAAACTAGAATAATTAATCATTTGGAATTATTTATTCAAATTTGGAAGTTATACAACTTGTTTTTTACCACATATATCTAGACACTTCCTATAGTGTCAACATTTTTAATATAACATGAGAATCATCAAATTTTGTTAAAACCATCAATTGAATAACCAGGAAAATTTGATTTGATGTTATTTAATTACATTTTATTCGAGAAATATTATTGTGGGAAAACATTATCCTTCATGTAATATTGATATTTTTAAAAATAGATGAGATTATTATTCATTCAAAAGATGTTGCAATGTGATATGATCCCACAATTTGTTCATGATATTCATCACTATCTATGTATTAAAGAAATATATTATTGACTGAAAATATTATCATTGATTTAATATTGAGTTTTTTTTCACGAGAAATGATGAAATTATTTTTTATGGATGAGAAGTTGCAATGTGATAACATAGCATAACTAACTGATTTCATCTGATGCAACATCCACTAATGCCTAAAAAATTCCATCCTAGAATAATTTTTTCATCTAGTATTAATAGTAGAACCCAAAAAAATTATTCATCTATGAATAATGTCACCAAGGTAAATTATTAGTGTAGAAAATATGGGAGTAAATAAAGATATAACTCAAGGAACCAACTTTATATGTACAATCACTTTATCCCATACTAGTGGTTGCCATTTTTTTATAAAACTAGAATTATCAACTAAAAAACAAAATCAATCTAACTGATATTTTGATTATTTAACATTAAATCGTCTTTTCTTACATATGGAAAATATTTTCCCCCATTTTTCCTTAACAACACACCATTTAAGATATATTTCTTGGAATAATTTTCGTTTTTTTAATTTTAATTACGTTTTTCAATTAAACTAACAATATTTTATAAAAAATTAACTGGTTATTTTCCAATAAAATATATCCATCTTAGTTAGACATTTTATAGTAATATATTAGTCATTACTAAACCTCATCATTCTATGTGAGGTAGTTTAACACCATGGTTTAGCTAATGCTTCTGAAAATTCAGTGTGGCAAGTAATAGTTAAAATATATCCCCCACTAAATAATTTTTACTAAAATGGAATATTGTAATGATTTTACTCTATACCACCAATTTGTAAAATGTTAAAATATATAAATGTTTATTTTTATTGAAGGAATTATCTAAATTGTTATTAGGACAATTTGACATTTGTTGATGTCCCCGCAAATATCATATAATTTTTGTTTAACCAATAATAATAGTGAGCATGCCTTTAAAACTAATGATTTTAGTAATGAAAACAATTCTATGTAAATTACATTGATTATTTTTTATTTTTGATCAAATTCACATTCATAAAATAAAGAATGATCCTCCTTATAGATTTTCTATCCATAATATTTCTATCAAAATCAAAATCTGATTATATTTTTGAATCATGATCATTCCCTACATAATATACCAAACTATGTTTTAGTGTTCCCTTAATATACTACATGTTTAATTTCATATCCATGAGTTTTTCTACTCTCTAAAATATATTAAAATGTTCTACCATGATTTTGAAATAAATAATATCCTATATTGTTAGTCTGATATACAATAAAGCACTCACAATTTCATTCGAAAGAGTAGCATCCAAATACCAGCCTTTATCGTTCTTAACAATAATGGTTCACTAAAAAATATAATTTAAATCAATCTTCTATCTTTGATTCATAATTTCTTTTGTAAATATATTTCATATAAATGATGAGAAAACAATATATACAACTTCTTTTGGCTTAAGTTCCATTTTCAAAAATACATGAGTTCTATGATCATCAATATCTAAAACTATAAAATCAACATTTGTGGAACTATTAAACTAGTTTTTTTGTGTTTCATAAAATATTATGTCTTCCAAATAAAAGGGTACGATGAACATGACACCCTTAGTTTTTTATATAAATATCTTAGTTTCCAAAACCTATTCAGAATTATTTATTCCTTAAAAATGATTTGATATGAGCACCCTAATCCTTAGGTTATTATTTCATTCAATACTGTAATTTTATCAGTAATAACACATTTTATTCATAACCTCTAATTAAAAATAAAATCTGGTTTTATATACACATCCTCCTTGAGAACTCCATTATGAAATTTCATATTATCTTCCCTTTGATCAAATGTGGAATTTATTTTATCTCACACACCCATGGAATGGATAGTTTATTTGAATATCCCTTCTAGTGTGAAGGAATTGGAACACCCTTGCTTCCACGGTACGTTTCCCTTTGAATAATGCAGCAGCTTGCATTGTACGCAACATGGAGTTTTATTACAACACGAAAAATCAAACTAGCCGTTATGAATAGTAATATGAAATTTTTAAAATTTTATAACTTTTATTTTTCAAAATGGACTTCATTTTTGAATTCGTAATATTGAAATTAGATTCGGGTGGATTTTTGGTAATTTTTTGAAAACATTAAATTTTTGATGCATAGTGAAAAACAATGTGTTATTATTTCAAACCAACTTTTTATCTAAATAATTTTTTATATTATTTTAATTTATCTTAGGTCAAAATAGATAAATAATACCAATATATGTTCAATTTAATTAACTAGAGTCATTTTATAATAAGTTTAGATATATAATATTTTATTGAACTTTTTACCGTCTTTTACCCACCTTCTAAGAGAATATAAAAATTTGCATAAAACATAATATCACCTCTTCTATGAGATAAGATTTAAAAATTAGAGATACATGGTTGACATTGTTAATAAATTTATGATTCAATAAGATGAAAATAAATTTTGTTGAATAGTAACCTTTGAGTTTTATTTACCACGGTTAAAAATAAATTGAGTAATTAAGGGTACAAAAGATATTATAATTACCGTAACACATTTTCTAATTCTATTATATAAGTGTAGTTTGACCAAAAAAACATTATGAATAAAATATGATCCTTTTGGTCCACTTGGATTTGATTAGGTGATTTATTATTTTTTTAAGAAGTGTTAATAGAGATAAATTCAATGTTTAATAACTAATCGATTTTAAATAACGGGTTATACACAATATAAATTCGACTACAAATATTACATGGAATGATAAAAATATTTCCTACATAATGATATTTTATTTATATTTTTTAGAAATTAAATAATTTAATTTATTTATGACACAATGATGATGTAGTAATTACCTTAATAATGAAATATTAAAATAATTGATAATATAAATTTCCAAATAAATTTATATTGAGGATTCTGATGAATTCCACTAATTTTATAGTTTAGTATGTATTTTTGGGGTTTATTAAATAAATTTTATTCAAAGAAATAAAGTTTTGTGGATTTCAAAAAAACATATACTGAATGCTGTAAAAAATGACATAATTGAGTTTTTAAAACAAATACAATATTATATATTGATATATTATTCCTAAAAATCTATGTAAATTGAAAAAGATTTATATAAGGTTATATATATTAATAATTAACCACATGTGGTTCTATTGGATTTTATAGTAAGTTTATAAACCATATAATATAAAAATACAAAGAGACGTGGAAAATGTCAAACTATTTAACTAAGAGTTAAATATAAAAGGAAAGGTTAATATGGTGACCTAAACCTGTCCCAAACCTATTGGTTGAGAGGTTTTCACCACATACCCTCTTTATACTAGAAATATGTCATTTTTAAGACATTAGAAACTAAAAAGTATTTTATTATAATATAATATTTCAAGCATTTACTAAAGTGACCCTCACCTCTATTATAAAAGGGTACTTACCCTTCTCTTAATTTCACACCACCAAAGCCATTTTTCATAGTCAAACCTACCTAATATCCACCCAATATTCATTCCCTCATCATATTGGACTTACTTTGGTCAGAAATACAAACTAAGGAGCTCTTTTGATCAAATCAAAAGGAAAAAACCTGAAGAAGAGGAAAATATTTCATCACATCTTTCAAGTTCTTTTCTTCTTCCACATCCTCTTTCTTTTTTGTTTCCATTCTAAAATAATAAATTCAGTATCATATATATACTGTGATTTTATTATAAAATTTTTACAACCATATTCATTATTTTATCCATCATATGAATGATATAGTCACCATACGTGCGTACATACGACTTACCGTCTCCACGTCGTGGTGTAGTTTGTTATTCAAAGACGTGATTATTTGGATGGGTATAATAATGATTATAACTAATTTAAAGAAAACTTAACATGTTTATGATTCTGTATATATGATTTCCATTCAATTACATACGATTTCACCATTAATATAATTATATTTTCGCTCGTGCATACGTTCGGATTACGGTCTCCACGAACGCGATGAGATTCATTCTGCATCATAATAATTCAAGAATAATTTTATTTTTGTGATTAAAAATAAGGTTTACGATCTTAAAATCATTATAGATATTAATAAAATTCATCCTATCCATAAAAAACATGTCTTAAATAACCAATCATATAATGGAAAACATATCAGTTAACAACTGAAATGATGATACCACTAAAATATTATTAACAAAGAAATATTATATGATCATATATGATATCATATTTATGTATATTATTCTTGTATAATTTAATAACAATGTTTTAACTATTATAAATGATGTTAACATAAAATAGACTCAGGAAAAGTACAAGGTAAGGGTTAATTTCACAATCTATTTATTATTAGAGGTTGTTTTTACTTAAGTATCCATTGGGTCCTCTATATCATCCCTATCCATGTTTCTTAAAAAGTTATTTCAAAAAAATTATTATTTACATGAATATGTTTTAATGTCATTTATAACCTTGTTTGACTTTTTAAAAATTGGTTTGAAAGGAATATGTCCGTAGTTTTTCAAACAAGGTACTTTATGACCTTTTCGACAAAATTAAGGTACGAATGTTTTCTTATCTTTTACGGCAGGTGTGGCTATTTTCCGTCATTATATCACCATCGAAGCTTCCCATACTAGATTATATAAATATTTTCAAAATAAATGTTTTATTTAAAAATTATATGACTTTTAAATGATTTTAAAATAGAAAGAGATATTTCTCTACAAAAAGTTTTGATTTCATCTATGTCAACATACATTGATGGATTTTAAGCTTATTTGAAGTTGATTTTTCATGATACAAATCTTCAATGTTGTATTGAAAGTTTTGTGATATGTTTGGATATGGATGTGTTATTTTTTCACCATTCATGGTTTATGGATAAACTATTGACATTTTGTTTGCTAGTTTTAATACAAATATTTATGATATAGTTAAATCTTTTTCATAGTGGAATGCATTGACTTCGTATGTGACGGGTGCATCCCACTATAGCTCCTAGATGCATCGATAGGTCTCATGAGACAAACTAGTGTCCTAGCACATGGCCTTGACAAAATATTATTTGTAGTCTTGGAACATGGCCTTGACTATGTGGTTATGAATTCAATCAATATGAATGTGTCTATTTTCATTGCATGTTATTACTTCACTAGTAGAATATACATGTGAATAAGTAAATATAATTATTTGATTTTATATTTTTCATATTATGTTGATTTTTATGTTTAAATGTTTTTTGCTTTAGTCTTATACATTGCCTTAAATTTTTATTCTTATTTATGAAATAATATTCTATATTGTTATCCTTACCGAGCATATGATCTCACCCCTTTATATGTTTTATTTTTCCCAGGATGTGAAGAAATGTATTATGGTTGACCTGTAGGGATAGGCTAAGGAGATAAGTGTGATAAATTGGAATAAAATCTTTTTAATGATTGTATTTTATGATGTAATGTAAAACTTATTAATGTATCTAGTACTTCCAAGGCTACTAAACTGATCGGTCTTTCAGGACATTATTTCTAGTTTCATGCCATTTTTATGTAATAATGCACCGACTCTGGGTAACTGGAATTGGGACATTACAGTTGGTATCACTATAATTTTAGTTTAACCCTTTGAAACTAGATCCAGATAAACTCGGATTAGAGCACATTACCCTAAAATAAACTTTGAATATTTGTGTAGAAGAACTTATTAGAATCTTTTTAATGTAGTTATTTTGTGTATTTTCCACGAAATAAATCCATGTTTGGATACGAGCAAGTAGATGTGGACTTGGAACAGATGTACCTAGGAGTGAAAACTCTAACAAGGTGTTTCGGGCTTGGCTCGGGGTATCCTAGTACACGACAATGGACCTTGCGGGACTCTTGGTTACAACCCTCCCAGGGGATATGCTATGGATAATTTAAATTTTCTTTACAAACCATTATGAAGGATTTATGAGTATATACCTCTTAAAATAAATAATTTTTTTATGACTATGGATTATAAAAATAAGTTATTCAATTTATGATATGTGTTTTACATGTTTGGAATTATGTATTGAGATTTATAAACTAATCTATTTTTTGTCGTTGTATAGAAATAGTGCCTAGTGGAAGAAATGGAACTGTATCAATTCATGTAATCCATGTAGAGATTTCCCTCCTACTCATGAAAATTATAGTGGAGCTGGTGATGCAACTGGTGTTGATCAACTTATCACTATACTAGGAAAACTCACTCAGGTTATGAATAATATCATTACCTGTGTGGATCACCCAGATCCAAAATGCGGAGGATCAATTTTAGGACACATTATTAGGCAACAACCACCAACATTCAATTGGAGTAAAAATTCATTTGTAGCTGAGAGATAGATAAATTACATAGAGAAAATATTTCATGCTTGTGGGAGTAGTGAAAAGGACAAAAAGTTGTCATGGTTGTTTATCGCCTCACGGGAGATGTTGATCAATGGTGGTAATTAATCTAAAACACAAAGAAAGATGAAGAATTATTTAATGTGGAATGGAGTGAGTTTAAAGAGATCTTCTTAGAAAAATATTTTTCTCATGACCATCGAGTAGATAAGGGAAGATAATTTAAGAGTCTGAGGAAAAAGGAGGATGAGAACGTCACAAAGTATGAGGCTAACTTTACATGGTTACCAAGGAATGCAGCAAATTATATATGTAACCCAAGGAATAAGATCGATTGATTCATTGATGGGTTAAAACCATTTCTCTATTGAGCTTTAATCTTACAATCCTTCTCATCATATGATGATATTTTCTCCTGTTCTATCAATATAGGAAAAAAAATTCTCTAAGTCATATGACTTCAAAGTAAAGTAAGGGAAGAAGAGATCTGCTGGTCACTCTAGAAATGGAAATAATGGGAAGAAGGGAAAAGTTGAATATCCATACTTAGGTAAATGTGGGAAGAAATACCCTGGTACTTGCCTGAATGGGAATGAGATTCTATTACAAGTGTGGTAAAAAGGCCACGAAGCTCAAGATAGAAAGGGAAAGAAAGAGGTTGTGAATTTTGAATGATACAATTGTATATTAAAGGGACATTATGAAAATTATTTTCCTCTTCTCCAGTGGAACATACCTCAGAAAAGGCCAAGGGAGCAAGGCCAACCTTATGCGACCACTATTATTGAGGTTGAAGCTCTAAAATATGTGGTGGTAGGTAATTGAATGGTTTCCTCAAGTTTAGAAAAAATATTATTAGATTCTGGATCATTGAATTGTTTCATATCTTCCTAGTTTTCTATTAAAGTTAGATATTTTTCAATTTGACTTAAAAAGCGAGTAATCCGTCTATACTCCTAAGGGGATTATCATTGCAACAACATTTTTTGAATCAGTTCTCTTTAGGGAATATAAATGTTCTTTATCTGATGATCTCATCACTATACCCTAGACTAAATTTGATGTAATCCTATGAATGGATTGATTTTCGTACCAGGATACAAAAATTTATTATAAAAAGGAGGTTACAATTTTCAATGATGTTAAGGAGGACCTTATCTTTAGAGAAGAAACATCCCCACTTAATTCTTATCTATATCCACCCCTAATATCTCCGCAAAATTCGATTATTGGTGATGAAGTCAATGAAATAATTATGGGTGAGTAAAAGAATGTTCTAATAGAGGACATGCCTATTGTGCAAGAATATGTTGATGTGTTTCCAGAGGATTTACATGGACATCCTCCAGAATGAGAAATTGATTTTTCCATTGATTTAATTCATGGATCAAGGTCCATATCGAAGACCCCTTATATGTTCAATGTTATTAATTAGAGTCATATTTTTAATTTATTTTAGGTCAAAATAGATACATAATACCTATATATGTTCAATGTAATTCATTGAAGTCATTTTATATTATGTTTAGATATATAAAATTGTATTGAACATGTTACCGTCTTTTACCCACCTCCTAGAAACATTTTCAAATTCCCATAAAACATAATTTTACCGCTTCTGTGAGTTGAATTTCAAAAATCCATGAGACAAGATTGACATTAGTAAGTAAAATGTGGTTCAATAAGATGAAAATAATTTTTCGTGAATAGTAACGTTTGATTTTTATTTACCACGGTTAAAAGTAAATTGAGTAATTGTGGGTAAAAATGATATTATAATTACCAAAACACATGTCCTAATTCTACTATACAAGTGTAGTTCGAATAAAAACAACATTAGATATAAAATATGATCATTTTGGTCCTCTTGGTTAGATTATGACATTTATTATTATTTTATTTATATAAGAGTTAACAGAGTTAAATTCAATGATTAATTAATGGTCCATGTTTAATATAGGGTTATAAAAAATATAAATTTTAAAACAATTATCCATTAAAAAGATAAAAATATTTCCTACATAATTATATTTAGTTTATAATTTATGAAAATTATATGATTTAATTTATTTATGACAAAATGATGATCTAGTAATTACCTTAATAATGAAGTATTAAAATAATTCATATTTTAAATATCCAAATAAATATAAATTGAGACTTCTGATGAATTACACTAATTTTAAATGTTAATATGTGATGTTAGGGTTTATTAATTAAATTTTATTTGAAGTGATAATGTTTTTATTTATTTAAAAAATATAAAATATAAAATATTGTTAAAATTGGAATAATGGAGTTTTAAAACAAATACTACATTATTGATGATATAATATTTCTAGAAAACTAGGGTTACGCCAATGGTATTATATAAAGCTATATATATTAATAATGAAACACATGGGGTTATCTTGGCTTGTTATAGTAATTTTATTTTCCATATAATATAAAAATATAACGAGACATGGTAAATGTCAAAATATTTAACTGAGAGTTAAATCTAAAAGATAAGGTTAATATGGAGACCTAAACCTGTAAAAAACATATTGGTAGATTGGTTTTCTTCCAAACCCACCTTAGCCTCGAAATAAATTATTTTTTAACCATTATAAACTGAAAATTATTGTATTATAAAATAATATTTCATGCTTTTCCTAAAGTAACCCTCACCTCTCTTGTAAAATGGTATTTCCCCTTATCTTAATTTCACACCTTCAAAGCCACTTGGCTTAGCCAACCCCTACTCAAATATCCACCCAACATTCCTCCCTTCATCCAAGTGTCTTTCCTTTGGTTCTGATGCCAACCTAAGGATCCCTTTTGATCAAATAAAAAGGAAGAACCCGAAAAGAGGTAAATATTTAATCAACTCTTTCAAGTTATTTTCATCTTCCACTTTCACTTTCTTTGTTGTTTCCATTATAAAATAATAACTCAGTATCTTCTATATACTGTGATATTATTATAAAAATTTTAAAACCATATTCATTGTTCAATCTATCATATTAATGACAATGTTACCTTATGTGAGTACGTACGGATTACCGTCTCCACGTCGTGGTGTAGATTGTTATTCAAACACTTCATTATTTTGATAGGTATAATAATGAGTATAAATAATGTAAATAATAAATATAAATTTTTAATTATTCTATATAAATGATATACCATCCAATCACATTCAATTTCACCATAAAAACAATGATATTGTCTCTCGTGTCTACGTACAGATTACCATCTCCATGAAGGCGCAGAGATTCATGCCCCTTCATAATCATTCAAAAATAAATTTCATTTTATTAATAAAAATATTATTTATGAACTTAATATCATCCTAGATATGAATAAAATACATCCTATCCGTAACAAACATGGCTTATGTAACTGAGCATATAATGGAAAACAGATTAGTTAACACTTGAAACGATGATATTAATAAAATATTATTAACAATGAAATATTATAAGATATTATATGATATTATATTTAAGTATATTATTGTTTTATAATTTATTAACACTTTTTTAACTATTATACAGGAGGTTAACTTACCATTTAATAAGTAAAAGTACATGGTAAGGGTTAATTTCACAATCTCTTTATTATCCGTGGCTGTTTTTACGTAAGTATCTAGTGGGGCCTCTTTTTCATCCACAACCATGTTTCTTAAAAATGTATTTCAAAACATTTTTACTGTTTACTAGACTATAGTTTAAATTCACTTATACCATTATTTTACTTTTTTTAAAATGGATTGAAAGGAATATTTCTGTCATATTCCAAACAAGGTACTTTATAACATTTTCGACAAAATTAAGGTAAGAAAGTTTTTTATGTTATACGTCGGGTGTGGCTATTTTCCATAATTATATCATCATCCAAGCTTCCATACATGTTTATAAGAATATTTTTAATATAAATGTTTTCTTTTATAATTATATTAGTTTTATATGATTTCAAATTAAAAAGAGAAATTTCTCTATAGAAAAATTTGATTTCATCTATGTCAACATCCTTTGCTAGATCTTGGTTTTTATTGAAGTTTATTTATTATGATAAAATATTCTATATTATATTTATGGTTTTGTGATATGTTTGACTATGGATGTGTTATGTTTTCACCATTCATGGTTTATGTATAAATTATTGACATTTCAGATGCTAGTCTTAATACAAATGTTTATGTTAGGTTTAAACATTTTCTTATGAGGAATGCATTGGACTTAGTAAGTGATGGGTGGAGCCCACTATAGCTCATAAATGCATCGGTTGATCTAATGAGACACACCACATTCTTTGGAGAAGGCCTTGAAAAAATCGTATTTGTAGTATTTGGTTAAGGCCTTGACTATGTGGTTATGAAGTTTGGCATTATGCATTCCATCATTATAAAAGTGGATATGGATATTACATGATATTATTCAAATACTATAATATCCATGTAAATAAGTAAATGGAATCATTTGATTTTATCATTCCCATATTATACGGATGTTTCTGCTTAAAAGGATGTTGTTTTTCTTATAAACTGCCTTACTTTTTTATGCATATTTATGAATGTTTCTGCTACATTGTTATCTTTAATAAGCACATGACCTCACCCCTTTCAATGTCTCATTTTCCTAGTATGTGAAGAATTATTTTATGGTTAACTAATAGGGATAGGGTAAGGATATTAGTGTGGTCAATGGGGACAAAAAGTTGTTTCTATTTTTATTTCGTGATTTATGTAAAATTTATGAATGTATGTAGTACTACCAATGCTACTAAACCGATCGGTCATTCAGGACATGATTACTTGTATCATGCCAATGTTATGTTATAATGAAGCGACTCTCAGTAACTAGGGTCGAGGAATTACAGTAATCCTCTATATCAAAACTTTTATATTTTTAATGGACATTTTGTACTACCATTTCTTTTATTGGATTTCTCTTCCTTGTTAATAAAAGTATTTATTAGACAACCACCTAGTCCTAGTGATACTATGGCCCTTAAACCTTATAAAACACTCTAATTATACATTATGCCTTATTTTAATGAGCAACTAAATTAATTTACATGAACAATAAATTATATTTTTCAACATTATTAAATTATGATATCTCTACTTCTTGTAATTTAGTACGTAAAACTATATTTATAACCCTATGATTTTGTTTTTTTTTGAATAATTACCAATATTTATATTTTATTCACTAATAATGGCACATTTATTTTATAATTGATTCTAGGTTTTACTCACTTTAATCACTTCATCACCCATTAATCCGACCCTAAAATCCATTATAAATGTCTATTGATTTGAGATACAATTTTTATAAATAAAACTAATGTTCATCATAAAAATAATTTATCCAATTTCTAATTCATTCTTTTTTCTTCTTTTCTAATTAATAATATTATCATACATAAATTCTCAATTTTATCGACCTTCATGTTAATTTATTTATGTATTCTACTCAATAATGAGTTGCCTAAAATAGTAATTCATCCACTAGATCATCATAATTTAATTTCAATAAATTTTCATTATATATATAGAACGTTCATGGAATAAATTTAAAATGTTTTACTATTGGATATCCTCCATGGAACATTTTATATCACATTTACCTATCCTTGATACATAATGATTCTAGATTTTATTTTTAAAATACCATATAAATTAATTCTTGTTAATATTTCGTTGAAATTAAACTCCCCAAGAGAATGTTATTCTTCATATTGTTCACAATATAGTTGATATTTTCCAATATTTTTTTAATGAAACATGTTTTTAGACGGTATCTTCTATCCATAATCTATATAATTTTTTAAATAAATTTTTTCTATATGTTTAGTAAAATTATATACATTATGAGGTATGTTAATCAAGAGATGAATTAAAACAAATCTTTTTTACAAATTCATAATATGAATACCTAACTATTGAACAAGAAACTATGTATTAAACAACACATATTATATAATACCATATACTAGTCCATCAATTAAATTGTCATAAATAATGTAGGTAAACTAAATAGAAAATTAAAATATATTCAACATTCATTGATCTATTGGATCATTTTATTCATTGAGAGTCCCTAGTTGAAAATAAACTCCATTATTGAGGATGAAAATAATGATTCAAGACACTATATTATCTAATCATAAATGGAAAATATTATTAGAGTATTTATATAAGATATAAACATTGCATTTAAAATTCTATTAACTAAAAATATATTTGTAGATAATATAGACATTATGAATATCATTAATGAAAATATAGTCATTACAGTAATGGTCATTAGAAATTCATCACATAGTTATACTAATCAAATTTATTACAAAAATTTATTATTCACTTTGAAATAAATATATAATATTAAAATTTTATATGTATATTTATTTGTTTGTTAAATAATAATATTACTATGAGCCATTTCGCTTGGTTGAAAAGTCACGAACGGAATACGTTCACCATTCAAATAGACTCCTGACCAGTTCCTTGGAAAGTCCCAAAGGGCCGTCCCTCTCCACATGGTATGGCACAATTGCTTTTTTATCTTAAAAAATTGCTTGGGAACAATTTACCTGATTTAGGATACTTAAAACAACCAATAAGAATCAATAAACCGAGTCTCAAAATTCATAAGAAATGATCCTTAGTTAAAATGTAGAACTGGATACAATGTTTTAAAAATGACAATGGTGGTCCAAAACTTCAAATGTTGTATAATAACATCAAAATGACCACCACAGGACAAATAATCAACACCCACAAGACGTCTATATAACACCACACCAGAGATGCAACTGACAACCCAAACAACCATCTCTAAAGTCTGTACCCATACCATTGTCAAACATAATTAAGCCAACTAACAACCAATGTTGTAAATAGTGTGTGAGCCAAATACCAATAGGTTATCACCCATGAACACCATGTGGACATATTATAATATATAAAGCTTCCATGTGTTATAACAATGAATGGTAGAAATAATATATAAAGGTTCATGTTTTGAATGAAATTTTTTTTTTAAGTGGGTATAATTAAAAATGGGTAAATTTAAATAAATCTTATAAGAAACTTAATTTAACATATAAAGAAACCCTTATCCAAAGTTAAATGACCAATAGTCAATGAGCACTCAACATGGGAACACCCTTAGGCACTAGATAGTTCTGATCCCTAGTTACCTTGAATCTTAGTGTGAAGGTAACCATAACAATATCCATTCTCATGCAGAAGCCATTAGTAGTGTAATAACCCATAACCATGTGGTCCACCACATCCTCGTCATCATAGTTTTTTTAGTTTTCTCAACATCAGCCTTGCTAAGTGAAACATGGACCAAACCACTCCAGATCCCTGGTGTGCTAGTACACATCCTCCCACCTAAATACCAGGGGTTCCCTCTTTGTACTCAAACAAGTTCCACAAGAAATCAAATTGCATTTACACATAAAAAAACCAGTTTTGATCATACGCACTTAAAAAAGTTGCTAAAAATTATTGTCACCATTTGTATAACTCCCTCAAACACATAGAATTTCCCTAAACAATGTTCAAAAATTATAATAAAACTTTGCCCAAAAAATCCATTTTAAACCCCACATTTAACAAAAAATGCATAAAATATTACACATAATCAGATTTAATAGTACATAAACATTTTATATATCCATTTCATTATATATAAAACAACACCAATTGGTACAACATGTAATTCCAAAATAAAACAACAATTTTCAAATAAATTTTCCTCTCAAAAATCAACCACTTAAAAATTGCTACCCAAAATAGTATTTAAAAAAAAGGAAATAGGAACACAAAATAAAAATAATTCCAGTAAGCTATATCATTATAAAATGGTTATATATGGAATCACATACCATGTATGTCAAAACCCTCAGATATTTTTGTGGAACTTCAACTACACCAATGTGATACCACAAAGTAGTGAAAATGAACATAAAAACAAAAAATTGGACCAAGAAAATCAAATATAAACCCTAGTTATGATATCCTAATTTCTGGAAATTTGGGGCTTCAATAATGATTGAAAAAACCCCATGGAAATATAAGGAACATGAGAGAAAACTAACTTACTTGAGAAATAATTGATGAAATTTCCACAAATACACAAGTAGTTGAATCTCCCAGTATCAAAAATTGAATGGTAGGTTCAACTAAGTCTTAGGGGGTCATGTTGGAATAGAAATGGGGGGGGAAAGTGTATGAAATGAATTACGTATGAAAGAAACAATTTACCTTTTCAAATCTGGACGATTTGATAAATTTTAATGAAGATAGCACAAATCCCTCGATGATGATGAGCTCCAAAGAGGGGAAATAGAACATGGGGGCGCACATCATGTGTGTGTGCATCAAAGAGAGGTAGAATGACTAAAAAATATTTAAAAATGGATGAGATATAATAGAATTTATTTATTTTTTAAAAATTGGAATCGAGACCACAGTTTGACCCGAATCATGATGTAACCACCCTATTTAGAAAAAAATCTTGAGAAAAGCCCACAAAATGGGAATATAAATTAATGAAAATTACCCATAAAACAAGTCATTAATTTTAAATGAAACCTCTTGATATCATTCCCTTTGTGGTGGTGGTCACCGCACTGAACCCTCACCCTCAGTGGGGGAGGGTCCTCTGCCGTCCTTAAATAGTGATTAACCACTATATCCATTATCCAAACCTAATTTAATGCCCTCATTCCAATAGACCCCCCAATCTCGAATGTCCCCGAGTTCATCAATGAATCCCTACAACTATTGATTTTGACTTTTTAATTCAATGATTCTTTATATCTATTGCATCTTATACATTTTTCAAGATTCAGAGGACACCAACCATTGGGTGACTCCATCGACCACCTGATTTTTTGATCATGGGGTATATTGGTTATACCTACATTATAGTTATATAAAACCAATAATATCATGATCCAGTTTGAATTAGAATGTGATCTATTCCTGGCTTGGTCTAGTGCACCGCATATGTGTAATGGATCCCATTTTCTTTACTTCAAATGGTCACACAGTTTTCACAACAAGTGTGATTAGTAAACCTTGGAAATATTGGTAATATTTCAAGAACATCCAAACCATTTTCATAATCCATAGATAATATATATTCTAGGAAACATGGTAGGAAGTTACCTATATTTGGATAACATGACTATTTCGGGGTGCCACACAATTTCACTAAGAATATGTGTTGATGTTGATGTGTCTACGTCTTCTATTGAGTCTTTATAGTTTACTATTGGTGAAAATTTTCATAAAATAAATATAAATTTTTTAATCATTGGTTGATTTCTATTAATTTTCTATTAAACTAGTGAAAACATATCCATTTTATGTGTTGGATGTTGATGAAAAGGTGCTTGATTTTGGTGATGCGTTTGGAAATCTCCCAAATGTGGAATGCAATGAACCAATTAGGGGGGGTCAAGAGATCTTAGTTTTCATTTCAATTTTATGGCAAGGATAAGGGCCCTATGAGGTCGGGTGATGCAGTCAAGGAGATGTAGAAACATGCACAAGATCTGCCTCCTAATCTGAAGGACATTGAAATTTATGATCGGTTGATAGAATACCTAAATGTGGTATTATCTCTATGAGGAATGGTGAACCACAATACTGTAGTGTGTTTAGGTGAGATTTTTTAAGGATATGATAATCCCCACAAAAATTCAGTTCATTTAATTGAAATGAGGCACTAGGTGATGAGTATACTAGTGTAATGGTGGATGATAATCTGGTTATAATGATGGGTTCCTTTAATGAACCTAAGGGTTCCAATGTAAAAAAAGATTCATATACTATTCAAATTGATTTTTATATCACCCATTGTGTGATTATGGAGGTCAAAAACATGAAAGCACATTTTATGGGGTGAGTATTAATATAGCCAAGAGATTCTAATATGTTGGGACATGACCCAATGGAGGTATATTTTAGCACTGATCCTAGAAAACTAAATTTAAAGAAGAGACATAGAAAGTATATAACTATTTGGAAATATCTGATAAGTTGTGGTAGGTGTTTAATGATGATTGTATGATAAACATTATTCATCATAATGTGTTGGGCTTCAGTAATTCCATGTTCAATGATATTTGCAAACATTAAATGTAAACCCTGCTTAAAAACAAGAACTTCCCCTTAACCCCCCCCCCCCCACCAAAGTGATGTCCAAGGTAGGAATACTTTAACATGACAAAGAACATTTCTACAAGATCCTCCACTAATGTGTCAAGGAGGCACAATAATGATATTATAAATATTTTGAATCATGGTATTTCACAATCTGAATGGGAAAATTCTGACGAGTAATCTTATAGAATTGACTTTTCATACTTTGGTTTGTAGATTCCATTTTTCTAGATGAGGGTACTTATTGTCTATCATGTTTTCTCTCCTTCTTGAAAATTTCCTCCAATTTTATATATAGTCATTGGTTTCATCCTCAAACTAGACCATATTTGTTGATAATAATAATAATATTATTATTAATATTATAATTTGAAAATTTTCATATATATATAATTTTAAAATATATTTCAAAAAAAAATTATAATATAAATAAATAATAAATAAATTATTTAAACATATTTAGTATCAATGTTATATATCTTTTCAAATACTATTTTATTAATTACATAAATTTTTTAGATAATAAAAGTATTTAGAAATATTAAAATACAATTATATATATATTAATATATTTACTTTACTTAAATAAAATATCAATATTAAAAAATTTCAATACCTCATAGTTTTTAAATATGATATTTTTTCAATAAATTTTTTTTCATAATATATATTTTTAATTTAAAATATAAAATAACATATTTAAAAATAATAATTTTATTAAAAAATATTCGTTTTTTTTGAATTCAATATATAAAAATTAACTTTGTATTAATTTTAATATATTTCTGAATAGATAAAATTTTAGGTGAATAGAAAAAATACAAGATATTCTTAAAACTATTTGTTTTATAATAAAAACTAATATATAAATTTAAGAGACCATATGAATATAATTTTTTAATGGGTAACATATAGAATTTAAAAAAATACTATTTTTACATTATAAATGTATGATTAACTTTTCTAAAATAGAAGTAATATTTCAAAATAAAAAAGAGTTTTAGGAACATTTATTAAAAATTTAAATTTATAGATTTGTTAAATTAAATATTTCCAATAATATTTACAATTTGTGTTTAAAATTTAAAAATTAGTTAATATGTTAAATTGCATTTTTTGTTATAAATATGATATTAGTATGATTAATGTCAATTTCTATGATAATGGTGAAACCATTTTTTTAATTTTTTTATTTGATTTACCTTTTATATTTTTACATAATTTATTATTTTTATTATTAAAATGATTCAGGTAATATGTTGTGTAAAAATATGTATAATTATATTAACAATATATCAATGTTTAATAATTATTAAACTATGTTAAGGAAACAAAATTATTAATATTCATTATTCTTTAAAAGTTATTTTTTAATGTTATATATTTTAATTTAAAATTACATCTTCTAAAATTTATATATTGAATTAGACAAAATGGAGAATAAATATATTGTTAAGACATAAAAAATTTGTAGTTGGGGTTACCTTATACTAATAAATGAAATATATATTATTTTGTAAAAAAAATACAATGGAAAAAATAAAAACATTTCAATGATAATGTTTAAATTGACATAAAAACATGCCTATATATTATTGGTTGATGATATTACCACCATATCCCATCTAAAAATTGCTATGGGGACATTTTGGATGTTTTTTAGTGTGGTTTTATTTTGTTATAAATTAATATTTGTGAGGTTTCCAAAAGTGCCCCTCAGCTAAATTAGAAAAGGGTACCTCCTCCCACACTTTTTCACATCAATTTGAGAATTCAAGCTCGGCCATACCCTACCATTTTCCTGTCCCAAAATTCCTAGTAACATTCTAGAGGTTCTGGAATTTTTGAATGACCTACTCTAGTGTTCAATGTGGATATTTAGAGAATGCATGTCAACGAAGAGGAAATCTCTCCCATTGATTCGTTCATGTAATTTATTGTTCTACATACACTTAATGAGTTTTTTCATTACAATGTCATAAATAAAATTTAACATATAAAGTGAGATGTAATTATTATTATGTAACAAACATTTTCCACATCTTACACATCCTACAAATAAAATGAAATCACCAAGCATGTGTACGTAGGGCTTACATTCTCCACGTTGTGATGTATGACGTTTTTCCCCACCGCTTGACTTGGACGGGTATAATGATGGAAATAATAACTATATATGATTATTATAACAATATATTTAATATGTAATAATATATTTACTATCCAACTTGATACAATTTTATAATTAATGAATTATATCATCTCTTGTTCGTACGTACGACCTACCATCTCCACGATATGATATGATTCATTCAACATGATCTTCATAAAATCATTATTTAAATGAATTTAATGAATAAATATGATATATATTGTACTGATATCATTATATAAATGATACATCTGTAACCTATGAAGTGGATCATAATCATTTCAGAAAAAATATGCATAATAACATAAAGTAGTTAATACCTGAATAACGAGTAATAATGAAATATTATTCCAAAAAAAGATAATATGATCATTTATGATATCAAAAAATTGAATATTATTCTCTAATAATTCAATTAAAATATTTAAATAAATATACAAGAGGATGGGATACCTAAAACACATAGCATAACTAAGTTAAGGGATTATTTTGTCTTACAATTACTTCAATGGGACATATGCCTTATACACCACATATTTCTTTATAGTTGTGTTTTTTTCTACACATGATCTTTTTTATAATTATTAATTTGAATTCTTTATATGAATTAATTATATGTATTTTATGAAAAATATTATTTGACTAATAATAATGGGTAAGGGATTATTTTTTCATACTTTTGATTTTGTGGGAATATTCATTATACACAACCTATTTATGTTGAGTGGTGTTTCTACTATCCATGAAGGTTTTCATTACACATATTATCAAGTCTATGATATTCATATAACTTAATATATATTATTATCCATATTATTTGACTGATTATTATTGGTAAGGGATAATTTCACAATCTCATTATTATCCGATATTGTTTATGTGTAAGTATTTATAAAGGATTATTTATAATCTATTTCCATGTTTCATAAATGTATAATGTTATTTGTATTAAAAATATATTTATTAATGTCTATTTAACCAATTTGTGAATTTTTATTAAATGATTTTTAAATAATATTTCTATCATTTTCAATATGAGGTACCTTTTGACTTTTCTTACAAGAGCACGAGGAGAATGTTTTTTAACTTATACTGCATGAACGGATTTTAATCTATTTATAAGGCCCAATTTCCAGGATTATTACTCTATAAGATGACATATTAATTTTCAAATAAATTATTTTGTTCAAATTTTAATATAAATTTTAGAAAAAAAAATTGAAGAAGAAAGTATATTTTCATCAAGAATTAAGTTCATGTGTTTTATCAAAATTATATTCTATCTAAGATGATTCATTTAAAATAGGGTTATATTTTTATCCCTATTATTATTTTGATTTTATTTATTGAATGAGGGAATGATATTTTATATGGATTATGTTATAATGGAATGATGTTTAAGAAACCCATTTATTCATTAGGTGTGTTAGAATGAATGATTTATATTATGTGGCACACATATGTATGGTTTTCATTATGTGATGGGTGAGACCTATATCTCCTTAAATTCATTGGTTAATGATTTATATAACATGTGATATACATGGATGAAATGGATTCTAACTCTTGTTCAGTAATATTGGGATAAAACGATATGTAAATCATGTTCAGTAATATAGGGCTAGAATGAAGTGTAAATTGGGTTCGGTAATGTACATTGCCCACTATGATGGTCTTTTCAATGAGCCTTGGGTATTATAGAAATGATTTTCTATGATTATTTGCTTTCTATAGGTTCAGGCATTATTCTAAACATATGTTTAATATTGCTTTATGATTTTTGACTTATGGACTACCACGTTTTATTTTAGAACATGTTTTGATATTCAAAATATATGTTCATGTTTTATCACTCTTATGTTGATGTTTTGATTTATGTTTTTCATGTTTACCCTTAATATGAATTTGAGAAAACCCTTTTTATTTTTTCTTTTCATGAGGATATAATGATAGGTTTTAGGTAGGAAAAATAATGGGAATGATCTTTATGGGAGACATTGAAAATATTTCACCAAGCTAGAAGAATGTGTTCCTAGGTACCAATGTATCTAAACTAATACGTTCTTTTGGAATATATTTCTGAAAAGTATTATGTATTCCGAAAAAATTGTAATGACCATGTATTTTATGTTTTGGCCATTAGAGTTGGTATCAGTGTGAAAGATTAATTAACCATAGTAAAATAGGATGTGAAAACATTAGTGACATCCCTATATATATTTCTAAGGATACATCTAGGGATGATTGTAATGATACATATAAGAATAGGTTACTATCCTAGAATTATGGTAATGATCAATAATAATCATGGACCAACCCTAATATGTTATAGATTGAATGTACCCCTTTGATTATGTTTCATTTATAGAAGGATTTTTCGCTCTCACAAAAATATTTTTGAGTTTTAGAAAATGGATGGAAATAAGAAGATTCATGTTGATAGAGAATATGATAGATACTGAAATGATATTCCTCATGACAAATAAAATGTAATAAGAGTTTGAAGTTGAAACATTTCAATTGTTCCTAATCATAAATATCATAATATGTTTAATAATCTCAACCTTATGGAGCTTCCTAACCATCCTAACAAGAGAATGATAATGTATCATAGTGATCATAGAGGAAAGGATGTTCAATTATCCTCATGTAAATATTTTTGTAAGAGGCATCATGGTGATTTTTTAAATGAATTGGAAGATGATTATTGTGTTGAAAAGAAGAAAAAAATGAAAACAATTGAAAAGGAAATGGTTCAGTCAACATAATAGTCAATGATAATGGTATTTCTATGACATAAATGATAGTAAATTGTTGTATATGTATAATTCATAGTCATTGTGAATATCTATGTCCTAAGGTAAAATCACATGTTGAGAATCGTCATGGAATTAATGGTTGTATTTATGTTTCCAATGATGAAGACACAACAAATTATATATGACATGAACGATGTGTTAATGAATAAATCAATGAATCTTAGTGAATGTTTTATGAAGAATGTGAAATGATTTCATGTTTATCAAGAATAATTTTTTATAAGTAATTTTATGGTACTATGAAATAAAGAAAAGTATAATGATTTTTACACTATTGTTTTTCCATATATATTAGAATGTATATGTTGAATGGTACCAGTAACAATGAAAAGTTAATCAGATATTTTTATAAAATACATGATATATTCATAATAACGGGTTAATGAGATAATGGCATGTTTGATAGTATTAATGACCTCATGAGTAATATGAGGAAAAAGTGATATCTTGGATTGGGTAAAGAAATTATTTGGGATTTCTGGGAAGATTTAATTTTTGAGGGCATGCTTATTCTCAATAAGTTTATATGGTAAATGATGTTATTACCTTTTTTCAAGAGAAAACTTGATTAAGGTATCCACATTTTTGGAATGTGACAAACAAGAACTACATTATGAGTTATGGTAGATTCTAAGATGATTTAGTTCACCTCTCACTATAGTTTTATATTTTTTGTTTTTAGATGGATTTTAATGTTATCCATTTAGAGATAATATAGGTAATAAATGAATTTATATTCGTTGCGTTAATTTATTATCTCACTATGGGTGGACTTATGCATATTTTATAAATTTTTATAACCTTTTTGTGAGACATATTTAATTCCATATCAATCAATTTATGGATCGCATGATCTGCTAACGATTCAAGAATGAAAAATTCATCTTTATTTCATCGAATAATTGATGATGTTGAAATTTCACAGGGCATTAAAAATTATGAAATTGAATCAAAATCAAGTAAGTATTTATTTTCATGCAAAATTCATCAACATTTTGAAAAGGATCTTGAAACAAAAATATGATAATCAAGTAGCATATTAACCGATAAATCAGATAGTGCCTTAAATCATCATAGATTTATATATTTTTGTTTTTTCACTGTCTCCAAACCTTGTTCGATATAACTCTCCATCAAAACATGATGGTTAGTTTTTTCATCCAAATACATGTTTCTACTTCCCACCTATGTTCTTCAATGTGGAAACCTAGTGATGAGTTAATTTGGGTAACCATTATATTTCTAGCATTCTATTTTTAAAATGATGTTATAATATTACATTTTATGATGTGGGTTTCTATGAAATAAACATTCAAGTATTATACCCATTATAACCCCGATGAATTTTGAGGGTGAAATTAATTTTAATTGGGGTTGAATATCACACAACAATATTTAATGATATAGATTCTTTTTTATTTATATGATGTCTTGTTTTGTATGCTACACAATGAATGGATTGCACTAGACAAAAGACTGTATTAGCTTGCGGTATATGCAATATTGTGCTTTCTTGTGTTACAACCAATTTCATGTTATTTTGATAGAATTCATTTCACGCAAGAATGAGTATATGTGAACAACTAATTATTAAAACATTTTAATTTTAATGGTGGACATGAATACTATTAACTTCTTTCTAAAAAAAATTAAATGAAAATATGTGAGTATATAAAGTAAAAAAATATATTTTTATGGATTCAATATAATATTTAAAATTTATTTAGATGTTTTCTAGACATTATAAAATAACAAATTCAATCTTTCCGATAAATGAAATATGTTTGGAAAAATGAAGTATTGCCACCTTTTTATGCTGTACCCATTTAAAATATATTTTTTTAGCATGTTATAATATAATATTTAACAAAAATAACTTCTCTATTAGAGGTGGTATATGAATATTTTCTTTGGATGAATTTTTTATATTTTTTTAAAAAATTAAATTTTTATGAAAAGTAAAATTATATTAAGTTTTAATTTAAAATAACTTCTTTCATCAAAATAATTTATTTAATAAAATTATATTATTGAATGATATCAATTTATAAATGGAAGAAAATTTTATCATTCCTTATAATTTATTTCATTGGAATTAATTTTAAATTGAATTCAGATGTAAAAAACATTTTATTCTTTTGTAATGTTTTACCATATTAAAAATGCATTCCCTTTTTCCATTAACAAGAATAATTTTTAATTAATTACTAAAATATATGTGTATTACATTTTCAAAAATGTCTTCTATATTTTAAATCAGTAGGTGCAAATTTTTAAATTGATTTATTTTATTTTTGGGCATTATGAATAGTTACATCAGTAATTTTTATTAATATGGTAAAAGGGTAAAATGGAAAATTAATTATAAGAATACTATTATAAATTTACCCTAACACATTTATTAATATCATTGGATGAGTTTGTTTCAACCTAAATCATTTTTTTGTGGAAATGATGTCCTTTGGAAGTCACTAAGATGGGATTATGATATATAATTTATTTTATTTATTGAAAATTTAAATATGACTCAATGAAATTTTATTAACAAGTCCAATTTTTATATAAGGTAATAAGAAGATAAAATAAATTATAAACAACTTTTCAAAATATAAAATTCTTTTCTTTATAATGGTAATTTATTTGTAATTTTTAAGATATATATAATTATCTTAAAGACTTATACTTTGATGGTGTAAAAATTATTTAATTGATGAGAAATCCATGACAAATTATTATAAAAATTATTATATCCACCAAAATTCCAAAAAAACATTCAAATTTATTATTAGTAAATAATATCTAGACTATAATTATCCAAGGTTCTAGTTATTTATGATTTGGATCCATATATAAGAGATTATTACACTTATATTATTTTATATAATGTGATGTTAATGTTGTCACATTCAAAATTTAACAACTATAGCCTTTTTAATGTTCAATTATATAGAATCCAAATTCAACTAAAAGTACTGATAAAAAATATAGTATATTTATCTTCATTTTAGTTTTTTTGTTTTAATTTTTACCCAACAAATGAATATATAATATAATTACAAAAATATGATGTAGTGATTATTTTATTATTGGAAATATAAAGATAAAGTTATTAAAAATTTTAAAATAAATATAATTGTGAGATAATAAATATTTCCAATGATATTTATAAATGTCCAAGACCTCATATGGATATAATAAATAAATTTAATAAATGATAACATCTTATATTGATATTTTTAAAAATCCATGAATTGAATTGTTTGAAGAATAACAAAATTGTCGTTTTGTCAAAATAATGTTTTATTAATTAACAATCATAAACCATTTTAAAAAAAATAAATAGTTATGATATCATAAGAAATGATTTATGTTAATTTATTATTTTCTAATTTAAATAAAATAAATAAATACTTCTTTCTTTCAATATTGAGATATTTGTTATCTTAATTAAAATTAATTAGACTAACTAAGTGTTAATTAAAATGATAATGTTTAAATTAACATAAAAACATACCTAAATTTTTTTGGATGATGAGATTATGACCCAATATCATCTAATATATTATATTCGAACATTTTAGAGGTATTTGAATAAGATTTTATGTTATTAAAAATTAATAGAGTTGAGGTTTCCAAAAGTTCCCCTCACCGCAATTATAAAAGGGCACCTCCTCTCTCACTTCTACGCATCAATTTTATACATTAATATATACCATACCCTGAAATAAAACCTTCCTCAAATTTCCTATTTTCATTTTAGAGGTTCTAATGTTCTTCAAAGACCAACTCTAGTGCTCAAGGAATAGATTAAGAGAAAGCACGTCGAAGAAGAGGTAATGTCCTCTACCAATTCTTTCAAAATTATTTCTTCTTGTACATCCTCTTCATTAGTAGTTTCATTTTAAATTAATAACTCCAATATCAAATATATAATAATAGGTTATTATAATTAAAAAAACACCATATTCCACCATATATTCATCTTATGGAAAAACAAAATCACCATGCTTGCATACATACAACTTATTGTCTCCACGTTGTGGTGTAATCTTTTTTTCAACACCTCTAAACATGTATTGGTATAATAATGGAAATAATAACTATTTATGAATTTTATAAAAATTTATTATCTATATAAAATTATATAGACCATCCACTTTTATACCATTTCATAATTAAAGGAATGATATCATTGCTTGTGCGTACGTATGACCTACCGTCTCCACGATGTGATGCAATTCATTCTACATTTTATTTATTAAACCATCATTATATAAATGAATGGAATGAATAAATATGATGTCTATTATAATAATGAGATTCTATAAATTATATAACTATATCCTAATAAGTGGAACATGAACTATTCCTACAAAACATGAATAATAACATAAAGAAGTAAATACCCAAATAACGAGTTATAATGAAATATTATTAATAAACAGATGGTAATATGATCATATATGATATCATAATAAAGAAAAAGATTATTGAATAATTCAATTAAATTATTTAAATAATTTTATATTAGGTTTATATACATACAATGGACAGCGGACCTAATGTAATGCATAATTTTGTCTCACTTTTTTTTCTCAAGTGACATATTCATTATAAACCACATATTTTTTTGAGTGATGTTTATGTTGCCTATGGATTTTTTATGATTCTTATATTGTAGTTTATGATATACATATAATTTCATTATTTTATGCTGCATATGATTTGACAAGTTATAATTGGTGACTGTTTATTTTAGGCCACATTTTTTATTTGGAACATATGCCTTATACACAACAAATTTCATATGATTGGTGTTTATACAGCCCATGAATATTTTTTTATTCTTATTATGGTATTTATGATATGTATATAAGTTTATTTATATAATTAGGCATATTATTAGACTTATTATAATTGGTAATGTATAATTTTTTAATCTCATTATTATATGAGATTTTTTATAAGTAAATATTTACTTTGTTATATATATCAACAACGTCTATGTTTCCTAAATATATAATATTAGATTTATTCTTTTACTATTGTTTAAAGTATATTTTAACTATTTTTAAATTTTTATTAAATAGTTTTAATGGAATCATTCATTTATTTTCCATATGGTGTATATTTTCACCTTTCCAACAATAGTATAAGAAGAATATATTTTTTAACTTATACATCATGGACATATTTTTTACACCTTCATAAACCCTTAGTTACATTATAATTTTTGTACATGATTTAATGTTTGTTTTCAACTAATTAATTTTCTAAATTGGAAAAAAAATTTGCAAAAAGTTTTCTTTTTAGAAGAATAAAATATATTTGCCTCAAGTATTAAGTTCAATTGATTTATCAAAATATTTTTTCATCTAAGAAGATGATATTTAAATAGGGTTAAGTGTATATCCCTATTACTAATTTTATTTGATTGTGTTAATAAAGGAATGATATTTTATATGTATTATGTTGTGATGTAATGATGTTTAATAAATCCATTTAATTCATTAGTTTAGGTTATGGTGAATGATTGGGGTTTTTGTTTGACACATATGTATGGCTTTCATTATTTATAGGTGGGACCTATTTATCCCCCAATGAAATGTGTAAGGATTTATATATCATGAGATAGATATGGATTAAATTTAAATTAATCATGCTTTACTAATATATGGTGTAAATGAAATGTAAATCTGGTTCAGTAATGCAGGGTGGGAACTATGAGTGAATTCAATTTAGTAATGGACGTTGTCTGCGATGATGGTCTTAGCTTTGGGACTTGGATTATATAGAAATGATTTTCTATACTTATGTTTCTTCCATATATTCATTTTTTATGGAAATTCTATGTTTAATGGTCCATTATGATTTATGCCTTACATACTAAAATGTTTTCGTTTATTAATCACGAATTTTATATTCAAAATATATGTTCGCAATTTAACATTATTATATTTATATTGTAATTTAGTTAATCTATGTTTATCGTTACTGATAATTTGAGCTCTATCTATTTGTGTTTTATTTTCCCAAGGATATAAATAATGATTGTAGGTCAGAAAACTAATAAGGATGATCTTTATAGTATATGTGTATGATGTTTCACCAAGCTATAATTATTTTTTCAGAGATTTGAAAGACTCTAAACTAATATGTTCTATAGGATTCTATTTGTGTAATGTATTATCTATTCCAAAAAATATATGTGATGACCATTTACGTCAATATTGGGTCTCTATAGGTACTGTTATTTGGTCTTGAAAATGTACTAATCCTATTATATATTCTAATAATATAAAATAATAACCACAATAATTATTTTATTAATGAAAACTTCTAGTTGTATAAATATTATATATTCATTTTCTATTTATAGAGATGTGTCTAATGAAAATTATATTATCATTTCATTATATAAAATATAATTTGTTTTTTGATGAGGATTGGTTCAGTCAACATAGAGAAAATTTTATTTTGTATAAGGAGATCACATTTAACATCAACCTATGTTATGAACCAATGTCTATAAAGAATTACATTCATTTATTCATGTTTGAATTTGACTGTTGGGATAAATTGATAGGATATTATAGAATAAATATGTTTTGATTGATTGAATTCTATTTTAAAATGAAGGAGTTCATGATATAACACATCCCCGTGATTCTAATGGATATTGGAGACATTTGGACCCTTCTTCCAGGCTGTATACTTCTACTAAGTCACCAAACCCAAACTCCACAACCCTGAAGGCCATCCAGAGCATATATTTCTAAGAAGTGGACTCACTCATTTTCTTCATACGATTGGAAAATTCATGTGAACACTCTAGTAAACCTTGTTGGGCATGTTATTTTTGAGGTAGCGGCATACCACACAATTTATTCATAGTTTACAAATTGTACGGACCATCCCCAGTAACCCTACACCTATACATGAGTGGCTAGAATCATAATAATGGTTGGAACATAGTTTAGCTAATTGTGTGTCTTAACCATTCATGAGTCAATAGGATACGACCTCCCACTTATTTATCCATCTTCCCCATCATTCTACTTGGTATTTGGACCCTTAAAATGTTTGAGTTGGTTCCCTTGAATAAAATTATTTGTTACTTTATGATAAAAAAAATCCATTGGATGTATATTAATAATTTACATAACACATCATGATTATTCTTGTACATGAAATTGTATTTGATAATATACTAAGAGTATCTACCACACAAAATGGTCATAATAGATACGTGTTATGATGAGAACCCAGAAGTGCAACGACAATATTCTTCAACATATGTTATATAGACATATGATATCATTTTATTGGACAAAAATGAATCAGTATATCAAGGGTGGAGACTCATAGGATGTTGAGGCACATTATCATGGTGTAATCCCTTGCTAATGTCAAAGAGGATATTATGAGAAGGAGAACCTATATTAGGGAATCCACATTCATATGATCCATTAAATGTACCTATATGCGGACAGGTGTATTGGTTCTTAGATGTTAATAAAATTATTAATGGTTATTAATACTCACACACTAAGATATATTGGAAAAACCAAGATGAAATATGTTTACAGTGAGGAAGGATATGTTGGCTACATTATAAGTAATATTACATTAATGTATAATGAAAGAAATGAATTTTCTATTTTGTTCCCTAATGAATTCTAATATCTGAGGCCCTTTTATGCAAATTATATTGCCAAAATTAATCGATGGCCATGGTGTTCAAAAGGAATTTACAATTTCCAGGAATTCAAAGAATGATAAATAGAGAACATTGTTTGATAGCCCTTGAATGCAACATTCTAGATTGGAGATATCGTGACAATGGGATTTTTCTCACGGTAAGTGTGCGTAAGAGGTGACATGTCGTTGCGACATTATCTTCTTTCTATATGGGAGAATTATCATATTTCTAGATACTAAACATGGAAATTAGGCTACTCCACCTATTCCCACTAATAAAGAGGCCTATAGGTCCACAAACTAATTGAATTTAGTATCTCAGTTAAGTAATATATTATTTATTATTTAACATGTTTAATGATGATTATTCTCGGTTGTGGTTTAATAATTATTTATAGATATGTGATTTCATTTATTTTGATACTGGTTATATGAGAGAATAAATTTTGTGCAAAATAATTATTAAATATATATTCTCTATTTAGTGAATATAATATTTATATATTTATTAGAAAATAATGTAGTGATATATTTTAAATAAATAAATTTTCATTATTCAAGGTTTAGTAAATATCATTGAGGATTGGCGGATGAAGATAATGGTCTAGTGAGAAATAATAAAATTGAATATTTATTTATTAGATAATATTCAATTATAACTCGAAATATAAGAACATGTCAGGAAATAATAATGTTACTGTTATTATTTGGCATGGGGGTTTTGCTAAGATTAAATGAATAATTAAGGTACTTGTGATTTTTTTTATTACCCATGTGAATTAAATATTTGGTTATATAATAATCTTATTAGCAATGAACCATCTGACAGACATCTATAATTTTTTCATAATAAATTCAACCAAAATTCTCAATCCTATAGAGTTCACCCCTCTCCATGAATTATATAATGAATGAGAGATATCCTCTTCCACTGGATCAAGTAGAATGCTTTGGAATCAGTTCTCAATGAAATCATAGACGGACAAAGAAAACAAAACGATCGTCTGAGTTAGAACTCATGGAATCATACACCAATTCATGGAGATATGTGGAACACTTTTGGATCTCCTTTAGAGGAGATTTACCCTTAATCTATATAACTCAATAAAGTAATAATCCCGATCTGTGGTCAAATCCATCAATGACAAAATAATCACCTTAGAGGTAATTATTTGGTTTATTGAACTTAATTTTAAACTAAAATATGTTGATCCACTCATTTTATTCTGAAGAAAATTATTCATTGTCTAAAACCATGATTAAATTTCATGGATACTGGAATTCATCATCCTATTGATCTCGGATTGATCATTGATTATGGGTAAAAAATAAAAGTTGGGAACATACCAATCCCTTATTTCCTTGCACTTGTAACTAAAATAACCACCATGGGATAGTGGGGGTGGAAAATTAATTATTCATATACTCATTTGATGGGGTATCATCATTCTTAAGATATCATATTATCTGGAGGAGAGCCTGAAATCCATTATAGGACTGTTTAAGGATTTTTCTTTTGGTGATTCGGTGTTTTCCTTTTCTATATTAGTTGTATTGATCATTTGAGTTATTTAAAAAGTTAATAATTTATATAATGTGTATATAATCCATTGTGTGTATTGGGGCTATTGGAAATGTAGGTTCCTTTTTTATTAATTTTCTTGTAGTGTTTCTGTTGTTTCATCATCCTCTCAAATTTTTCTCAAAAACTATTTCATAATCTCGCTATAAACCCTATATCAGACCAATAAAAGTGTTTTTAACGAATTTTTGGAATCTAATGAAAATTAAACCAATGATCATTGTGTTCACTGGTTATCTCCAAAGGATGTATTTTAATAATGTTATTATAAATCAATATCTAGACCATGAAATTTATCTAAACTAATTCAATAGGAACTCACTATACAATGGGAGTTTTGGTATGTGTGAAACCAAAGGATGCAAGTTATTATGAACAACACAAAACAATTGAAAAATTATTTCTCTATGAACATCACAACCACCCATAACTCTGACACATATTTCCAATTACTTCTTAAAAACCAATTTCAATGTTTTCCTATATTAATATGAATCATTATTTAAATTGATGAATCATATACCCAATCATTGATCATAGCCTTCACAAACATCAATCCTTGAATATAAATTCAGTAAAACCCTAACATAAATAATTATATTTCACAAAACATATCAATTTAATAAAAATTATCAAGGTGTTGTCATAAAATTATGGGAGAACACAACCAAAATTCCCCAAAATGGAATTTAGAAGATGATGAACAAGCTATTTTCCAAGTAGATGTATACTAGCTCTCAATTGATGGAATTAAGAAACAAAATATTTTTGCTAATGTTGAACCAAACCCAAATCAGCAGGCCAAATTTAGGGATTTTGTACCATGAAATTAGCAATTACAACTAACCCAAGTTATAAATGGATATAGTGAGTAGCAATATAAGAAATATATTCCACTAGAGTGGCTTCTATATATGCATATGAATCAAGTGTTCTATATTATAAACTATAAATATCTAATGCCTCCACTTCTTCATGATGAAATACCTCGAACCTATACCCTTATGGAGTAGAGGATGCCATCCATTCATGGGGAAGTTATAGGTATTGTTACGAAACCAGGGACGATAACCACTTTGAAAATAAACTGTCCATTGTGAAGATTATATAGAATAATGTTAATTTGGATGTTTCCCAAGTGATGAACCAAGTGACAGTATTCTAAATATGTGGGAGATATATGATATTTTGAATTAACATGGAGTATTATAAGATGGTACTCTACTCATGCTTCCCATATCATTAATGAAAAAAGAAAAATATTTTATTAATGTTTTTCCCTAGCCTTCATTCTGTACTTGGGGTGAAATGGCCTATGAATGTTATTAAAATTATTTTCATCCCTCTTAGATGGTGACATTGCAGAATAAAATCCACAATTTTCAAAAAGATAAATCAGAGTCATTGTAGGAATATTGAGAGGGCATTAAGAAGATGTTGATGAAATGTCCTCATCATGGGTTTCCGTTGTGGATGAAATTCAATATCTATTCTAGTGTTTTTACAATGAAACATGAAGTAGTGTTTGATGTAGCTCTTAGAGGGAAGGTTATGAGAAAAAACCACGAGTAATTTTTTGATCTCCTCAAATATAGGTCATCTAACATATTTCAATGGAATTATGAGATGATAACTCTGAAGAGAGGCAAGGAAAACATCAATTCCACTAAATCATTTGCCTCCAAACATGATGTCATGTCCAAGATAATTTATGCATTGAATCTAAAAAGCACAACTCAAGATCATGTGGTGAGTCATCTAGCATGCATCAAATGTGGTGAAAAACACATCTTGGGTGAATTCCCAGGGTTTTCTGTCGACCCTTCAACAAGTGAGGAAAATTATGTTTCTCAGAATAGTGGTTCATCCGTATACAGTCAATATTAGAACCGAAAAAGACATGATAATGCAATTATTAGATGGGGAAAACAATATAAAATTCCACAGCTAGGAATCGAGAGATCACCAAATTGTGGACAATAGCTATTTAAAAATAAATAACATTTACTAAATCAAGGGAATCTATATCATTAGGGATCATATCAGTAGGAACGGTATCAGAACCCTCATCCAGAACAACAGCTGAGACAACCGCAACATCAGTAAGATGAAAATTAAAAGCCTCAGTAAGGTAAACCATCAATGCTCTAATAGATGATGTTAAATGATATTAAAATGGCTAAGATATCATTTTAGAATCAAGCGACATCCATTAAAATCATTGAGGAAAACATCAGATACTTTTCTAAACAACCTTCTTCATGGAAATCTGGAATACTATTAGGTAACACTAAAAATAACCCATAAGAAAAGGTCAATGTTATCACTTAAAGAAGTGGAAAAGAGATTCCACAAAATGTGACTACAAAGAAAGGAAATGAAAAAAATTAATATAAACCAACAATAACTTATGATAATGAAGCTGAATTCAAAGATCCACCATCACTATAGAGATTTAATATATGGAATACACTATATGTGACAAAAAAGAAGTGGTGGTCAAGACCTATGAACCCACCTTTTAATTTCCATTATTCATGAAGAATAGGAAAATGGACATGATATTTGGAAATTTTATGGAGGTATTCAAGAATCCTCACAATAACATTCCCTTCATGGAAATGTTGAATCAAAGGCTAACATATACTATGTTAATAAAGAAAATACTATAAAAATGTATAATGGAGGAATTATTCACAATTATATTCAATTAATAATTCATAAAAATTGGTTAACACCCAATTCATCCAAATATTCAAGATCATATAAGTTTAACAGTAATTTTCTCTATTAGATCTATTTATTTGTGAAAATATCATTGAGATTTTGGGGGCCCGTGTTAATATAATTCCATTTAGTGTTTTTAAAAAGATGGGATTTAATTTTTTAAAATAGACTAATGTGGAATTTAAATAGGAATATCACACTATTATGTATCTAACGTAAATACTTGAGGATATTATAGTGAATGTGGGAATGTAAATTCTGCAAGATTATTTAATGATTCATAATATTGAGTAAGTATATGATGAACCATTGATTTTGGGAATATGTTTTTCTCTATGGGAAAATGGATGATAGAAACCCACCAAGGTGAATTGATTCTCAAAGTATGAGATGAAATATCATCTTACAATATTCTCAATGCTGTTACGAAAGAATCATTTCTGGAGAATGGGGACTATTTTCCCTTCACTATAGTTGAATTATTTTTTAATTCATGGAGGTTGACATGGTATGTTTCTCTACTTCCGATTAACATTCTCTAGTAGACCTCCATGACAAATATAAGCTCGAAGAGTTGTAGTATATTTTAGGATATAGATGTCATTATTGGATGAGAGTGATGGATCAAGACATTTTAGAGTGGATAGAAGAGGAGCTAGTTGTTCCATAAGTTCATAAATACCCACAACATGAATTGACAGCTCTCTCATCCTCCTTAAAATAAGGGTACTTGGGTGATCAGAACGCGCTGTCGGTTGTTCTCAATGCATCTATCATGTGAGATGAATATAATGAACTTTTAAAAGATTTAAGAAAAACGAATCATGTTATTGGTATGATGGTTACTGATCTTAAAAGATTTATTCCTACCATTCTCCCACCTATTGTTCTATTTGATAATGGAGGCAAGCCATCTCAGCAGCCAAAATGACTGTTAAATCCTTTAATGAGGGAGATTAGGAAGAAATAAGTGGTCCAGATTTTAGATGCTTGTATTATTTATCTAATTTATGAAAGGTAAGGGTAAGTCCCTTCCTGGTAGTTCCCAAAAAGGGGGGATCATCATGATTTCTTATGAAAATAATGATCTTATCCGAAAAATAATTTGTATAGGATCGAGGGTTTTTCTATACTACCAATATCTCAACGGTTCTAAAGGAAATGATCAATTCCCACATCCCTTCATGGATCAAATGTTTGAATGTGTGGAGGGGTACTTATTCTATTTCATTTTAGATGGTATCTAGCAAAATAAACACATTTCTTTTTCTCGTAAATATTAGTATAAAATCTCATTTATGTTATCTTATAGAACATTTTTCTACAATTATGTATTTTGAAATGTTTAATACTCTAGCCATCTTTCAATATAGAATGTTTTCTATAATCCATGACCTAGTGGAATAACATTTGTAGGGTTTCATGGGATATTTCACAATCTATGGAAAACCATTCAACACGTGTTTGAAAATTTTTTAATTAGTCATGGAGAGGTGAAAACACACACATAGTGTCATGAATTGGGAGAAATTCCACTTTATGGTGTAGAATAGCAATGTCTTAGGCCACTGAATCACTGTGAAAATAATCAAAGAAGATCATATAATGATTGAAGTGATATCACAATAACCCATTCAAACATCATTCCACGGAATACAGTGATTTCATATACATGAAGCCATTTATAGACTGATTGTTCGCGATTCCTCAAATATAACCCAACAACATACCAATATCCTTTCAATAGATGATATATTTGAATTTTATGAAACATTCATTGAAGCCTTTCAATAGAAGATATTTTTGAATTTTATGAAACATTCATTGAAGCCTTTCAATAGAAGATATTATTGAATTTTATGAAACATTCATTGAAGCCTTTCAACTTTTAAAGATTATATTAATTAAATATTCCATCATGATAGATCAAAACTAGGATAAAAATATGAAAGTATGTTTGAGGTGTGTGACTATGATATGAGGGAATTTCTTGGATAGTGTCTATGTCGCATCTACAAGACTATTAATTATGAAATCCAATCCTTAAATGAATCCCAAAACCATTACACTACCACTTAAGAAGATATTGTTGTGATAGTCTTTCAATCAATAGATTCCCATCATATTTACTGTTATCAAAGGTTTTCTTTTATACTGACCATGCATCAAACAAATACATATTGAACAAGAAGGACTCAAAGACACGATTCACTCATGGGGTGCATACACTCCACGAGTTTGACAAAGATATTCATGAAAATAATGTGAGTGAAATCATAGTTCATGATCATCACTCATCCATGGTTTTCCTACATTTTCAATTACCTGATAACATTAGTTATCCAGCATAATCTAACATTCCAGTGAATGAAATGCTTTTAGTTAGAAGTATACAAATATTTTTTGGAAGACCCATTACTCATCCACTCATGTTAAGCCTGGGTAATTCACGAATACACCCATAATGAAACAGTTAATGGAATTATTGAGTTTTGTGACTCTTCACCAGATAGGGGACATAATGGGTTGGACCATACATCTGCTAAGATTCAGAATTCTAGATTTTTCTTACCCACTATGTATAAGGATTCCTGAAATATTGTAGCACACTGTGATAAAAGTCAGAAGGCATGTAAGATTGGGTGCAGAACTAAAATTCATCAATACCCCATCCTAGAGGTTGAACTCTTTGAGGTATGTGGTGTTGAAATTATGTGACCATTTCCCCCAACATATGGGTATATATACATTCTAGTATGTGTTTAATACATACCTAAATGGGTGGAAGATTATTTAGTAACACATAACACAGAAAATCTAATTGTTTCTATTTTGAATAATAATGTTTTATAGAGGTTTTCTTGTCAAAGAATTCTTATCAGTGATTGGGGAACAAATTTTGATAATTATTTAAGGAGGAATTTTCTCATGAAGTACACCGTGATGATTTTCCTACGGATATCCTAACATCCTTAATCATTTGGTAAAATGTAAGCCGCCAATCATGAACATAATCCACTACTAGAAAATACAATGAGAGCCTTGAGAAAAGATTGTTCCAAAAATCCTGATGCAATATGGGCATAATACACCTATTTTAAGACACCATTGGGAATGTCCCCATTTTGATTGATAAATGGAATACCATATCACCTACCTCTAGATGTTGAGAATAAATAATACTAGGTTGTGAAATCAATCTATAATGAATTGAAATCCATCAAAAAGATATGTAAATTCCAGCTATTAGAGCATGATGAAATCTGGAGAGAGGAATATTAAAATACCATTCTATAAAATGAAAAGACAAAGATGGTTCACAACAATTTACATTCCCAAAAATCATTCAATACAAGTGAATAGTTATTATTTTTTCACTTGCAGTTATGATTGATTCAAGGAAATTTGACTCCTCAGTGGTCTGGACCATTTAATGTGGTCAAAGACATCACCCATGGTGCATTGGAAATTGATAGAGAAGATGGTTAATCAATTAATGTGAATGGAAAACAAATAATGAATTATCTTCAAATGGAGAGCATAGTGGTAATGGTCTCCACCATGAGATTTGGATAACAAGAGGCCTAGGTATGTCGACCTATCAATATTAAATATAGAAATGACAGATAGGTAATTAGAATTTCAAAATTTTAATAAAAATATATTTTTGTGTGTGTTTAGAGGAGAATGTCAGTTTTTTTTTAATTTTTTGTAGTCATAGGATAAATATAATGTAAAAGATATATTATTAAATTGTAGCACAATTTTTGTACATTTTATCAAAAAATTTGTTGAAGTTTCTTGTCTCCATTAAAAACACAATAATATTAAAAGCATAAAAAACCATTCTAAACCCTAATATCATTTTTCACCCCTCCTCATCCTATGTTGTGCCTCCCTTTAATTCTCCTTCAACTTCCAACCTTTGATCATTCCACCTTACACAATATTTTCATCCATGTTATCCATTCTTCTCTCTTCCTCTTCCCCTTATTCATTTTTTTCCTTCTTATTATCTTCCGTCTCTCTAGGGTTTAGATGAAATTATTTTACCCACCCCTTGTTTAAATGTTATTTTTAATCACATTTTATCATTGATTAATTCTTCTTCACATTCATTTTTCTAAAATCCTTATACATACATATGCACAATAATGATTTTCTGAAAATCCCCCCAATTTCATATATTAATTATTCAGTATTTCTAATTTTCCATTGGTTCATTATGTTTTTCTTAATATTTATTCATTTTCCTATCTATTATTATTGATAAATGTAAAAATTATTTTTATGTACTCCATTTCATCCATGTTCACCGAAATAAACCACCATGTCCTCATCCAAATATGTCCATTCTTCTGGCTCTACAAACCCTTTTAGTCCCAACTGGAAATTTTGCAAGGAATATGAAAATAATATAAATCAGTTGTTGGTTTCAAGTGAGTTTAACACCCACCATTGATTCACAATAGAAAAACATGAATAAATGGGGATTTTTTAAATGCTAAAGCAACTAACTTTCCAAGGGAAGCTCACCCATGCCCAACCCATCCATCAAAATAAATTTAATGAACATGTCTCGGAATTTTATGCTACCCTCTAAGGCCCTCGACATATATTCACTAGACGGGTAGCATATTTGCAATAGGATGAAGGTGGCATCAAATTCCACTATGTTAAGAGTTAATTCCAATTTATCCTTGGAGAATATTCCACATTCATTGGGATTTGCGATCAGGAATATGTTCAGACTATTGTTTATTCCAAGTCCCTAATATAATGGGATCCTTCTTCTATAAGTTACTTCCTAACATATATTCTATAGCACAGAAATACAAATGATTTTTAGTCCTCCAAAGATTTCCAGATTCTGATTCCCATCTATCAGATTTTACATTGGGTCATCACAACATAATTCACTTCTTGATCCAGTAGTGAAGGAATTTTCCCTCATCGAGATTTATTCCTCCTAAATTCCACAATTACTGGCACAAAGCTCAACTAAGACTTCCTCTTTACACAGTACCTTTACAAATTGTTATCAAACCAATATGGGATATCATTGGCGGGCAATTAATTACACTTATCATAATATGTCTTGATATTGACATTGATGGGAGTTTGTTAGGTGAACTAAAACTATTCATTCCATTCTATCTTCGACTATTAGGTAAATGCGGATGATCATGTATGATGTTAATCATTACCTATTTCAAGGACATCATCTCGTAGCCATGGATGTGGATCACACACCCCCATATGCAGTCTCCCACCACTCTTCCCCAAAGCTAAGGAGTATTGTCCCCCACTCCTCCCAACTTTATATATTCATCCCAATTTTACAACTATTAGACATACCTGAACATTCATGGATCCCCATATTAAGACTCTAACCATTTCTGGAAATGGAATAAATACTCATATAAATTTTTTTATTAGAATTAAAAGTATACTCATTGATAAATGGTGGCCATAAACATGGATGATCTCCTCAAGCCCAAACATTACCACCTCGGGCCTAGCCAGCATCCAACTTACTACATGTGTGGTGATACCATGTTTCCTTAAGATCTATCCCATGGTTTTTTTCTAATAGTCTTTCTATCATTATCACATCCCACTGCATTGATGGATTCCAGTTCAAACCCAACAGATACATCATGGAATGAGGCCACATGCACACAGTTCTCGGATCCCTTTGATCCCTCCATGGGGTGGAACTGACTCTCCTAGGGTTTCTGCTACATTTTATATATATCCTTGTGTGGATCCAGTTCTGAATATACCTTCTCTATGCATGTTGTTGAATTTACCTACAATGGTGTGATTGTGTTCTTCTCTTTTATTTCACCTTCTACTACTATGGTTTTATTTCATTACTCTATATGGTTTCCTTATTAAGACAAAAGGTGTATCAGTCATTACAACTTGAAGCAACATTTCTTCTATGTGGTCTCTCTCACACCAGTTGATTTCCACTATTAGACATATTTCAAGGGGATCTCTTCAGTTTGAAATTATAATATCATCCATTAAATTGTTTCTCCCTCCCCTTTCATGTATTGTCACTACCCACCCATCTCCACCTTACTGCGTTCTCATTGGTCAGTGCTCGGTTCTCTGTGTGGTGGATGGTGACAATATATGAAACCTCATTTTTTCATTGCCTTAACATTACCTATGATTACATGTATTTTTAGGGGGGCTCCCAAAGAACTTTTATAGACATCACACATGTATGTCAACTAGAGAAAAATGAATTTTGGAGAAATATTTTTTGGAAATCCTCATTTTTATGTTTGATAAAATCATTATTGATATGAATATAAATAGTATCACTTGAGTAAAATCTATGAGGTATTCTTTCATAATTTTTATTAAAAATAAATATTTTTATAGAGTAGTTTTAATTAATGAAACATAAAAATTGAAATCAATTTATACACAAAAGAAGTTGATGTATGCATATTGTTGATGTGACAGCAGTGGTTATTATATGGTTCTAATTTCATAAACTCTTAACATTCACTATATATTTATCAGGATTGGACATGAATATTTGGGGCCAATTTTAATTCTATTATCTCATCAAAATGAAAACCATTTGAGACAATCAAAGGAATACTGAAATTTGTTGATGAAAATTCATCATTTCTTCAAAGCGAAAAGTCAATGAGTTTTTGTGACCCATAAAAGTGATAGCCCACATTTTGGTGACAATGAAATCTATACTTAACCAACCAAATTATATGATGGGATGGAAATGGAGTTTGGAATAGTTTTTTATTGAAGAACGAAAAATTCAGTTTTAAACAACAAATATTTTTGAATGAATATTTGGATGGTTTGAATTTGGATTTATTTGTTGGCTAATTTCAAATTTTGGAAAGTAATGAAGAAATAATGTAGGAATTTCAATAATAATTCATTTAAAATGGTTGTTCATTTAGTTGATATAACTTGTCACATTTCTTCTTGTTTCTTTACTAATTCCATTGAGATAATTTTATTGGAATTTGTTTGAGTACAACCAATCAATCAAGTGAGGGGGAGTTTGATGCACTAATGTGTATTAGGATTTTTTGTTCATTTAAGCATGTTGGAATTGGGTTTTTGGATGTACATACCCAATTTTATATCTTAAATATGTATAGATTGATGGAATTATAATTTTAAAGGAATGGAGTTGATGTTATGACACAACATGTTGATTTAGATGGAAATTGGAGGCATTTGGATGCCTTTTTTGATGATCATAATTCCACTAAGTCACCCAATCTGAGACCTGCAACCCCAATGTCCATACAGATCTTGGAGTTCTAAGTTATATCCTCATGAACGGTCTCCACATGGTTTGAAAAAACATGGGGACCCTCCATGAAATAGTTTATGGCATGCAATTTTAGAGGTAGAGGTTTACCATAAGGCCTACACATGGTTTAAAAATCATGTGGACCATCCCTAGTACCTATGATCCTCTTCATCAGAGGATAGAACTGTAATCATAGTTGGTATATAGTTTATGTAAATAGGAACCTAAAACATGTATGAATCAACATGCAACCACCTACTATCTATCTACCACTCCTATGGATTCGTTGAACATGGATTTGGACAGCTAAAACCCATGGGATTGTGGGGGATAACCAGTTAGTTCTACCTAGACTCAATTTAAGGGGTAATCATTTTTATGAGAAACATCTAGGTTGGAGGAGTCATTGAAACCAATTTTAGAAAATTTTGAGGATTTATCATGTGATAGGATGGTTTTTTCTGTTTCAATACCAACTGTAATGAACATATCAAGTATTAATATATTGTATTTCATTAATTATTCAATGTGTTTCTAATCCCTTTGGTGTTTTGGGGTTGTGAACAACATTGGTTCTTTATTAATTTAGTTTCTTATTGTGTTTGTGTTGATTTTGTCTTCTACTCATAATTTAGCTGAAACCACCTTATTAATCTTGCTAGAAACCCCTTATTATACCATGGGTGTAGATTCTATGTAAGTTTAGGGAACATAATTCGTGTAAACATGTGATCATTTTGTTCACTTATCTTCTCGAAATGGTCTATTTTATTAATGTTAATAGAAATCAATTTCAAAACGAAGAAATTGATCTCTACTAACATAATCAGAACTCACCGAACTAATATAGTTTTGATTCATTAGAAACCCATATATTTGTTTTATTACAAACAACACCAAACAATAAGAAAATTTATTCTTGATGACATTTATAACTGAAAACAAAACTGATGAATTTTCCCCATTAATCAATAAAAACCTGTTAGTGTGTTTTTTGTTTTAAATTCAGTCAATAATTAATGTCAAGAGTAAACCATGAATTCGTTGAGTGAAATCTTAAAAATATTCAATCATGAACTCTATATTCAATAAAAACATCGTCTATTTATTTATGGTTCAAAAAATAGATATCATTAAATTTCCATGTGCATCGATCTTTGAATTACACTATACTAGGAGTAAGAATGGGTAAATCATTTTAGGCCATCGAAAATAACAATTTTTCTAGAACCAAACCACCATGATAGTCTATTCAGGGACCATTATGGAAACTATTATGATGAAAATTATTGAATTTCATTATCAATAGTGAATATTGATAGACCCTATTCTCATATTGTGGGAGAAATAATAAATTTGAAGTATAACTCTATTACATAGAAAAATATATTTTTCCGAACATTTTATTTTTGATATCTATATGTATATTATATATCAATTCATGTCGTCCTTCAATAAAATCATTTGTAGGTAAAAATTAATATTGAGATGACATAATTTTGTTAACCTTGAAAGAATGGAATGTACTAATTTTTTGACAGAATATTTTCTATATAATATAGTATTTTTAACATTTTATAATTTTTTCTATATGCTAAATGAAGTTAGGAATATTAAAAAATGTTCATACAAGATTTCATTTAAAAATAAACTCATTAATTCATAATAATTAATTACAACAAAAGAACAAAAACTAAGTATCACACAACATTGATTATCAATCAACATTAAATATCATATCCTTAAAAATTGCGTAAATATAAAATGGAAAATAAATTTAAATTAATATTTTTATCCACACTTGGAGATCCATTAGATCATCTTCACCAATAAGTATCACTAGTATCCCATGAAATCTTATAATGAGGAAGAAAACTATGTAGTGAGAAAGCATATTTTCATTTCTAAAATAAAATTTAGGAATATGATAATTGTTAGTGGAAATATTTTAGGGATAACATATACAGAATGAAAATAAGATCATTTAAAATATGGTTATAGAAAGTAATTCATTTCAAGTTCATTAATTTCAAATATAGTCATTGAAATTATTATCATTGTAGAAATGTAAATTTGGAATACACTAAATAGATAAAATAATGTTGTCTATTTTAAAAATATTACAACACATAATGAAGAACATGGATCGTATCTTGTTGGATGAACAATAACTATCATGGTTCTATATGATTTATTCTTTTTTATTGAAATTAATAGAAATAAAGAATTCTATTATGTACTATTGCTTGAATTACATTATTATGCATAATTGACTATTTAATCTTGCCTCCTAATTTATTTAATTATGTGGAACATATTATTATATTTATTAATTAATGGAGGAAAAACGTTCCCATGGGAATGATATTTGATTTAGTTTCACCATTTATTATATGATTAATTATGGATATTCCTTTGTATGAAATTAAAATATTTTATACAAACATATATAATGAATAAAAAAATATTTATAAAAGGTTTTTTATCATTTATATATATTATTTATTTCTGTTATTCAATTTTTACACCTTGGAAAGACACCTTAGAAGTTTCAATATGAAATTTTGCAATAAGTTAATATGTGACTAAGATAACCATATAAATTACACATCATTTATAGAAATATATTTTTTCCATCACTCCAAATAATCTTAAATTCTAAATGTTATCCAAATTTTAGAAATATTTAAGACAATAGATATTCATATATAATAAGTTATACCTTCTACATTATATTATCTCCTCTTATATTGATGGTTCACAAAAAAATCGAAAACATATTTACCCAAATTATTGAATAAATATTCATTCATAAATTTCCCACATTATTTATTCATTAATAATACCTCTACATTAGTTATTTATTACTAAGTAATATAAAATAATATCTATTTTATCTTCCATCTATTTTTATCTCAACGTAATGATTATTTTACAACATTAAGTTATTGTTAAAGGGAATAATATGATTACATTCATTCATAAAAACATTTATTATGGTCTTCAATTATCATACCATGTACTTTTATTTCCTCATTAAAAACAACCACTACTCTAGATATAAATTTTGTAGGTATATGTTATTCCAAATTTTTTAACCATGGTAATATCTATATTGAGTTGTACAACAAAATCAGATGATTCAACTAGAAACCCTATAATTTTATTAACTGCTTATATTCGACAGCCAACTACTTGAGTGAACTATGAACTTAAACATCCACATTGATGCCACCTTCTAATAAATTTTCTTCTTCAATTTTAATTTCCATTTTTTAATATATTTGGGTTAATTTATCATTGATATATATATAAACTCACCATTATTATCATGAATATATAAATAATATTTGTGTAATTATTTTCTTACAATGAATTTTTATTTGAATTTTGTTTAAATAATTATTTATCTATAAAAATTGATTTTGGAAGAATTATCTTCATTTTTCATTTTTTCAATTCATGATCATTCCCTCTACCATCATAAAGACCTAAGATTCTATGATATATTTCACTTAAAAATTATTTCAATGACATATTTTGATACACACTACCCTGAGTCTAAATGAGTCATAATATAATAGGAAATTACAGCATATCAATTAAATTGGTAGATGGAACAGAAATAATGAAATTATAAGCTATTTTATAATTTATTTGGATGATTTTAATATCATGATATATATATACGTTTATTTAGTAATATAATTACATGAATAAAAAATATTTTTTGTCAATTTTTTTATTTTTTATTCAGAATAAAAATTAAATTTTTTTTACTATTTCAAAAATTTCTTTGAAAAGGTGAATATAGTTTTGGAAATAATCTTGTGAAAATTATCTTGTATAGATTATTTTCTAACTATCTGAATGGATTTATTTTTTCAATTTGTAATGAAAAACAACTAATTTTTATTAAAAAAATTCTGTTTTTAACAAATATTTATGTATCATTTTTTAAAATTATTTTAAACATTTAATTAGATCAGTTATATAAATAATATCAAAATATAGTTCCTTAGAATAACTGTTTTAAGGAATTTTGATATAAATTCCATTTTATGCTTAAGGGAACTAATTATTAAAAATCTTCTTAACATAATGTTTGAGTTTTTCATTTTATATTAAATTCGTCCAATTATATTATTTGAATGCTATAAAATGGATTCCATGTAGAAACCTAATACTGTATCATGTTTTTTAGTATATTTTTTTTATAGAATTATAATACACACAACACCCAATTTAAGAAAAACACAACTCCATCACATTTTTCACAATCAATCAAATATTAACACTTTTAAAGAGGTAATATAGTTAATTTATAAATTATATACCTAGAAAAATATTTTCAATCTCATCTAAAATATATTAGATAGGCATTAGATAAAAACAAACCAACTATTACAAATGAAATACTATATTTTTTAATTGTATTTTTTCAGCTTTTAATAGTGAACCCATATTAAATATAAATTTTAACACATTAATTGATATAATATATCAAAATAGACTTTATATTTTTATTATAAAAATATAAATTTGGATAGGTGTATATTTTGGTATTTATTGGCAACATATCACCTTTTTAGTGATCAGTTAAAAATACTGAATTTTAGTTCAATACTACTTTTCAATATATTTTATTTATAAGGTTAAATTATTCCATTAATTGGTTTTTAATTTTAATTAGATTATATTTTATCAATTAATTAAATTTATGTTTTTTTAATGAATTTCTATTTGTAATTTATTACATTATGTAATATAACTTTATTATGTTTTTTACATTAAAAACAAGCATTGTCATCCCTCCTGCGGGATTATGTTTAAATGAATTTTTTATAGTTGTCTATTTAGAAATTCGTAAAATTTATTACATATTCAGAATCAAAATAATAATATTATATAATAAGAAAATTTTAGTTTTTAATAAATAATATTAGTGAATGTGATTAAAAATAATTACAACGATTAAGGTTAAATTAAGATTAATAAGGAAATAATCCTTAACATTAAGGCTCACAACGACCTATACACTTATCCAAGACCCATTTTTGGCCATATTTTAACCTTGTATTCCCTTGAATATAATTGGTTCTATTATTCGTTCCTCTTTCAATGGAAAAAATGGGTGGAATTCCCATTCCCAAAATTTTAATGAGTGTCACTCCTCCATTATGAAGCACCCCAATCACCTTAAACATCTTGAAACCTCTAAAAAATATTATGATGGGCCAAAATCTACAAAAATATCACCCCCAATATCCCTCCATTCCTCCATGATTCCATTTTTTCGTCAAATTAAATACATGGAATCCTTTTGGTGTAAACCAATTTAAGATGCCTGGTTAAGAGGTAACATTTTATCTCAGGATCTCTCATTTCATTTAGATTCATCACCATATCATATATATTTATTCCATTCCTATATATAAACACTAGGATAATAAATATATTAGGATTTTTTTGCATGTTATGATTTCTACAAACACTAACATACACTTCTATCTAATAGGTAATGAATATATTATTTCTGTGTATGGCGAACTACTTCCTCACAACACGATGATTGATCATTTTCCTTTTACCACCTCTTCTGTTGGTATTTATAGAGGGAAATAATTTTATATATGAAATATATGATGCTTATTATGTCATAATACTTACCATTTTGGATTAGTTTGATAACTCTGTTCGAGGAAGTGTGGACAACCTCCCCTTGAAGTGATGGGATTCATTCACGCTGTTTGTAGAACATATTATAGAGGGATTTAATAAACCAATTTAACACATTTAAGGTCTATATGATAATAGAATTATTATAAATAAATATATAATTTATTTTTATTTTTATTTTAATTAAAATTATATGAATGTTGTGTTCATGCGTACATACATCCTACTATACCCATTAACGGTGCACTCCATATCTAACCACCAAATATTAAAAAACTTTCTAAATAAATATTTAAAAAATATATAAGATAATTATGTCAAGGATTAAATTATTTATATGATGAAATAATTATCTATTTAATTGTTAAACTATGTAACAATTCAAAATATACATGGTAAATGTTGTCAATTAAGACCTAAAAATGTTAAAATAATGAATATAATTTAACAAAAGGATAATAAAATATTGTAATATGTTAATATATGATAACATAGACATGAATATTGTTCTATTATAAGTTACTAACATATTTTAAACCACTATACATGAGGATAAATTCCAAAAAACAAAACAAAGGCTATGGTAAGAGATTCTTGGCTCAATTTTCATTCTGTGAGGGAAACATTGTTATTGTAAACATAATTTCATATATAAGGTGAAAATACTACCTAATTGACTTATAATTTGATGAATTATATTATATTCATTTATTTAAATTTTGTCTTTAATTATTATTATAATTTTAATTTTCCAATTCATTTATTACCACATTGGTATGGGCTGTCGTCTCAATTTTCTTTCCTTTGAGACTTATTTTTGTTATGCACAAATTAACTAATATTTTGTGTATATACAACACATTGAAATTTTATTTAATGAATAAAATTTTTCTCATGATACAATCTGTCACATTAAATTTTCATGGAATTATTATTTAAAAGATTCAATGTGGTATGGGACACATTTGAATGATTAAATATTATTTTTCCCCGAGAATGTTTTATTGTCAACATCAAAAGATACTTATCCTCCTATCAGGTATTGTGGATAAATCCCTATTATTTTCAGATATTCTATAAGTCACATTATTTATTTGATATATGATGATTTATTTGGGCTGTTAAGGATTGGATGGTACCCAATTATTTATAGAAACATGATACACCATTAGTCTCATGAGATGAAACATTTGGTCAAATAATATGAGCTTTTACCCTACATTTTGTAAACCATCTTATGGAAGGTATTGAATATAACAGTACCATATAACTAGGAAACCTTTAATCTAATAATAATGTATTTAACTAATTTAAATTCAGTAATTATTATCCCATGAGATTTTACAATGAAAAATCTATGGATACATTTGATTATCTATTTATTGATTTAGAGGGCATGCATTTTTTTTCTTACCTTTTCATATTGAAATTGACTTATCCAATTAATTTTCCATCATAATTATTCTTCAATGATTTTTATTATATGCTTAATATTTTTATATGATATTTAGGAAATAATTATGGTTATGAAATTATAATATCATTTGTACCTTCATACATTCAAATCATTTCGAAAATTATAATGTCCCTCACGTGTACATATTGACTATCTCAAACCAAGTTGAGATTCTATCCAATTTGACACCCAACCTAGTTCTTAGATGGCCTGAAGGGAATTCTCGATCACTATGATTGGAAAACCAGTGCCTGGGTATCATAAAAAATATTTGGGAATGATTTCAACCATTTAGGGAAACATAAATAACCAAAAAATATAATTTTCAATAATGAATAAAATAATCCAAAAAGGGCATAATAATTTTCTAATTAATGGTTTTACACATTTAAATAAAAACCAAAATACTAAAATGGTAGGGATACAAGAAAAAATCCCAAAATAATATATGAAACTTGAGGAGTATCACCCATAAACCATCAATCCCAACAACTATAACAAGTTGAACAATAGAAAGTGGGTCCACTGCATCTCCAAGATACATCATTCCTTTACCTAGGTCACATGTGGGAAATTATACATACATTTATGTGTGTATACATGGTTTGAGAAAAATCTCTATTGGATGGATCAAAATAATAAATGATTCTATGATAGAATATTAGAAGATAATTTGACAAGAAAATTTATTAAAACCCCATTTGAATCATTTTATAGAATTTTTTTATGAAAAACTTTTCTCAAGGAATAACTTTCAAGGAATCCCATTTCTAAACAGATTTAATTAACTTAAAATAAAATATATTCAAGGTACACCATTTTATGATGGATGTCACCAAATCCCATATGCATTATGTCTCAAGAATGTATCATGGCTTAACCATAAAGGCTATCTAGTATATGTGAGTCTCTACATACCATGAACCGCGGTGAAACATTGTATAACAACCACAACCATTAGCTTTCTCATGAAGAACTACTATGATGGAACATACCATGGCCTAGTTGTCACTAATCATATCACAGGTTTAGATAGTTTTTTAAAAATCAATCATCCTAGGTTAATTTAGGATTTCCACTTCTCTGTCAAATAGTTTCAATCCAATAGTTGAATGTATGATTTCTACTTGCAACTCACGAGGGTACTAGTTCTAGTTTTCCAACATAAATACTCGTGATTCACTTTATGCTCAATTTCATCTTCAAATATGACACAGATCCACACATTCACATACACAAAACAAGATTTATTAACACACTGTTAAATAACCACTTTCATAATTCATCAGAGGGAAACCCCTATTTACCATAAACAATCACCTTAAATATTAGAGTCAATGAAAACCCATTGAAAACACATTTTGAACCTCTTGAAAATTCCATAAAAACCATTTGAATATATTTTAATAGAAATAAATAACTAATATGACTATTTCCATGGGAAAATACCTTTTCAAATTTAATGTCAACAAATTTCACTTTGAAACATGATTCCATTAATTTACACAATTCAAGATCCACATTTATAGAGTCAAAACATATGAAAATATTCAGTTTTACTTTGAAATCTATATTTTATCATATTATAATTTCAATTGAATTGGAAAATTCATTTCACCCCAAATTAGATAATAATTAAAACAATTCCCTGAAGAAAAAACATAACACAAAAAACATAACCATTTCCATTATAAAATTAATTTTCATCACAAAACAATTTCCCAAATTTTTTAATTCTTATAGAACCACAAAATAAATTCATAAAACATAATTATATAGACAGTAAACAATATAAAAATCATTTAAAAATGTTAATGCATGGAACATCCTACCTCACACTTGGAAACTACTTGAAATTTTGTCGGAAACTACAATAACACCACAAAAAGACCCTAATAAGGAATGACCAACCAACATTCATAACTATCGTCCCCAAAATCGCATGTTCAATGCCACTCTCATTGTCAAATACCCTATGAAAAATAAAATCCTAAAGAAGGGGGAATAGAGACCTAGAAAATAGTGGGAAACCAAGTGAGAAATAACTTAAATGATGGGTTTTTATGAATCCACACCAAATACACCAAAATAATGGAACCCAATAGGAAAAAGATAGAGAGATATATGTTCTTTGGACCCAATAGGTCAAATGGGGCACAAAAGTGAGTATTTAAGGTATAATCACAAATGGAAACAAATGGTTTTGTCATATTTTTAATGACATATAAAAGTCCCACAATCATCCCACACAGTATACAAAATAATGTAAAAACCATGCACCCATCATTTTTTTAGAGTCACAAACTACATGTTTATCCAACACAGTTACCCAACCATGGATAATCTGTTTAGTGTTTCAGTTTCCAAAAATATAACCATGCTACATGGTTTCCCAGAGAAGGGAATATGGATTTAAAAACATGGCATCAAATGTGCGTCTAACGATTTCAACCCAAAAAATATACTTTTTACCATAATCTCCTATAAGAAACTAATAAATAACCTCACGACCAATGATAAATAAGGGATCCTCTAGAAACTCATCTAAGTCACCCATGTTACTAAAAGAGAGAATCTAAGATCATAAAATAAATCAGAATAAATGTTGAAGAAAACTTTCGTGTGATAATTCTCGAACCATGAAAACATTCTTCCCCGGGAACGTGACAAAGGGGATTGATAAAAAAATTGGATACCCTAAAAAAACTCATGGGAATTCCTAAAATACATCAACATGGGGGGAATGAATGTACACCATTAAGGGAAATAGAGAATCACAAGATTTTACTCAGGTGGATAGAATTAACTTCCAACCATAAAATTTCCTCTTCCCCTAGAAAACCACAACGCCTCTAGTTGATTGATCAAAATAAGAGGAATTATAACAAGTGCATAATTAAACCAGTCAAGATAGTTACACCTTAGATATTAACAAATGATACCTTTACCTACTATCTGAAATGATAAAACTAACTGAAATCACTCCATCAAGTGGGTTCAGAAACTCAAACAACATCTTTTAATATTCTTGATTCAAATAAAATCATGGGTGAACTCCAAAATTACCTTATTTACTCAAAAAATATACTCATAACCAATAAATTCAAATGAAATTATTAATTACATGCTAAACCATAGACTGAATAGGATTATGAAAATCGGTGCCCCAAATAGACTCCATAACCTGAAAATGCAACAAACACAAGCCATAACAGAGGGAACCACAACGTGATCATGGGTGGGAAATCCCACTATATTCAATAACATCCTTATAAGGTTAATTAACATAGAAAAAACTAGGAACCCCCAATAATGACCAAAGTGGTATGATATTTAAGTCACAATCTTGTTGTTTATTAACATTGTTTATGATGAATATTCATAATAAAGCATTTTATTAAATATATGTAATTAATGCCATGAAATTTATTCTACTCTTATTATTTTGGGATATTTCATGTTTTCATTTGATGTTCCTCTCTTTATAAACATAATATATTTAAATTTTGATTTAATAGATAAACTAATTCTATTTATCTCCCTGATAAAAAATCATTATTCATCCATATACATGTTTTCTAAAAATGTTCAAATTGATGTTTTTATATTCTCAAAATATATTTAGTTTCGTTATACCCATGATTTCATTTTAAAATAATGGTTAAAAAGTAATTTTCTTATCATTTTATGAATGTGTAGCTTTTGTATTTTTACCTAAAATGTTGTAGGACCACTGTTTTAATGTATGAAATAGATATATAATTTTTCACATTACTGGAAAGTAAAGGCATTAAATAATCTATTAAATGATTTCATCGATCATTTAATAGATAATTTCATCCAAAATATTTATTATATTAATATATTTTAAGGAATTGTCTGTAAAATTTACCATGGTATTTTTTCATTAAATATTTGAAATGATATTTTATGTTAATTTTCAATTATGATAATATACATTAATTTTACTTGGTATTTATTGGATATATAATCTAATGACTTTTCATGACCTGTCTCCTGGGTTCAGTTCCATGTCTACCCCAAACCTACCTTCCATAGGCTAGGGGAAGGCGACATGCACTGGAAATGCGTATCCTTAAAAAGGGAAGGCATTCCCTCAAAAACTATTCACACAAAAATAGGGAATATTGTGAACAATTACAAGACAATGGAAGTAGAAAGTTACAACCATAACTAAAATCCACAACACAATGTAAATGTATTAATGAATTAATTGTGCCAGAATACAGCTCAACTGAAATCAAAGAACAATTAAAATGGAAAACAACCCCTAGTGTCCTCTCCCATGGATCCTACCTGAAGGGTAGGTACTTCTTGTCACTCTGACTCTCAACGTCAACTAGTCACCTCTGTACACCATCAAGTCCTTGCTCCCTGAGTCTTAGTCAAAGTTTCCCATTGTCGGCATAAGACACTACAAAGTGTGGGTGAAGCCAGTTCATGGGTGAGTATAAAAATACTCAGTAGGGACCCCGAGACCCCCGAAGGTCTCTCAGAATTACCGAAAGGAATAACCACAAAGCATGATCTAAATCCCAAAGAACAAAGATAATGACTCTTCTCAAACCAGGTATACCACTCAGGGCTCAAGAATAAATATGATTAGTCTTAATATATATCATATTATTCCATTAGAAAGATTCCATAACTAAACCATGAAGGAGTTGTTCCATTGTCGGTCCACACATGGCCGTATGTCACTGATCCACGATGGTTCACTCTAAGTCAGGTCTTCATCAGGTAGGACACTATTGATCCATGCAAGGTTGCTAAAATGCTTATCCACACAAGGTCACTATGATGTTGTTCCACACCGGGTTGCTATGATGTGGATCCACACATGGTCATTATGGTAATAATCTACATATGGTCACTATGATGTTGAACCACACAGGGTCACTATGTTTTTGATCCACACATGGACGATATGATGTTGATTTACACTGGGTCGTTATGATGTGGATCAACATAGGGTCGCTATGATACTGATCCACACAAAGTTGCAATTAAATTGAAAGCCATCCACATGATTCCAAGCATTTGTACACTTGAGTTCCCAGGTCAGGCGAGTTGGGTCACGCCAGCCTCATCCCACCGGGGCATGGACTGTCCAATCCCGCCATAGGGGCTCTACCCACACCGGGGTTGATCCCCCTCTCGAAAGAAAAAATTCCATTCAGTTTGAAACAGTAGTGACACCTTGTACCACCCCCATAATAGCAGGGCCAGAAGGGAGCGGGACCCACTCCACCGTGGCATGCCACCAACTGCCAACAAGGTTGGCCAATATCTGACCACCCCTACTGTCCATCATGGTGCCATCAATCGCTGCCTTCCTCAGTAGCTAGTGAGATCCGACCTCCGACATTGCCCGCCGGCTGTAGTGTTGGGCCGATGGGGCTTCCATAAGCCACCATATGCGCTATGGTGGTCCATCTTCCCTTCAAATTGCGCCTACGAGCCTCTTGGGATGTTGTCATAACTATGTGGCTTCAAGATTCATATTTTTTCGAGTTCAAATTCCACCCATGAAAAATAGAATTAATCCAAAAGTGGTCGAGGGGCTGGGCCTTGTTCGGTTGGCATGCTCTCTCTTTATTTTCAATTTGTCAATGGTGGGGTAATCAAATTATCAAAAGATAAATTGAAACACCATTCAATGAATTCCTTATTATCCACACATTATTTCATACCAATCACAAATTAACTCATTTTTTGTTAATCCACATTTGTAATTTTTTTTTCAAGAAGGATAGAACAAAACAAATTCAAAAGAATTTAAACAAAAACGCATACCTTGTGTTCGTTGGAAAGAATTTCGGAAGTGGAAGGAGTGTCCACGTCTGAAGGTGTTCGTCGACGTTCATCGTCGCCCGTCATTTCCCCCAACGACCATCACTCAATAATTTTTGTCCTCAGAGAGGAGTATCATTAGAACTTCTTCAGAGCTTCCATTCATCTCTCTCCTTGAAACCAAGCATGAGCATAGATTAAATAGAGGGTAAGAGAGGATCAACAAATCGCAATGTTAATGAGTTTCATTAATGAGTTTAATTAATGAACCTATTTATTTTTTCCAAAGGGGCGGTTTCAAAACCTATTAAAAATCCCGTATAGTGTGGTTACAAAACTTAAGGGTCATTTCATTAATGCTATGACATTTCACTGCGGTCCCACCCTCATTTGTCCACCTGTTGCAAGAATATAATAAAATTTAGTTATTGAATTATTATTATTTTTAATGTCCAAAAATTAAAATTTTCATCTGACCCTTACCAGTCAAAGTAAAGCTTCCATTAAGTGAATCTCAATGCTATGAATTCAATAGTGCCCACAAGTTTTTAATCAGACCACTGGTTCAAAATATAGAAATTGCAGCCCCCACGTTTACGTAGTGTACCTTAAAAAAGGTTCCAAAAATTTTAACAATCACCATTAACCCGATCCACTCATGGTTAGGCTCTACCTAAGGGAAACCGGCCATCAACGAGCTCAACGATACTCTCTAATTATCAATATGAGTTACAGTATAAGAGTTATTTAATTTAACAATAAAATAATTGTTACATAATAATTTTATTTGTGGCCAATAACTAAATATTCCATGTATGTACATATACTAAATATTTCATGTATGTACATATACTAATATAAAATAATCACTATAAATTGTTATGTTATTGAATAAAATTTTACAGGTTTGTTAATTTTATAATAATTACATTCTTCATTTAATTTAATAAAAAAATTATAACTTAACATGTCAAGTCCACATTAGGTATTTTGAGGATGATCGATTTATAACTTCAAAATGAATTCAGTATGACGACCATGTAAAATGTGGTAATTTTTTATAATATCCGTATTAATAATCATGAAATAAATGTACTATTTTATAACTAAATTAAAATTCTACAAAAAACAATATAATATTTTTGTTAAGAATTGACAACATTACAATTGTGGAAATAGTAGGGCATACACACACATGTATAATGTTTCCACTTCTAAACAAACATAAACGAAATACGGTAAATATTATTCTATATATAAATAAATATTATTATATAATATTTAATATTAAAAATAAATTTTATATATAAACCTTGTGATTTAGTGTTGAATCTTGAATCACACCACATCGTGGACGTGGTGATTCACACGTAAGCAAGAATAATGTTATACTATTTCAATGGAATTAATGGAATGATTAAATATTATAAATTATATTTTATTATGATATTTATTTTCGTAATAACATTAAAATTCCTTAAATTAATCATTATATCTAGTCATGATTGGTGGGGATGGAAATTTAATTAAATCATTTCAATATTTAGTATTATTTCATACAGAGAAATGATTGATGCATTAAACATTTCATGGAATAATGAGATATATATAGATAATTCCATTAAAATAAAAACATATCATTAAATATAATATAATGTGTATATTATTTCAAAATGTGTGAATATTATTTTTTATAGTTATAAGAAGAAATCATACTAAATAATTTCATTAAAATTTATACATGTTCTTTAGATAACCTCTTTTTCTATACCAATTAATCCTTATAAGGATGTTATTATTCATAAAATAGTTCAAAAGGAACATGTGTACAGATGTCAGGAATCTGTATTTTAAATTATTGTATAACAAAGTGTTCTTAAAACATGTGAGGACGACCGGAGAGGGGTTCACATTTATAAGTGATATGGGGTTCATTATTTGGATTTTATTAAATTATTAAATAATATTAATAAATTATCATGTAAAATTTACTCTAATTTGAAATAAATAATATTTAAGAAATGGTTTATTAAAAATACGATCATATAATAATACATTTACATTTTCATATTAAGTTATAACTAATAAATATTTATTTTATTCACGTAATTAACATTTTGAAAACTACCTCTATGTCAATTTTTTTAAACATTTGGGGTTAATAAATTCACTATAAAATGAAAATATACCCATAGATGAACCATGTTTAATTTTTTAAACCATTTCAAATTATAATGACGAAATATATTTTTTTAACAGAATTTTATATCATTTGTTATACAATAACATTAATGTTATTTTATGAAATACATGAAATAATATAATATAAAATATGTATTAATCAAATAATTTTATTAAAAAACTAAATTTAATCTATGATAAAGGGTATATGGTATTTATATAATCATAAAATAAAATATATATTTTTCTATATATTATTTTAAACATTATCAATTATTTTAATCATTTCATAAATCATCTCAATCCTTTACAACTTTAACAACATTATCAATGATAAGTGGATATAAATTTAAATATGGAGTAATAAATGTCCCATAAATTTCTAGAAGATGAAAATATTTACCCTTTTACATTATACTTGTTAACATTTTATAATTTTATTATTTCTAAATAATGTAAAAATATATTTTTCCATAAAATATAATTAATAAATTCTTCTATAAAATTTATATTATTTTACATTATTAATATGAATAAAATAAATTATTTAAAATATAAATCTATAATATATAAATAATATTTCATGTTGATATATATTATTATGAGACACTATTACTTATCTAACAAATATTAATTTTATAGGTTTTAATGTCAAATAGTATATTTTTCTACTTCTCGTACAAGCACTGTATCGGTGTTGCGTAAACATTAATCATAATTATTTCACCAATAAATTTAAAAATAAATTACAATGAAAAAAATTTTATTTTAGATGACCAATTATAAATCAACATATTTTTTTATCATTTTCAAAATATTTTAAAAATATTAAATGCATGAGAGTGAAATCTTTTAAATTTTTATTTACATTAAATATATTCTTGGTCATTTTCATGGACACGTGTCACATAAAAAGATTATTAATTGGAAAATTGATAAATTTTTAAATAATTTCATCCAATAATACTAGTGTTGGAAAATAGTGGACTTATCAATTTGTTTTAACCTATATTAGATTGATTTACACTTCTATCATGATGAATTTTTTTATTATTTTTACTATTCATTATCACCAAAATTTATTTTTACCTAATTAAATAATAACAATTATTTTTATTAAAAAATAATTTCATTTTTACCATATTGGATCTCTATGCATGGAAAAATTATTTGGTAATAATCACATAAAGCATTATATAAAACGTTTTTTAATACTATTATATGACTAAAAGTATTTGTAATCAAATAACTCTTATAATGTTTATTAATATGTAATTAATAATATTAACTCTAACTATAGGTGGAATATATTAATTTTGAAACATATTTTAAACATTTCAGGGCATTTTTAAGTAATGGAACTGATTTTTTTAAAAGAAATCATTTACTTCACTCTTCACTGAAAAATTAATAATTTATAAAAAATCATTAAATTTTACCCTAAGATAAATTTGATATATTTATTTGAAAGGTGATTTTATTTTTAACAAATAAATTGTATAAAATTTCAAAATTATATTATAAAAAATTTTCTAAGATGTAACAATAATCATGGTTTTGAAGAAAACATTTTTTTAGAAAATATATGAATGTTACTATATAATTCTCTTCATATTTTATATGAAATAATCAATATATTTTTCATTAGCCAAACCATTGTAATTACTTCATTATGTGGATAGTAATATACATGCCTTCCCATTCAACAAAATGTTTATAACTGTAAAATTTAAATTATAATATTTCATGATGTTTTGAGGCTCTGTATTGCGTGTCATATATGTAATCCATCATAGTGTTCTTATAAAACCTCAAGGTGTTTAATTATACTCATTTACAAAAATATTTTCCTCTAAAATATAACATGATATTGTTAATCATATTTTTTATATATGAAAATTCATTTATTGAAAAACTACATTGTTAAATGGGTTTATAATACATACCCTCAAATAGAGGAAAATAAAAATATAAAGTCATTCTATAATAAAACTTATCTAGGATACCATATAAAAATTTCTTAGTGTGTTTTTAAATAATGTAAATGATACAAAAGAATGGCCCAAATAATGATTGGGAGTGATAGAGAACATTTATCAAAAAATATCGTTGATCAAGATATAGTTAATGACCCAAAAAACCTAAATTAAAGATGTGTGAAGTAAACCATCATTTTATAAAAAATAATCCCATCAGATTAAATTTTTTTAAGGATCTATTTACTATAGTTGATGAATTTATTTGACACCAAGACTAGAAAAATAAAGAAATATAAATACCTCAAAAGAATAATTTAATATTTTAATAAACAACCACTATAATCTAATAATATATTCCATATTATATGTATAGAAGATGATTTTTTAATTCTTATTGAAAATTAATAATCCCTGAATGGATAAAAATATCCAAATAATGATAAAATGATATTACTTATATCTATATAAATTAAAAAACAAGAAACGATAGTGCATGTTATGATATTATGAACAAAAATTCACATGAGTATATAATGGTATTAAAAAAAATTTCCTCTCATCAATTAATATGTACAATGAATTCATATAATTAAATTACTGAACAGGAACTCAAAGTATCTTCAAAATGTTTTTTTTGGAAAAAATATAATAATAAATGTAAATACTTCCCAAAATTAATTAAAAAAGAAAAATTAAAATAGGAAATTAAGAGAAATAAATTTCATGGTAATATTAGAGTAATTAAAAATCAAAACATAATATTTATGAAGTCTTGTTGACATATATTAGGATTCTAAAAAACATTTGATCATTTATTAAGTAACATTACCCTTTCAATTTGAGTTTATATAAATAAAATATGTAATATATATTATAATTGGGATTCCAATTTTTCATAAATAACAATAAATACATCTAATTGAATCACAACAGGAATTATTATCCATTATGTTGGTAGTTATGCCAGTCATGTGGTGTGTGTAAATATAATGATTGTATTCACACATTTTTTATAGTGTACCTTGTGTATAAAAATAAATAATTTTTCATTTTTTAAAAATATTATAGAATATAAAAAATTTGTAAAATATATAAAATTGACCATATTAAAATATTATAAAAATTACTGAAAACATCTTAAATAAAATAACTAAATAGAGGAAATATATTCATAACGAATTTAAAAACAAAGATATTTTTAAAAAATGTATTACAAACTATTTATGTTCAAAAGATGGTAAAAATGGAAGTAATAGTTCAATACCATTGAAATTACATGGAGATATGAAAAATAATCTTTTTATGTTAAAAATATCATATATTACTCTGAAATGAATCATAATAATAATCAATCCCGATTAATGATGAAATTGTGAAATAAACCACCTTGGTATCTTTCTAATAAAATACATGGGTTAATTAATTTGAATTATATATTAAATTACCACGAAGTATGAGATGATCATGATATCTCATGTAAAAGGGGTGTTACATAATAGAGTGAGGGATAGAGTATAGGATTTTCCCTTGTATAGTTAGGGGGAGGGGCATTCTTGGATTATCATAATGTATTAAATTAATATAAATTTTTTTCCATGTTATATTGCTTCCAAAATTTAATCAATTAAATATATTTATGGGGAATAATCTAAATAATATAATCCTATAAAATGTGGATATTTTTAGTTATGTTTCCCCCTTATCTATTTATTCTAACACTACATTAATACTTTTGATAATAACAACTATATAAATGTTTTTTACTATTTTGGGGTAAATATAGTTACTATATAATGAAAAATATGCCATAAATGGTACATGGTTGACATTTTTAAGTATATAAAATAAACATGCATAATTATATGCTTTTTACAATTTTTGAATGACTTTTTTAAAAATAGTATACTATGATATATCATTAGGGTCATTTTTGGAAATATAAGAAATATTATATAATAATATGTGTCTATCTCAATTAAAAAAGTTCAAAATTTTCATGTAATAAAATATTATGAGGATATAGTTTTAAATCAATCAGATAATAATTTTTTTATGTTTATATAGTATTTAAAAAAATATATTTTGGTTTAATTTCATTATTTACTATTTTATACATTAACTAGGATAACAAGTTTAGGAGTTTTATAGTGTTATAATTATATATAAGGTAATAAAAGGCCCATAATTTTTAATGCGAATAAATATTAGAACCATACATATCCTTTTTCTACTATTTATATTTTTTTAGATTTTCATGTTTTAAAAAAAATCATAAAATATCATTAAAATCATATTTTACACTATTAATTTGGTTTGAGTATAATTATATAATGATAGTTATGCATTTATAATATAAAACCTTCAAATAAAGATAAATTGGTACATTAATCTATAAAATATATGTCAACATATAACTTATACAAAATTATTACATTTAATGGTTTTAAAACCATTTATTTCATTATTTATACTACTTGCTGAAGCATAGCATCGTCATTGCGTAAACATTTAAAAAAATTATGTCATTAAGGAAAAATAATATTATTAAAAATAATTTCCCATAAAATTTACTATTTTTATATTTATGTATTTTGTTTCTTCCCATTTCATCAAATATTAAAAAATAATAATTATAAGAGAGTGTAATTTTTCACACTACCTTTTAAGTAAAATTTTATATATGTATTCTCCATAAATTAGTGTATCATAAAAAATAATATAATTATGATAATATTATAATATTAAAAAAATATTTTCCTCCACATAGAATTATTATCATTATTGGTTTCATTATAATATAATTTTAGAGAGGTAAACCCGAATAACCCTCTTACTGTATTGAATTTGATTTTCTATAAGTTTCATTATAAAAAAGGGTAAGCTAAATTTTTTAGATAATATTAATAAATAAAACTATGAATATTTATTTCATTTAAAAAATCCTTCTCTCTATGTGGTACATATTAGTTTTATAATCATCCCACCAAGAGAGGAGAAAATGGTTTTCTAAATAAAAAATTCGTTCATTTTCAAAATGTATTTTTATACCATGATCAACTATAATATCTTTTAATATCAAACTAAATAATTAAATTATAACTAATTTTGTTTTATATTAATTTATTAGTATACTCAAAACATTATGGGGATTTGTAATTTAATGAAATTATAGTTTTACAAAAAAAATTATTTTCTCTATTCACTGAAAAATCAGCCTTTTCCTAAAAAATAAATATTTTACTTAATGATAATAGTTATATTTTTATTTAAATATATTGTTATATTAATAAAATAAAATATCTAAATGTTCTAAAAAGTAATTATAATATTATCTAAAGAAAATAATAAAATTATTTAATGATATTTCTTTAATGAATTAAATTACTTAATCAAATAAGTGTGTTTGTATTTTTTATTAGTTAATCAAGAAATATTTATGTATTTTGACCATAATATGTATTTTATAATATGGATAAGACTATTCATAATTTGTAATTTGATATTTATGTTATAGCAGTAATGATTAAATAATTGTATTTTATGGTTAGTTTAATGTTTCGTGTTTTATATACTATCGAACACACTGTTAATTTTAAATTTAATTATGTCACGTTAATTTATTTATATTATAATTTTTACGTAATTACATGAGATCCACCAACCTCAGTTATAATTGGGAATCTTTTACCTTTACAAATTCATCCACATTGATCTATCTATTTTTCCAAGACCACCCCAAATGTCTTTATAATATCTCTCAACACATTACTGAGATTTTGGTCTTCAAAAAAATTCCAAATATTATTGGATTAAGGTGAATGAAAAGTGATATTTTTAAATTAATTGGTTATTGTATATAACGATCTATTTTTTTATATATTAATTAATATCAAAAAATTCATCTATAACATTTTTAGATGAAAAATTCTATATTAATAGTATAATTAAATGTTTTTATCATAATATTATTGTAATGTGTATTATTCCTTTCCCTCTTATGAAAAAAGTATTACATCATTCTTGCATATGGGTGGAATAATAGCTCAGATAATAAATTGGTTAGTTCCACTTGTTCAACATGCAATCATGGTTATATGGATAAAATTATTTATTATATGAAATATATGATAATATTATCATTATATAGAGAAATATTTTTGTTTACATTTCATTCCATTTATTTGAATATTTTCACATTACATGTGGGTATTTATTAAAAAGAATATCCATGAAGTGAGGTAATTTCGATTTCATCACAACATTGTTGGATTTATTATAGATGAAAATATAATGTATAAATATGGTAAATATAACATGATTAAAATTATTGAGATGATTCAACTATGGAAAAAGTATAATGTCTAGAACCATCATACCAAAACATGAATGGGAAACCGAACATTTAACACCGTGAATGATGATTTCAATGAAAAATTATTAATTAATTGGTTATTTGTAATATAAGTGTATTCTATATTGTAGTATAATTATGAATATTGTATTAGTATATATTCATAATAAATATAAATATATTTTATTGGAAAATAAAAATGTATACAACAAATGTTAAGACTTGAGGAAAGGTAGTATATCGCAATCTCAATTTTTATTGGGATTCTATATTCCTGAATATCCATTCCCGGAATTATATTGGAATTATATTTTCAAAAACATAATTTTATTCTAATCTAGTTATTTATAGTTTTATTAAATTTTCCATTCATTTTTATATATTTAAAAATAAGGATGACCATGCAATTTTTTTAAATTAAACCTTCTTCCCTCTTATTTTTTCAAACATATTAGTTAATATACATTTTAAAAGATTTGTTTTCAACCAAAAAATTTTATATGATCCTAGTAATATTTAATTTAATTTAACAAATATATTTTTAAATCACTACAATGTATTGAAAATTAATTTCTTATTTTTTCCCTATATAGTCTACAATAAAAATTTTAAAAAATATGATTAATTGGATTGTCCATTTTAATATATACAAAATTAATTGAGTTTCACACCCCCATAAATCTTGATTTTATTCATTGTTAATTAAAAAGTTTCCATGGTTATTTTCAATGAAAATAATTTTCTAAATATTTATGGAATTATTCTTTATGAATTTATGAAATTTTTTATTTTCTTTATGATTGTAAAGAAATGTAATAATGTATATTTATGAGAAATGTTTATCTATATCAATATTCTATAATTATTTTCATACATATTTATGGATATGATCTGATGATTCCAACTATTTCCCTTCTCTAGATGGATTACGATTAATGGTTGAATTAATGGAGGTTTTCTGATGAAGATTTATAGGTTTTAACTAAAACATTTTGCTTAATTTCACATTATACATCTTTAAAATAAAAATTAATAGTTATAAAATATTAACCATAATATCGTAAATATACCTAAATAATTTACTATTAATTATATAATATTTATGTATGCCATTTTTCCTTGAAATCGCGAATGAATCCATTAATAATCTGTGTGGAAGACTACCATCTCATAAACCGAGGTAAATAATTTTACATCGATGCTACTAATTGATTTTTATATGACATATTAAATACATATGTATAGTATTAGTGACATAATTATCATTCTTTAAATATTACTAATAATATATTTTCTATTCTTTCTATCAATTGAAATATTATACAGTCATTTATGTTTACTAGTGAATTGCCACATCAATGAAGCGGTCTGATTCATTTTCTATAACCATATCACATAGATGTTCTATATAATTATATATAATGAAAAAATAATAATAGTTATTATATAATAATAAATATATAAATATTAACTAATTATTTATTATTTCATGTTCTTTGAGAAATGGAAACATTATATAAACATATGTAAGAGATATTGTCTCAATGATTATACCATAATTAAATAATAATAATCCTCCATCATGAATTATTTAAATAGAATAATTAATGTATAAAATGAAAATTATCTATTGTTTATTATTTCAGATATGATTGAATCATTTCCACATTTACCAAAGTTCACCTAACATTTTCATTTTGATCATATTTGTAGAATATCATAGAGGCATCTAAAGTAAACCTAATGAAGTAAGTACTTATATATGACATATAAATCAATCATATATATGAATTAACTAACATAAAATGGGTTTTTTCATTTAAATAATTCTCATATGATCAGTACTCAAGAAGGTAAATAATGTTCATGGTGACTTAGAATCGAGATAAGGGAAACATCCCCTTTAAAAATTCAATTTAACATTTTTAATGAATTATTCTATTAATGAATATATTTCTTGTCCATATTCTTCAAAATCCTTCTTATATGTATTTATATGGTCATAAATAATTTATAATGTTAATTTTACATTTCTTTAGAATTAAATTAAAATATTTTCAAAGGATATTATGTAATTTAGTTGGAATATTTTGACATTTTTTACAAAATGTTAATGTATAGTTTTATTTTCATGTATATAGTGACATCAAATTTTTTCATAACTAAATATACTATTTTTAGTTTTTATCCTAATACAATATTCCATGTTTTATCCAATAAAAATAATTAAACATTTTGTTCATGTTTTTTTTAGTTTTTATAATGTTTTTTTGTAATGAAATGGTATTTAGTTGTCTGAAAATGTTTATCATTTGGGTGAAAAAAATTTTTCAACGGTTATAATGATCAAAATGTTTTTTTGTGTTTTTTATTCATGATATGGTATATATGACTTATAAACGAACATAATTGGTACTTATATAACATATTTGTATGAGGGAGCATTATATAGCTCATATTAATTTGTGATCCCAAAAAATATATGAATAGATTATCCAAATACATATTATCCGATTGGGTGAGCCTAAAATTTATCTCCAATGAATTGGGAAATAGTTAATGTTTTCATTGAAAAGAATGTGAGATATAAATTGGCATGGTTTCTTATATAAACATAACTTATCAAAAATTAGTATCAAACAAGACTAAATATGAGTATTGGATGTGATTCTATAAGTAAATAAACGGGTTTTTATTTTCATACTATTTGATTTAAAATCTATCATAGAGAAAAAAAAATTATATATGGAGATTATTTATTTTATATTTTCAATGAATAATAAGGGAATGATAAATATTTATTTGGTTTTAATGTTTTTCACCAAACTAATGAATTTCCTATTATTGTAACCCATTATATGACTTTTTTTCTCCCTAAAGTGTTATTAATATAATTCTTTCACATGTATTAATGATTATTAGAAATTTAAATAATTCCCATGTTCAAAAAATAAATGTCAACATTAATTTATAAAACAAGTCATTATAATGGAAATTATCGATTGGAAAAAATTATAAATTGTTCAAATTTACACTTAAAATAGTTTTTTATAATTATATTATATTATAAACAAAAAAGGTATATGGGTATTTAATGGATATAATATATTTTATATAATTTAGCATATTTTTGTCAATAAAATCTGATCACATCTATCTGTATAAAATCCACAAAATTAATGATTATGTTTTATCACCGAATTTGAGAGTGTGGGTTATGTGATATTGTATATATACAAAAAAATCACTTAAATAAATGCCATTTTACTCTCCCATGAACAATATATAACTAATACAATCCATTAAAGAGTCACTTTTAGCCCAATCCTTTAAAATCAAAGGATAATTCAGAAGAAAAAATATGCCTTGAGTATGAGTATTAACAACAATACAATTTTGGTATTAATTATATTGTTTCGAGATTATTCTACCCACACTAATATAATGATATAATTAAAATTTATATAAGAAAAAATTATAATATAAATGGTATTAAAATTGTATATTCATATCCCCCATCAAATAATATAAATAAATATATTATTCATGTGTTGTGAGGCTGACCACCACCACACATAAATTTTTTATTTTTTATTCACCTCATTATATGGATATATATAATGATTTAATTAAATGATATATATTCTGTTTTTATATCATTAATGTTCTTTTATACCAAATTATATAACCAACAAAATAAATAATCAACAAATTATCATCATTAATTTAATCATCTAAAATAATCTAATGGAGATGACGATCATTTATACATATAATATAATGATTTCATATCCATTATTTATTTCTATTAATCAATAAAATTGTGATAAATAAAACTATAAAAACAATAAAATACAATTATTATTCTAGTATACTTATCTTATAACTAAACAGTCTCTTAATCATTTATTAGTCATTGTTTGTTTATGTCGGGTTCAGTTAAACTACAGACATAGAAAATGACATATTTTTTTCATTTTGAATAAACAAAATTATTTTAGAGTTTAATGTAATATAGATAATTATATAAATATTTTTTTTTTGATATTTTCTATAAATATTTGATTCATTAATTAAGAAAAAATATATAATTTATCAGGAATCTTAGAAACATGTTGGTTATTGATTCCTTCCCCAAGGATAAAGATTTAAAATATCATGATAAGAGTTTTAAATATCAAATATATTTATAAATCTCTAATAAAATTTCTTTTAATTCTATAGTAGTGATTAAAATTTTATTTACAATGATCACAAATGTGTCTACCAATAAACTAGTAAAAATGATCCAAAATATAAACACCATATGAGGAAAATGAGAATATTTCATTTATATAATGTCAAGTTATGAATATTAATAAATAATCTAAAAATGGTAATGGGTATTAATTATGTTATTATGATGTATAATTTTTTATAAAAGTTGTCAAATTAAATTTTTGGAAGTCATCAGAGGTGACGACTTTTATTTCAAATCCCTCCCTTTGAGGCATGTTTGATATTAAAAAAAATATTTCAGTTATTTATTGTATATACATCCTATTTGAGATAACATATCATGAATTTTATTGGTATCTACTAATTTTAAATATAATTTCAGTAAGTCAATTACATGTGGTTTTAATTAATGTGTTACTCAAACCTCAATTTTTTTCATTGCCCGAATTCTAATTCGTTGAGACCGTTTATAATTTAAGAACCATGTTAACATTAAATGGTGTATTTAATACACATGAATATGGTTTATTTAAAGACATAAAATTTCAATGGAAATTTTTTTCAGAAATACATGGGAATTTTACGAGTCTGCGAAAACTGGCGGCGTATGATTCCAAGGCCTGGTGTGCCGAGAATCAATTTCTGAAGTTTTGTTCTGGTATATTAAGTAAACATACGATCGGGTTTTTATAACTTTTGAACTGATGCAAGGAATTGAAATATGAGGGAACTGTTGAACTCGCAGTGCCGGTATTCTCTAAAGAAGACTTTCACCTTGAGAGCAGATGTTTGGAAATAAAAGATAGTTTTTGGGTTTTATGTGGGAATATTAAAATAAAATATGTTCATGTATTATTTTATTTTATTTGTTATAACCACAATGTGGATGTTGGAGGTGGGTACCACCACACCTTAACCTCCCATGAGAGGTTATGGTTGTGGGTCCCACCTGAACCTAACCTTCTCTTCATATTTATTTTGGTGGGGACCACCTGAGGTTAAAACCTCTTGAACTCCCCATTCAGGGTAGAGAAACCTCTTGAGATCCCCACTTTATGGTGACAAATCCTCTCAATTAATTAATTTGAATATTTTTTAATTATGTGCCAATGATTAAATAATAGCTAAGGATAATCTGTTATGTTGGTTGGCATTTGTCTCTTGGGAGAGGGGAGAACTTGGGAGAAGGCTCCCACTAAAGAACGTGTTTCACTGACGAAGAATGCTCCAACCGACGAAGAATGTTTAACTCAATCCCGGCTACGACTTCCTTCCTCAGAACCTCCTTGACGTTGGAGGAGTTAGTCTACAATGAATCGACATCCTCCTTTCTGTGACTTTGTCAATGATCAATGAACAATGGTAGGGGTTCATGCTCTGTTAATTGTTGCGTGTTCTTCATTTTTCGTCGAGGATTATAATTCGAAGCCGCTTGATTTCACCCTAACACGAAGGGCGTGGGCCAAAAAAACACAAATTGACCCTTATGCCTTCATTGTGGAATTTGACGTTAAATGAGTCATGAGTCCGGGATTAGCGTTACTCGTCAATAATTGTTGTAGATCAGAAGTGATGCCTCAAGGAGTTAGCGGAAACTTCCGGAATGAGAATTGGGCCACCGGAACTCATCTGGTGATCCATGGAATGTTTTCCGATGGATAGAACAACAATTGTCACCACATGGATGGCGGTGACACAGTAGTGCCTACAGTTGAGTAACCCACGGCCGACGGGGCACGGCGGTACGGTGGCGGCCGGCGCGAGCCCAGCCACGAAGGAAACTAGTGGCCCGAGCTGCCGGGTTGTCGGAGAAGGCGCGGCGCAATCGTGCCACAGGATGAAGCACAAGGGGCCTGTGGTGGTGCAGCAACATCCAGCACTTGGTCGGCCACAAGGAAGACCGGCGGCTAGAGCCGCCGGGTCTCCGGAGGAGGCATGGCGCAATTGTGCCACGTGGAAGTCTTCTGGCTGCTCAGCTAGCCGGGAGAAGGGGGACCCATCGCTGGGTCCCGCGTGATGGGGACCCTCACCACGTGGTTCCGGTTTTGGAAATCACCTAAATGGATAATCTATTCAGGATGCTAGGGGGTGTGGCCTCCCCCCAAGACGCGGCTAGGGCAAACCACACAAGCTGCCAGCTGCGCAGACGGCCAGCCGTGCGGGCCGCCAGCCACGCAGGCTGGATCCAGCATGGGCCGGACCTAGTGAGGGATGGACCCAGTGTTGGCTGGGCTGCCCAATGGGTACCGGGATGCCCATGCGGGCCAGGCCACCCCCACAGGCTGGGTCGGTCCGCCTGGGCCGGATCGGACCCAGACCAGTTTGACTAGTTTCCAATATTTTTCCTGTAACATGAGCTACGGGCATCCGATTGACAAACTGTATGAGGCAATAGAAACCGTGGAAGGAGAATGTTCTTTTGGTATAACAAAATCTAGGTTTGTATAGAGTTGGGGTATGGCTGGGTTCGATCGAACATAAATCCAACCTGGCCCTCAAAACATAAATACCAATAACTCTCAGAACGGGCGTCCGATTAACGCACAGTTTGTCGCGTTGAGTTTCTTATGGATAGACGGATCTTTTAAATACATATACATGGGACTTCATTGATGTTGATGTATTTAAATGTGTCTTGATAAGAGGACTCTCCCAGAATCAAGAATGCTTTGTGCGGAACCATGTGGCTGGTTGTGCACTGACGACTGTTCCTGGATCTCGTGTGGCTTCGACAGCATTGACGACTCTTCCTAGAACCTGTGTGGGATCAAATGCACTGAGGACTGTTCCTGGATGTTGTATGGGTTCAACCACTTTGACTACTATTCCCAAATCATGTGTGGGTTTGACGACACTAAGGACTGTTCCCGGATCATGTGTGGGTTTGACAGCTTCGTTTACTATTCCTGGGTCCTATCTTGGTTCGATAGTTCTAATTTCTATTCCTGGATTCTGTGTGGGATCGACAAAATAGATGATTCAGTGGATACATCTGCTCATATCTATCTCTCTACATAAATTGTAGACCTTTGTGAGTTGATTCAGTAACATTGTATTTTTCCTCATGATTGAAATGGATTACTTGATAACATAGGTATATGAATTGGAATATACCTAAGTGGAGTTATCTATTTATATCATACCTTGTGGTTTATCCTTGTTTGATTTTGTGAGACCTTAAGGGTCTCGGGGTCCCAACTAAGTATCATTATACTAACCCATACACGGTCTATGCCTGCACCCCATTGTGTTTGATGAAGACGACGGACAATGCTGACTGTGGCTGAGTGTACTAGGACTAGACAGTGCCCGGAGGTGGTCCTCATGACGAGTCGGTACCCAAAGAATACTGACGGATGTGGAGTGTTGAGGAGGCTATTTTTACCTACCCTTCAAGTAGGGTCTGGGGTGGACGATCCAAGAGCTTCTTTTCATCATTCATAGGATTTTTCCCTTTCATGTTATACTTGTACTTTACAGTTGGGATTGTACTTCCGGCCCCCTTTACTTTTCAGCACTCTCTTGTTGTACAATTTTACTTATTGTTTTGTATTCAGCTGTGTGCTCTGATTTGTGTGTTTACGGTTATAAAGACAATTCCGTCCTAATTTATGGAATTAATCCTTTTGTTCTAGTCGCCATCCCCAAGCCTATGGAAGGCGGGCTTGGGGTAGTCACGACACGGGTCCTAGGGGGACGGGTCATGAAAAAATGGTATCATAGGAGTCGGTTCTACAATAAAACATAGGACTCTGATCTTTTTCTATGAAGCAATAGTGTAAAGGGTACTATGTGTGGTTTTCAGTACAGGGAGTCCAGTGTTGGTGTTGTAGCTGAAATATCCATACACTAGGACCCTGACTTATGAATTCTGACTCATTACACAAAAACACTATTTGCGTGTGTGTTTTGAAAAGTTTCTTTGTGATCACTTTGGGTCAGCTCACCAGGTATAACATTTTGACAGTGGTGCACCTATTTCTTTATAGGATGCCTCAGCGTAGACAGCCATCCAGGGTTCCAGACTTTGTATGAGATGGCATCCCACCGAGCGATGAGGCCTTGGTGTTGGGCCCTATCACAGCAGAGGCACCAGTGGTACCACTACCTGTTGGTCCATAGATGCCACCATCCCTAGCAGCATAGAGTGCACGCAGCTTGACTGCATTGCACAAGTTCCAGTTCCAGAGGCCGCCCAAGTACAGGGGTGAGACGGACCCTCCGACTTTTGAGGATTGGCTAGAGGTTGTGGTGAGATTCTTCAGACATGTAGGGACGCCAACAGACCTTATGGTGATCCTTTCCGCGAGTCTCCTTTAGGCAGCAGTAGGCAGATGGTAGAGCCTGATTCTCCAGGTGCATGAGGAGGCGACACTTCTCTGGAAAGACTTCAAGAGCCTATTTTGGGCGGATTTTGTCCCAACAACCCTATGCGTGGTGTTGATATAGGAGCTAATTCATATACTGTAGGGTATCATGATGGTGTCACAATACATAGTGAGGTTCACCGACCTCTCGTGTTACTCCAAAAATAAGGTATTGGACCCATATTTTAGGGTGTAGACCTTTGAGCAAGGGATTAGGCGAGAGATTAGGGATTCAAGGATCTCCCTTATAATCCCGACACTGGTGGGGGTGTTATAGCGAGCCCTATTAGTGAAGAGTTTCCTTGCTGAGAAGTCACTAGCAGCGAGACCTACCACTGGGCGTCACGTAGCGGAGTCTTCTATAGTAGGCAACAGACAGATGTCACAGTGGTCCAAGCGGAGCATACCATCTGGTGGATGACCTCAGGACACAGGTTCAGTTATGATAGGCACACCAGACAGAGCTAGTTACTTGAGGAACAAAGGGGGTTTCACATGCAGTGGGCAGGGTCACATGGCTCGTGACTGTCTGACCCACCGTTTGGATGATTTTCAGAAATATGTGTGACCTCCCAGGCAGAGGTAGATATTTAATGGAGGCGATCTTCTGGGAACAGGTGGGCGTGGAAAAGGAGATGGTCATGAAGTAGGTGGTGGAAGACGTTATGCGATGTTACCACCACCACCATGAGGTCCACCCTGACCGTAGGGAGCATGTGGATATGCGATAGCTCACCTCCAGGAAGCTGAGTCTTATGATCACAATGCTCCGGAGATGATTCACTGTAAGAACTTTTTCTACTCCACTATAGATACAGTACTTATAGACATAGGTTCCAGTCACTCATTCATTTCCACTGCCCTCATTCATAGCTCGGAGATTACAATGGAGTCGTTGGCACGTTCCTTACAGGTAGAGAATCCTACGGGAGTAGACTCGACGATCACGCACCAGTGCCGACAGTTTGAGCTTAATCTTGGAGGCAAGAGATTCAGCAGCGATCTCATCCTAGTAGCTTCGAGGCCTTATGACGTCATCTTGGGCATTGAATGGTTATCTACAGTCCATTCTCAAATCGACTGTATTCGGCACAATGTTTCGTGTGTTCAAATGGATGGGACCAGGTTTACCTTCACTGGTGGGAAGGGATCTTTTACAGCACTGGATATACATACTCGGAGGAGGACATAGTCGATCACTCATCAGTTGTCCTACCTTTCCCTTGAAGCTATAGATATGAAGAGTTTGCCTCATCCTGTACTGGTGGACTAGTACATGGATTTTTTCCCTAATGATGTCCCTGGACTACCTCCACCCATAGAGATGGAAGTTTACATTCACCTGTACCCAGGGATAGAACTTATATCTAAACCAGTGTATTGTATGTCTCACGCGGAGCTTCACGGGCTATGAGTACAACTGGGGGACTTGCAGCGGAAGGGATTCATCTAGCCCATTGTTTCTCCCTAGGTAGCCACGATTCTATTCACCAAGAAGGTGGATGGAAGCTTGAGGCTTTGTGTTGACTACCGTCGCCTGAACCAGGTGACCGTGAAGAACAAGTACCCACTACCGAGGATTGACAACCTCTTTGATCATCTGATGGGAACACTGTGATTCTCAAAGATAGACCTCAAACCAGGTTATCACCAGCTCAGAGTTCAATATGAGGATGTGCAGAAGATGAAATTCATATGTCGGTATGGATACTACGAGTTCTTTGTTATTTTTTTCGACATAACCAACTCTCCATCAGTATTCATGGGACTATTTAATAGGATTTTCTACCCATACCTTGATCTCTTTGTTGTAGTCTTCATCGATGACATTCTAATTTACTCAACTACTAAGGAGGATCATGCCTACCATTTGTAGGTAGTATTGGACACACTCCGAGAGCACCATATTTATGGTAAACTTTCGAAGTGACAGTTTTGGATCTGAGAGGTTCACTTTATCATACAAGTCATCTCATAGGCTGGAGTTGTAGTAGATCTAGTGATGATTGAGGCGGTACATGCTTGGGAGGCACCAAGGAGTGTGACGGAGGTACGAAGTTTCCTAGGTTTGGTTGGTTATTACTGGAGGTTCATACCAGAATTACACAGAGTTACAACACCACTATCATCCTTGAAGAAGAAGCGGAAACCCTTCATGTGGTATGAGAGATGCCATCAGAGCTTTCAGGAGCCGAGGTAGAGGTTGACTAGTGCCCCCATCTTGAGGCTTCCATAGGAAGTTGTAGGGTATATAGTTTACTAAGATGCATCAGGGAACGAACTCAGATGTGTCCTGATGCAGAAGGGAGTAGTGATCGCTTACGGTTCAAATCAGTTGAGAAAACATGATAAGAACAAAGCCACCCATGATGTAGAGTTAGTAGTAGTGGTCTTCTCCTTGAAGATGTGGTGATACTATCTGATGGGTGAGCATTCCATAGTCTACTCTGACCACCAGAGTCTTAGATATATCTTCCCACAGAAGGACCTGAACATGAGACAATGAAGTTGGCTTGAGTCCCTCCATGTCTATGACTTCGAGGTATTATATACTCCTGTGAAGGGGAACGTTGTCGCAGATTCACTCAGTAGAAGATCTGGTATGCAGCTTCTAGGAGAGGTGACAGAGTAGGTGGCTGCTTTATTGATATCCATTGTAAACTGAGATGGAGCATCTTTCCTTTAGTATCTTACAGTCACTCCCCCACGTCTTCAGCATGTCTGGGAGGCGCAGTGTGGAGATGCTGAATACGAGATGTGACGTGCTCAGATATCCATAGGGCAGGCACCTGATGGATTTTCTGAAGGTGGGTAGCACATCATCATCAATAGAGAATGTACTATGGTACCAGTGTCACTTTGAGGGGAAGTGTTGAGGGAGTTCCACAGATCCCCATTATCGGTACATCCAGAAGTGGAAAAGATGTACCAGGACCTTCGACGACAGCACTGGTGGCTGAGGATGACGATGGTAGTAGCGGAGTTTGTCTCTCTATGCCTCACTTGTAAGCATGTGACAGCTAATCATCAGGTACTAGCAGGCTTTGTTCATCCTTTAGAGGTCCCAAAGGGGAAGTGGGATAGGATATCCATGGTCATTATTATAGTACTTCCACGTACATCCATGTTTTACGACCCGATTTGGCTGATCGTTGATCGACTCACCATGTCGTCCCACTTCCTACCGATTAGAGAGAATGGTTCAGTAGAGATATTAGGACTCCTTTATATGCAGGATATTGTGAAGTTACATGGAGTACCTTCTTCTATTGTTTCAGATTGTGACACATGATTTACATCCCGGCTATGGAAGGGGTTGCAGGAGGCTTTTGAGATACAGCTTCATCTGACCCCAACCTTCAATCCTGAGACAGATGGCTAGACTGAGCTAACCATTTAGACCTTCAAGGACATGCTATGTGCTTCTGTCCTCGACTACGGTCGTATATTTGAGGATCACTTACCTTTAGTGGAGTTTTCATACAACAACAGATATCACTCCACCATAGGGATGTTACCTTTTGATGCCTTATATAGTCGACCTTGCAGATCGCCACTATGGTGGACAGACCTAGTGGACTCTGCACTAGTGGGACCAGATATGGTATGAGCTACCACGGAGAAGGTGCAGATCATCCAGGATTAGATGAAGACTGCACAGATCAGAGATAATTCATATGCATATAAGAGATGGAGGCCTCTAGAGTTCTTGGATAGAGACCATGTCTTTCTATAGGTCTCATCTCAACGAGGTTTACAGATATTTGGCCAAGGAAACAAGTTATCTCCGCATTTCATCAGACCTTTTCACGCCCCCAGCAGAGTTGGCGAGGTGTCATAACGCTTAGCTCTTCCACCTCAGTTGCACTGGGTGCATGACGTCATCCATGTATCTCAGCTGAGGAGATACATGCCCAACCCTTCTCACTTAATCAACCTTGGGGAGCTGGACGTCAATGATGGGGTGACTTTTATAGAGGTTCTAGTGGAGATTTAGGTTGACCGGAGCGGGTCCTTCGTGGATGGTCCATACCTCGGGTGCACGTTTGATGGCATCCCATAAATCTCTAGGAGAGCCCCTAGGAGCGGGAGGCTCAGATGTGTGCCCAGTACCCCCATTTGTTTCCCTTAGTTTGAGTTATAGCTTACGATGATGTAAATCCTGAAATCGGGGAGAATGTAAAGACCTATAATTTTAATGAATTAGTTTTCATAAATACATAGAAATTTTACGATTCTGTGAAAACTGACAGCGCATGATTCCGATGCCCGATGGGCCCAAAATCAATTTCTAAAGTATTGTTCAGGTATGTTCAGTAAATGTACGATCAGGTTTTTATAACATTTGAACCGGTGCAAAGAATTGAAATCTGAGGGCACTGTTGAACTCGCAGCGCCGATATTCACTTAAGAAGACTTTCACATCGACTGTAGATGTTCAAGAATAAAAAATAATTTTTGGGTTTTATGTGGGAATAATAAAATATGTATGTCTTATTTTATTTTATTTGTAATAACCACCATGTGGAAGTTGGAGGTGGGGACCACCACACCTTTACCTCCCATGAGAGGTTATATTGGTGGGTCCCACCCAAACCTATCCTCCTCATCTTATTTATTTTCATGGGGACCTCCCGAGTTTAAAACCTCTTGAACTCCCCATTTATTAGGGAGAAACTTCTTGAGCTCCCCACTTTGTGGTGACAAATACTCTCAATTAATTAATTGGAATCTTTTTGAATTAAGTTCCAATGATTAAATAATAGGTAAGGATAATCTATTATGTTGGTTGGCATTTGTCTCTTGGGAGAGGGGAGAACTTGTGAGAAGGCTCCTAGTGAAGAACGTGTTCCAACGATGAAGAACGATCCAAACGATGAAGAACGTCGACCTCGATCACGACTTTGACTTCCTTCCTTAGAACCTCCATGATGTAGGACGTGTTAGTCTACAACGAGTCGATGTCCACCTTTCCGCGACATTGTCAACGATCAACAAACAAAGGTAGGGTTTCAAGCTTTGTAAATTGAATTGTGTTCATTGTTTTCTGTCGAGGATTATAATTTGAAGCCGCCTGATATCCCCCTAACGCGGAGGGCACAAACCGAACAAACACGACCCTAACCCTATGCCTTCTTTTTGGAATTTGATGGAAAATGCGGCGTGAGTCTGGGATGATCCTTACTCATTAACAATGGTGGACGATCGAAGGCGACGTCCCGAGGAGTCCATGGAAACTTCAAGAATGAGAATCAGGCAACCAGAACTCATTCAGTGACACGCGGAAAGTTCACCGACAGATGGAACAACAATCATCACTACATGGACGGTGGTGGCACAACTGCTCTACTGGAGGAGTAACCCATGACCAGTGGGCTATGGAAGTGTAGCGGCCACCGACACAAGCCCAGTCGAAAATGAAACCGGCGGCATGAGCCGACGGGTTGCTGGAGAAGATTCGGCGCAACCACGCCGTGCAGCGACAGACAAGGGGGCCGCGGCCCCCTACCGCAGAGGTGGTGCGGTGGCCGGCACTTGGCCAGCCACGAGGACGAACAGTGGCCCAAGCCTCCAGGTCCTCGGAGGAGGTGAAGGGAATTTGCGCCGCGCGGGAGTCGGTTGGCTGCTCGACCAGCCGGGAGAAGCGGGACACATTACATAATCCCACGTGACGCGGACCGGTGCCACGTGACGCGGACCGGTGCCACGTGACGCAGACCGGTGCCCTGTGGCGCCGGGTTTGGAAATCTCCTGAACGGATTAGCCCTTCGGGATGTAAGGGGGTGCAACCTCCCCCTAGGATGCGTCTAGGGCGGACCCCATGGGTCGCCAACCGCGTGGGCCGCCAGCCACACGGGTCGGACCTAGCGCGGGGCGGAACCAGCACGGGACGGGCCGCCCAGTGTGGGGCGGGTCGGACCCACGGACCGGGTCGGACTCGTGGACCGTGTCGGACCCTGGTCCAGACCCGGGTCAGTCCGACCGGGCCGGACTGGACCCGTCTCTGTTTGACCACTTTCCACTATTTTTCCCGTAACTTGAGCTACGGGCATCCAATTGACGAACCGTCTATGGGAAAAAAAACCACATAAGGAGAGAGTTCTTTTTATATACCCTATAAGTGGTTTGGACACAATTGCGGTATAGCTGAGTTGGATCGAATGTAAATCCAACTGGACCCTCGGAACAGAAATGCCAATAATTCTCAGACCGGGCGTCTGATTGACGCACCGTCTATCATGTTGAGTTTCTTGTGGAAAGTAGGATATTTTGGATACATTAAATTGGGACTTCATAGAAGTTGATGTATGGACACATGGAATGAGTAGCATAGCCTCCCGATAACAAGCATGCTTTGTGCGGAACCCTGTGGCTAGCAGTGCACTAATGACTATTCCTGGATCCTATGTGGGTTCGACAGCATTGACGACTATTCGTGGATCCTGTGTGGGTTCGAAAACACTGAGAACTATACCTGGATCTAGTGTGCGTTCGACAGCTCTGAATACAGTTCCTGGATCTTGTGTGGGTTCAATAGTACTGACGACTGTTCCTGGATCTTGTGCGGGTTTGACAGCTATGTTTACTGTTCTTGGATCCTCTTTGGGTTCGACAGTTCTGATTTATGTTCCTGTATTCTATGTGGGTTCGACAGAATTGATGATTCAGTGGCTACATCTGATTATCTCTATCTCTCTGCATTATTTGTATACATGTTAAAGATGAGTTAGTAACTTTGTATTTTCCCTCATTACTAGATGGATTACTTGATAACTTAGGTATATGTATGGGCATTTACCAAAGTGGGGTTATCTGTTGATTTCATTTCGTGTGGTTTATCCTTGTTGGATATAGTGAGACCTTGAGGGTCTCAGGGTCCCTACTGAGTATCGTTATACTCACCCCGACACAAGCTATGCTCGCACCCCATTCTGTTGCATGCAAATGATGGACAATGCTGACCGAGGCTGAGTGTACTAGGACGGGAAGGTGCCCGGAGGTGGACCTCACAACGAGTCGGTACCTGGAGGAGACTGAAGTATGTCAAGTGCAGAGGAGGCTATATGTACATATCCATCAGGTTGGATCCATGGTGGATGATGTAGAAGATGATTTTCATCTTTAAGTTGTTTTGTCCCTTTCCAGTTGTACTTGTACTTTACAGTTGAGCTTGTATTTCCATCCCCCTTTACTTTTCAGCTCACTCTAGTTTTATGATTTTACTTAGTGTGTTCTATTCAGCTGTGTGCTCTGATGTGTGTGTTTACAGTTATAAAGGAAATTCCTTCCCAGTTTAGGGAATTACACATTTGGTGCTAGTCGCTAGCCTCTGGCCTATGGAAGGCAGGCTTGGGGTAGCCACGACACAGGCCCCGGGGGGGGGGGGGGATGGTCGTAATAGTTTAATTAAAACAATTTTATTTTATGGTATATATTCTCCAGCTCATTTAACAATATTCATGTGTCTATTGATACAATTGTTTCCAAATTTCTAAGATTTTTATTTTCGTTAAAATCCCCTTTATTTATTAATAATGATTTATCTTGAACATTATTCATCCACGATTTTTCTCTCAAAAAATAATATATTTTTATATTTTATAATATATTTTAGTAAATGAGTAAATTAAAAATATTACATCATTTATTACACATTTTAAAATGACTTTTTAAAAAAATGATTAGTTTAAAGGATTAAATATCTTTATTCATTTAACATCAAAATGATTTATTATCCTCTATCTATTAATCTATATAAAATAAATTCATTTAAATTTTATATTATTGGATATTATTTTTAAATTTAATAGTTTTCATAATAATGAATTTCCCATTGTCATCATTTACATTTGAATGTGGTCTGTATATGTTTATTTTACATCATTGTTAATAAGTATTAAAAAAATTCTCTTAGGTTATCACGTCAATTTTCTGTTCAATGTGTTAAGGGATTTACACATCTAGAGTTTAGGACTCATAACATATCCCTTTATTTTCTTAATTAAATCATTGGGGGTAATGAACTCATTATAATAAACAATTCAATTTTAGACCACCTATTTGGAGGTATCATTCACGAATTATTTTTCAAGTATATTAATCATCAATAAAAACATTCAAATATGATTACATTTTTATGCAATGAAAATTTAACATTTTAATCATCCAAATTATTGTAATATTTGTACTATGATCTTGTTATACATATATTGAATTAACCGTAATCTAAAATATATATATAGTTTGATCATAATATTTTATATAATACACATTTTATAATGGTCACCTTGGAAGAATGTTATTTTAAATAAATTGGAAAAATTATTGGAATTTATTATGATTTTTTAGTAAAAAACATAATTATTATGAATTTTATTTATATATTTTTGAATATATATATATATATACATGGTTTATTGAGTTAAAGGATCCTCATGGAAATCTTTGAAAGGTCTTTATTACTCTTATATTGAAAGCATTGGATAAAACTAGGTGATGAGCAGGGACAAAAATTATATAGTACCCCAATTATTGAAAAGGTATCTTCAAGGAATAGTTTTTTTCTATTTGGTGTATGTTTACTCAATTCAAAAATACTTCATGATTGTGGTCTTATTGACAAGTAAATGTCTATGGAGAAGGCATTTATATTCTATTTTTGATGTCTCACATTTTTCATTTTATTATTATGGGATCAATAGTATTTATATAATTAATTTAACTTATTATTAGTTATCCACAATGACATTAGTATCATTTATATTATTGATTAATATCTGTATACATTAATTCCATAATAGTTATGTAATTATTACTCCACTATTTCTTTAAATTAATTTTTCCATAACAGAGCATTTGTGACCACCCCTTTAGGTGTATCAATTTTCCCAAGTTATAATTTTTTTAAGTGATATGTTTTAAAAGGTAACATGTGTTATATAATTTTTGGGAGATTTCGGAGAATAATCATGAATTTTTCAGTTTCATATATATTGAATAAATTCTTTCTTCAAAAATATATTCATGGGGTTTTCTAAATATTTTTTCTTTATTCATTATATTTATAAACATAAAATGTTTTATAAGATGTATTATCAAATATTATAATCATGTATTTTGTAAATAATATTGTCCATGTATGTTATTTAATATTTTGTATCAATGTGGATATGTAAAGTACTTGTTTATATCAATGGATTCAGGATTATGGTCTGGTGGAATCATAGTTGGTATCCATGTAATGGTTTTGTATATATTACCGGTTAATGATGGATGTTAATGATTATATAATTTCTGATAGGTTAAGGTTATTCATAATTTTAAATGTATATATATCCCATTGTCGTGGTATATCATTTTACATTAATGTTATAGTGATTATTTAATTTTTGTATAAAACAAGAGAACATTAGTGAATATCATAAGAATATTCCTTTGTATTTGTTAAAAAATAAATTTTTTTTAATTTTTGTATCATATGGTATTCAATTCAATTAATTCTATATAAAGCTACTAGAATTTAGATGTTTTTATTGAATTGATATACTTATTTGTAATAACAACAATGTTTATGTATACTGTTTTAAATCAACAATGACACTGTGAATGGAAAAGATGATTTCTATTACACAGTGATAGAAAATAACGAGGGATATTCATTTGCTAATTAAAATTCTCCAAATTTTCCCTTATGATGGATCATAATAATTTTGGGAGAGAAAATCCAAAATGAAAATATAAATATATAATGAATCATTACAAAAGGATATTCATTGGTTTATTAGAAAGTATCGTATGTAAAAAAATCTTTCCTAAGGGAATACATATTTCAAATAATTAATTCATAATCATTATTAAGATATTATCATATTCAATTTTTTATTTTTATTTTTAAAACTGATTATTATGTTTAATCTAAGTAGCATATGATTTTAGAAACCCCTATAACATATAATATAATTAGGGATGTTAAAAAAATAAAAAATAATATTAATCTTTCTCCCATTTGATGGGAATGGTGGATTTAGGAGACATAGCATTTTTAGTGTGTTTTATTTCATAAGAAAATTAATTCTTCATAATTTTAGGTATTTTAATTTGGGATATAATTTTTATCGAAAACATTTAAATTTATTTTATGTGTTATACAGGATAACATGAAACGTCTAAGGATTATATTTAGTAGTCGCTGGTAAATGGTTTGAAATAATATATTAAATATTATTTATTACCTTTGGAAATGATTTTATATCAATGGTATATTTTTTAAGATAACTATTTTTGAACACATGCTTGTGGGATGGATATGATTAATGTTTATTATAAAATTTATATCAATATATTAATTATATATGTGATTTTGAAAATGTATGTTATGAGGTTTCTATATCTATTTGATTTAGGATAAATCATTAGACAGTTTTACCAAATTTTTGGGATTATGGATTATAGAGACTAGAGAATTCCCATGTGACCTAGATGTTAATTATATTTGAGATTTAAATAAATACATAATTTTTTGTTACATATATAATTTGATTGTGATATAGTTTAATGGATATTCCATATGGTTTTGGGATCATTATTATATTGAGAGTACATGACAATAGTATATGAATTCTTCGTAATATTATTATAAAAATTATATTTTCTAGAGAGGATAAGTTATATTTTGTGAATATTGATTTAAATGATTATTATAATTAAAATAATTTTAAATAGGTCTTATAAATTTTTTATCTCGTTTTTATAGATTCGGATAGAACAAATCATAATGAACCCATGGTCAAACCACGAATAATATATGATAATATAAGAGTGGTCTTGGTTTAACTGAGTCTGATAGAATTTGAGCAGTATAAACTACAGGATAAACTCATACTGTCTTTATGTGATAAATCTTGAGGTTAAATTTTCATGCTTTCATTTTCTATAATTCTATTTTATTTATTGAAACTCATGTTAAATCATTTCATTTTATTTGTTGATGAAGCCAAAATGATACAAATAAATAATTGATACAACAGACAATGTGTAAAATATCCTAATAAACAACCTAATGAGATAAGTTTTGGAGTGAGAAATATTTTTATTATTCAATACCGACTACCAAAAATAATTATTAACTACATGGACATAGTGAAAGTCTCAAATAAAAAATTGAATGTAAATACAGAGTTTCTTTGTAAAGGCCTGGACCTCTTGAGTCCATTACTTTGTGAAAATGTGGTGCTAGAGATGTTTCGGGAAATCAAGGTGACTTGGGGGTGCATTTGGGTGGAATTTTAAGCAAGACTAAAGGGAAATAGCATTCTCATGGGCGGCGCATGGTTTGTCCAAACCATGCGGCCAAACCTTGTGAGGTTGGTGTTCGAGGCAGTGGCTAACACACGGTTAGCGCACGGTTTTTTTAACCATGCGGCCTAACCGTGCGAAGAGTGTTTGATGAGGCAGGAGCTAATGCACGGTTATCTCATGGTTTGTCCAACCATGCGGAGTAAACGTGTGGGCACTTAATTTAGATCCTAAAATTGTGGATCTAACTCGTTTTGCCTCAAAATAGTTCGTTTAAGCCCTAAGAGGCCATAACTTCGTATTACCCTTCCTTGAAGGTAGGAGAACCTCTCCCAAGCATTTTGGAGGCAATTCGAAGGCTTCTCTTGGAAAATCAAAGCTGGTTTCTTGAGGTATGTGATTTTTCTTCTTTGATTTCATAGATATACTTAGATCTACTCCTCCTCTTCTCTCAGTTTCTTAGATATACTCCCTTTATGGGTAGATCTAAGTGTGTGGATGTCGAAAATGATGACATTTGGTCTTGGTTGTGCTAGGAGAAGATATCTAAAGAGGTTCCTTGGGTAATCAACCCAATTTTCTTAGGATTTCTTCAACTGTTGTGGTTTTCATCGAAAACCACTGAAGTAGGGGATTCGTTGCTTCTCTTTCTTTTACGTTCAACTGTATTGTTAGCATGTTGAATCTCGTTGGATGAATATGGAATGGACCTAATAAAATACTTTGAACCCGATAAAGAAATTGTATCGGTTGTATGTTATTGCCACATGTTTTCCTAGATAGTGTTATATATATATAAGCTTGCCTTTCTTAGTGATTGTTCTTTATAGAAATTGGTAGAGAACGTAAAAAGGGACTAATTGATATTTTATTGGCTAAAGATAAAGAGGCATGTGAACAAATCTACTACCTATTGTAATTTGATGTTAATTAAATTGGATTAGTAAGACTTTATAATCTTTTGTGATAGCTTACTGGTTAGGTTCTAGATTTTGGAACCAACAGATTAAATCTGTTAATTCAAGATGGTTTAAATAATGTTATTTTTTGATAATTCCTTGAACGGTTCTGATTTACCCTCTTGTTTGTTGAAAGGGCCATAGCCCAATTGAGGTGATGTTTGATTTCTTGCTGTTTGTGCTGTGATGTGACCCTGGAGGGGTGTTGTGATATGTGGAGGCATAGAGGCCTTATGACTGTGGAAGAGGATGACGCCTAGAGTGGCGAGATTCATTGGTTTATGTATATAGGTGTTCGGTGGGACACTAGGGATGATGGAATGGGATGGATGTGATTGTTAGATTCTTGTTGATTATTTGGTGGTTTATCTACTTTTCTTTTCCCCACAACTCAAGGAAGGTGCTCTTGCTTACCATTCATTTGAAAGTGGTGAAGGCACACAGGGTATTCCACGTGCTTTCCGTGTTTATCCTGTTAAGGGAGAATCCGTCTACGCTCTTGCTATAGGTAGCAAAGACTCGACGGGTACTACATCTACTCACCGTGTTAAGCCCCCTAGTGTTTAGTAGCATAGGATGATTTTCTAGAATGCCTGGGAATATGGGAAAGTAATTCTGTAATGAATTTTTGAATAAATGATGTAAACCCATGGGGTTGGAGTTTGTTGAAATTTAATAATGAGGTTAAGAGATTTTGAAGGGACAGTGGAATTTTTTGATGTGGTGTTAATGGAATTTAATGTGGGATTGTTCATGGTTAATTAATGTTTGAAGAATTAATTAATGTGTAGTGGAATTGGTAAAAAGGGAATGAAGTAATATAATAAATACCTTAAATGGTTGTGTTTTATTAGGATACCTAGTCTTAGAAGTGGCAGCCCGGAGTCCGAGAGACATTAACTGCATTTGTTTCTAAGAATAGGTTATTCCCAGAGTGTTTTTGTGAGTTATAGTATGTTCTATACTTTTTGAGTTTCTATATGATACTCCACCCTGACAGTAAGGGCAACTGGAACCCCGAGGATTCTGATCCCTTGGGGTGTTTTCCCCAACATTCCGGTGGGAGGATGAATGGATGACTACCCCCATTCACCCCACTCTCTTCTCTTGGTAGATACTAGTGCCATTAGGCACAGCTATTAGTTTTCCCCATATATGTGTATAGAGGGCTATAAGGGATTGTGGTTATTTATACACATATATTCTGGATATAGTATCCTATGGACTACTATATGTGTAACATATATAGGTTGTGATGGCTTGAGGATCCTTACTCGGTGTATGGGCTGTATTGGCTTGAGGTATAATACCCAACGTATGATACATGTTATGCGAGCTGTGGTGGCTCCCAAAAACTACCTGTTTACTTTTGGTTGTGAGTATGGTGTGGTGATTCACCCAGGTGTCTGCGGGAAAGCCTTTGTGGTGCATATGGTGCAGATTGTGGAGCTTAGCCTAGGTCTCTGCAGTCACGCATTTGGAGAGAGATGCACAAGATGTATGTCATTACGGAAAAGCGGAAAACCAGTGGGGAAGTAGTAGCAGGATACCCTTGATATTCTTTACTATATGATATATTCTTGAATGCGTTACTTGGTGAGAGTATCCATGGTGAGGTTGGGAACCTAGTATATGTGTTTAGGTGATGATTTGGTTCAACTTGATGTTCACTGGGCTTTAGCATACTTTCTTTACTTTTTCACGAGAGGCTTTGGGGATTATCCTAATGAGTATACTGTTATACTGACCCTACGTATATATAAACTATTTTTGAGGTCACTTGGAGCAGGTTAGAGATCAATATGGTTTCTACAAGCTTGGGGTGGTAGGAGTTGTTCGGGCTGGTGGTTGCAGCTGTTTTTACTTTCTTTGGGTTACTTGCAGTTTTCCCTTTTAGTTGTAGTACTATTTCATGACATTACATATGTGCACTTGCGTTTTCTTTTATACATCAGTTCTGAGTTGGATTTGGTTGGTGTCTATCTTATCTCTCTCTTCCGCAAGTGTTCTCTTAGAGGGTAATGCCTCCCATTTTTGTGTTTACTATACCCTTGGTGCTAGTCGCCATCCCAGGGCCTACGGGAGGCGGGACTTGGGGGTCATTATCCCCCTTCTCACATTGCTGGCCCCGGAGGGGTATACTTTGTGGGGAGGGGGTCCTGACAGAGTGGTTTCAGAGGGAGGTTGAGGGATATGATGGAGTTTGGAGTCGGGCACAGGTGAGGTTGCATTGGATGGTAGGGCAACGATGTCATTCATGTTTTGAAAGTGAGGTAAACACTGGAGACCATCTGAGACATAGGCGTTTGGGGCCCCCTATGATCTGATGTACTGAACTTTAAGTTTACAATGTCTACTAAACAAGGTGATATTGGTTGTAGGGTAGAGACCTATGAAAGGATCATGCATCATTCTTCTTTGTGCCTGTGTTTGAATGGGTAGTCCTAAGGATAGGTTAACATAAAACTAATAAAAGAAAAAAATTAATTAATTAATGTTGAGTCATCCATATTCCAGTTTTAGGAGCTCTAATGGTTTGTTATTTTATAGGTATGGCTCCAGGTTGACGTCCTCGTCATGTTTTCATAGAAAATATCCAGCAAGCTGTCTCAGCAGATCACTGTAGGGTAGAGGATGAAGATGAAGACACTTGGAGGAAGACAATCTGAGAGTTTCACTACCAGAGTATGCAGAAGTATGAGGGCTTCGTTACAGATGAAGTCATAGAAGACTGGTTGGAGGAGGTTGAGATAGGATTCAGTTCGATCCGTGCTCGGAAGGAGCACTGGGTGTCCTTAGCTGTGACGATGTTATGTGGATCTGCAAGGCAGTGGTGGTTCATATACCTCAGGGACTGTGGGGATTCACAGTGATCTCATGGGAGGATTTATGAGATTGGTTTAGAGTCAAGTTTCTTTCTTCAACTAAAAAGGTGTCCAATCACCATGAGCTTCATACCCTTCGACAGGGGAGCTCCACTATTCGAGAGTTTGGAATCCATTCATGGAATCTTTTACGATATGCTTCAGACCTGTTACTAGATGAGGAGGCTAGGGCAAGGAATTTCAAGGAGGCTTTTCGTCCAGATATCCAACTCCAGGTCACCCCAATTATGCGGAATACATATATTGAGGTGCTGGAGATGGAAGAGATTATCAATAGGGCTTTGTCTTGGACCATATCATCATGAGAGGGGGATCATCATGATCCCTCATGAAGCAGAGATGTTGTCAGGGGTTCCCGGTTTTCCATGCAGAAGAGTTTCCGTTTAGTTGGGGGTAGGTCCTAGCCCTTGACATCTCGTTTCTCTAGAGGAAGTAACTCTTAGGCCTATGCCAAGGGATCAGGCGCTTGTTTTTCTTGTGGTGGTTATGGCCATCGGCAGTGGGAGTGACCGACATTTCATTGCGGTCATCGTGCACCAGGTGTTACACTTTAGGTTTCTCCATTGAGGCAGTTCCAGCTGAGGCAACAATAGCCAGTTGCACCAGTTTAGATCAGCAGAGGGTAGATGGGGACGATAGAGGACACCCCCATGATGCTCCTTGTAACACCCCGAGATTTTATGAAAAATATTCATTTTAATTTCATTAATGTCTTGTGTTGTATGCTACACCAAAAGGAGATTGCACGACACACATCCTTGACTTGCCTTGCATTACACGCAATCACGACCTTCCTTGATAGCGTGTGTAGTACGCAATAACGAGTTTCACTAAACAACAATATGCTATTAAAATATTATTAAAACTAGCCGTTATGAATAGTAATAACCACTTTTTGAAATTTTATAAATTTTATTTTTCAAAATGGACTTCATTTTTGGATTCGGAATACCAAAATTAGCCTAGGGTGAAATTTTGGTATTTTTCTGAAAACTTTCAATTTTTGATGAATAGTGAAACCACTAAGTGGTAGGTTAAAAACTGAATTTTGCATAAAACTTAATTTTACCGCTTCTGTGAATGGAATTTCAAAAATCCGAGAGACACGGTTAATATCAAGGACTAAAATGTGGTTCAATGAGATGAAAATAATTTTTGGTGAATAGTAACTTTTTACTTTTTTTTACCACGGTTAAAAGTAAATAGGATAATTAAGGGTAAAGATGATATTATTATTACCCTAACACATGTCCTAATTCTATTGGATAAGTGAAATTCGACCAAAAACAATCTTAGGAATAAAATATGACCATTTAGGCCCACTTGGATTAGATTAGGACATTTATTATTAATTTAAAGAAGGGTTAAAAGAGTTAAAATCAAAGTTTATTTACTAAAACATTTTTAATATGGGGTTATACATAAGATAAATTCGACTATAAATATTCATTAGAAATCTAAAGAGATTTCCTACATAATGGTATTTTATTTGTAATTTTTAGACATTAAATAATTTAATTTATTCATGACACAATGATGATGCAGTAATTATCTTATTAATGAAATATTGACATAATTGATGTTATAAACACCAAAATAATTGTAATTTGAGCCTTTTTATGAATTCCACTAATTTTCTAGGTTACTATGATATATTAGTGTTGATTTAATCAACTTGGTTCGAACATATAATTCTGTTATGACTTTCACAAAAATCATATATCAAATAGTGTCAAAATTGACACAAAATAGTTTTTAAATCAAATATTATATTATTAATTTTTATTTTATTCCTAAAAATCTAAGGTTCGGCCAAATGACTTAGATAAGGATATATATATTAATAATAAACAACTTAGGGTTCGTTTGGCATGTTATAGTAAGTGTATTAACCATATAGTGTAAGAAAACAAAAAGTCACGATAAAAGTTAAAATATTTAACATAGAGTTAAATATAATTGATAAGGTTAAAATAATAACCTAAACTTGTCTATATCCTATTGGTTGATAGGATTTCAACCCATACCCACTTTACCTTCTAAATAAGACCCTTTGGCACCATTATAAAGCGATTTTGACTTTAATATAAAATAATATTTTGAGATATTCCTAAGGTGCCCCTCTCCTCCCTTATAAAAGGGCACCTCCTCCCCCTCCTCCTCACACCAATTTGAGCACTCAAGCTCGTCCAACCCCTGCCAAAATCCCTTATCCGCTTCCCTAGAATAATCTTAGAGGTCCTGGTCCCCTTCAAAGACCAATCATAGTTCCCTAAGTGGAGGATTCAAAGAGGCGTTTCAAAGAAGAGGTAATATCCATTACCGATCTTTTCAATTTCATTCTTCTTCAACTTATTCTTCATTAGTTGTTTCATGATAAAGTAATAACAACAGTATTACTTACATACTGATATGTTATTATAAATATGAGACAACCCTAATTCACCTTCTATCCATCCTACGGAAAAATGAAATCACCGCGCGTGCGTACGTACGGAATACCATCTCCACGCCGTGGTGTAATCTATTTTCCTCCACCACCTTAATTGGATGGGTATAATGGTGTAATGAGTAACTATATATTATTATTATAAATTGATATTGATACTGAAATAGTATACATACACTTCAACACAATTCCACGACCATGGGAACGATATCATCGCTCGTGCGTATGTACGGACTACCGTCTCCACGACGCGATGAGATTCATTCTCAATGATTAACCATTCATGAATGATTATAAAGTATATCTAATAAGTACTAATGAAATATATGAAATAATAATGATACTGGATTTATGTATATTTATATTTATGTCATCTACTTAATTCCATTCAATTCAGTAAGGAAACGAAATCAGCGTTCATGCGTACGTACGGACTACCGTCTCCATGAACGGTGTATTTCATTCCATTTATCGATATATTATATATATATATATATATATATATTCTGAATATATAATATATATAAATCATGTTTTACATTCTGGGTATAAGTAATCATGATCCAAGTAATCATTTTAATAATTACAAGTTAAAAACACGAACGACAAATGAGACGATTTTACCCAAAACGCTCTTTAACATGGAATTTACAAAAGAACGGGTAAAATAAAGTCATAAGTGAACCATATATGATATCATAACAATTATTATGATTCTGGAATAAGTCAATGACATTATTTAAATCATTATACAGGAGTTTCAGACACTTACGAATCAAATCGAACCTAAGGTAAGGGAAATATCACAATCTCATTTTTATCCGAGATTGTTTATACTTTAGTATTTACTGTGATGTATTTTATCATCCACATCCATGTTTCCTCAATATATAATATTATTTCCATCCTTATACAATAGTTTATATCCAATTTTACCCTTCGGTAAGTTTTTGTAAAAGATATGAAAGGAATATTTTGTCATTTTTCATACGAGGTACTTTTTGACTTTTCTGAAAAAAGTACGGGAAGAATGTTTTTTTAACTTATACGGCATGAATGGATTTTTAAAACATTATTTTCAAGAAGATTCCTTTACAAGTTTTCAAGTTTATTTTTAATAAACTTCTTTTATTTTAAAGTCGTATGACATGTTAAGAAAGGAAAAATGTTTTTGAAGAAGAAATGATATTTTCCTCAAGAATGGAGTTCAAGTGTTTTATCAAAATTATTTTCCGTCTAAGATAATAAAGGGTTCTGTTTTTATCCATATTATTACATTGATTTGATAATGTTGTGATGGAATATTTTTTATGAATTCCTTTATCTTATATGAATTGATTTATGATGTCATGATGTTTAAGATTTCCATTTTTATTACATGGGTTATGCAATGATGTATGATTTATGATTTTGTGTCACACATAAGAATGGTATCATTATGAGATGGGTGGGACCTATATCTCCCTCCAATTCATTGGTTAAATATTTTATATCTCATGAGATAGACATGGCTGAAATGGTAGGTTATACCTGTTCAGTGAAACAGGACTGAAACGAGGGTTACTCGATTCAGAAATGGACATTGTCCACTAAGATAGTCTTGGCAGTGAGTCTTGACTAATGGGATATGATTCTCTATGATTATGTGTGTATGCCACAAAGTTTAATGTTTTATGTTATGATTATTGTGATTACATTTCACTGCCATGATTTATCCCATGTTATGAAATTATGCTCTCTTTTGCAGGTTCAGATTTCCAAAATGTTATGTTCTTATGAATATGATGTGATTGATGTTTACCCTTACTGAGCATTTGAGCTCACCCTTTTATGTTTTATTTTCCCCAGGATAATATAAAGGTTTTAGGTAAAAAAAAGGAAGATCTTTATGAGAGATGTTGAAGATCTTTCACCATGATTAGAAGATTTTATTCCGAGTTTCCAAAGACACTAAACTATTACGGTCCTTGTGTGTGTGTTTTTGTAATGTACAAAGTATTCCGCAAAAATAATGTAATGTACTTGTACGTCAAGCTTCGGGTCTCTACAGTTGGTATCAGAGGAAAGGTTTAGTCAACCTTTGGAAACTAGGGTGCGAGAACTTTAGTGAGATCCCTAGAGATATTTCTAAGGTATGTCTAGGGATGTCCCTAAGGATAAGTATACGTATACGTTATAGTACTAGAATTACGCTAACGATCATAGAATTAAACCTAAGATGTTATATATTTAAGGTACTCCCCCTTTCTTATGTTGTTTTCCCTAGCATAATTTTTGCCTCTCACACTATTCTTTTTGGGTTTTAGACGATTGCTGGAACCCGAAGGAACCGTGTTGATCAATGCAATGGACAATGCAATGATTGTCCTCCTGAACAAACAAATGTTATGAGAGATGGAGTGCAAAATATTATTGCTATACTTACACAAGCTATGAATCATTATGGACATCCAAATGAGCAGAGAAGGGAACAATATTCTATTGAGTCCTTCATGAGGCAACGTCCACCTTCTTTCAGTGGGTCTTCTGATCCACTTGTTGCTGAAAAATGGATCAGTACTACTGAAAAGATATTTTCAGTTCTTCAATGTTCTGAACATGATAAAGTCATCTTAGCAGTATATCGTTTGGAAGGTGAAGCTGATCAATGGTGGAATCTTATCAAGAATACGAGGCAAAGAGATGAAATTGAGTCCATGGAAGGGGACGAGTTCAAAAACTTATTTTTCAATAAGTACTTCCCTCGTATTCTTCGAACAAAGATGGAGAAGGAGTTTCTTGAACTAAAGTAAAAGGATGATGAATCTGTTGGTATATACGAAGCGAATTTTACAGGGCTTGCAAGGTATGCATCTGGATTTATCATGCAACATGAAAGTAAAGTTGATCGATTTTTTAGTGGCTTAAAACCAAGTCTTTGAAGGGCATTAGCTAGAAGAGACTTCATTAGCTATGAAGAAATTGTGCGTTGTGCTATCAAGGTAGAAATGGAATTTGGTGTTACATATCCATCTCATGGTTTTGACAAGAAACGAAAGATGGAGTTCAAGGAGAAATCTCAAAATAATGGTGAAAAGAAGATGAATGTTTCCTTATGCACAAAGTGTGGAAAGAAGCATGGTGGAGATTGTCTTAAAGGGACTAGAAAATGTTTTAAGTGTGGAAAAGAAGGTCATCGAGCAGCTGAGTGTCGAAGTAATGGAAAAAGGGATTTTAATGATGTGAATAAAGCAAACACTGCAGAGAACGCACCACCAACACTTCAATGCTTCAAGTGCAAGGAAATGGGGCATTATGCAAATAAATGCCCTAATCCAAGGGTTAGTGATGATCAACATGAGCAACCACTTAAGGCAAAGGACAAAGGGAAGTCACATGCGATCACTATTGGCGATGTTGAATATGACAACGATGTGGTGGAATGATTAAGTGTTTATGTAATGGGATTCCAAAATAATGTTGTATCATAAGGTATTGGAATATTTATGTGTTGGTCTAATGTGGTATTCAAAGTGATTGAGATATTTAACAGTATTCATGAGCTCATGATTGATATAAGGACTAAGTGATATCATGGTTTGAGTATATAGAATTTTGAGGACTTTAGTATGTGAAAAGTGTTAACTTTTAACTTTATTCATGTTTTCACTAAGGTTCAATGGGTATTCAAGAGAATACATGATTAAGGACTTTGAATGTTTGGAATGTGACCAACAAAACATATCTTATGATATATGGGGATCAACGATGGTATTAAATCTCTAGTAATCGTTTTCACTATGTTATGAGAGTGGACTGGAGTATTATGGATAAGCCTAAAGATTGGAATGGATTATGTTGGAGATAAGTTAGTATTATTGTTGGGATGTTATAGTAATATAGTTTTAGAAAAAGGACAACCTGCAGGACAGGCGACAGCCCATCGCGTCGGACAAGGCTATGGGAATTGAACCCACAACCGAAGTGCGACTGGCCTTTATCGCCTACCACTGGCCTACAGGAAGTCCCTGTTTTGTAGAAACTAGTTTTATTATATTAAGCAGTATGATATATGAAGTATAAGTCCATTTTATGAACCATATATTATTAATCTCACTATAGATTGACTTATGTATATAATTTTTGCTAACCTTTTGTTTGAGACAGATGGAATGACCCGTCATTCTATCACATTATCTGCTAACACTTCACGAATAACAAATTCAACTTCATTTATTTAAGAGATGAAGTGGAAATTTTTCAAGGCACGAACAACAGTGAGATTGTACCAAAATAAAGTAAGTATTTATTCTACTTCAAATTTTCAACTTTAGGGAAATGATCTTGAAAACCAAAAATGTTGTCCTAGTGACCTTATATCCGATGAATCAGATGGTACCCTAGATCGTCACAAATTTATGGCTCTGTGATTACTGTCTTTTCTATAGCCATGTTCTCTACCACTCTCCATCAGAACATGATGGTTAGATTTCTCTTCCATATCCATATTTTCACCTATGTGGAAACCCAGTGATTAGTTTATTTGGGTAACAGTTATGTTTCATACTTTCGTTTTTAAAGATTGGTTTTGGTATTCTTTTTTACGATGTGGGTTTCTATTAAAGAAACTTTTGAATAGTAAACCATTTATAACCCCGACGAATTTCGAGGGCGAAATTAATTTTAAGGGGTGTAGAATGTAATCCCCGAGATTTTATGAAAAATATTCTTTTTAATTTCATTAATGTCTTGTGTTGTATGCTACACCAAAAGGATCTTGCACGACACGCATCCTTGACTTTCCTTGCATTACATGCAATCACGACCTTCCTCGATAGCGTGTGTAGTACGCAATAACGAGTTTCACTAAACAACAATATGCTATTAAAATATTATTAAAACTAGCAGTTATGAATAGTAATAACCACTTTTTGAAATTTTATAAATTTTATTTTTCAAAATGGACTTCATTTTTGGATTCAGAATACTGAAATTAGCATAGGGTGAAATTTTGGTATTTTTCTGAAAACTTTCAATTTTTGATGAATAGTGAAACCACTAAGTGGTAGGTTAAAAACTGAATTTTGCATAAAACTTAATTTTACCGCTTCTGTGAATGGAATTTAGAAAATCCAAGAGACATGGTTAATATCAAGGACTAAAATGTGGTTCAATGAGATGAAAATAATTTTTGGTGAATAATAACTTTTTACTTTTTTTTACCACGGTTAAAAGTAAATAGGATAATTAAGGGTAAAGATGATATTATTATTACCCTAACACATGTCCTAATTCTATTGGATAAGTGAAATTCGACCAAAAACAATCTTAGGAATAAAATATGACCATTTAGGCCCACTTGGATTAGATTAGGACATTTATTATTAATTTAAAGAAGGGATAAAAGAGTTAAAATCAAAGTTTATTTACTAAAACATTTTTAATATGGGGATATACATAAGATAAATTCGACTATAAATATTCATTAGAAATATAAAGAGATTTCCTACATAATGGTATTTTAAATGTAATTTTTAGACATTAAATAATTTAATTTATTTATGACATAATGATGATGCAATAATTATCTTATTAATGAAATATTGAAATAATTGATGTTATAAACACAAAAATAAATGTAATTTGAAACTTTTTATGAATTACACTAATTTTCTAGGTTACTATGATATATTAGTGTTGATTTAATCAACTTGTTTCGAACATATAATTCTTTTTTGACTTTCACAAAAATCATATATCAAATAGTGTCAAAATTGACACAAAATAGTTTTTAAATCAAATATTATATTATTAATTGTTATTTTATTCCTAAAAATCTTAGGTTAGGCCAAATTACATAGATAAGGATATATATATTAATAATAAACAACTTAGGGTTCTTTTGGCATGTTATAGTAAGTGTATTAACCATATAGTGTATGAAAACAAAAAGTCACGGTAAAAGTTAAATTATTTAACATAGAGTTAAATATAATTGATAAGGTTAAAATAATAACCTAAACTTGTCTAAATACTATTGGTTGATAGGATTTAGACCCCTACCCACTTTACCTTCGAAATAAGACCCTTTGGAACCATTATAAACCGATTTTGACTTTAATATAAAATAATATTTTGAGATATTCCTAAGGTGCCCCTCTCCTCCCTTATAAAAAGGAACCTCCTCCCCCTCCTCCTCACGCCAATTTGAGCACTCAAGCTCGGACAACCCCCGAAAAAATCCCTTCTCCACTTCCCTAGAATAATCCTAGATGTCCTGGTCTTCTTCAAATACCAATCTTAGTTGCCAAAGTGGTGGAATCAAAAAGGCGTTTCAAAGAAGAGGTAATATCCATTACCGATATTTTCAATTTCTTTCTTCTTCAACTTCTTCTTCTTTAGTTGTTTCATGATAAAGTAATAACATAAGTATTACTTACATACTGATATGTTATTATAAATATGAAACAACCCTAATTCACCTTCTATCCATCCTACGGAAAAATGAAATCACCGCGCGTGCGTACGTACGGAATACCGTCTCCACGCCGTGGTGTAATCTATTTTCCGCCACCACCTTAATTGGATGGGTATAATGGTGTAATGAGTAACTATATATGATTATTATAAAGTTATATTTATACTGAAATAGTATACATACACTTCAACACAGTTCCACGACCATGGGAACGATATCATCGCTCGTGCGTACGTACGGACTACCGTCTCCACGACGCGATGAGATTCATTCTCAATGATTAACCATTCATGAATGATTATAAAGTATATATAATAAGTAATAATGAAATATATGAAATAATAATGATACTGGATTTATGTATATTTATATGTATGTCATCTACTTAATTCCATTCAATTCAATAAGGAAACGAAAACAGCGTTCATGCGTATGTACGGACTACCGTCTCCATGAACGGTGTATTTCATTCCATTTATCGATATATTATATATATATATATATATTCTAAATATATATTATATATAAATCTTTTTTTACATTCTGGGTCTAATTAATCATGATCCAAGTAATCATATTAATAATTACAAGTTAAACACACAAACGACAAATGAGACGATTTTACCCAAAACGCTCTTTAACATGGAATTTACAAAAGAACGGGTAAAATAAAGTCATAAGTGAACCATATATGATATCATAACAATTAGTATGATTATGGAATAAGTCAATGACATTATTTAAATCATTATACAGGAGGTTCGGACACTTACGAAGCAAATTGGACCTAAGGTAAGGGAAATATCACAATCTCATTTTTATCCGAGATTGTTTATACTTTAGTATTTACTGGGGTGTATTTTATCATCCAAATACATGTTACATCAATATGTAATATTATTTCCATCCTTATACAATATTTTATATCCAATTTTACCCTTCGGTAAGTTTTTGTAAAAGATATGAAAGGAATCTTTTGTCATTTTTCGTACGAGGTACTTTTTGACTTTTCTGACAAAAGTACGGGAAGAATGTTTTTTTAACTTATACGGCATGAATGGATTTTTAAATCATTATTTCCATGAAGATTCCTTTACAAGTTTTCAAGTTTATTTTTAATAAACTTCTTTTATTTTAATGTCGTATGACATGTTAAGAAAGGAGAAATGTTTTTGAAGAAGAAAGGATATTTTCCTCAAGAATGGAGTTCAAGTGTTTTATCAAAATTATTTTCCATCTAAGATAATAAAGGGCTCTGTTTTTATCCATATTATTTCATTGATTTGATCATGTTGTGATGGAATATTTTTTTATGAATTCCTTTATCTTATATGAATTGATTTATGATGTCATGATGTTTAAGATTCCCATTTGTATTACATGGGTTATGCAATGATGTATGATTTATGATTTTGTGGCACACATAAGAATGGTATAATTATAATATGGGTGGGACCTATATCTCCCTCCAATGAATTGGGTAAAGATTTTATATCTCATGAGATAGACATGGCTGAAATGGTAGGTTATACCGGTTCAGTGAAACAGGACTGAAACGAGGGTTACTCGATTCAGAAATGGACTTTGTCCACTAATATAGTCTTGGCAATGAGTCTTGACTAATAAGATATGATTCTCTATGATTATGTGTGTATGCCACAAAGTTTAATGTTTAAGTTATGATTATTGTGATTACATTTCACTGCCATGATTTATCCCATGTTATGAAATTATACTCTCTTTTGCAGGTTAAGATTTCCAAAATGTTATGTTCTTATGAATATGATGTGATTGATGTTTACCCTTACTAAGCATTTGAGCTCACCCTTTTATGTTTTCTTTTCCCCAGGATATAAAGAAAGGTTTTAGGTAAAAAAAAAGGAAGATCTTTATGAGAGATGTTGATGATATTTCACCACGATTAGAAGATTTTATTCTGAGTTTCCAAAGACACTAAACTATTACGGTCCTTGTGTGTGTGTTTTTGTAATGTAATAAGTATTCCGAAAAAATAATGTAATGTACATGTACGTCAAGCTTAGGGTCTCTACACTCCTCATCCTCAGAGAGCAGAGTGCGTCCGTGGTGGTGGTCGTCATCAGGGTCAGAAAGGTCGTGGAGGAGGTCATGGTCTGCTTCATGCTCTAACGTTGCCAGCACCAGACGATCCAGACATCGTTCGAGGTACCCTTTTCTTGTTTTCTACCTTGGGGTATTCCTTGTTTGACTCAGGAGCGATACACTCCTTCATATCACCTACCCCTGTCCATGATTTGGGACATGAGGTACAGAGGCTTCCAGTGCCCTTGGCATTGACTCCGCTAGTAGGAGGTCGAGCTAACTTGTTTGAGGTATGTAGAGACTGTGAGCTAGTGTTGGGGAAACAAAGCTCTTGGGGAGATTTTCTATGTTTACGAATACAACCATATGATGTCATCCTTGGGATGCATTGGTTGTATTTAGTGCAGGCTATCATGGATTTCTTCAATTAGATGTTCATTTTCTTTGGTGTGGATGGAGAACAAGTGGTGTTTGTTTGTGAGAGAGATCCTAGGATGGGTCATAGGCATGTTCCATTCTTATCATCCATGATGGATGAGATGATGTTGAGTTCTTCCGAGGTTCGGCAGTTGGTGTTTCCTAGGGTCGTAGAGGAGTACCCTGATGTCTTTCCAGAAGTGGTTGTAGAATTACCCCCTCGATGAGAGATCGAGTTTGGGATCAAGCTACAGCTAGGAGCATCACCTATTTCTATGTCTCTTTATAGGATGGCCCCTTCTGAGTTATGAGAGCTATGTATATAGCTTGATGGTCTGTTTCATAGTGGTTTTGTTTGACCAAGTGTGTCTCCATGGGGTTCACCAGTTTTGTTCGTAAAGAAGGTCGATGGTAGTTTTCGGTTGTGTGTCTATTATCGTCACATACACAAAGTGAAAATAAAGAATCGCTATCCTCTCTTGTGGATTTATGATTTATTTGATCAACTGAAGGGTCTAAGTTGGTCTTCAAAGGTCAACTTGTGGTCATGATATCATCAGATGCGTGTGAAGGATGAGGATATCCTGAATACTGCTTTCTGTTTTCATCATGGGCATCATGAGTTCGTTGTAATGTCATTTGGAGTGAAGAATGCTCCATCTATATTCCTGGGATTGATTAATGTTGTGTTCTATGAGTTCCGGTATATGTTTTTGGTAGTTTTCATCAATGACATCCTTATGTACTCCACATCTGAAGAGGAGCATGCAGAGCATCTACGAGACATTTTGGTAGTTCTTTGCCAACATGAGTTGTTCTGGAAGTTTTCGAAGTGTGAGTATTGGGATTGAGAAGTCCGTTTCTTGGGACATGTTGTGTCCCAACATCGAGTAGCCGTGGATCCATCGACGATGGAAGCATTTGTGTCTTGGGCATCCCCCAAGACAGTGTCATAGTTGCAAAGTTTCCTTGGTCTCGCAGGCTACTACAGGAGGTTCGTAGCCAATTTATCCCAAGTTGTAACTACTATGACAGCTTTGAATAGGAAGGATCAGGCTTTCATATGGACTGATCAGTGTCAGGTAGGTTTCGAGTATCTAAAAGAGAAGTTAGAAAGTGCTCCAGTCCTTTGACTTCCATCTGAGGGAGTTCAGTTTGATGTTTTCGTCGATGCTTTACATCTAGGGTTCAGCTGTGTTCTCATGCAGAAGAGGTTAGTTGTATCTTATGGGTCTCTGCAGTTACATCCCCATGAACACAACTATTCCACCCATGATCTTGAGTTGGCAGTTGTGGTGTTTTCTCTGATGTTGTGGAGACATTACCTCATTAGTGAGTGCATTGTGGTTTTCACCGATCATAAGAGTTTGAGGTATGTTTTTTCTCAGCGTGACTTGAACTTACAACATCGTCGATGGGTAGAATTATTTCAGGAATACGACTTCGAAATATCATATACACTTGGAAAAGAGAATGTTGTAGCTGATGCGATGAGCTGAAAGACACGTAGTGATGCTGTGCATGAATCTGATGATTCTTAGATAGTAAAGATAGAACATTCAGCCTTACATCTTGATATGGGAGAATTTGGGTGGTAGTGGACCATTTAACAAAATAGACCTACTTCATAGCGATCAAGGAGTCGAGATCAGTGGAAGTTTAGTTGGGGAAATATATAGAGGAGGTGGCGAGACTTCATGGAGTCCATAAGACGATCATTTCTGATTGAGATCCTCATTTTACCTCCAGAGTGTGGGGAAGTCTCCAACATGCTTTTGGTTCTCAACTATGCCTTATAACTGCTTTTCATCCTCAAACAGATGGTTAAACAGAGTGAACCATCCTGACTCTTGAAGACATGTTATTCTCTTGTGTTCTTGATTTCAGAGGTTCATGGAAGAGGCACTTACCCATGGTGGATTAATCTTACAATAAGAGTTTTCACACCACCATCGATATGGCGCCATTTGAATCCTTGTATGGTCGGCCTTTCCATTCTCCGTTGTGCTGGACTGGGGTCGGAGAGTCACCACTTCTAAGACTAGAACTACTGCAGAATACAACAGAGATGGTTCAGGTGATTTGTGAGTGGATGAAAACAGTGCAAAATCGTCAGAAATCATATGTCGATCGAAGAAGGTGGCCCTTACAGTTCAGTGTTGGGGATCATGTGTTTCTAAAGGTGACTCCTTTCATGGACAGCGAAGGTTTTTATGTGGAAGAAATATGTCTCCCCGGTTTTTCGGGCCTTTAGAGGTGTTAGATTGTGTTGGAGATTTGGTGTATCGAGTAGCACTTCCCCCTTAGATGATTCAGAAACATGATGTTTTCCATGTATCACAGCTCTTTCATTATCTTCATGATGACTCTCACGTCATCGATCAGGTAGAGATCATTCTTGATGATAATGCAACCTTTGAGGAGCGACCTATAGAGATCCAAGACCATAAGGAGAAGGTGTTTTGTGGGCGTTCTTTCTGTTTAGTTCGTGTCTTGTGGCGACACGGTGGCTTGGAAGAGAGTACTTGGGAACGTGAGTCCAGATACGTGCTCATTACCCCGAGTTGTTTGATTTTTAACTCTTTTAATCTATCATTATAACTTGTGTGGTTATAAAACATTCATTTTTATGAGATTGAACCCTTTTTTGCTTTGGTGTCTTGCTCTCTTTTGAGAGGTATCTCGATGGGTGGTTGTTCCGACCCGGTTTTGTTTTCCCTTAAAGAGGGTTTTGGATTCTCGAGGAAAAGAATGTTTTGAGAGGTATCTGATGTAATGGCCAGGACATCTTCAGTCCATTACATTGCGAAAATGTGGTGCTAGAGGTGTTCAAGGAAATCAAGGTGACTTGGGGTGCGTTTGGGTGGACTTTTAAGGAAGACTAAAGGGAAATTGCTTTTGAATGGGCAGTGCCCGGTTTGTCCAAACTGTGCGGCCAAACCGTGCGAGGTTGGTGTTGGAGGTAGTGGCTAATGCACGGTTAGCACACGGTTTTACTAACAGTGCGAGGGGTGTTTGATGAGCCAAGATCAAACGCACAGTTAGCGTATGGTTTTTCAAACCGTGCGGACTAACCGTGCGGGCACTTAAGTTAGATCCTAAAATTGTGGATCTAAATCATTTTTCCTATAAATGGTTCGTTTATGCCACTAAGTGGCCACAACATGGGATTACCCTTCCTCGAAGGTAGTAGAACCTCTCTAAAGTGTTTTGGAGGTGATCTGAAGGCTTCTCTTGGCTAATCGAAGCCGAATTCTTGAGGAATGTGTTCGTTCTTGTTTGATTTCTTAGATCTACTTAGATTTACTCCTCCTCTTCTCTCAGTTTCTTAGATCAACGCCCGTTATGGATAGATCTAAGTGTGTGGATGTCTAATATGATGAGGTTGGGTCTTATTTGTGTTAGGAGAAGAGATCTATGGAGGACCCTAGGTGAATCGGCCCAGTTTTCTTGGGCGTTCTTCGACCGTTGTGGTTTTCGTAAAAAACCTTTGAGGTAGGGGATTCATTGTTTCTCTTTATTTTATGTGATACTGTCTTATTATCATGTTGAATCCCCTTGGATGACCATGGAATTGACCTAATAAAATACATTGAATCAGATAAAGAAATCGTATCGATTTTATGTTATTGCCTTATGTTTTTCTAGATAGTGTGATATATATGCTTTCCTTGATTAGCGGTTGTTCTTGGTGGAAATTGTTAAATAACATAAACCGAGACTAACTGGTATTTGTTTGGCTAAATATAATGAGGTATGTGAATGAATCTGGTCCCTATTTTAATTTGATGTTAATAAAATTGGCATAGTAAGCATGTATAACCTTTTGTGATAGCTTACTCATTAGGTTCCCGATTATATATCCAACGGATGAAATCTATTAAGTCAATATGGTATAAAGAATTTGATTGTTTGATAATTCCTTGAATGGTTCTGAGTTACCCTCTTGTTTGTTGAAAGGGCCATAGACTAATTGATGAGATGTTTTGTAACACCCCGAGCTTCCACGATACGCTTCTCATTCAATAATGCAATAGCTTGCATTGTACGCAAGTTCGAGTTCTAACACACCGCAACTAATCAAAATAGCCGTTATGAATAGTAATAACCACTTTTTAAAATTATAGAAATTTTATATTTCAAAATGGACTTCATTTTTGTATTCGTAATATCGAAATTAGCCTATGTTGAATTTTTGGTATTTTTCTGAGAACTTCTAATTTTTTATGAATAGTGAAAAATACATAAAAACAACTTTTTTAATCAAAATAATTTATACAGATAAATTATACTATTTAGTGGTTTTAAGGTATAATTAGAAAATATTTTTACCATTTTATCCAATGGTGGTCATTAGAATTAATTTAACATTGAAATTGGACATAAACAATTGCCAAACTTTTGATATAAATTGTTTCTTAAAAACACGCTATTTGTTGTAACAGCGGGAATTAATTATGAAATTAATTAATACAACTTATATGTTTGGAATTTTGTAAAATAGACATCATTTTTGAATTCGGAATATCAATTATAGCTTAGGGTGAAATTTTGTCCTTATTCTGAAAAACTTCAATTTTTGATGAATAGTGAAACCACTAAGTGGTAGTTAAATAACTGATTTTTTCGTTTAAATGAAATATTACAACTTCTGTGATTTGATTTTCAAAAATCCGACATACATGGTTGTCATTAAGAAGTAAAATGTGGTTCAATGAGATCAAAATAATTTTTTGGTGAATAGTAACTTTTAAGTTCTTAATCGCGATTAGTGGTAATTAGTGTAGTTTAAGGTATAAATAATACATTAATAATATGAAATGACCTAGACACATGTCCCAACCTCATTGGTTGAGTCATGGCCGACCAAGACAAGCCATGGCCTAACTTGGGGACCCCATGGATCCACTTTTGTTGGGAAATAACATAAATTACTTTTTATTTAATGTTATAGTGAAAATGACACTAACATAAAGTGTTTTACTAAAACAATTTTTAAGTAGGGTTACACAAGTCCAAATTTTGATTATAAATAGTCATTGGAAAGATAACAAGATTTCCTATATCATAGTATTTTTTTTATAATTTTTAGACATTAAATAAATTTAATTATTTATGACATAATAACGATGCAGCGATGACATCATTATTTGACGATTTAAATAAAATGGAAAGATAATATAAAATCTATGAACTAAACATGGCCAAAACCAATTGGATGAGTGGATTTCGAAACCTTATCACCTTAGCCTCGAATTATATAAGTGTGGGACCTTTAGAATCCGAAAAGCATTTTGAAATAATGTAACATTTCAATCTTTCCAAAAGTGCCCCTCCTCTCCACTTATAAAAGGCCCCCACCTCTTCCACCTTATTCACACCATCAAGCCATTTGGCTCGGCCAAACTCTGCCCAAATACTCTCCCAACATTCCTTCCTTACTCCTAGAAACCTCACTTTGGGCAGAACTCTTCCCAAGGAAGCCTTTAGCTCAAATCAAAAAGAGTTACCCGATTTTGAGGTAATGTCTTTTCTAATGTTGTTTTGTTTTATTTTTCTTCTCCAACCCCCTAAACTCTTTTTATTCATTTCTTTTGTAACAACACCAGTATCCTCAATATACTAGGATGTTGTTATAAGAAGGATTCGAGCTACACTTACACACACCTACATCTAATGGTTAAAGAACATACGGTTTCTGTGGATGGCGAATTTCTGCCTCACGAAACGATGATTGTTCAACACTCATATAACACCTCCAAAGGTGGCCATTAAGATGTCACTATTTTTATATATGATATATAATATGTTTTTGTTTTACTTATGCTTCTGTATTTCTCATTTATGGCATACTTTATGATTTCCATTATGGGTAAAACGCGATAATTTCATTTTAGGAAGTGCGGACTACCGCCCCCTCAAAGTGATTTGAATCGTTAATGCCATGTGTGGGATGTATAAAGGATGGAGTAAATGGTATTATACACTATATTATACTGGAATTATATTATACATTTATATCATTATGATTTCATTCCATTAAATATGAAATTGAAATGAAAGTAGCGTTCATGCGTACGTACGGCTTACCGTCTCCATGAACGGTGCATTTCATTTCTTACCTCTAAATGTTACGTAATATTATAAATGAATGTATATACTGTATATATATGATATATATGATATCTACATCATTAATATAATTCTGGATATAATGGATATTTCACCACATGAACAACTTATAATTATAAGAAGTTTATTGTTGACTCATGTACCAAAGATCGACAAAACGACCGTTATTAACTTAAATAATTACATAATGTTCATAACATTGTAATAAGTGATATAAAAAGGATAATGAAATTGAAAATGGTTCTTAATAAGGTAGATATTAACTCTAGTTTATTATTCAGGAGGTTAAAGAACGGTTGAGTCAAGTCGGACACAAGGTAAGGGAACTTCTTAACCCAATTTCCATTCTTTGGGTTAATATCCTACTTTTAAATTATGTCATGATATTATTATGTCATATCCTGTATTTGTACATTATTTATGTGTACTTGTAGGGAATACACATAATAGATCTATTTTATTTTAAAAATGCTCTTTGTAAGGGAATTTCATAACCCAACTTCCATTCTTTGGGTTAATCTCCTACTTTCAAATTATGTGATGATATTATTATGTTGTATATTGTATTTATACTTTCTTTATGTGTACCTATAGTGAATACACATAATATATCTACTCTTTTTTAAAAATGATCTTTTTAAGGACTTCGTCTCAATCTCCTTTCATTGAGGCATATTTTGTTTTATACACAAATTTCTTTTATACGGTGTATAAACCCCTTTGACTTTTACGTTTATTCAAAAGGAATCTTTTTATACGAAGCATTTTGCTAAACGACAAAAGGGAATGTTTTTCTTTCCGTACTTATGCGGCGACAATGACTTCTCCACCGTCGTGACCATTATTTGAGTTTCGGCTTCCTCTACAAGCCATCATTTTTTTTTAATGAAAAATAAATACAAAGTTTTAACTTTCTATTATTTTGGTATTGAAAATGGTTTTGAAAGCGTTTTTATTATATCAATGTGTTGTATTTATATCTTGTGATTGAAATGTGGAAATTTTATGTTTCCTTTATGCATGTTTTATGTGATACGATTATGTTATGGTTTATGATATGTTTAAACCTATTCATATGAGGAATGCATTGGACTTAATAAGTGACGGGTGGAGCCCGCTATAGCTCCTCGATGCATCGGCAGGTCTCATGAGACAAACTAGTGTCTTGGCACAAGGCCTTGACAAAATCTTATTTGTAGTCTTGGCACGAGGCCTTGGCTATGTGGTTATGATAGTCTGGCATTATGCATTCCATCATTATGAAAGTGGTTATTGATATTGCATGTGATTATTCGACCAGTAGAATATCCATGTGAAGAAGTAAATGGCATTATCTCATTTTACTTTTGCCATATTATGTTGAAGTTCATGTTTAAAAGGCTTTTGTTTTAGTTATACATTGCCTTAAATGTTAATGTTTATTTATGAAAGCTTCCGCATTATTGTTATCCTTACTGAGCATCTGAGCTCACCCCTTTCAATGTTTTAATATTTTCCAGGATGTGAAGAAGTATTTTATGAATGACCTGCAGGGATAGTCGGAAGAGGATATGAGTGTGGACCATGGAGACTTTGTTATTGTAGTTTTTCACTTTATGATGTAATGTAACGTTTACGAATGTATCTAGTGTTTCCAAGGCTACTAAACTAATCGGTCTTTCGAGACTTGATCTTTTGTGATCATGCCAATGTTACGAAGTAATGCACCGACTCTGGGTAGCTGGGGTCGGGGCGTTACAGTTGGTATCAGAGGCAGTTTAGTACTAACCTTGGAAGCTAGATTTAGATAAACTCTGATTAGAGAACATAGCCCAAAGATAGACTTTGAGGATTAGTATAGAAGAACTTCCTAGAATTTTGGTATTATAGAGATGTTATGACTTTTCCGAGCAATACATCTCTGTCTGGATACGAGCAGGTAGAGGCGGCTCTGGCACAGATGTACCTAGGGGTAAAACCCGAAAACACCGCTTTGAGCTAGACTCGAATGGGAACTGGTGCACGACAACGGGCCTTGCTGCACTCTTGGTTACGACACTCCAGGGGGATATGCTTAGGATAATTCTCATTTTATATACAAACCACTATGAAGGGTTAGGAGTATATACTTCCTTAAAGAATACATTTCTTTTTATGATTATGGATTATATCCATAAATAGTTCAATTTATGTAAAGTGTTTAACAAGTATGGAATTATGTATTTTGATTCATAAACTAATCTAGCTTATGCCATTGTTTAGAAATGGCGCCTAGTAGAAGGAATGGAAACTGTATCAATGCACGAACTCCGTGTAGGGATTGCCCTCCTGCTCAGGATAATTATGGTGGAGCTAGTGATACAACTGGTGCTGATCAGCTTCTCACCATACTGGGACAACTCACGCAGGTTATGAATAACAACCTTACTCGTATGGAGCACCCTGATCCGCAACGTGGAGGATCAATGCTAGACCGTTTCATGAGGCAACAACCGCCAACCTTCAATGGGAGTACAAATCCTATAGTAGCTGAGCAATGGATAAATTCCTTAGAGAAAATATTCCATGCCCTGGGGAGTAGTGAAAGGGAGAATGTTGTCATGGCAGTTTACCGCCTCACTGGAGATGCCGATCAGTGGTGGTCGCTGATTCAAAACACAAAGGAAGATGATGACGTATCGAATATGGAATGGAGGGAGTTCAAAGATCTTTTCTTAGAAAAATACTTTCCTCGTGACCATCGAGCAGATATGGAAAGGCAATTTCTGAGTCTGAGGCAGAAGGAGGATGAGAATGTCGCAAAGTATGAGGCTAACTTTACAAGGTTAGCAAGGTATGTTGCAGATTACATACGTAACCCAAGAAGTAAGATTGATCGTTTCTTTGATGGGTTAAAACCATTTCTCCGTCGAGCTCTAGTATCACAATCCTTCTCATCATACGAAGATATAGTCTCATGTGCTATCAAGACAGAAAAGGAATTCTCTAAGTCTTATGACAACAAAGTAAAGCAAGAGAAGAAGAGAACGGTGGAACAAGAGACAGATAAAGGGAAAAAGGGAAAGAAGGATTTTCCATTATGTGATAATTGTGGGAAGAATCACCCTGGTACTTGCCTAAAAGGAATGGGAGTCTGTTATAAATGTGGAGAAAAAGGTCACCAGGCACGTGATTGCAAGGGAAGGAAAGAGGCTGTCAAAGTTGAATGCTACAATTGTAGAGAAATGGGTCATTATGCAAATGAATGTCCTAAGCGTCAAGGAAACTTACCTCAGAAAAGGCCAAGGGATCAAGGACAATCTTATGCTATTACTACAGTTGAAGCAGAATAACTAATGTATTAGTGCTTTTGGACTCATGGATTATATTCTGGTTATTAGAATAATGTGATCTATATAAGGATTGTACTGCAGTACTTTTTGATTTCAGTAAGGTTTTAATATGATTAAGGTAATCATATTTTTAGTATGCGACAATAAGAGAAACTTTTCTTTGTTTTGGGAATCTGATGTTACAATTGATTTTGGAATTAAGAGACCTTTTAGAGAAAGTTTGGACAGAGGTATTTTGGATAACTATAAATGTTGGGATGGATTAAGTTGAACTTTGAATAGTATTGTTTAAGGTTAAAACTTTTCTGAAGATTATTTCTGGAATACTATAATACTATATTTTTAGAAAAAGGACAACCTGCAGGGTGGGGAATAACCCGTCGCGTCGGACACAGCTGCAGGAATCGAACCCACAACCATAGTGCGACAAGCCTTTATTTCCTACCACTAGCCTACAGGAAGTCCCTGGTTATTACAAAATCGTTTTACTAATCTAAATGGTATGTGTTAACATTTGGAACCTTATACAATTAGGATAAATAGAATATTTTTGAGTTCCGTTACCATTTGGAGTAAAAGTTGGGTTTGTGGTAAAAATTCATTAATGAATGAAAGTATACATAACAAGTATGTATATTCCCTTACGTTCTTAGTAAATCTCCTAAATAAAATCCTCAACATTATAAAAGGTAACTTAAAGCAAAAATGTTGTCGGTTAACTTTTCCAACTAGGGATTCAATGACCGTTTAACCAATCACAAGTTTTTGATTTTCTTGTGGTTAAACTTTCTCCTAATCCTGTTTTCTATAACTCCCCATCAGACCTTGATGGTTTGTTTCTCCTCCATATCCATATTTTCATAGAATCCTATAATGGGCTATATCGGGTGACCTTTGTACTTATCCTGCTTTCTTTTAATGTTATATATTTATTAACCTTATTTTCGATGTGGGTTTTCCTCAAAGGTATTTTCTCTTTTCAACCTTGTATTTTCCAAGAAAAATTTCAAATTGCGAGGACGCAATTTATTGAAGGAGGGGAGAATGTAACACCCCGAGCTTCCACGATACGCTTCTCATTCAATAATGCAATAGCTTGCATTGTACGCAAGTTCGAGTTCTAACACACCGCAACTAATCAAAATAGCCGTTATGAATAGTAATAACCACTTTTTAAAATTATAGAAATTTTATATTTCAAAATGGACTTCATTTTTGTATTCGTAATATCGAAATTAGCCTATGTTGAATTTTTGGTATTTTTCTGAGAACTTCTAATTTTTTATGAATAGTGAAAAATACATAAAAACAACTTTTTTAATCAAAATAATTTATACAGATAAATTATACTATTTAGTGGTTTTAAGGTATAATTAGAAAATATTTTTACCATTTTATCCAATGGTGGTCATTAGAATTAATTTAACATTGAAATTGGACATAAACAATTGCCAAACTTTTGATATAAATTGTTTCTTAAAAACACGCTATTTGTTGTAACAGCGGGAATTAATTATGAAATTAATTAATACAACTTATATGTTTGGAATTTTGTAAAATAGACATCATTTTTGAATTCGGAATATCAATTATAGCTTAGGGTGAAATTTTGTCCTTATTCTGAAAAACTTCAATTTTTGATGAATAGTGAAACCACTAAGTGGTAGTTAAATAACTGATTTTTTCGTTTAAATGAAATATTACAACTTCTGTGATTTGATTTTCAAAAATCCGACATACATGGTTGTCATTAAGAAGTAAAATGTGGTTCAATGAGATCAAAATAATTTTTTGGTGAATAGTAACTTTTAAGTTCTTAATCGCGATTAGTGGTAATTAGTGTAGTTTAAGGTATAAATAATACATTAATAATATGAAATGACCTAGACACATGTCCCAACCTCATTGGTTGAGTCATGGCCGACCAAGACAAGCCATGGCCTAACTTGGGGACCCCATGGATCCACTTTTGTTGGGAAATAACATAAATTACTTTTTATTTAATGTTATAGTGAAAATGACACTAACATAAAGTGTTTTACTAAAACAATTTTTAAGTAGGGTTACACAAGTCCAAATTTTGATTATAAATAGTCATTGGAAAGATAAAAAGATTTCCTATATCATAGTATTTTTTTTATAATTTTTAGACATTAAATAAATTTAATTATTTATGACATAATAACGATGCAGCGATGACATCATTATTTGACGATTTAAATAAAATGGAAAGATAATATAAAATCTATGAACTACACATGGCCAAAACCAATTGGATGAGTGGATTGAGAAACCTTATCACCTTAGCCTCGAATTATATAAGTGTGGGACCTTTAGAATCCGAAAAGCATTTTGAAATAATGTAACATTTCAATCTTTCCAAAAGTGCCCCTCCTCTCCACTTATAAAAGGCCCCCACCTCTTCCACCTTATTCACACCATCAAGCCATTTGGCTCGGCCAAACTCTGCCCAAATACTCTCCCAACATTCCTTCCTTACTCCTAGAAACCTCACTTTGGGCAGAACTCTTCCCAAGGAAGCCTTTAGCTCAAATCAAAAAGAGTTACCCGATTTTGAGGTAATGTCTTTTCTAATGTTGTTTTGTTTTATTTTTCTTCTCCAACCCCCTAAACTCTTTTTATTCATTTCTTTTGTAACAACACCAGTATCCTCAATATACTAGGATGTTGTTATAAGAAGGATTCGAGCTACACTTACACACACCTACATCTAATGGTTAAAGAACATACGGTTTCTGTGGATGGCGAATTTCTGCCTCACGAAACGATGATTGTTCAACACTCATATAACACCTCCAAAGGTGGCCATTAAGATGTCACTATTTTTATATATGATATATAATATGTTTTTGTTTTACTTATGCTTCTGTATTTCTCATTTATGGCATACTTTATGATTTCCATTATGGGTAAAACGCGATAATTTCATTTTAGGAAGTGCGGACTACCGCCCCCTCAAAGTGATTTGAATCGTTAATGCCATGTGTGGGATGTATAAAGGATGGAGTAAATGGTATTATACACTATATTATACTGGAATTATATTATACATTTATATCATTATGATTTCATTCCATTAAATATGAAATTGAAATGAAAGTAGCGTTCATGCGTACGTACGGCTTACCGTCTCCATGAACGGTGCATTTCATTTCTTACCTCTAAATGTTACGTAATATTATAAATGAATGTATATACTGTATATATATGATATATATGATATCTACATCATTAATATAATTCTGGATATAATGGATATTTCACCACATGAACAACTTATAATTATAAGAAGTTTATTGTTGACTCATGTACCAAAGATCGACAAAACGACCGTTATTAACTTAAATAATTACATAATGTTCATAACATTGTAATAAGTGATATAAAAAGGATAATGAAATTGAAAATGGTTCTTAATAAGGTAGATATTAACTCTAGTTTATTATTCAGGAGGTTAAAGAACGGTTGAGTCAAGTCGGACACAAGGTAAGGGAACTTCTTAACCCAATTTCCATTCTTTGGGTTAATATCCTACTTTTAAATTATGTCATGATATTATTATGTCATATCCTGTATTTGTACATTATTTATGTGTACTTGTAGGGAATACACATAATAGATCTATTTTATTTTAAAAATGCTCTTTGTAAGGGAATTTCATAACCCAACTTCCATTCTTTGGGTTAATCTCCTACTTTCAAATTATGTGATGATATTATTATGTTGTATATTGTATTTATACTTTCTTTATGTGTACCTATAGTGAATACACATAATATATCTACTCTTTTTTAAAAATGATCTTTTTAAGGACTTCGTCTCAATCTCCTTTCATTGAGGCATATTTTGTTTTATACACAAATTTCTTTTATACGGTGTATAAACCCCTTTGACTTTTACGTTTATTCAAAAGGAATCTTTTTATACGAAGCATTTTGCTAAACGACAAAAGGGAATGTTTTTCTTTCCGTACTTATGCGGCGACAATGACTTCTCCACCGTCGTGACCATTATTTGAGTTTCGGCTTCCTCTACAAGCCATCATTTTTTTTTAATGAAAAATAAATACAAAGTTTTAACTTTCTATTATTTTGGTATTGAAAATGGTTTTGAAAGCGTTTTTATTATATCAATGTGTTGTATTTATATCTTGTGATTGAAATGTGGAAATTTTATGTTTCCTTTATGCATGTTTTATGTGATACGATTATGTTATGGTTTATGATATGTTTAAACCTATTCATATGAGGAATGCATTGGACTTAATAAGTGACGGGTGGAGCCCGCTATAGCTCCTCAATGCATCGGCAGGTCTCATGAGACAAACTAGTGTCTTGGCACAAGGCCTTGACAAAATCTTATTTGTAGTCTTGGCACGAGGCCTTGGCTATGTGGTTATGATAGTCTGGCATTATGCATTCCATCATTATGAAAGTGGTTATTGATATTGCATGTGATTATTCGACCAGTAGAATATCCATGTGAAGAAGTAAATGGCATTATCTCATTTTACTTTTGCCATATTATGTTGAAGTTCATGTTTAAAAGGCTTTTGTTTTAGTTATACATTGCCTTAAATGTTAATGTTTATTTATGAAAGCTTCCGCATTATTGTTATCCTTACTGAGCATCTGAGCTCACCCCTTTCAATGTTTTAATATTTTCCAGGATGTGAAGAAGTATTTTATGAATGACCTGCAGGGATAGTCGGAAGAGGATATGAGTGTGGACCATGGAGACTTTGTTATTGTAGTTTTTCACTTTATGATGTAATGTAACGTTTACGAATGTATCTAGTGTTTCCAAGGCTACTAAACTAATCGGTCTTTCGAGACTTGATCTTTTGTGATCATGCCAATGTTACGAAGTAATGCACCGACTCTGGGTAGCTGGGGTCGGGGCGTTACATGTTTGATTTACAGCTTCTTGTGATGTGATGTGACCCTAGAGGGGTGTTGTGATATGTGGAGGCACATAGGCCTTTTGATTGTGGCAGCAGATGACGCCTCGAGTGGCGAGATGCGTCGGTTTATGCATGTGGGTGTCGGGGAGGACACCTGAGATGATGGAATGGGATGGATGTGATTGTTGGATGCTTGGGGATTCTTTGGTTGTTTATCTGCTTTACTTTTCCCCACTTCTCAAGGCATCTGGTATTGCTTACCCTTTTTCCGAAAGAGGCGAAGACACACGAGGTATTCCACGTGCTTTCCGTGTTTAGCATCCCAAGGGAGAATGGGTCTACGCTGTAGCTATAGGCGGTAAAGAATCGATGGGTAGTACATCTTCTCACCGTGTTGAGCCCCCTTTTGTTTAGTATCATAGGATGCTTTTCTAGAATGCTCGGGAATATGGGAAAATAATTTTGTAATGATAGTTTGAATGAGTTATGTTTACCCATGGGGTTAGAGTTTGTTGATACTTAATAATGAAGTTGATAAATTTTGAAGGGATAGTGGAATTATTGGATGTGGTGTTAATGAAATTTATTGTGGGATTCTTCATGGATAATTAATGTTTGAAGAAGTAATTCACAAATAGTGGAATTGATAAAAAGTGAATGAATTAATCTAATAAATCCCTTAAATGGTTTTGTGCTCATAGGATACCTAGTATTAGAAGTGGCAGCCCAGAGTCCAAGAGACGTTAGTTGCAGTTGTGTCTAAGACTAGGTTATGCCCATATTGTGGTTGTGATTTATAGTATATTCTGTAATTTTTGTGTTTCTATATTCTACTCCACCCTATCAGTAATGGAAACTAGTATCCCATGGATTCTGAGCCATGGGGAAGTGTTTTCCCCAACATTCTGATGGCAGGATGAATTGATGACTACCCCCTTTGACCCCTCTCTCTTATCTTAGTAGATACTAGTGGAATTAGTCACAATGGTTAGTTTTCCCCATATATGTGTGTTGAGGGATGTAATTTCTTATGGTTATTTAAAAAAATATATTCTGGATAAAGTATCCTATGGACTACTATAGTTGTAACGGGTATAGGTTGTTATGGCTTGAGGAACCTTACTCGGTGTATGTTCATTAATGGCTTGAGGTATAATTCCCGACGTATGATACACGTTATGAGAGCTGTGGTGGCTCTCGGAAACTACCTGGTTACTTTTGGTTGTGAGGATAGTGTGGTGATTCACCCAGGTGTCTACAGGAAAGCCTTTGTGGTGCACGTGGTGAAGATTGTGGACCTTAGCCCAGGTGTCTATGGGCAAGTCTTTGGAGAGAGATGCACATGACGTATGTCATTGGGTCAAAGAGGAAAACCAGTGGGGAATTTGTAGCGGGGTACCCTTTATATTCTTTACTATATGATATATTCTTGTATGCATTACTTGGTGGGAGTTTCCATGGTGAGGTTGGGAACTTAGTATACCTGTTTAGGTGATGAGTTGGTTCCACTTGTTGTTCACTAGGCTTTAGCATGCTTTCTTTACTTTTGGACGAGAGGCTTCGGGGAGGATCCTACTGAGTATACTGTTATACTCACCCTACGTATATATAAACTGTTTTTCAGGACACTTATAACAGGTTGAAGATCAAGCTGGTTTCTACAAGCTTGGGGTTGCAGGAGTTGTTCGGGCTTGTGGTTGCAGCTGTTTTTACATTCTTTTGGGTACTTGCAATTTTCCCTTTTAGTTGTAGTACTTTTTCATGAAATTACATATGTTCACATTGGTTTTCTTTTATACTTTAGTTCTGAGTTGGAGTTGGTTGGTGTTTATATTATCTCTCTCTTACGCATGTGTTCTCTTAGAGGGTAATGCCTCCCAATTGTGTGTTTACTATACCCTCGGTTCTAGTCGCCAACCCGAGGCCTACTAGATGTGAGACTCGGGGGTCATTATCTCCCTTCTCACATTGCTGGCCTAGGAATGGTACACATTGTGGGGAGGGGGTCTTGACACTCGTGAATGATCAACTGATGATTATGAATAATGAAAATATATTCAGTTTCCTATGTGTAATTATTGGGGGATGTTACATGGGGTCAATTTCAATAAATAGATGTATAAATGATATAATTTTTGAATTGAAAGTCATAAATCTCACAATCTTGTGATAATGAGAGAGGCTATAAAATACAATTAATCAATGGTAGGATAGTTGGACATTATGTGATGCAATTTTCAATTACAATGTACAAAGGGATAAATAGTTACAAACAACAAAGAGAGTAATAAAAACCATATGATACTACTTCTATGGAATATGATAGTTATATATCTCTCTAGATTTTATAGAGTGATATGTATTTTATGTTTTCATGAACTTATGAAAATTGAGATATAAAGAAAACCTCATAGTGGTACGATTATCATAAAAATAATATTTAGGGTTTGTGGGATGTTATTCAATAGGTATCTATATCTCAGTGGAATTATATTTGAAAATTTGGAAGTATAATAACTCTTGAAAAGAATATAATAATACTTTTTTTATTGATATAACTCAATTCACATCCTGAATAACGCAATGATCATATATTAATGTTTTAATAATTACAATCTCCCTATATAGAGTACTATGATTTATATGTGTTAAATTTCAAGGTCACGAATAATTTAAGGTGGGGGTGTAACACATCGAAATTTTAATATTTGACTAAATTTATATAATTCTACTATTTCATAATGTTTCATTTTCAAACAACTCAACATAAATAATATATAACAAAGTATATTAACATTAGTTATTAATATAATATGGAAAAGAATTTAAAATCTTTTTTAGTATAAGAAAAAATATTATTTAGTTGTATTAATTGGATTTGTCATTATATTTTCACCTTTAAATAAAATATAAATTTGAAAATATTATTTTTTCAATTAGGTAGAATTAGAATATTTATAAAATATTAATTTCTAGAAATACTTATTATTATTTCTGTGAGTATTTTCCATGATTTTTTTATTTTAAAAATATGTGATTGAAGAAAATATTAATGTCAATGATTTTATCACTATTTAAGCATATTGTAGATGATTTTAAAAACAATAAATTAATAAAATATTAAATTAAGTAACAAAATTTTTCATTTTAGAATATTCATTGTATATATACATCCTACACCAAAAAAAATTTATAACTAATCTAAAATTACATTTTATTATAAAAAATGTTTTTAGTATTATCTTTAAATAAATTACTTTCCTGTTTGGGATTTTTTTCAGACAGACAAGGTAGCATTAGAAAATTTATTCAATTGAAAAAAAAAATTTAATAATATTTTTAACCATTATTATTTTTTAACATATATATATATTTAACATCATAATAAAATTATTAGTCAAAAATTTATGTTACTTGTTTATATATATTTATTCTTAAAATATCTTTTCATTGATATACAATATTATTTTAAATAAACCAAAATTTAAATTAGATGATTCAAATTAGTCAATATGTTGAATTTTTTTCTATCTTTAAATTTAGTTTTTAGGATAAAAATTAATTATCATTATAAATATGAAATATGTAAATTGTGTTTAACCTAGTTAAAAAGTAGTATTTTTTAAAAAAATTACATTTATATGAATTTTTAATCCTTTTCTAAACCAATAAATTTTTAAGTTTTATTTTTCCCATTTTGAATCATTTGGACCATGGAATGGTAGATTTAATATTGTAAATTGAATTGGTGTTTTCATATGTGCCCTTAATTTCACATAAAAAAAGATAACACATTCACCATTAAATGATAGACATCACATTATAAGCCCTCAAAAATTTCATCCCATTTTAGTCATTCAATAGTCCTCTCTCGTAATCATAATTTCTTGGTAACCCATATTTATACTAATCCATTCATATTAAAGGAGACTAATGAAAAAATTCAAGACCTCTATGTTAGTATTATAAACTAAATTGTATTTGGTTAGTTCTATTCATTATAATTTTATGTACACATAGTAATATAATGATATAATTATCATTTATATATGTTAATGTAAATATATTTTTGTAATCTCTATTATTTATTCACATACCACTTCCAATATAGTAAAAACAAATTTGATGCTCGTGCATTGTGCCGACCATGGACAACATGGCTTAACATATGTTTTTTCATTACCTACTTAAAATGATGAATATATTGATGAAATTAACGGATATATACTATTTTTATGATCTATTTTTTGTTCTAGATTGATAATTTAATTATATCAATAATTATATAATCAATAAAGGATCAATATAATTTTATTTATTTGAAATAAGCATACATAGAGATTATTTTTTATAATATTTTGTTATGACTTCATACACATTATTTTTTATAATTCCATACATATATGATATTTAACAATAATTATATATTAAAATGATCATTATCCTTTACTTATAATGATAGTATATCAATACCTTCTCATAATCATAATAGTCGGTTCATGTTTTGGTATGTCTAATTACTTACTTGAAAAATACTATACATTAATGACATGGATAGATATTTGAACTTATTTACATTTGTAATATTAGATAAATTACTAAATTATTATTTTTATGTTTTTAAAACTTTATAATAGTATTTTATTCCTTAATTATGAATAAAACACTTCAATTGTCATAAATCACTGAAATATGCTAATGTTTTTTCATCATCAATTCTAATTATTGAAAAAACTCTACAAGGGAGTTTAAAAAATCATAGATAATAATAATTCATTCTAAAAAATAATTTTAATTCTCTAATAATTTTTAAATTTGAGAAAATAATGTACATATAAACTACTATTATTTACCTAGTACAAATGATCAAAACTAAAAAACACCCAATTTAACGAATCAGAAGAATTCATATAGAGAATGAAAATATAAGATGAAAATAATTAATAATAGATATTTTTATGTTATTAAATAGGTTATTAATATATATTTTCCCTAATATAGCATTTTTAATTATTTTCTAGGAACATTGGAATAGAGTTAGCATTTTTTTCAAAAATTTATCTCTTTGAGACATATATTATATTATACAAAAAATTTATATTATGGTGACTATATAATGGATATGAGAGATATCCTATGATGAATAATATATTAATCATGAAATTTTATGTTTAATTCCAATCAATATTTTCATGGATTTCTTATTAATGCCTTAAGAAAGATGTAATGTTTTTCTTTATCTCAATTTCCATTCATGGAGGCACAACAGATTAAATGAACTCTGTTTCCATTTTATTTTTTATTCTCTAAATAGGAATATATTTTTTAGTATATTTATGTTTCATGGGATTTACTATCCAAATGATTATTCTTTATTCTAGTGGATACTGATAGTTTTTTTGCTTAGTAATAATGACTTTTATAACTGAAATCCCCTTTCTGAGTTATACTGTTTTATCATTGTTTTTTTTTTAGTTTTTCATCACCCAACCTAATAAGTTTTGGTAGTCTATAATCCTATATTGGATAATTATTATTTATTTAATTAAATATCTATTTACCTTTTCTGAATTTTTGAATTGGTCAATGATATTTTTCTAAATATTAAAATTTGGATTCCCTTTACTTACATATGATTTCTTTTCGTCTCTACATATATCAATGATAAATCATATCTTAGTTCAAGGTTATATTTTTTGATTAATTTTATTAATGTAATGGTTTTCGAAAGCTTTTATATAATTCTTTAAAATAATATCTTTAGATGTGATATGTAAATTTCTACTTTATGTCAATTTTAAAATGGTTTCTAATTATTAAACTTTTATATCAATTTCAATTTTAGGTCAGAGTTACAATGTTTTTTGAATGCTAATTTAATATTTCACATTCATTTCCCTTATAATTTAAAAAATGATTTACCCTAATGGAGTTTATATTTCATATTTTCACCTCAAATATATATAACTTATCAACTGGAAGAATTTAATTTGTATAAAAACTATTAATGTTATGGATCCCTTCATGGTTAGTATTGTTTATGAATTCGTTATTAGTGATTTTTTTATCTATGCCAATATTCTATTAGGTTTCCATTTTTATACTGGGGATATGTTATTTTTGAAACCATATACCTTCTTCCTAAATATGTATTATAATAATATAATAAAAATATTAACAAAGTATATCATAACATTTTACAAAATTAGGACATGATGATGTTCACCATTAATGAATGTCATTTCATAAACTTTGGGAAAATTATTGGCCTTATTGTTAATTGTTTTTCATTTACATATCTTGGTTATGTATTGTATTTTCATATCACTGATTAAATGAATATTCATTTTTTATTCAGTAAGAGGTTCCTCATTTAATGGTATGCATATTCTTGATGAATCCTATAGAGAAATCATTAAACACAATCAAGTGATGGGGTTCCACATAATAAAATGACTATTTGATAAAAATAATATACAATTTGGTATTATTATTTTGCAGTAAATATATAAAAATATATACCAAAAATGATCCTTCAAATTTATAAGATTCCATAATCATGAATAATTTTCTAATTAAGGATAGTCGAATATGTTATTTTACATTTTCTATCAAAATAAAAAATATATGTAATTTTTTATAGAACTATATTCTAGATTGAGGTTTACAGATGTCACATGTTATAAATTAATGTGATTATTTATTAACATCATTCATTTTTTCCCCAAACTATGATTCTAATATTACCATTTCATTTGTTTCTATTTCCACAATTTATGAATAATTGAGTCAAGAAGGATATATCTATTATGGCTATTATTAGAGACTATTTATGTTTGATATGATAATGATTATTCATCTAGTATGCTGAATATATAAATAGTCACATAAGAAACTAAACCATTATAGTGCCGGAGAAATAATTTTTATATTATATATTTTATTAATATGAAAAATAATGTAATATATACCTCAAATGATCAAATATCACATATATTTTTATCAGAGATGGTTTAGTTCATTTTGGATACTATATTATGAAATCTATGAGAATGGAACATAAGAAAACCCATGATGAACTGGATGTGATATTGCATTAGCCTAAATATTCCATATATTGATATGAATGTGTTATAATTTAGGATTCTCATGAACAAATTTCCTGATTATATGATTGATCATAGTAATTAAACTATTTTTAATAAAATGTGTCATAAAATTGTAAATATAAATAATAACCATTTCTTTCTTTAAATTTAATATCATTAATTCATTTAATGACTTATGATTGTTGTGTAAATTCACCATTCATCCTTTACACAATCCAAAAAATTGGTTTATAGAGTTTTATAATTGTATAATCCCCAATAAAATAAAAAAACCCATTCCTATTGAATGAGAAGATTTATAAAGTAAAAGAAACATTATGGGTGATTCTTGTGAACTTCCACCCAATCGTAATGGGAATGGCATTCATATGAATGTGGGGGTAATAATTATCAAAAATATATATATTGGGCATGTAATATCTTCTTCCACCACCACATCCTTATATATATACTAATTTAATTACCTCAAAGGGGCAGATGGTTGTTAAAATTCACACATCCCTGTAGATAGGGGTTTCTCCAGTAATGCTAGCATGGAAGGTAATATTATAAAAAAGTTAGACGATCAATCATATATCATGTAATGAGATGAATAAAATTACTTTTTAGTAAAAAAATACTAACTTCTAAGTTTTCACGACCCATCCTCGGGGCCCGTGTTGTGACTACCCCAAACCCCCCTTCCATAGTCTATGGGCTGGCGACTATCACCCAAGGCGTAAATCCCGAAAAAATGGGAATGCATTGCTTTCATAATAGTAAACAAACACAACAGAGTACGAAAGCTGAAGTAAGAACAAAGTAATACTGAATAAAAAGTAAGTGCTAAAAGGTAAATGAACCAGAATACAAACCCAACTGAAAGTACAATACAACTGAAAAACTAGTAAAACTGCAGTAATAAAAAACAGAAACCACCGAGTCATCCTCCAGAAATAATACCTGAAGGGTGGGTACCTAGAGTCTCCTCAGCACCACTGGTCTGTGCGTCTGCTATGTGTACATCTCACCAAGTGGTCCACCTCCGGTTACCATCCAACTCTATAAGCCTCTACCACTAATAGCAATGTCTGTCGCCTGCATCCAACACAACATTGTGCGGGCATTGCCTGTGCATGGTTAAGTATAATGATACTCAGTAGGGGCCCCGAGACCCTTGAAGGTATCCCATAATCCATGAAGGATAAACCAAAAAAATGATACTATCATTAAGTATCAACCATCTCTACTTCGGTATATGCCCATACATATACCTAAGTAATCAATCTTAGTTCGGCAGCAACACTCGAGCCCAAGCACAAACCAGTTCACAAAGGAAAGAAGTAAATCACATCGATGATAATGATTGAAATTCAAGACTAATATCACAAAGGTATTCATCTTTCATAAAGACATATAGATGATTAGATATAGTTACAGATTCATCTAAGCTGGCGGAGCCACATACAATACTAGTCCAGCTAAGCTGTCAGACCCATATAGGATACTAGACCAGCTACTCTTTTAGACCCATGTAGGATACTAGAACATAATTCAAACTATCGGACCTATGTAGGATACAAGAACAGTAATCATCGTCGTTGAACCCACATAGGATTCCAGTAAGGTAGTCGTCATCGCCAAACCCACAGAGGATTCTAGTACGATAGTCGTCGTCACAGAACCCACGGAGGATTCTAGTACGGTAGTCGTTACAGTCGCAGGCAGCTCTAAGGTTACCGCACACAACACGCTCGATTATGGGTGGGTCTACTCATCCATACAAGGGGTTAGATACATCAACAATCACGAATTCCAAGGTTAATGTATCCCAAAGTTCCGCCTCGTCAAAAGGAACCCGACGCGACAGACATTGCATCAATCAGACACCCGGTCTGAGAGATATTGGCTTTTCTGTTCCAATGGCCGAGTTGGAAAAACGCTCATTCCAAACCTAGAAATTATCCAAAGTCATCCAAAACACACTTACAGTATCACAAAAAGTCTTCCAAGATAAGAGGGACCCAGTTCCACAGACGGCGCGTCGATCGGACACGTGGGCTTCAAATTATTCACCATTAAGTGAAAACGGGCCCGACCTGTTAAGCCCAGTGGGCTGGCGGGTCGGTTCAACCCCATTTTGGCGGGTCCGACCTGGCAGAGGGTCGGACCGGCCTGGTGAAGCGTGCGGCACGACACGACAAGGCGCAGCCCGGTCCGGTGGGTTGTGGCACGACCCGGCCCGATGCGGCGCGACGTGGCTCGACAGGGCACGGCCCCGCTGGCCGAGCGGCTCGGCCCAAGGGGGCCGAGAGGTCCCAGGGGGGGAGGGTACACCGCCCACCACATTCCCGAACCGGCAGTGCCAAGATGCACCACCCTCCCAAACTGGCCGGCCGAAGCCGGTCGTACTTCCTGGCGCAAGCGGCCCACTCGGGCGGGCTGTGGACCGACTGCACGCCACCTTCGAGTGCCCCGGCTTCTTCACCTGGCTGTCCGATGAGCCGGCCGTTTCGCTGCCAAAGAGGCCTGTAGATTGTGGGCTGTTGTCTTCCATAGCGTGGCGCCCCTTGTGGAATCGCCGTCTTCCTTTGGCCCGACCGACTTTATCCGGTCGGTTGTACGCTGGCCGAGCGGCCCACAGTTGCGAGCCGCGGTTCCTCCTCACGCAGACGGCGTCTGACCACCACCTTAAATTTTGTTCTCTTACCAATAGCAAATAAAACAAGAAACATCTGAGGGTAATTAGGCCGTGTTTGTTTAGTCCGCGTCCTCCACGTTAGGTGGTAAAAATTTCCCAATGTCAATTCCTAAAATTAACAATGAATGAGGTACAATTTATTCACTCAAAGAATATACAAAACCCCCACCTCGATAATTGATGTTGCACGTCGTCGAGCCACGGAAGATGGGTGTCGTAGAAGATGGCGTCGCAGAGAATGGTGTCATAGAGAACAGATGTCAATTTTGTGGATGTTGGGGTGCGTCCGAGGAGGAAGTGGCATCTCCTGACTTGTTGCGGAGAAGAGGAAGGATGTCATGTCGTCGTTCATTGTGGAATCGGTGTTATTCATCGTAGACGGCGTCGTTCTTCATGGAAGGATGAATCTCTCTTATAATTCCAAAGGTTCCACCGAAATAACTACCATGCAAATATTAAAATGAGGCTTTCCCCTATTCTAATCAATTTTCCATGCCATTTCAAAAAGATTCAAATCCACCCAAAATAATTAAATAATTTTTGGTGTAAAAAATAATTAATTCACTGAGTTTTCATATTAATGACCATGTGGAAGGTGGGGAGTATAGAAATTAAGGGGGGGGGGGGGTTGTCAAGAATTAAACAGGGGGTTTAAGGGAGTTGAAAAGAGTTATGGGAAGATGAAAGGTTTGGGCTCGTGTGGGCCCCACCTCACAAATATATACACATGGGAAGTTATGTGGGTGTAGTCCCCACCAATAACTTCCCCATGGGAGGAAATAACCAACTATCAAAATATAATTGTGTACCACGTAATTTTATTTAATTTAAGATTAATCCCCAAAAAAATTAACATTCAACCCGCATAAAATGCAACTGCAGTAAGGGTCCCCTTAAGCGTATACCGGCGCTGCGAGTTCGTTGGTGCCCTCAAATTTCAATTCTGAGAACTGGTTCAAAAGATAGAAAAACCCGCATGTACGTTTACTGAACGTACCTGAACAAAACGTCAGAAATTGATTTTGGGCCCATCGAGCCTCAGAATCTAGTGCCGTCAGAAACCGTAGGCTCGTAAAATTCCAAATCATTTAAGAAAAAAAATTTCTCTAAATTTCCGGGTCATTACATTACTACCACATCAGGGTTTACATCACTGTAATGCTACAACACACACTAGGAAAACAAAAGGGGGGTACTGAGATCACATATGAGCCTCCCGCTCCTAAGTGCTCTCCTGGAGGTTCTCGTGTTACCATCGAATGTACACCAGAGGAATCGATCATTCACGTAGTACCTTCTCCTATCGATCCTCAATCTCCATCGGGACCTCTGCAAATGTCTACCCATCATCGATTTTCTGCTCCCCGTGATCGATGATGTGTGTCTGGTTGTGCACGTATCTCCTCATCTGTGATACATGGAAGACTTCATTCACCCGGTGCAACTGAGGTGGAAGGGCTAAGTGTTAATTCACCTCGCCTACTCTTCTGAGGACGTGGAATTATCCGATGAAACGTAGAGATAACTTGTCACCACGGCCAATTCCCCTTAGACCCCATCGAGATGAGACATGTAAGAAGACATGATCAACATCCTCGAACTCCAGTGGTCTCCGCCTCCTATCAGCATAGGACTTATGTCTGCTCTGTGAAGTCTTCATCTACTCATGGATGATCTTCACCTTCTCTTTCATAGCCTGAACCATCTCTGTACCTACAAGTGCTAACTCCCCAGGGTCAGTCCAGCACAGAAGTGATCTGCAAGGTCGGTCGTATAGTGCCTCGTATGGTGTCATCCCGATGGTGGAGTGGTAACTGTTGTTGTACACAAACTCCAACAAAGGTAGGTGATCCATCCATTTGTGACCAAAGTCAAGGACACATGCACGGAGCATGTCCTCGAGTGTCTGTATTGTCCTCTCGGACTGACCGTCCGTCTGAGGATGGAAGCCAGTGCTCAGACGTAGCTTTGTCCCAAATGCCTCATGCAACCCATTCCAAAGCCGGGAAGTAAATTGAGCATCTCGATCGGAAACGATAGTTGATGGCACAACGTGTAGCCATATGATCTCTTGAATGTAGAGGTGTCCCATGCTCTATACTGATCCCTGCTCTCAGATGGGAAGGAAGTGGGCCAACTTGGTGATTCGGTCAACGATAACCCATATAGAGTCGTGACCTCTGGATGTACGTCGAAGCCCCATCACAAAATCAATGGATATCCCATCCCACTTCCACTCTGGGACCTCTAAGGGATGTACCAAGCTTACTGGTACCTAGTGATCTGTCTTCACTTTCTGACAAGTAAGGCATCATGAAACGAACTCTGGTATAGCCATCTTCATACCCGGCCAGCAGTGCTGTCGTCTGAGTTCCTGATACATCTTCACCACTCTTGGATGTACTGCTAGAGGGGAAGTGTGGAAATCCCTCAGCACCTCCTCCTGCAGTGCAACTGGTACCATGGTACGACCCTTGAAGAGGATTTCATGCTATCCTCCATTAAAAAATCTATCAGGTGCCTACCCTATGGATATCTGAGCATGTCATGTCTCACAGTCAACGTCCCCAAGATATGCCTCTCTGACCCTCTGTAGGAGTATAAGAGTAACTGTGAGTGACTGTAGAAAGGCTGATCCATCTCTATACACAAAGGATATCTACAACACATCTAACTTCTCTGTTACCTCTCCTAGTAGTTGAATGCCCTATCTTCTACTGAGTGAATCAGCCTCAACTTTCCCCATCCCAAGAGTTTAGAATATCTAAAATTCATAGTCCTAGAGGAACTCGAGCCATCATTGTTATCTTAGGTTAAGGTCCTTCTGTAAAATGATGTACCTGAGACTCTGGTGGTCATAGTAGACTATAAAGCGCTCTCCCATCAGATAGTGCCGCCACATCTTCAAGGTGAAGACCACTGCTGCTAACTCTAGGTCATGGGTAGCATTGTTCTGCTCGTGCTACCTCAACTGCTGTGAACCATATGCGATCACTACTCGCTCCTACATCAGAAAACTCCCTTGTCCGGTCCCTAATGTGTCACAGTATACTACATACCCAAAGCCCTCCTCCAATAGCCTCAAGATGGGTGCACTGGTCAACCTATGTCACAGCTTCCGAAAGCTCTGCTGACATCTATCTGACCACATGAAGTGTTTCCCCTTCTTCTTTAAGGATAAACGTTGTGCTGCAACTCTGGAGAAGTCTGGAACAAATCTCTGAGAGTATCCCGCCAGACCCAGGAAACTTCACACCTCTGTCATGCTACTGGGTGGCTCCCAAAAAATAACTGCCTCGATCTTCGCTGGATCCACTGCAACTCCCACCTCCAAGATAACATGTCCCAAGAAGTGAAACTCTCGAATCCAGAACTGGAACGTAGAGATCTTACCATAAATCTGGTTCTCTTGGAGTTTATCCAGTACAACGTGCAAGTGGTAGGCGTGCTCCTCCTCAGTAATCGAGTAAATCAGTATGTCATAGATGAAGACTATGAAAAAACGATCAAGATAAGGCTGGAAGATCCTGTTCATGAGACTCATGAACACTACTGGAGCATTGGTTATGCCGAGTGGCATAACCAAGAACTCGTAGTGGCCAAACAGACACCTGAAGGTCGTCTTCTCCATATCCTCATCTCTAACTCTGTGCTGATGATAGCCTGACCTGAGGTCTATCTTTGAGAACCATCGTGCTCCCTTGAGCTGATCAAAGAGGTCGTAAATCCTCAAGAGTGGGTATCTATTCTTCACGGTCACCTAATTCAGGTGACAATAGTCAACACACCGTCGGAATCTCCCATCCTCCTTCTTGGTTTATAATATCAGAGAATCTCGGGGTGAAATACTGGGTCGGATGAATCCCTTTCCCTCCATGTCCTCCAACTCTACCTGCAACTCACAAAGCTCAGCCGGAGCCATCCGATATGCTAGAGTAGATATAGTTGATGTCCCGGGGTACAAGTCTATGTATAATTCTACTTCTCTATGAGGTGGTAGTTCTGGAACGCCATCATGAAAATAGTTCGCATACTGATCCACCACAACAGGAAAACTCGGACTCTGCACATCAAATGCTCTGAGGATGAGACTAGACAACTTATGTGTGATCGGCTACCCTCTCCTCTGCGTAAGTTCATCCTATGCTGCAAAGGCTCCCTTCTCGCCAGTGAAGGTGAACCTACTCCCATCCGTGAGGAAACACAACACTTTGGGCCTAATGTAGTCGATCTGAGCATGGACTGTAGACAACCAGTCCATACCCACAATGATGTCGTAAGGCCTCGACACCACTATGAAAAGATCCCAATCTAAGATATCACCTCCTAGAGTAAGCTCACACTGCCAGTACCAGTGCGTAATTGTCGAGTCTGCTCCCATAAGAGTCTCTAGACATAAGGATCGAGCCAACGGCTCCGTCAGAATCTCTGAGCTCCGAACAAGGGCAGCATAAATAAAAGAATTACTCGCTCTGGTGCCTATAAGTACAACAACAAGGGTGGTGTAGACACAGATAGTACCCTGAACCGTCTCTGGTGGGTCGTGGTCATAAGCCTCCACTGCCTGGAACTGAGCCTACCTATATCCACCAGCTCCCTGTAGTCGGGGTGGACCTCCTGGTGGTGGTGGTGGTAGAGCCTCAAAACATCATCCACCACCCGCTACTCGGCTAGCTCCTCTGCCTCGTCTGCCTGCATCCTGAGGACCATCATAGTCGAACCTCTACCTCTACCTGGGAAGTCTCACAACTATCTGCTGCTCATCTGCATGGCGGGTTGGGCAGTCTCGAGCCATGTGACCCTGCCCACCACATGCATAGCACTACCTGCTCCTCGTATAGCTGGCTCAGTTTCGGGTGCCCATACAACAGAACCTGTATCCAGAGGTCACTCTCTTGATGGCCTAGTCCACATGGACCTCTGCGACATCTATCTACTACCGTCTATAGAATACTCTTCTACATGTCGCCCTGTGGTGGGTCTTGTTGATGGTGTCGGCTAAGTGAGAAATCTCTCCACAAGAAGGGCGTGCTCTAGCACTCCCGCCTGTGTCAGAATGCTGAGTATAAGGACCCGACCTTAAACCTTACATAATATTGAATTAAATGAATAATTCACACTAAGGATCTTTCCAGTTTTAGAGGTTTATAGAATTAGGACATAACTATTACATATCAAAATATTACAAAGTAGACACTTCTACCCAGTATCCATATTTTTTACAAAACATGAACTCTTGAAGAAAAGATTCATGTATAGTTCCATGTTTAAGATAGAAATAATTTTCCTTTATTCCATCCTTGACCCTATTCCACATAATGTTTTGTGAAAAAAATTTCAAGACTTGGGATTAGCATATAAAGCTCGGTAAGATATACACAAAGAAGGAAATATGTTATCTTTTCAAAACAACAAATAAACCATGAATATTTAATAATAAGTAATACTTTTCACCCTTTTTGAAGAAGTAAATACTCTTCACTGAATAAAATATCATTACTTACCCTTTTATAACCAAAAGATTACCATAAAACCCATATAAAGAACACATAACATATAAATGTAACTTGGGACATAAACATACTTAAATAGAATAACCATACAGTCGACTTCCACACATATCGCTAAATGGAATATCCATACGGACGACTTCTGTACCCAATGCATTTGAGGTTATAATGTAACCACCCATCCTGGTATTCACGACACCACCCATCATTTGGTTTATCACGTAACCACCCGTCAAATGTCCATTTACCAATATAAAATCATATCAAATACAACAAATATAAAGGAAAGGAAAAATTTCCCAATTTCAATCATAATATATCACTTAAATATATTGACAAATCAAATCCATTATCCAAACCATTTTCAATACCAAAAATACGTAAAATATTATAAAGTATTTATTTTATTTTAATAAAAATTATGGATTGTTGAGGAAGCCAGAGATCAAATAATACTCGTGGCGGTGGAAAAGGTCATTGTCTCCGCTTACATAAAAAAGAAACATACTTTTTTTTCATTTAGTAAAACGCTTTGTAGAAAAACATTCCCTTTCAAATGTCAAGGGTGTTTATACAGTGTATAAAATAACGTCATGTATTAAAACAAAATATTCCTCAATGAAAGGAGATTGAGATGAAGTCCCTTACCTCACGTCCAACATGACTCAATCATTCTTTAATATCCTGAATAATAAACTAAAGTTAATTTATAATTTTTTAAGAACCATTTGAAGTTTATTAGTCCTTTTATATAACTTATTACCATGTTATAAACATTATGTAATCATTTAGGTTAATAACGTTAATTTTGTCGATATTTGGTACTTGAGTCAAAAATGAAGAGCTTATATTTACAAATTGTCCATGTGGTCAATATTCCATTATATCCAGAATGATATTCATGATTTAAATATCACATATATCATATATATTCAGTATATACCTATATATATAATATTACATAACATATTGATGTAATAAATGAAATGCACCGTTCATGGAGACGGTAAGCCGTACATACGCATGAATGTTACTTTCATTTCTATTTCTAATTTTAATTGAATTAAAACATAATGATACATAGGTATATTATAATTCCAGTATAATATAATATATAATATCATTAAATATATCCTTTATACATCCCATATAAGGCATCAACGAGTCACTTCACATTAAGGGGCCGGTAGTCCGCACTTCCTCAAATGAGATTATCATATTTACCCACTATGGAAACCTTAAATGATTGATATAAATGGGGATGAAAAAAAGCATAAGGATTTCATAAACATAATAGATATCATATATAAATACATTTCCATCATAATGTCCACCATGAGAGGCGGTAAGATGTAATTGAACAATCATCATTTCATGAGGCGTTAGTTTGTCATCTACAGAAACATTATGTACTTCATCCATTAAATGGAGCTATGTGTAAGTGTAATTCTAATAATTCCCATACAAACATCCTAGTATATTTAGGATACAGTTTTTGTTAAAAAATAAAGGAAATAAAAAGAGTATATGGATTAGAGAAGTAAAATAAAATAATACAATTTAAGAGAAACCTTTACCTTTAATTTGGGTAACTCACTTTAGTTTGAACCAAATGACTTCTTAAGTTCCTTCTTCCTAAGATAAGGCTACTTGGAGGGGGAGAGGGATGTAGGTAGTGTAATTGAGCAGATTTTGGAAGTGTAAAATGGCTTGAGAGGTGTGAGGAATAGTTTAGAGGTGGTCTCCTTTTATAAGGGAGAAGAGGGGTCTTTAGGAAAATGTGAAAATATTATTTTATTATATAATGACATTCGGTTTCTAATGGCCCAAAAATCATTAAGTTAAAAGCTAAGATGACTCGTATTCGAAATAAAATCATCCAATCATAATTGGACATGTTTTGGATAATAATTTAATCAGTATAATCTTATTTATTTAAATCATTTATTAATGGGATAAATACTGCATCATTATTGTTTCATAATTAATATAATTTATTTGATGTCTAAAAATTATAAAAAAACTACCATGATGTAGGAAAACTTTTTATATTTATAAATAATATTTGTAGTCGAAATTATGGCTTATATAACACCATATAAAAATTAATTACTAAAAGAGTTTTGTTCATGTCAATTTTTTCTTCACATTAAATTAATTTATCTAAATTGTAATTTTCACTCCCAAGTGGCTCAATGGGGTCCCCAAATCGACCAAAATATGACCATGGTCATTAATGACTCAACCAATAAGTTTTGGGTAAGTATTAAGGAAATTTTGAATAATTATAATATTCTTTTTACCTTGAATTACCCTATTTACTTTTAACCGCGGTAAATAAGAGTCAAAAGTTACTATTCACCAAAAAATATTTTCATCTGAATGAACCAAATTTTACATCTTGATTACAACCATGTATGTTGGATTTTCAAAATTCAATTTACAAAAGTGGTAAAATTTCATTTAAATGAAAAAGTCTGTTTTTTAATTACCACCAAGTGGTTTCACTATTCATCAAAAATTGAATTTTTTCAGAAAAATACCAAAAATTCAGCCTAAGATATATTTGATATTCTGAATTCAAAAATGCTGTTTATTTTTCCAAATTAAAAACATTGAAGTGTCATTAATTAATTTTAAAATTATTTCCCATTATCAAAACAAATACTGTGTTTTTAAGAAACAATAACTATCAAAAGATTGATACATATTTAGGTCCAATTTCAAAGTGAAATTAATTCTAATGACCAAAATTGGATTAAATGGTAAAAATATATTTCAATTTCACTTTATAAACAATTAATAATATAATCTAACCATATAAATAAATTAAATTAAAAGGCACTTTTAAATTAAAATACAATATTTTTCACTATTCATTAAAAATGAACTTTATCTGAAAAATTACAAAAATTTACACAAAGTAAATTCTAATGTCCCCATTCTAAAAAAAGGATATTATTTGGTAATATAGAATGTATTTAAGTGACCAATACTGGATTTAAAAAGGTTTCTCCATTAAAAGGCGATAAATCGGGATTTTAATGTAAATTATGCTTAAAATTAGATTCATTCATATTTTAAGCCACTAACATTTTATTGGATAAATGTAAATACATTTAACAATCATGTATAATCATATTTTAGTTAGTTTCATTCATTCCTACCAGTTACAACAGCTAGGAGTTAACTACCACTTAAAATAATAATATTATATTATTAGTGTGCCACGTAAGATTTCAAAGAAACCCGTTGTTGCGTATCAGGTACTCTATCGAACACAGAAACCCTTTCAAAGTAAAATTAATATTTAATTCAAACATATTAATAAACATGAAAATATGTTAGTCTTCATTTATTTGGGATGTTACATCCTTCCCCCCATTTGGAAATTGCGTCCTCACAATTTTTATTCACTTATCAAAATAAGTGGGGGTATTTATCCATCATAGAATTTTAAGATTCCCACATTGCCTCTTCAACCATATGGTATTTCCACAAAACCATTACCTAGTGAATTACCTTCTTTTGTAACACTTGCTCTCTGGTGTCAAGAATTTGGACTGGTTGTTCTTCATAAGAGAGATTATCTTCCAACTGAACTACCTCTGGGGTGAAAACATGAGATGGATCTGGCATATACTTGATCTACATCAAAACATTAAAAACATTGTGTACTTGGGATAAACATGGAGGTAAATCCACTCTTTACGAAACTAATCCAACTTTCTCAAGAATTTAATAAAGTCCAATGAACGTCAGAATCAACTTTCCCTTCTTCCAAAAACACATCACACTTTTCCATGGAGAAACTTTGAGAAAGACATGATCACCTACCTCAAAAGAAAGATCCTTCCTCCAGTTATCTCCATAAATTTTCTGTCATCTTTGAGCTTTTCTCATGTGCTTATGAATCAAAAGTACTTTCTCTGCCATCTCATCTTCTAATTCTAGTCTCATCAGCTTCCTTTCACCTACTTCATCCCAAAAAGCTAGAGTTCGACAACGCTTTCCATATAATGCCTCTAAAGGAGCCATATTTATACTCAAATGAATGCTGTTATTATAAGAAAATTCAACCAAAGAAATATGTGGGTCCCAAATTCCCGGGTAATCCATTGAACAAGAACGTAACATATCCTCCAAGGCCTAAATTGTTCGTTCTGATTGCCCATCTAATTGAGGATGAAAATTTGTACTAAAATTTAATTTAGTATCCAACGACTTCTGAAGGCCTTTCCAAAAGTAAGAAGTAATCATGGGATCACGATAAGATACAATGCAGAGGGGAACACCATGAAACCTAACTATATCATTAACATACAACCGTGCAAGTTGATCTAGAGACAAAGTATCTCTAATAGCAAGGAAATGAGAAGATTTAGTCAATCGATCAACTATGACCCAGATTTCATTATTACCTAGAGATGTCTTTGGTAATCTCACAACGAAGTCCATGGATATATTTTCCCATTTCCATTCTGGAACGGGTAAAGGCTGAAACATTCCATTCGGTAAATGTCGCTCTACTATAACCTATGTAAAATTCAAACACTTCATAGTAAAATCAGCAATATCTATTTTCAATCCATCCCACTAGTAATACTCCTGAAGATCTCTGTATATCTTACTACTGCCAGGATGAACTGAAAACAGATAACTATGAGCTTCACCTAATAACTCATTCTTCAACTGTGAATCACAAGGCACACATAATCTCTTTTTAAACCGCAAAACACAATCATTATCAATGATAAATTCAGACAAATTTCCCTTTGGAACCAACTCTACCATTTTTTTCAACTCACTATCTTCCTTCTGCGCTTTCTTTATTCTGTTTGATAGTGATGATCTCACTGACACCTGAAACAAAAAAGAAGATGTTCTTGCACCAACAACCGCTATGCCAAATTTCATCAAATCAAAAACCAAAGGATCTTGATCCAAACGTAGCATGGCTAATGAGACATTACTTTTCCAACTCAAATCATCAGCCACATTATTTTATTTTCCCAGATGGTAATGGATCGTGCAATCATAATTCTTGATTAATTATAGCCATCTCCTTTGTCTCATGTTCAATTGTTTTTGAGTGAATATATACTTAAATCTCTTATTATCAGTATATATTTCACACTTCACTCCATACAAATTATGCCTTTAAAATATTAAAGAAAAAACAATGGCAGCTAATTCCAAATCATGTGTATGGTAATTTAACTCTTCTTGTTTAAACTGATGTGATGCATAAGCAATTACCTGATCATTTTTCATTAGCACACAACCAATCCTTTCAACGAAGCATCACTATATATAACAAACTCACAATTTCTGGAAGGAAGTGCCAAAACTGGAGCATTCACTAACCTTAGTTTCAATTCCTGAAAACAATCATCACATTCTTTTGTCCAGATGAACGTAACACCTTTTCGAGTTGACATAGTAATTGGGCTACATAACCATGCAAAATTTTCAACAAACCTTCAGTAATAACCAATCAAACCAAGAAATCTATGAATCTTGGTTATATTTTTCAGTCTTGGCCATTCATCCAAAACTTTTGTTTTAGAAGGATCAACAGTTATTCCCTTTTTTGAAATAATGTGACCAATTAATGAAATTTATTGTAACCAAAACACAAACTTTCTTAATTTCCCATAAAGTTTCTCTTCTTTTAATGTTTGCAAGACAACCTATAGATGACTTTCATGTTCCTCCTTACTTTTGGATTAAACCAAAATATCTTCAATAAAAACAACCAAAAATTTTCACCTGAGCCAACTGAGCCATCACTACAACAAACTGTTCAATTCTGATTCTGACTATCTAAAGATACTGATTTCAAAGGTCATTTCCCTCTGTATGACTTCCTAGAAAAGCTGCTCTGTTTCTTCTACGAAAAAACATTCTTAACACGGAAATATCTTCTGCGAAGCAAAATGGTAATCTATAAATGCTATATCATTTCAATATTACCATAAATTAATTTAGGGACATTAATTTAACAATACCCTAACTCATAAAGTTATCTAAACCGACCTCTGATAAAAACTATAAGTACCCAGCCTTAAACCGTACATAATATTGAATTAAATGAATAATTCAAATTGAAGATCTCATCAGGTTTATAGTTTTAAAGAATTATGACATAACTATTACATATCAAAAGATAACAAAGTAGACACTTCTACCCAGTATCCATATTTTTTTACAAAACATGAACTCTTGAAAAAAAGAGTCATGTCTAGTTCCATGTTTAAGACAGCAAGAAATTTCCTTGTTCCATCCTTCACCCTTTTCCACATTATGTCATGTGAAAAACATTTCAAAACTTGGGATGAGAATATAAAGCTCAGTATGGGATACACAAAGAAGGAAAACTGTTAGCTTTTCAAAACAACAAATAATCCATGAATATTTAATCATAAGTAATACTTTTCACCATTTTTGAAGAGGTAAATACACTACACTGAATAAAAGATCATTGAATATCCTTTTGTAACCAAAATATTACTATAAAACCCATATAAAGAACACATAATATATAAAGGTAACTTGGGACATAAACATACTTAAAAGAAATAACCATACGGTCGACTTCCACACATATCACTAAATAGAGTAGCCATACTGCCGACTTCCATACCCAATGCATTGGAGGTTATAACGTAACCACCCATCCTGGTATTCACAGCACCACCTGTCATTTGGTTTATCACATAACCACCCTACAAATGTCCAAGTACCAATATAAAATCATATCACATAAAACAAATATAATGGAAAGGAAAAATTTCCACATTTCAATAACAATATATCATTAAATAAATTGACATATCAAATCCATTTTCAATACCATTTTCAATACCAAAAATATGTAAAAGTGTATAAGGTATTTTTTTTTCTTTTAAAAAACATTACGGCTTGTTGAGGAAACCAAAGATCAAATAATACTTGCGGTGGCGGAAAAGGTCGTTGTCACCGCTTACGTTAAAAAGAAACATAATTTTTTGTTATTTAGTAAAACGCTTCATTGAAAAATATTCCCTTTTAAAATTAAAGGGTGTTTATACGTCGTATAAACGAAAGTCATGTATTAAAACAAAATATGGCTCAATGAAAGGAGATTGAGATGAAGTCCCTTACCTCGCGTCCGACTTGACTCGATCGTTCTATAATCTCTTGAATAACTAAATTTCTACTTTCTTAATAACATTTATCAAGTTTATTATTCCTTTAATATAACTTATTACCATGTTATAAACATTATGTTATAATTTATGTTAATAACGTTCATTTTGTCGATATTTGGTACTTGAGTCAAAAATGAACACCTTATATTTACAAGTTGTCCATGTGGTGAATAGTCCATTATATCCAGAATGATATTCATGATTTAAATATCATATATATCATATATATTCAGTATATTAATGTATCTAAAATAGTACATACATTTGGATGTAAGAAATGAAATGCACCGTTCATGGAGACGGTAATCCGTACGTACGCATGAACGCTACTTTCATTTATATTTCTTATTTTAATGGAATTAAAACGTAATTATACATAGGTATATTATAATTCCAGTATAATATCATATATAATATCATTAACTATATCCTTTATACATCCCACATAAGGCATTAACGAGTCACGTCACTTTAAGGGGGCGGTAGTCCACACTTCCCCAAATGAGATTATCGTATTTACCCACTATGGAAAACATAAAGGCTTGATATAAAGGCGGAAGTACAAAAGCATAAGGAAATAATAAACATAATATATATCATATATAAATACATTTCCATCCCAATGGCCACCATGAGAGGTGGTAAGATGTTATTGAACAATCATCGTTTCTTGGGTCATTAGCTTTCCATCCACAAAAACATTATGTTCTTCATCTGTTAGATAGACTTTTGTGTAAGTGTAGTTTTAATCCTTCTCAAAATAGCATCCTAGTATATTGAGGATGCTGGTTTTATTACAAAAAAGGGAAATTAAAAGATTTTCGGTGTTGGAGAAGTAAAATAAAAGAATGAAATTTAAGAGAAACGGTTACCTTTAATTTGGGTAACTCACTTCGGTTTGAACCAAAGGACTTATTAAGTGCCTTCTACCTAAGGTAATGCTTATAGGAGGAGGAGAGGGATTTAGTGAGTGTAATTGGGTAGAGTTTGGATGACCCAAATGGCTTGAGAGGTGTGAATAATTTGTTAGAAGTGGTCTCCTTTTATAAGGGAGAGGAGGGGCTCTTTAGGAAAGTGTGAAATTATTATTTTATTATATAATGATACATCTATTTCTAATGGACCAAAAATCATTAAGGTCGAAGATAAGATGACTAATATTCGAAATAAAATCATCCAATCAGAATTGGAAATGTTTTGGATAATACTTTATTCATTGTAATCTTATTTATTTAAATCACTTATTAATGAGGTAAATACTGCATCATTATTGTGTCATAAATAATTTAATTTATTTGAAGTCTAAAAATTATAAAAAACTTCAATGATGTAGAAAATTTTTTTATCTTTCAAAATAATATTTTAAGTCGAAAATATGACTTATATAAAATTATAATAAAATTAATTACTAAAAGAGTTTAGTTAATGTCAATTTTGTCTTCACATTAAATTAATTAATCTAAATTGTCATTTTCTCTTCCGTGTGGCTCAATGGGGTCCCAAAATCGGCCCAAAGATTCCCATGTCGTTAATGACTCAACCAAAAAGGTTAGGGAAAGTGGTAAGATAATTTTGAATTATTATAATATTCTGTTTACCTAAAATTACCCTGTTTACCTTTAACCGCGGTAAATAAAAGTCAAAATTTACTATTCACCAAAAATTATTTTCATCTTAATGAACCAAATTTTACTTCTTGATAACAACCATGTATGTCTGATATTCAAAATTAAATTCACAGAAGTGGTAAATTTTTATTTAAATGAAAAAGTCAGTTTTTTAACTACAACTAAGTGGTTTCACTATTAATCAAAAATTGATGTTTTTCAGAAAAATACCAAAAATTCAGCCTAAGCTATATTATATATTCCGAATTCAAAAAAATGTCTATTTCTCCAAATTTGAAACATATAATTTTCATTAATTAATTTTAAAATTAATTCTCGTTATCAAAACAAATAGTGTGTTTTTAAGAAATAATAACTATAAAAAGATTGATACTTGTTTATGTCCAATTTCAATGTGAAATTAATTCCAATGACCATCATTGGATTAAATGGTAAAATATATTTTAATTTTACATTAAAACCAATTAAAAAGATAATATAACCATACAAATAAATTAGATTAAAAGGCACTTTTGAATTAAAATACAATATTTTTCACTATTCATTAAAAAATGAACTTTATCGGAAAAATTCCAAAAATTTACACAATGTAAATTTTGAAGTCCTCATTATAAAGAAGGATAGTATTTGGTCATATTGAATGTATTAAAGTGAAAAAAAACTTTATTTAAAGAGTCCTCCAATAAAAGGCGATAAATCAACCTTTTAATGTAAATTATGCTTAAAATTAGATTCATTCATATTTTAAGCCTCTAAGTTTTTATTGGATAAAAGTAAATAGATTTAACAATAATATATAATGATATTGTAGTTAGTTTCATTCATTACCGCCAATTACGACGTCTAAGAGTTAACTACCATTTAAAATAATAATACTATATTATTAGTGTGCCATGTAAGATTTCAAAGAAACTCGTTGTTGCGTATCGGGTACGCTATCGAACATAGCAATGCTTTTAAAGTAAAATAAATATTTAATTAAAAAATATTAATAAATATAAAAATATCTTATTCTTCATTTACTTGGGATGTTACACTAAGGGAGATCATGGAAGCCTTGTTCTCGTGCCTCAGTCCCTGCTCAATGGTCCGGGCCTTGAAAAATGGATCTCGCACCCTATCTGTGGTGTAGCGCGAGGGTTCAGTAAACCTCGCTGAGTACTAAGATACTATCTTGCTGCCCTGCCGCAGGTGAAGTAACATGTCAATCCTCACCGCATAAAGGGTGGCAGGAACAATCTTCGAGTGGAAGAGACTCTTGAAGTCTGTCAAAAAAAAGTTGCATCATCATTCACATAGAGCATCATCTCCACCATCTACCTACGGCTGCATGCAGGAGACTCACATCATGGATCACCATAATGTCAGCTGGTGTCCCTACCAATATGAAGACTCTGACGATAGCCTCTAGCCAATCCTCTACTGTCTGATGGTCCGTCTTTCCGCGGAATCCGGGCGGCCTCGGTCACTGAAACTCGTGCAACGCACTCAGGCGGCGTGCCCTCTCTGCTTTTGGGGATGGTAGTATCAGTGGCTCAGTGGGTAGTGGTACCGCTGGTGCCTCCGTTGTGATGGGCCCATGCACCGAGGCCTTGTCGCTCGGTTGGCTACCATCTCGTGCGCGACTAGGAACCCTAGATGGTTGCCTTTGTGGGGCCATCCTGAAAAGAAATAGGTGCGCCATGGTCAAAATCGTATACCTTGTGAGATGAAACAAAGTAATAAAAAATAAAACTTTTGAAACACACATGAAATCAGTGTTTTCGTGCACTGATTTGGAAATCAGGGGTCAGGGTCCTGGTGTATGGATACGTCGGCCACCGCACCAATACTGGACTCCCTGGACTGAAAAACCACACTCAATACTCTTAAAAATATTTCTTCACAGAAAGGAATGATTAGAGTCATGAGTTATGCGGTAGAACCGACTCCTGTGATCCCAATTTTTCATGACCCGTCCTCAGGGCCCGTGTTGTGACTACCCCAAGCCCACCTTCCTTAGGCCAGGGGCTGGCGACTAGCACCAATGGCGTAAATCCCGATAAAATGGGAAGGTATTTCCATTATGATAGTAAACAAACACAACAGAGTACGCAAGATGATGTTGGAACAAAGTAATACTAAATACAAAGTAAGTGCTGAAAGGTAAATGGTCCAGAATATAAACCCAACTGAAAGTACAGTACAAATGAAAAACTAGTACAACTGCATTAATGTAAAACAACAACCACAGAGTTGTCCTCCAGATATCCCACCTGAAGGGTGGGTACAGATAGTATCCCTAGCACCACGAGTCCGTCCGTCTGCTCCATGTACTTCTCACCAAGTGGTCCTCCTCAGGGTACCATCCAGCTCTAGAAGCCTCTACCACGATTAGCGTTGTCCGTCGTCAACATCCAACACAACATAGTGCAGGCATTTCCCATTCAGGGGTGAGTATAACTATACTCTGTAGGGACCCCGAGACCGCCAAAGGTCTCCTAGAATCCACGAAGGATAAATCACATAGAAAATATGCAATCAAAAAGTATTAACCATATCTACTTAGGTATATGCCCATACATATACCAAGGTCATCAATCCTGGTTCGGCCCCAACTCTTGAGCCCAAGCACAACCCAGTACACACAGGAAAGAAGTCAATCACATCGATTATAATGATTGAAAGTCAAGACTCAGCTCACATAGGTATACATATTCCATAAAGTGATAGAGATGATCAGATGTAGTCACCGATTCATCTAAGCTGGCAGAACCGCGTAGGATACTAGTCGAGCTAAGATATCGGACCCACGTAGGATACTGGACCAGCTACTCTGTCGGACCCATGTAGGATACTAGAACAGAAGTCAAACTGTCAGACCCACGTAGGATACAAGAACATTAATCATTGTTGTCGAACCCACGAAGGATTCCATTATGGTAGTCATCATCGCTGAACCCATGGAGGATTCCAGAACAATTGTCGTCTTCGCCGAACCCATGAAGGATTCTAGTATGGTAGTCGTTGCAGTCGCAACCTGCTCTAGGGTTCCCGCACACAGCACGCTCGATTCTGGGAGGTTCTGCTCCTCGAGCCATGGGGATTGATACATCAAATGTCACAAAGTCTAGAGTTTATGTATCCCAAAGTTATATCTCATCAAAAGTAACCCGACGCAACAGACGATGTGTCAATCAGATGCCTGGTCTGAGAGTTATTGGCTTTTCTGCTCCAGGGGCCCGATTTTAAATACACTCGTTCCAAACCCAGCCATTATCCAAATTCGTCCAAAACTCACATATAGTATTTCAAAATGACCTCCACGTCCATAGGGTCCTAGTTCCATAGACGGTGCCTCGATCGGACACGCGGTCTTCAAGTTATTCACCTTTAAGAGAAAACAGGCCCGACCCGTTATGCCCAATGGGCTGGCTGGTCAGGTCAACCCAGTTTTGGAGGGTCCGACCTGGAAGAGGGTCGGACCGGCCTGCTGAATCGCGTGGCCCAACTCAAAGGGGTGTGGCATGGCGCGGCGCGGCCATAGGGGGACGAGAGGTCCGAGAGGGGGGGGGGGACGCGACCCCCTGCTCTCTCGAACCATCGGCGCCAAGCGGCACTGCCCTCCCGAACCGGCCAGCCGAAGCCAGCCGGCCTTCCTGGAACAAACAGCCTACTCAGGCAGTTCGCGGTCCAGCTGCGTGGCACCTTCAGGTGTTGTGGGTTCTTCACCCGGTCAGCCGACGAGCCAGTTGGTCGCTGCCGAAGCCGCCCGCAGATTGTGGGCCGCCGTCTTCAGCAGCGTGGCGCCGCTTGTGGCATCATGGTTCACCTTCGGCCCGACCGTCATTATCCGGCCAGTTCTTCATCGGCCGAGCGGCCTGCGGTTGCAGGACATTGTTCCTCCTCACGCCGTCGGCGCGTGGCCACAACCTTCGATCTTCACTGATTCCCAAATGCAAATAAAACAAGAAACGTATGAGGGTCTTCATGCCGTGTTTGTTCGGCTCGTGCTCTCTGCATTGGGTGGTAACAATCATCTAATTTCAATTCCAAAAATTAACAACGAATGAGGTAAAATTTATTCAATCAAATAATATAAAAATCCCCTACCTCGATAATTGACGTTGCACGTCATCGAGCCACGGAAGACGAGCATCGCAGTTGATGGCATGGGGGAGAACGACATCACGGAGAATGGACGTTGATTCCATGGACATCGGTGTGCGTTTGAGGAGGAAGCGGCGTCTCCTCATTTTCTGCGGAGAAGAGGAAGGAAGGAACGTCATCGTTCTTCGTGGAATCGACGTTCTTCATCAAAGAGGGCATCATTCTTCATGGAAGGATGAATCTCTCTTCTAATTCCAATGGTTCCATTGGAATATTTTCCAATAAATATTAAAATGAGGCTTTCCCCTATTTTAATAATGTTTCCAAGCCATTTCAAAAAGATTCAAATCCACCCAAAATAATTAATTAATTTGTGGTGTACAAAATAATTAAATCACTGAGTTGTCATATTAAGGACCACATGGAAGGTGGAGAGTTTATCAATTAAAGGGGGGGTGTAAAGAATTAAATAAGGGGTTTAAGAGAGTTGAAAAGAGTTATGGGGAGATGAAAGTTAGGGCTTGTGTGGGCCGCACCTCACAAATTTCCACACATGGGAAGTTATGTTGGTACTGGCCCCACCAATAACTTCCCCATGCGAGGAAATAACCAACTCTCAAAATAAAATTGTGTACCACACAATTTTATTTAATTTAAGATTAAACCCAAAAAAATTAACTTTCAACCAGCATAAAACACAACTTCGGTAAAGGTTCCGTTAAGCATATACAGGCACTGCGAGTTCATCAGTGCCCTAGGATTTCAATTATGAGCATCGGTTCAAAAGATATTAAAACCCGCACGTACATTTACTGAACGTACCCAAACAAAACTTCAAAAATTGAATCTGGGCACACCGGGCCTCGGAATCAAGTGCCTTCAGGAACCGAAGACTCGTAAAATTCCAAAGCATTTAAGATAAAAATTTCCTTGAAATTTCCGGGTCATTACATAAGTGTTTATCTATCAATACAAGATTCAATTTTCTCTAGTGGTATATTAGAATGAACTTATTTATAGAAGAATATAAATGGACATATACTTTTCTTTCATAAATATTACATCTCATTTGATAAATACTCAACACATCACATTACAATATATTTTAGAATAATATCGATGTCGGTCATTTGACACTTGGATTCATAATAAATATGTTCATAAGATTTTTACAACATCTCAAGCTATGTTATTCATTACAAGAAATAATCTTAGACATACCATACTTTAAACCATTCTTCCTAACCGAGGCAAAGGAAACATAAGAATATGTGAGAACAAATGATTAATATGGGTTGAAAAAGGGATAATTCATTGATATCTAATTAATATAACAAGAATATAGGTATAAAATTTTTAAAAACATTTTAAAATAATACAAGAATAACATAGATCCAAATCATAAATCATGGAATAAATTTTGATAGGTCATAAGTCAATATTAATAAACTAATCTGAAAACATCGTCAAAGAGGGTTATAATATTTCTATGAAACAAAAAATCGATCCATACACATAAAAATATAATATTATTTCTCTAATCAAAGCTCACTGCAAAGACTATCATAGTGTAAAGGGTTCACTTCCCATTCAGTCATATTATTATTCAAGATTATATCCCAATACTATCATAGTGTGAAAAGTCCCATATAGAAGTGGGGTTACTATAAATTATATACATTATTTCTCATGATATATAAATTTGTTTCTAATGAATGTGAGGTATATATAACTTTTGGTCCACCTATCATATATTCATAATCTGTTCAATTTAATTATAGAGGACAAAAAATCATTCATCATATATCATAACTCATTGAATGAAAATAGGTTTGATAAAAAATAATCATCACAATAATAAATCATATAGAGAATGAATATTAATGGTAAAATTGGATGATGTCATTAAAAAATTGATGAATCCACATAATTTATCCTAGATAAAATTTTCATTGAAATGTCACTTTGAATATTATTTATTGAAGATACCCATTTTAATTTAAAGAATTCATAGATATAAATAAATTTAAAAAATATAATGAGAAAATTACCTTTTAAAATGAGCATGGAATATTATAATATGAACATTTATTAATTGTTTGATCATTATAAGAAGTAATTGTGATAATTTCGTAAATGTTTACCCAAATATTACTTTCACATTTCATTAAAAAACTGAAAGTATCATGGTTGTAAATTGACATGAACATTCGATTTAATATTATAAAAAGAATCTCATGGGTGAAATTGACTTTAAAAAATAATATGGGAATACTAAAACAGTCTTAAAAACATTTTTTTAGAAAACAAGGATGTGTTTGGTAAAAGTATTTTCAACCAATGAATGAGATAGAGTTTATTATACTTAAAGACATTAATTCAGCATAATAAATTATTAAATTTGGGAAAATTAATGGAATGAATTTATTCTCTATAAAAAACTATTGCATAATAAAATTAGTGGATATATTAAGATATATGTATAAAAAATTCATAATTTGAAGCTTGATTATAAATAATCTGGATAGTAAATGATATTGTTATTGAAATGTCATACCTAAAGGTTGATATGCTTCAAAAGTTCCCTAAAATCCTATATAATAAATTTCAATATATTAAATTTTCATTATAAATTAATGTAAATTCTTATAATATCATATATTATCAAATTAATACATTTCAACACACATTTAATGATTATTTCATATTAAAATAATCATTTTTTAGGGTTTAATTGTTCATTTTTCAGGACATTTTTTTTATTTTTTTCATTCCAGAAATTTTAAATTTATCATGGTTATATAATAACCATAATGTTAATTATGATATAATTATCACATATTTTCATTATATTATGTTTTTAGACATCCATAATATAATTAAATAGAACATGGAATGAAAATGTTGATATAGATGGTATGTCCTAAGTATGTATGAATATTGTTCTCACTTTATGAAGCCTGAAACAAAATAACAGAAAATAAAAACACAAAATTATATAATAAATACTATATCATATGTATCATATATGATAAATAAAAAAATTATTATTATAATATATTTAAGTAATAAATGATAAAAATATAATAGATCACGTTGTGGATGTGGTAGGACACACATGAGTACAAGAAATGCTATCAATTTCAGAAGGATTGGATGGTTAGAATGAATATTTGATATTAAAATTCCTGAATAATAATAAAATAATAAATAAAATATATTAATATTAAACCCATCATAATAACCGTTTATAAAATATTATGATGGAAACTGAATTTAATCACTATGTGGATGTGGATGTCTATACATATGAACCGGTGATACATTCAAATCTATTATGATGAAATAAAGGATGTAAATAGTAGGTTACCAAATCATAATAAAATTTAATTCTGTTGGGGATATTTAATTAGATATTTGAGGATATATATCATATATTGTTTAGAGTTATAAGTAGAAATAAATTAAAAGATCATGGGTTTGATGATTGTATCTTCTTCCGTAGTCCTCCTTTAGATCCTTTTTAATGACTCATAGATTGGTATTTTAATAATAGTATAAACAATAAATCATGTATAGGGAAGTTTATAGGATAATTCAAATGTATTAATTTTATATATAAGGCTCGTTTTTTTATAAATAAGATAATGGATTGGGTTTCCTTTTATAAGTGGGGGAAGATTACACAATTATGATTTATTACATGATTAATTTATAATAAAGTACATCGCAATATAAATTATTAATAATGGACAACTATTTAGAAATTAGATTATATTACATCCTTATACAGAAATAAAATTTTATTTTAAAATGTTTTTTATAAAAATTTGTCGTCATCTATATGATTATCCTCGGTAATCTCGTTTTAACCTTAACTCGTGTGACAATTTTTTTATAGTATATACTATTCCTTCTGAACAAAAATGAAATACTCCTAATTAATATATTTTTAAATTATGATCATAAATGTGTAATAAATCTTTCCAAATTTAATATCAATGTGTTTTAAATATTACAACTTACAAAACTCCAAAAACACAAAGAATATTAATTTTCATGAAGAAATGTTTTTTGTGTATAATTGTTTTTATAAAAACCCCAAATAAAATTAGTTAAAATTATCATACATTAATTATTAATAATATAATTGATGAAATTTGACATTTACAAAAAAATTACAAATTATTTAAATTTCAAAATGTTTTGAATTAAAACTCTATTTTAAATAAAAATGAATACTTTCAATATATATCAATAGAATTTTTCCATCCGAAAATTATATAACATTTTTTCAAATATAGTTTTATCATTTTTCAATAAAAAATTAACATAATTTTTAAAGAAATATTATATACATTTTAACAAATAATTATATGATTTTTTAGAAAATTATTGAAAAACCATTTTTTGGTAAAATGCATTTTTTGCACAAAATAACTAGTTCAAATTGAGTAATTATATATATTAATATACATTCCCATATAAAACCATTATACATTATCATAAATTTTGTTATTTCTATTCATACCACTAGTTTAAATTCCTAGATATAATGATATATTATAATTTATTTTATTTGGAATTGGTGTTGTTCGTGTTACAAGATATCGATGAAATTTAATTTATATTTAAAAAGTATAAAAAAAATACGTGGTGTAACTTTATAACAAAATTAAAATTAATATTTACCTTTAAATTGTATAACTATGATAAAAAATATTATATATTTTTCTCGTTACCGCCTCATTATACCATGTAACTTCTTCAAATTTTCTTATTCTTCAACACATTATTATCTAATTGATTAGTCTTGATACCAAATAGTGTATCTATATTTTCAAATATTTCTATATTTTTTACATAGGATTGATCCTTATCTAATTTCATTTGCTTTTATTCTAGTACATGTGAACGATCTATTATACAATTTCTCAGGAGAGATACATGAACAAATCATGAACTCGAGAGAGGATCTATAAAAATAGTGAGTGATAAGGTATAGTCCATACCCGGTTACATATATCAAAGGGGATTATATATTTAGGGATAAAATTTCATTTATTTATGTATATCATAACATTAATCCACGTAAAAATTCACATGAATACCTTCTCACTAAATTGAATTTATTTATTTCACCAATGAATATGAATATAACTTTTATAATGACACTGAGATTCCATAATATGTAGTTAAATGGCTTTGATATTATCTGATATTACCAAATCTAGATCTATCCCCAATAACATTGATATCTTAAACTTTCCCAGAATATTGGAGTTTTAATCCTATTTATATATTGGGATTCATAAGTGTCAATCTGAATTCTATATTGAATGCATTTTCTGTATGATTACTAGACCATAGAATGGATTTTAATGAAATGACCATTGATATCCATATAAGAAGAAAATATTATATAAAATAGTGATTTAATGGTTTTTTATAATGAACATATAGTTGGGGATGGGAAGAATTACTATAACATGAATCTTATAAAAAATAGTTGTGAATAATTCCCCACAATACTCGGAGAAAACTAATATCCTGATTAGATACAATAGAATGATATAATCAATGCACCTAATCATTTACATATTGTATGTTATACCAACATGATAATGAATAATACTTCTCTAATAGAAATGAAGTGTTATGACTTCATAAGGATATAATCAAATCCCAAAACATCAATGTTTATCTTTGATGATTTGGGTGTCTGATGATAAAATAAATGGTGTTGTTTTCACATTTCCATTCTTTTATGTCTAATTAAAATAACATCCCCATGGAATAAAATATCTCATTTTTAACATGGTAACATTAAATAAAATGATATATATATTTTTGAATGTCCCTCTTCTTTTTTTCCAGAATAAATATTATTTCATATTTCATTATATATTTTCTCCAATTATGATTAGAAAATTATGAACTATGATACTAATCAAATTACACATTCTTCATGTTTGTTATATAATGTAAATAAACACAATTAATGAAGAATATAATTCTCTCACATTCTAGGTTGAACATAGGAACATTAATTACCTTTTTTGTATGCATACATCTTCTTCTAGGACACTTTATACATTACATGGATAGATAGTTGGACATAATTAATAAATGGAATATTTTCATCCCATTATAATTTTTAGATTCATATATTGATGGAGAAAAAAATTTGGAACTATTTTTATCTTCAATATACATATTATTTCATGATACTTATGACATAAAACAACCGACATATTTTTTTTCTTTCCCGTGGTGGTAATGTATTGAGTAGTCACAATCATTAATCATTTACCACTATCATATATGGAATATATCCCACTCTTTATTGGAGAATATATACTTTAAAATTTAATGATAGGTATCTATTTGACCCATTTAACCTCATATATAACTCCTCTATATCATCAATGTAAAAATTAGCATTGTTAACTCCAAATCAAGAGTTGAGTTTTTTTATCATGAAAAATAAATTTACCTGGGGCATAATCTATCACAATGTTATTAATCCATGTGAAAAATCCATGTCCTCTTTTTGATGTGTCAATATAGATCAAAACATAATTCTCCACTTTTGGGTAGTGTAACCATGTGTTCACTAACTAACAATCTCTTAATATCATTAATAATTTTACAAATTCATCTAAGGGAACATGTATCACATCTTTGATAACATGGGGAGTGGATGAGATGGATGTGAGAAATATTACACTATATGTTGATATTATCAAACTAAACCATGAAATCTATGTATCCCAACCACTGTAGTGGGTCGGGTAAAATGATTAGTATATTATGTATTTGATGTATCCACATGAATTCCCTCACATGAGAATATATGACCTGAAAATAAAATATTTTTTACTAAATTTAAACTCATTAAAAACATTGAATACAACTTCTCTATCATTAAGCTTTTAATAAAATCCACAGGTGATATTAATTATCATCCTTATTCATATAAAAAATAATAATTTCAACTATAAAGGATACCACAAATTGATAAAGGTGGTATTAAATAAAATCCATATTGAAGTGAGTGGAATATGTATGACCAAAATTATTCAATATACATTCATATGGTCTTTAAATTTTATGGAATTGTATTTATATTTCCTGGACCCAATAAGCCTAGAGCCTAATCATTATCTTATTATGGTGGCATGATTACAAGGAATAAAATTCTAAAGGAATAACCATTTTTTCAGTATTGGAATAAAATATTGCATACATTATGCCCACCATATATTTTGAATTAGGAAATAAAAACATGATATATAATGAAAATAAATAAATATCATCCCTAAAATTTTATTCAAAGGATATCTCTTCATAACATGGGGAAACGAAACATAATAACTGGGAGATTAACATCTTAGTAACGGTATATAAAGAAGAATCAATAATGATTTTATGAGAATAATCAACATGGTAATTTAAATATATAATAACACATTCCCTTAAAATAACCAGTTAAGAAAATATCAATAGGGAAAGCTAAAAAATTTAAAACACATGACACATAATAATTGAAACTAAATATGTATTTCATCCATAGATATGTCAATGAATATTTTAATTTAGAAATAATAACTGATGCTAAAAGAGGGTAGTTCAAATTAATGGGATTCCATGATTCATAGGTACATGGTTTATTTTCCTTAAATTATTTTCCCAATATGGTTTATAACAAACTAGGTACAAACCAATTTGGTTTGTCCAACTTTATATGTAACATCCCAGGTAAATAAACAATTTACCATTTTCATATTTATTTACATTTCTAAATTAAATATTAATTTTACTTTAAAAGTGAATTCTATTTTTGATGGCATATCTGATATGCAACAACATGTTTCTTTGAAATCTTAGGTTGTACAAAATGCTAAGTCTTACAGAAAAATAAATATATAATATTATTTTAAATGGTAGTTAATTCCAAGTTATTGTATTTTTGGGAATGGATAGAACTAAATATAATATTAAATTTATATGTTTGTTAAATGTTTTTAATTTTATCCAAATAAATTATGAGGCGTAAAATAAAAATTAATCTAATTTTAAGCATAAATACTTTAATATTCATTAAAAAGTCGATTTATCGTATTTGGATGGAGAACCCTCATTAAATCTAGTTTTGGTCACATTTACATGTCTTATTTCAAAAAATAACATTCTTCTTTATAATAGGGACATTAAAATTTACTTTGGATAAAATGTAGGTATTTTTCTGATAAAGTTCATTTTTTATGAATAAGGAAAAATATTGTATTATAATTTAAAAATTACTTCTAATATAATTAAATTATATGGATAAATGTTCTTTAATAAAGTATTTAATGTGTAATTAGATTTAATTTTTATCATTTTAGTCTATTTTGGTTAGTGGATGTAATTTCACTTTGAAATTCAACATAAACTAGTATCAATCTTTTGATAGATATTATTTCATAAAAATTCTCTTTTTGTTTTGACAATAAAAATTAATATTTAAAAAATTTCTTCCACTTCTGTATTTTGAATTTTGAAAAATTGAGTCCATATTTGTAATAAATAGGTCCAAATTGTGTAAATAAGTAACATTTATTTTTTTTCATTATAAATATTACTTCAGTAAATATTTTATTTACCATGGTTAAAGGGTAAATCTGTTAAATAAGGGTAACAAAATAAGATTATAATAATATAAAATTACCCTAACATGTGTCCTGATCCAGTGTGATGATAACTTTACGACTATGGGAATCCTTGGGTTGATTTTGGGACCCCATTCAGCCATTTGTGAGTGATAATGACAATTTATATTAATTAATTTAAATTAATGACAAAAATGACTTAAACATATATCTTTTAGTAAATAAATTTTTACATAGGGTTATATAAGTTATCTCTTTGACTATAAATATTCATTTCAAATAAAAAACAATTTCTAAATCATTTAAATTCTTCATAATTTTTATAAATCAAATAAATAAAATTATTTATGACACGATACTGATGTATTGTTTACATCGTTAACAATGATTTAAATGAATAAGATGATAAATTTTATAAAAAAATCCAAAAAAATCCAATTATTATTGGATGATTTTATTTAGAATATTAGTCATATTATATTCAACTTTAATGAGTTTTGGACCTTTTGAAACCGAATATAAGTTTAAAATAAAATAATATTATTTAAGATTCCTAAAGTGCCCCTCCTCTCCCTTATAAAAATCCATCACTTATAACCCATTACTCACAATTCTCAAGAACCTTGGCTCATCCAACATCTTCCAAATTAAGATCCCTAAAACCATATCCTCCTCCTAAATTCACTCTACTAGGAATAATGAAATTAATGTAATCATTTTGGTCCTAACAAAGGGAGCCACCCGAATTAAAGGTAACGTCTTCTCTTATGTTCTTTTGTATTGTTTTATTTCTCTGAACCCATAAACTATTTTTATTCCGTTATTTTATATCAACAACATTATACTCAATATACTAGGTTGTTTTAATGAGATTAATCAAGACTACACTTACACATACCTTCATCTAATGGGTAAAGAACATACTATTTCTGTGGACGGCGAACTACTGCCTCCCGAAACGATGATTGTTCAATCTTCTCCTACCACCTCTCATGATGGAAATTATCATGGAACTGTATAAATATGTGATATAAATTATATTTATATTGTTTATATGCGCCCGTATTTTCAATTTATAGAATGCCTTTATGGTTTCCATCATGGGTAAATACCAAAATTTCATTTGAGGAAGTGTAGACTACCTCCCCCTCAAAGTGATATGACTTGTTCATGCCATATGTAAATGTATAAATAATGGAGATAACTATATTATATATTATATTATACATGAATTAAAATATTAATATTTATCATTATGTTTTCATTCCATTAAATATTAAATATAAATTAAAGTAGCGTTCATGAGTACGTACGTCTTACCATCTCTATGAACGATGCATTCCGTTTCTTATATCCAAATGTTATATACTATTATAAATACATATATATAATGGAAATATAAATGATATATATGATATCTAAATAATGAATATTATTTTGAAGATAATGTAATTTTGACCACACGGACAATTTGTAATTATAACAATTTCATTTTTGACTCAAGTTCCAAACATCGACAAAATGTCCAATATAAACTCCAATAGTTAAATAATTGTTCTAGCTAGGTAATAAGCGATACAAAAGGAATTATAAAATTTTAAAAGTTTATTAAGCAAGTAGAAATTAACATTTTTTATTATTCAGGAAGATCAAGGAACAAATGAGCCAATTCAGACACGAGGTAAGGGGTTTCATATCTCACTTTTAATTCCTTGAAATTTCCATTATTCACCACTTATTTATTACTTTTGGTGGATTGTGTACTTCCATATGATATATATTATAATGATTCTATTTATATTCATAGTATTATGTGATTCCATTTGTGGTTATTAACTTTGGTTCATACAACTCGATTAATTACAATTTGGTATGGGGTTTCTAATCTCACATTTAATTCCGTGAGATTTCCATTGTTCGCCACTTATTTCTTGCATGTGGGGTATTGTTTACTGCAATTTGATATATGTTATCATGATTCTATTTATATTCCTGGGATTTTGTGATTCATTTTTTTGTTATTTACTTTTGGTCATAAGACTTGATTGATTGCAACGTGGTAAGGGGTTTTCATCTCACTCTTTATTCCTTTGAGATTCATGCTATGTCTACCACTATTTCCTTTTGTGTGGTGTATGTTTCATATGTTACCAATTTGTTTAGGGAAACATTCACCCTATTCATTTTTAAAAGACTTAATTTATGTTATGCCTTTTAATTTCAACTTTCTTATTTCAGGGTATGTTATTCTATATCCAAATTTTTGTACATTTTGTGTCCAAGTGATGATAGAACATTTTCTATCTCATCAAATAATTTCTTTATTGTTAATGTAATGACTTTAGGCTATCAAATTTCTGTAAGAGAACTTCATAACCCAATGTCAATTCTTTGGGTTAAACTTGTACCAATTTATTATGTTGTGCTATGAATATGTGTGAATATCTTTGTATTTTTTTACAACTAATATCCACTTATATCCGGTGTATTCAAATTTGAAACACATAATTATGTCATTGATTTGTCCTTAATCTAATGATATGATATTTAAAAGGGACTTTGTCTCAATTTATATTCCATTGATATTTTTTTATACATCAATTCACTTTTATATGGTGTATATACTGCAATTTGTCTTATTGTATCATGAATCTCCTTATTCTCATGATATTATAAGCTTGGATTAATGATTTTCCACAATTATTTGTACTCTAGAATCTCTCATTTGGATAGAAACACTTTAACAAAAATATTTTTTTAAATGTTTTAAATATTTATTCTTCTAAATCATTATCATTATTGTCTATATTTTAAAAATGGTTTTAAGGATATATTTATATGGAAATGAATGTTTCGAAATTAAAATTCCTTTCAAAATCTTCAAAGCGGTATTGAACACTGATTAAAAAATATCATTATTAATTGTTTTAAATGGTTTTGAAAATGGTTTTATAAAGCATTGATTTTATAAATATCATGAAATGATATATTGTGATTTGAATGTGGTAATGTTTTCTTTCCTTTATGCTTGATTTATATATTATTTATATGTTATCGTTATTGGGCATTGTTTACGTATATAGGTGGTTTTGTGACAAACCTAGGGTAGGTGAGCCTGAGATAGCTCTCCAATGCATTGGGTAATGTGAAAGAGATAAAAAGTTAATGATTGTCCTTAGAGATTTATGGAATATATTGCAATGGGTTATGACAAACCTACTTTTTATTACAACTTAAACATCCTTTATTACATAAAACATCAATTGATACAACAAATAAGATCGAGAGGTTTAGTGTCTTTGGGGATTAGGATCATTACATAGAAATATAAAACATGAAATACAACATCTTTATTGAAAACATCCTTTACATGACCACTACATTCCCTCGTACTTAGCAATGCATGGGATAACCTGAGGACATGCATAAGAAAAGGGTGAGCTATAAAGCCCAGTAAGGGAGTACACATGGAATAACATGAGGAGTACAATACATGTTAGACAATAGGAATATCAATATATCATAAAAGTCACATGAACATAAAGGCATGATAAAGCATGGTAATCATAACATGGAAATGTGGCAACAACACTTAACATTGAATTAGCATGAGCCAATGTTCATTGCACATAGAGCATGAGTAAACCCTCATTACACCTGATGCATGAGTAAACCCTCGTTGCACATGAACTAGCATGAGTCAACACTCATTGCACATGACGTATCATGATACTATTCTTTACCCAATGCATTGGAGCGCTATAAGGGCGCACCCTTCTTAAACATTTCATTTGATGTATAAGTGTGCCACATGGATCATAAAACATGGATTCATAAAAAAATAATCATTTGTTCCACGATAAAGTAATGTGGAATTAATACATGAAAAATTACAATAAATAAGTAAATGTGAATAAAGGTGAATACCCTTGATGGAGAAATGGGCATGGTATTCACTACACAATGACATTGGCTTAGAAAATCGGTGTGATTTCGGCAGCGTAATGACGTGACATAAGAATTCATAAAAAAAGGTTGATGATAGAGAAAGGGGATCCTCATCATATTTACATTTAATGGACAGTAAGGAGGTCAAATAGATACATGTACCAACAATTTTAATGGAATTTAGATTCATGATACAAATGTATTGCTTGAATGTAAAAGAGGAGAAAGAAGTTCCTTTCGGAATTTCAGCATAGTAACGGGTGTACATGGGTGGAATTTAATGAGAGAGAAAGGGGTCTCCTATAATTAAAACAATAATAGGGAAGTATGGGGAGGTGCGAAACCATACCCCAACATTCATAATTGAAATTAAAAGGGAAAAACAACTTAAAGAAAATTGACAAAAATGAGAAAGGAAGAAAAAACCCTTACTTGGAAGTGTGCTTCCAAAGTCTAGAGAGAGGCTTGTGAGAGGCTTCTTGGGAGCTTGGGGCACCTTGGGAGGATTATAGAGAGAGTAGGGCAGAGTTTGGACGGACTCCAAGGGATTTTAGTGAGGAGGAAGTGGGAGCTTGGGTGGGTTTATATAGGAATGGTGGGGGAATTCTTTATTATTTAGGTTTGGGTCCCCTTAAATTAAATTAATCCAAAAAACAAACCATCCCATGGTTTTTTCCCATGATTTTTGGAAAAGGGAAGAGGAAAAAAATATTTTATAAGGCCCAAGTCCGAAATTTTTAGAATAATAAGGTTTCGTTTGTGGAGGTGAGTCACACTCCCATGGAAATTAATTTAAAATGGAAAAGTGTTGAATAAGTCTTGAGGGGTTCATTAATGCTTTGAAAACTAAGTCAAACAAACCAAAAATCACATTATTTTAATGATAATTCATATATTGGCCGAACATAAGGATTATGTTATTTTATTACATCACCATTGGGTGATTATGATGTCATAAAACACGTTATATATTTAAACGGTATTTAATTTTTTACCCAAAAATTTGACTGTCTCAGAAAATTATGAAAAATTCACCGTTGGATAATTTCGATGTCCTGATTCCAGAAATGACATTTAATTTATCTAAAAAAGTTTCTAAATATGTTAATTTTCACTTTTAAAATAAAAACCAACATTTATTGAAAATTCACGGGTTTTGAAAGAATGGCTTTCAAACCTTAATAAAAATTTTAATTGCATTCATAAATTTATAAGATCATTTATATTTAATAAAAATTAATTTAATATTAATAATAATATTTTACTAAAATAATATTTAATTCAAAAATCCCTTTATTTAATAAAATTTAATTCTTAATTAAATAATAACTAAAAACACCATTTGTACTTTGAAAACTATTTACAATGTATCAATAATGACAAGAAATTATATTCATCATTATATAGAAAAAAATTTTGTACATGAACATAGTACTACTTATTTGTTACATAACCCCTTAAAATAACCGCATAAGACCTAAGGGTAATGCGTGCGATGGTGACAGACTCTTGGGGCGGCTCGGATAACATCGCTCGAGTGGTAATCTCTATCAACTTCCACATTTCCCGTAGACGGTCCCATTCGAGCTTAACATGGTGAAGCTCAGCATGGGCTTGGTCAAAGGGGGAAGCCCAAGGATGCCACCTATTTTCTGAGCTCGGACAAATGGGCTTTGTATGGGGCAATTCTACTAGATGAGGCCATCGCTTCCTTTGTCTGAGTAAAATTGGGTTCGTTACAGCCTCATATTTATACTAATCATGTGGTCACTATTCAACAACTATATTAACAATGGTCACAATTCTAAACATAAAACCAAAGAAGTTGGCAACTTATAAAAACATTTTTTCATAAAGATACATTTTACTGGATCAAGAGGGATTTTCCATTAATGAAACTTTGGGTCATTACAATATTCCCCCCTTAAGGAATTTCACCCTCGAAATTTTCCTTTTCCCACACTAAAACAAATGTGGGTAACTCAGCTTCATCATATTCTCCGACTCCCAAGTCGCTTCTTCAAACTTGTGGTTTCTCCACAACACCTTGATGAGGGGAATTGTCTTATTCCATAGAACTTTTTCTCTACGATCTAAGATCTTCACTGGTTGCTCCTCACAAGAAAGATCATCTTCCAATTGTACCACCTCGGAAGAGAGTACATGTGAAGGGTCCGGTATGTACTTCCTTAAGAGGGATACATGAAAGACATCATGCACCTTGGCCATAGTAGGTGGAAGTTCCAGTCGATAGTCCACAGCCCCAACACGATCAAGAATCTGGAAGGGGACGATGTACCTTGGACTTAACTTCCCTTTTTTTCCAAACCTCATGACCTTCTTCCATGGTGATATGCGTATAAACACCATGTCTCCAACTTTAAATTCAAGGTCTCGTCGACAATTATCTGCATAACTCTTCTGTCGACTCTGGGCTGCCTTGATATGCTGCTGAATGGTTTTCACCTTCTCTACCATTTCTCGACCATTTCTAGTCCAAGCAGCTTACGTTCACCGACCTCATCCCAACATGTCGGTGTTCTGCACCTTTTCCCGTACAGGGATTCATATGGTTCCATTTGGATGCTCGAGTGGAAACTGTTATTATAAGAGAACTCAACCAGAAGAAGATGTTGATCCCATCATCTTTTAATGTCCATTGAGAACGCTCTCAACATATCATCGAGTGTTTGGATAGTCTGCTCAGATTGGCCATCAGTTTGAGGATGATAGGCTGTACCGAAGTTCAGTTCAGTATTCAGAGCATGTTGAAGGCTCTTCCAAAACTTAGAGGTGAATCTTGGATCTCGGTCTGACACAATAGATAGTGGTACTCCATGAAAACTTACCACTTCCTTGATATATATCCTTTCCAGTTGATCCAATGAAAAATCTTCTTGAATAGAAATGAAGTGTGCAGTCTTTGTAAGACGATCCACAACAACCCAGATTGAATTGTTGCCTTTGGACGTCCTTGGAAGTCCAGTGAAAAATTCTATGGTGATGTTCTCCCATTTCCATTTTGGTATGGGCAATGGTTGCATCATCCCCTTAGACTTCTACCTCTCTGCCTTCACTTGCTGACACATGAGGCACTTTGATGTATATTCAGCGATCTCCTTCTTCATATTATCCCACCAAAATTTTTCTTGGAGATCTTGATACATCTTTGTGCTCCCTGGGTGAATAGAGAAATTTGAACTATGTGCATCATCCAAAAGCTCCTTCATCAGCTCCGGACTTGATGGAACACATAGTCTTTTCCGAAACCGCACAATTCCTTCTTCATTAACATTAAACTCCGAGGATTTTTCCTTTTTGATAGTTTCCACTTTTTCTTGAATTCCCACATCATTCTTTTGAGCATCCTTTATCCTTTCCAAAAGAGATGGTTAAGCAATCATTTGTGAACGGATTGATGATGTTCCCTTCTTTATGATTCCCACGTCCATCTTCATCAAGTCTAAGAAGATTGGATCCTTATCAATTCTCATTATTGATAGAATCGCTAGATCCTTTCTACTTAGGGCATCTTCCACCTTGTTCGCTTTCCCAGTGTGGTAATTTATTGAACATTCATAATCCTTTATGAGCTCTATCCATCTTCTCTGGTGCATATTAAGCTCTTTCTGTGTAAATATATATTTAAGACTCTTGTGGTCAGTATATATCTCACATTTCACTCCATATAGATAATGCCGCCAGATATTCAAGGCAAAGATCACAGCCGCTGACTCTAGATCATGCGTTGCATAGTTTCCCTCATGGATTTTCAACTGCCTTGAGACATATGATATCACTTTATCATTATGCATCAGCACACATCCTAAGCCCTTCTTCGAAGCATCATTGAATACCACAAAAAGCTCCCCACTTGAGGGTAAAGTGAGCACGGGTGCAGTGATAAGCCTCCTTTTCAACTCCTTGAAGCGTTCTTCACATTCATCACTCCATGAAAAATTTACTCCCTTTCGAGTTAGCTTGGTAAGAGGGTTGGAAAATCCTGAGAAATTTCTCACAAATCGTTGATAATATCCAGCTAACCCCAAGAAGCTATGGATATCGGTTACCGATGTTGGCCCCAGCCAACCCTCAATTGCATCTGTTTTGGTGGGATCCACAGATATCCAACTACTTGTGATGATATGGCCCAAGAATGAGACCTCCTTCAACCAGAAATCTCACTTTCTATACTTTTCATAGAGCTTCTCCTTGCGCAAAGTCTCCAGTATAGTTCTTAAATGCTCCTCATGGTCCTCCTTGGTTTTGGTGTATATTAGAATATCATCTATAAAGACTACCACAAATTTGTCAAGGTAATCTCTAAAGACTCTATTCATCAAGTCCATGAATATTTATGGAGCATTGGTGAGTCCTAAAGGCAGTACTATGAATTCATAGTGCCCGTACGTTGTACGAAAAGAAGTCATGGGGATATCTTCCTTCTTCACCCTTACATGATAATATCCCGACCGCAAGTCCACCATGGAGAAGTATTGTGCTCCACGAAACTGATCAAACAAGTCATCGATTTTTGGGAGAGGATACTTGTTCTTTATCGTGATTTTGTTAAGTTCATGATAATCCATGCAAAGCCGCATTGACCCATCCTTTTTCGTGACGAAGAGGACTAGTGCACCCTATGGTGAAGCACTTAGGCGTATAAACTCTTTATCCAGATTCTCTTGTAGTTGTTTCATCAGCTCTTCAAGATCAACAACAGCCATTCTATATGGAATATTGGATATTGGTAATGCCCCAGGTATAAGTTCAATTGAGAACTCATCATCACTTCTATGAGGAAGACCAGGCAGTTCCTCAGGAAACACTTCCGCGAATTCCCTCACAATAGGCATTTCATCAAGGATGGTTTCTTCCATGGAGTCAATCATCTGAGCCAGATATGCATGCTCATAGGGCAGTAATATCCATGCTTGAGATGATGGAGCTAAAAGAGATTCCCCTTCCTCTTGACACTTGTAAAGAATCAGGGGTCGATTCTCCATATGGAGTGTGATTTCCCTCTCCCGACAATTTATGTTGTCTCTATATAAGGAAATCCAATCCATGCCAAGAATTGCATCAAATTCCACCAGAGGGAGTATGAAGAGGTTCTCTGGGAAATTCAATCCACAGATTATAACAGGGGAGGTCTTGTATTCATGGGATGCAATGATTGCCCCATTTTCCGTACTCACCTACATCTTTACTTCCATTATTTTTGGTGGTGCTGGGATTGTTCTACCAAACATTTGAGATAAAAAAGAATGTGTAGAACCTGAATCAAAAAGTACTTCTGCAATTCTTGAATGAATAACTAGCGTACATGTCAGCACTTCATTTTTGGGGTTCACTTCGGTAGAAGTGATGGAAAAAGCTCTTCCTTGCTGTCTTTGAGGTTGTTGGTTTCCTCCTATTACCCTTGGATTAGGGCACTGATTTGCAAAATGACCCGGTTCTTTGCATTTGTAGCATTGAACAACACATTGAGGTTCTAACGGAGCGTTCCTCTCCACTATCGCAGCCGCAGGTCCTTCTTGCCGAAAGTTAATAGGTAGGTGCCCTTCTCTTCCACACCTGAAACATTTTCACATCCCCTTAAGGCAATTTCCAGGGTGCTTCTTTTCGCACATTTGGCATGTGGGGTGCTGGAACTTCTTAGCACCGTTGGATTTATCAATCAGACCACTAGCATTGAATTCCACATTACGCTTCTTGTCCCCATGATACCCATGTGATTCTCCGATTTCCATTTCAACCTTGAGGGCACATCGGACAATTTCCTCATAGTTGTCGATGTCACGGATCGCTAATGCTTTCCGCAAGATAGGCTTCATCCCACCAAAGAAGCGTTCAACCTTGCATTCAGGGGTAACAACAAAGCCGGAAGCGTATCGTGAAAGCCTTGTGAAGTTTTCCTCGTATGCTCCCATAGATTCTTCGTCTTTTTGCTTGAGGGAAAGGAAGTACCTTTCCATCTTAAGATGGAGGGTGCGCAAAATATATTTATCAAAAAACATCTTCTGGAATTCCTTCCATTCTAAAGCCTCGATCTCCTCCTCAGGCTTCGTATTATTGATCAACGTCCACCATTGATCATCTTCACCCTCTATACGATAAGTCATCAGGAGAACCTTCTCATGTTCATAACATTTGAGGATGGATAATATCTTTTCAATGGAATTTATCCATTGTTCAGCGATCATGGGATCAGATGATCCACTAAAAGTAGGAGGCCTTTGTCTCATGATGTCATCGATAGTGACTTGTTCTTTCTTAGGGGGGGGGGGGGGGTTGAACGTTCTTCTTGACCCGTGTTTCTATTCAAAACTTGAGTTAGATGAGAGAGAAGCGTGACAAAGTTCACGATTCCCACTCCAATTAGATTGGGCATCTCATTAGTACAATCGTCACACTGATCTTCACAACGGTTGTCAGCTCGAGTCCTCCTATTACCAGCCATTGGCTGGAATAAAAGGAATGTTAGGGGTAACACATAAAGGTTAATCCAAATACAGTAGTTGATGACTTATAAATAAACTTTAATTTCTTTAACTCATGAGTCTATAGGATTCAAACTAGGCTTTTCATGATCTAATTTCTAACATATATTCTTAGGGTCATTTTTCCCTCAATAAGGGTTCATACTAAGATTGTGAATTTATCAAAAAATATCCCTCGAAAGTGTCATAACCAAGAGTGCAGCAAGGCCTGTTTTCGTGCACCAGTTCTCGTTCGAGTCTAGCTCAAAGTGGTTTTTTCGGGTTTTACCCCTAGGATGCATATGTGCCAGAGCCACCTTTACCTGCTCGTATCCAGACAGGGATGTATTTGTTTTATAAACCACTTACTTAGTATTTACCAAAACATAGTGATTTTTTTATTATACTTAGTCTTTTATATAAGGCTTTACTAGGGTTTCCTAATCCCAAAAATAACTAAACCTATCCTCTGATACCAACTATGACAAACCTGCTTTTTATTACAACGTAAACATGATTTATTACATAAATCATCACTTGATACGACAAAGAATATCAAGTGGTCTAGTGTATTTGGGGATTAGGATCATTACATAAAATCTTAAAACATGAAATGCAACATCTTTATTGAAAAAATCCTTTACATGACCACTACATTCCCTCGTACTTAGCAATGCATGGGATAACCTGAGGACATGCATAAGAAAAGGGTGAGCTATAAAGCCCAGTAAGGGAGTACACATGGAATAACATGAGGAGTACAATATATGTTAGACAATAGGAATATCAATAGAGCATAAAAGAAACATGAACATAAAGGCATGATAAAGCATGATTATTATAACATGGAAATGTGGCAACAACACTTAACATTGAATTAGCATGAGCCAAGGCTCATTGCACATAGAGCATGAGTAAACCCTCATTTCACATGAAGCACGAGTAAACCCTCGTTGCACTTGAATTAGCATGATTCAACACTCATTTTACATGACGTATCATGATACTATACTTTACCCAATGCATTGGTGTGCTATAAGGGCGAACCCTTCTTAAACATTTCATTTAATGCATAAGTGTGCAACATGGATTATAAAACATTGATTCATAAAAAAAATAATCATTTGTTACACGATAAAGGAATGTGGAATTCATACATGAAACATTACAATAAATAAGTAAATGTTCATAATGGATAATACCCTTGATGGAGAAATGGGCATGGTATTCAATACACAATGACATTGGCTTAGAAAATCGGTGCGATTTCGGCAGCGTAACGACGTGACATAAGAATTCATAAAAAAAGTTTGATGAGAGAGAAAGGGGTTCCTCATCATATTTACATGTAATGTACAGTAAAAAGGTCAAATAGATACATGTACCAACAATTTTAATGGAATTTAGATTCATGATACAAATGTATTGCTTGAATGTAAAAGAGGAGAGAGAAGTTCCTTTCGGAATTTCGGTATAGTAACAGGTGTACATGGGAGGAATTTAATGAGATAAAAAGTGGTCTCCCATAATTAAAACAATAATAGGGAAGTATGGGGGAGGTGAGAAACCATACCCCAACATTCATAATTGAAATTAAAAGGGTAACACAACTTAAAGAAAATTGACAAAAATGAAAAAGGGAGAAAAAACCCTTACTTGGAAGTGTTCTTCCAAAGGATAGAGAGAGGCTTGTGAAAGGCTTCTTGGGAGCATGGGGCACCTTGGGAGGATTCTAGAGAGAGTAGGGCATAAGTAGGACGAACTCCAAGGGATTTTATTGAGGAGAATGTGGGAGAATGGGTGGGTTTATATAGGAAAGGTGAGGGAATTCTTTATTATTTAGGTTTGGGTCCCCTTACATTAAATTAATAAAAACCACAAACCATCCCATGGTTTTTGGCAAAGGGAAGAAGAAAAAAATATTTTATAAGGAACAAGTCCGAACTTCTTAGAATAATAAGGTTGCTTATGTGGAGGTGAGTCACACTCCTATGGAAATTAATTTAAAAAGGCAAAGTGTTGAATAAGTCTTGAGAGGTTCATTAATGCTTTGAAAAGTAAGTCAAACAAACCCAAAATCACATTATTTTAATGATAAAACATATATTGGCCGAACATAAGGATTATGGTATTTTATTACATCACCATTGGGTAATTATGATGTCATAAAACACATTATATATTTAAATGGTATTTAATTTTTTACCCAAAAATTTGATTGTCTCAGAAAGTTTTGAAAAATTCACCGTTGGTTAATTTCAATGTCCTGATTCCGGAAATAAAATTTATTTTATCTAAAAAAAATTCTAAATATGTAAATTTTCACTTTTAAAATAAAAACCTACATTTATCAAAAATTCACAGGTTTTGACATAAATGGATTTCAAAGCTTAATAAAAAATTTAATTGAATTCATAAATTTATAAGATCATTTATATTTAATAAAAATTAATCTAATATTAATAATAATATTTTATTAAAAAATTATTTAATTCAAAAATGATCTAATTTAATAAAATTGAATTCTTAATTAAATAATAACTAAAACTACCATTTGTACTTTAAAAACTACTTACAATGTATCAAAAATGACTAGAAATTATATTCATTATTATATACAAAAAAATAATGTACATGAACATAGTAATACTTATTTGTTACATAACCCCTTAAAATAGCCGCATAAGACCTAAGGGTAAGGTGTGCGATGGTGACAGACTCTTGGGGAGGCTCGGATAACATCGCTCGAGTGGTAATCTCTATCAACTTCCACTTTTCCTGTAGACGGTCTCGTTCGAGCTTGACATGGTGAAGCTTAGCCTGGGCTTGGTCAACGGCGAAGACCAAGCATGCCACCTCTTTTCCGAGCTCTGACAAATGGGCTTCGTATGGGGAAATTCTACTAGATGAGGCCATCGCTTCCTTTGTCTGAGTAAAATTGGGTTCGTTAAAGCCTTATATTTATACTAATCACGTGATCACTATTCAACGACTATATTAACAATGGTCACAATTATTTACATAAAACCAAAGATGTTGACATCTTATAAAAACATTTTTTCATAAAGAGACATTTAACCGGATCAAGAGGGATTTTCCATTAATGAATCTTTGGGTCATTACATTGGTATTCCAACATAACTCCTTACGTAGTTGTGATTGCAACAATGCTAGTATGTTAGGTATGACATAAGTTACCTTTGGCTCGAATGGTATGAAGGCCTTTTTTATATTTTATTATGGATAATACCCCTTTTAAGGATTGAAGTAGAACCTATAAATGACCCATTGGCCCATGGCACAAGGACCGACATGACCTGCAATACATGACCTAAAGGCCCAGAGGCATACCGGCCCAATACATGAATTGTAAGCACAAACCACTAGAACATCCCCTCCCAGGCTTCTACATCATTGATCACCTAGCTCTCCAACTTCCATTACTAATCATCTAGCATTTCTCCATACAAAGTTGCACAGTGCCTGGTCCTGATGTCAGTATCCATACCCACCAATTCTTCCAATCTGGTTAGTTATGGTTCTGGTGACTACTACTCTTGTTGCTTCGATCCTATTCTAGGGCTTCTCCTTTGTAAACTAGGCTACTCCATAGTCTCTGTGGCTCGAAGTCCTTATGTCCCAAAGGCCTCTGGTGTCCATAAGGCCCTTGAGACCCATAAGACATAACCGATGGACCGAAGGCCGAAATGGAGTGAATAGTTCTGGATACTACAGTACCAAATAGTACATCCTACAGAACCTCCTACAGTACTACTATAGTACCTAAAATTCACCTCTACCTAGTATTGAACCTGGGTCTCTTGGATACCAAATAAGATCCCTTACCACTCTATGTGTTTTTAATTAATATTTTGATTTCATAAGGTATGTTATGATTGAAAAGTATGGTTTCATAGATTGATATTTATTGATGGGATAGTGTTTTCATTCCATATATTATAAACATTAATGAGCTTTTTATGATCATCCCATGTTTTTGAATGGTATTCTATAGGACATAAAGATGAATATGGTCAAGGATGAGATCAATGAAAATTCATGCTGTCTAAAACATGGAACTAGACATGAATTTTTTAACTATTTTTATTTTATGAAAAAATGGATATTGAGTAGTTTTTTCTACTTGTAATTTATAAGTTCATATGTAATAGTTATGGCCCAATTCATGAAAACTCTCAACCTGAAAAGATCCTCAATAATAATTATTCATTTAACACGATATTATGGAATGTTTTAAGTCTATTTTCTTATATTATCTAGAATGTCAAGATCATTCAGAAGATTGTTTATAAATACTTGGTTATAAACGTGTAGGGTTTTTATAACTTAATTTAATCCCATGAGAAAACTAATTAATTATGGGGATATTATTAAATGCTCCCCAACACGTAGGGCTTACCAAAAAACATTCCTCAACTTGTGTATTTCTTGTACCTAGTATTCATCCTATCTAATAAAAAATTTAACAGATAAACAATGTTCCATATCATAAAATTTCTAAATTTGAGAAAAGATATGGATATATAAATAATTATTTACTATTAGATAAGTAACAAAAAGCGTTGTGGATGTTATGAATGGAAATACCATTGTAATATCATTATAACACTATTGAGGAAAATAATCATTAAACATTCCATAGTATTCTAAAACAATTGGAAATATTTGAATCATAATCCAGAAGAAGAAATTAATTAAAATGGAAAATTTAATATCATGATAAAAAAGTTATAAATTATTTTACATGTTAAAAGGGTAGTATATACACCATATAAAAGTGAATTGGTTCATTATAACAAATAATCCTCAATAGAAATGTAATTTGATATGAAATCCCATGCCTTATGTTTGAATTGTCAAGATTGTATTTACATTCCAAAATAATAAAATTATTTTAAATATTCAACTGATTTATAATCATTTTCAGGTTTATTACTAATTTTAATTCACAGTTAGATTTTTTTAAAATACATAAAACAATATTTTACATAGGGTTTTTTGGCCATATTCAGTTTAGGTTACAAAAATAGTATTGGTAGACCCACTATGATCTAAGTGGAAGTTATATTAATATATTAAAAATAATAATCATTATTTAATTATTGTATTTTTAAATCAATTACAATTTTGAAACCAATAATGAAATATTTTTAAGAAAAATGAACTAACATTACAATCATGAAGATAGTAGGTCGTATGTACACATGAGTAAAATAACCACCATTAAATGATAATTAAGTAAAGAAGTAAAGAAAACATAAATCTATCTATAATAGTAATTATATCATAAATAACATGTTATTTAATCAAATATAATTATAAATATAATTTTAGTCATGTAAAAGGAATCACATCATGTCTAGGAGGAGGTTGTCGACACGTCCACAAATGATGTTACCAATTTTCAGTGTGTGAAAGGGTAATAATGAAAATGATATACAATATTTATAGAATGGTTATTTTTTCATTAATATGATATATATTTCATATATTTTAGATATAATAATTTAAAACCATATTTTATACACACTATGTATAGTTTGAATGAATCACATCGCCTTGAAGATGCCGTAGTCCTCACATCCACAATAGATGTTATCATATTTACATAAAATGGAATGTATTAGGGTGTGTGTTATAAATTAATTACAGTAGAATAATAACATAATAATTATAATATATATCATATATAAATAAAATGTTATCATAATTCCAAACCATTATTGGTGGTAAAGGAAAACAAACCATCCTCGTTTCGTGAGGTGGTAGTTCAACATACACATATTCCATATGTTAATTACCCAGTAGACGGGAGTGTGTGCCACTATTTGTCAAAAACATATAATAACAACATACTAAAATATTTAGGATAAATATTTGTTTATATAATCATGTAATAAAAATATTTTTTTGGAAGAAGAATGGAAATAAAACTAAATTGATTTGGGAATGATGTTACCTCTAAATCGGGTAACGCATTTTATTTAGATGAAAAGATAATCCTTGGATGGACTTATGAAAAAAAGTGAGGCTTCTAGTATTAGGGGAGGTATTATTATGTGATATGTTTTATTATATTGGTTGGGCCAATGTGTTTTGATATATTCTAGGAAATGGGAGGAGAGGAGGCCTTTTACAGTGGAGGAGGAGTGGAACTCTTATAAATACCAAAAGGAATACATTAATAGAAGATCTCATTTACCTATTATGACTCCAAAATTGAAAAATGATTGTATAAAGGGGAATAATGGTAGATAAATCCTCTAAAAAACATAAATAACTCCAATTTTATAATTTGTTTCCTTAAATTCCATTCTCCCCAATTTTATCATTTTTGTTTTTATTAATGAAGCTAGATTTAAATCCAAATTAATTTAATCATTAATAATAAATTAATATTATATTTATTAAAAATATAGAGAAACTAAAATATAAATTATATATATATTACAAAATAAAAAAACATTGTATGATTGTAATTATGTTTAAAATAAGAGCATGTAACCAGTGAAAAAACATCTTAATCCCAAACCGTGCTAATGATGTTTCTAAAAATTATGGGTCAATAAGTTAATTATAGAGGATTAATTCGTTCATTAATAGACTATATTTAATATTTTAGAACACCTACTTATCACTTCACATAATACATGAATTTTTTTACCTAAAAATCATTTCATAAAATATAAATTATTATAAAATAACATTATTTTCTATTCTGATAATATTTTGTTAATTTTAATTTTAAAATATCCAAATATTGATGGAAATAAAATATATTAAGTTCACTGCAGTGTAACATTACATATTAATCCAAAAAATTAACTATAGAAAATAATTCAATCAATTTTCATTAATTTTAATATTTATAAAATCCTTTATTTTAGTTGACAATTAATTAATCATTACATCATTATTTCTTGTGAAGTTTAAGAAAATAATTCATCTATAAAAATTAATTCTAAATTATTTTGATAAGAATAACCCATTTATCATAAAAAATGATATGTAAAACTGAAAATATGATTTTTTTACATTTCCCAAATTTTTATAAATGTTAATTATAAGGAAGGTTCCTTTTTTGTCTTTTTCTTATTTAACATCTCATATAGGGAACTTTCATGGAATATTTTCCAAATAAACCATAAAGAACGAAATAAGTGGTTATATGTTCTCAATATTTTTGTCCAATGATTTTTACAAAAATTTTCATGTCATTTTTTCCTTTATGATTATGTTTTATTCCCTTGTGAAGAAATTTTTACATTTATCATAGTAAATAATTTTTATCATTTTGACTAATATTATTGGCAAGAAATTATCTTTATCTAATTAAACCCAAAAATATATACAGATAACAACCATGTATGTCCATTTTTCTAAATTTAAATAACATAAGTGGAAAAATTCGTATTAATTCTAATCCTACAAACCTGTTGAGAAAAATGGGTTTTAATGTAAAAATGTTAAAAATTTCAATAATTCATTATATCCGATTTCAATATAAAAATTATTAGAATGATCTAAATTAAAATAATATATATATATATAATTTATCTATTATTACATTATAAAAAAATTTAATATATAATATATCATTAATAATTATTTAAATGAAATTTTAGTTTTGACTAAAATGAAATATTTTTCAATATTCATGAAAAACATACTCTTATCGGGAATGGCCAAAAATTCACCTTATGAAAATTTTGAAACAATGAATTAAAAAATGTTATTAATTTTTAAAATAAAATTTATAAAATTGTAAAAATAAAGTTATAAAATAGCTATTCCATTTAATGGAAATAAAACTCGGTCTTTCATGTAACTCAAGCTAAATCAGTGTTGTGTATAACATAATCTAAAAATGTTGTTCAATTTAAATAATGATAAATATTATTTTATTCTAAAATAAAAATATAATAATGTCTTCGGATGTTACATTATGACCACCATAATTAAATTGCATCCTCACATTTCAAACAAGATATTTCCCATTAAGAGATTGAAAGTTAACAATTATATTGTTTGAAAACACAAATAATAAATAGCATTTGTAACAAAATTTATTAATAAGAGAGAATATAATTTGTACTGGTCACATAAATAGGTTCCCTATAAGGACAACATTTGTGGGAAATGGAAATGAGGATATAAATGAAAAATAAAATAAGCATGTTCTGATGGAGTTTACTAAATAACATGTTTATATAGAAGATGTAGACCAAAAACAATAAATAAGTGGTGTGAATAATGGTCATTTATATAATCATAAATGATGTTAGTAATAAAAAAAATATAAATACTAGTTTCTCTAGAGTTAAGAAATTCATTCCCTCTCATTGATAATAAATAAATATATGTTTCTATAAATATAACGTTCTTCATTGATTAAAAATTGAAAATTGAAAATTTATCTCTTAGAAAAAGATGCTTCATATGGTAATGTAATATATCAATATATAGAAAAAACATCTGAAGTAGAACTAATGCCATTTAATAAATTCTTAACCTTTCCAAAATATTGTTATCCAATACTTTATAATAGATTCCATGGTAGTTAGTAGTATCTCATTTACATTATCAATCTGAATTATCACTTTGTAAAAAACATTACTCAATGTTAGGTAAATAATAAGTAAAATATTTCCATAAAACATTTATTTTAAAACATGTTCAAATTTATACTCAATCACTTTTCTTGGTTATCATTACTAACCTACATGATGTTTTAAATTCACAACAAGAAATTGTGGTAGTAAATTCCATACCTATTTCACAATTATAATAAGCATTAAATCACAGATAGGTTACATTTAAAACATTTATAATGTATCCAAATTCATAGAAACAATATACATTCCACATATGAAGTATCAATAACATAAAATTGATATTAATCTATATGCATCTTATGAGGTATATTCCCTTAACATTTGAGATATTCATTTTCATTGTACCCAATATCCTTACAATAGAATCATTTCAAATTTTTAATTTTCATTTTATCCCTTCAAATCATGAAATTTTAGGCCTTTTTCTCCCCGCATATAAAAAAATTACCATTCCTTTAAAGAAAGTACTAGAGTGTTTGTTTCAAAAATTTCACATTCATAAAATTCTTTCATTATCTTCTTTCACATATCCTTTTCTAATATACGTTACATTTATCATTTGTCTTCCCTTTGATGTCATAATAAATTGATATTTATTTCTATTTCGTGATGGAACATTAAACTATTTCATCATATGATGAAATGTTTTGGGAGACCAGTTGAATTTGGAGACGTAGAATAATCCGTTGAATAAAGAGATCTGTCTCATATAATTTTCAAATGTCATCTATTGAATTACTACACAACCTTTTAATGATAGATTAATTATCTAAGATAATATTTGCTTAATTTTTATTAAAGATAAAGAACCCTATATTCACCTTAGTTTATTGATCACAAGGATTATATTTAACGAATAATGTATCCTTAAATGTTACCAATTATATAGATTATATATCATATTACTCCTCTGTATTATGGATGATATACCACCATTAATCAACCTCACCCTTGTGACAATACACTACAGTTGTAACTTCCTCTTTTTGAGGCATCTCAATCCATATATATATTCATCAATTGCATAATCCAATGATTAGATGCCATTAGATCAGTAGTCCCACTAAATAATTGGGGGATCTATTGAAAAATTTGATCCATATTCAAAGATTCATATTTTATAACATGTTTCTCTATCCCATCATGTATATGTTGTATAACATGAATACTCTTCAATAATTTATTCGTTGTCTTCTCAGTTCAAATACCACTTATATCATCTTTCTCTATCGGGCACCCACTATGTTGTGCATGAGTATTAGTACACTTCTTCCATCCAGGTTCTATTTATAAACAATGGAATACACTATATTAGATCTAAAAATTATAAACATTTTATTTATCTAAATATGGTGTAACACATAATAAAAATTTCAATGTTTATGCATAGATAATCTCATAATCATAAATTTGTTTCTTTGGGAAAATATTTTTTTCAATTCCATGATAATGATTTGTATGGAATATGGGAATTAGAAAAATAATATTCCCCAATAGTTTCAAAATTGATACAAAATAAAAAATGTTTTCACATACCTATTTACAACGAGTTTGGAACAACACACCATGTCAGAGTTGTTACTCCAATGTACAACAATTCTAGAACCACGTCCACTTATAGTATTTATATTAGGATTTATTGATATAAAATCCAACAAAATATATACAATACCAAAATATGAGGATATTATTCAGTAAGTATCCTCCAATTCAATTATAGGGTTGTTCCCTCTATCTTTTGTTTTCTAAATATAGTGTCCAGGGTTGACTCAAAAATTACGTTAACACAAAATATAACAATATTACAATAGAATCCTAAAGCTGATGTTTTATTCTATTACAATAGAATGACTACAATGAATCAAATATTGATGGATCTATAATTTCTTATGTCTTGGAATTACAGATTAAATACATTAGACCAATAATGCATTAGAAAATATGAATTACAAACATTATACATAATAAAAATAAATTAACAACATCCATGAATGTTTATTCGAAGTATTCATCTTCATATATGTCACGACCACCTCCCCACAAAGTGTACCCCTCCTGGGACGGCAATGTGAGAAGAGAGATAATGACCCCCGAGTCCCGCCTCTAGTAGGCCCCGGGTTGGCGACTAGCACCGAGGGTATAATAAACATACAAATGGGAGGCATTACCCTCTAAGAGAACACATACAGAAGAGAGAGATAGAATAGACTCCAACCAACTCCAACTCAGAACTGAAATATAAAAGAAACCCATGTACATATATGAAATGTCATGCAAAAGTACTACAACTGGGAGGGGAAACTAAAAGTACCCAAAAGAAAGTAAAAAGGCAGTGACCACAAGCCCGAACAGCTCCTCCTCCAACTGTAAGCTAGTAGTAACCAGCTTGATCTCCAACCTGCTCCAAGTGACCTGAAAAACAGTTTATATATACATAGGGTGAGAATAACAGTATACTCAGTAGGATCCTCCCCAAGCCTCTCGTGCAAAAGTAAAGAAAGCATGCTAAAGCCCAGTGAACAACAAGTGAAACTAACTCGTCACCTAAACATGTATACTATGTTCCCAACCTCACCATGGATACTCTTGCCAAGTAAAACAAACAAGAATATAGCATATAGTAAAGAATATCCCGGGTACCCCGCTACTACTTCCCCACTAGTTTGCTGCTTTGCCCCAACGACATACGTCCTGTGTATCTCTCTCCAAGGCTTGCCCACAGACACATGGGCTAAGCTCCACAATATGCACCTCGTGCACCACAATGGCTTGCCCGTAGACACCTGGGCAAATCACCACACCATCATCACAACCAAAAGCAACCGGGTAAGTTCCGGGAGCCACCACAACCCGCATAACGTGTATCATACATCGGGTATTATACCTCAAGCCATTACAACCCATACTCCGAGTAAGGATCCTCAAGCCATCATAGCCTATACACGTTACACCTATAGTAGTCCATAGGATACTATATCCAGAATATATTTATGTGAATAACCACAATCCATTACATCCCTCTGCACACATATATGGGGTAACTAACCGTTGTGCCTCATGGCACAAGTATCTACCAAGAGAAGAGAGCAGGGCCAAAGGGGGTAGTCAGCCATTCGACCTCCCATCAGAATGTTGTGGAAAACACCCCCCTAGGACTCAGAATCCCTAGGGTGTCAGTTGCCCTTACCGACAGGGTGGAGTAGCGTATAGAAACACAAAAAGTACAGAATATATATGTAACTCACATCCACACTATGGGCATTACCTAGTCTTAGATACAACTGCAGCTAACGTCTCTTAGACTCCGGGCTGCTACTTATAAGACTAGGTCTCTTATAAGCACACAAACATTTGAAGAGCTTTATTAGATTACTCCATTCTCATTTTATCAATTCTACTGTACGTTAATTAATTCCATAAACATTAATTAACCATGAACAATTCCACATTAAACTGAATTAGCATCACATTCAAAACAACTGCTCCTTTTAAGATTCACATCACCTTTAAATTCCAGTATCTGCATCCCCATGGTTTTTCACCATTTAATCCAACATTCATTACAGAATTACTTTTCCATATTCCCAGACATTATAGGAAAGCATCCTATGCTTCTAAACACAAAGGAGGCTCAACACAGTGAGTAGATATACTACCCGTCGAGCCTTTGTCGCCTATAGATAGAGCATAGACCCATTCTCCCTTGAGAGGCTAAACATAGAAAGCATGTGGCATACCCCGCATGTCTTCTCCTCCTTCGGAAGAAGGGTAGCAAGACCAGCTACCTTGAGAATTGGGGAAAAGCAATGCAGAGTAACATTCAATGAAACCACAAGCATCCAGCAACCATATCCATCCCATTCCATCATCCACGGTGTCCTCCCTTACACCCACATGCATAAAACGATGCATCTCGCCACTCTAGGCGTCATCCGCTGCCACAACCATAAGGACCCCCTGCCTCCACATATCACATGACCCCTCCAGGGTCACATCGTAGCACAAGCTGCAGAAAAACAATAATCACAACCATGGGCTCTTGACCCATTAACAAACAAGAGGGTAACTCAGAACCCTTTTAGAAATTCCCACATAATCTTTTCTTTAATCCATATTGAATTGGCAGATTTGTTATTCGTAGGTTCCAATCACAGATACATAATTAGTAAGCTATCAAAATTAAATAACCATGCTTACTTCCCTAATTTGATCATCCTAAAATTAGAACAACTACAACAACTGCAATAACCAGATTAATTTACATGCCTCTTTATCTTTAGCAAATTAATTAACAATTAATTCCGGCATTACGTTCATTATCAATTTCTATCATGAACAAACAAAAAATCAAAGAAAATCATTGATATCACTCTATCTAGAAAAACAGGAGGCAAACCGTTATCACAGTATAAAGCAACAACATGCGATCAACCAATTCTTTTAATCTGGTTCAAGTAATTAATTTGTTCAATTTCATTGTGATCCAAAGGACTAAATCATGCTAACTGTACAATTGAAAATATACAATTAGAGAAGCCATGAATCCCCTACCTCGAAGAGTTCTTGACGTCCTTTATCCACACAATGGGCCACAATCCTTCTCTCGCGTCAACTTATATGGAAGAATGATCGACACAGCTTGGTTGCATCAAACAGAGCGGAACTGATCCGAGTAACGTTTGATTGTGAAACTCCTACGGGAATGATTGCAAGGTTCTAACATCTCGTAGATGAGGACCAGGAGGAAGAACAACGAAGAATGGTATCTCATTCCTTTATAAAAAAATTTAGAGAGGCGACAGTTTAAGATCCGATTTATTCTCCATTAAAAACGGATCGCATTAACCCATGCGGTTTGACAAAGTAAAAACATCCCGGCCTTAGGAATAAATAATATAGGATTTATGGCCTTTGAATCAGACTTAAAGTTCTTAAAATAAGGATTTAAAATGTATTTTACGTCAAAGAAAACGTCAAAGGGGCGAAACTGTTGGAAGCTAGAAACACTATTCACATACTCAAAATTTGGCAAAGGAAAGAAGCGGTAGCTCTTAGAATTCTGGAAACACTGTTCAAACATGAAATTTGGAAAAGGAAGGAATCGGTAGCTCTTAGGATTTTGGAAACACTGTTCAAACGTGAAATTTGACAAAGGAAGGAATCGGTAGCTCTTTGGATTCTGGAAACACTGTTCACACGTGAAATTTGGAAAAGGAAGGAATCGATAACTCTTAGGATTCTAGAAACATTGTTCACACGTGAAATTTGGAAAAGGAAGGAATCAGTAGCTCTTAGGATTCTGGAAATACTGTTCACATAATTAGAAATTTGGCAAAGTGTTAGCCGAGCTACTGCTAGACTGCGGCTACCAGTAGACCGAGGTACCGGTAGGCGGCGGCTACCGGTAGACCGAGCTACAGGTAGGCAGTGGTTACTGGTAGACCGAGCTACCGGTAGGCCGCGACTACCGGTAGACCGAGCTACCGGTATGCAGCGGCTACCGGTAGGCCGAGCTACCGGTAGGCTGCGGCTACCGGTAGACCGAGCTACCGGTAGGACGCGGCTAGGGGGTAAGTCACCTTGACCTCCCAGAACACCTCCAACACCACATTTTCACAAAGTAGTGGACTGGAGAGGTCCGGGCCATTACATTAGATACCTCTCAAAACATTCTCATCCTCGAGAATTAAAAACCAACTCAGAGGAAAAGAGGGTTCCGAACAACCACCCCATAAGATACCTCTCAGGGGAAAACCACCATGAGTTGTTCGAAAGCTGGAACAAAACTACGACATCCGAGAATATGGAAACAAACAATCCATATCCAATCAATTCAATCATAACATCACACAAAAGGTACATAAATAAAACATGAAAGGTCTAACCATCAAGGAAACATCATTACATGAAAAGAGTTAAACATTAAACAACTCTGGGTACTGAGCACGTATCCGTGACTCACACTCCAATGTACTCTCCTCCATGACAACGTGTCACCACAAGACATGAACTAAGGGGATAGAATGCCCATGTAACACCTTCTCCTTGCGGTCTTGGATCTCCACAGGTCGCTCCTCGAAGGTTTCATCATCATCAATATCGATCTCTCCCCAATCGATAACATGAGATTCATCATGAAGGTAACGACGGAGCTGTGATACATGGAAAACATCATGTATCCGACTCATCTGAGGGGGAAGTGCTACTCGATACGCCACAGCTCCAACACGAGCTAACACCTCGAAAGGCCCAACAAACCGGGGAGAAAGCTTACTTCCATGACCAAACCTTCGCTGCCCACGACGGGGAGTCACCTTTAGAAACACATGATCCCCGACATTAAACTCTAAGGGTCTCCTTCTTTGATCAACATATGATTTCTGAAGATCCTGTGGTGTCTTCATCCTCTCACGAATCACCTGAACCATCTCTGTTGTATTCTGCACTAGTTCTGGTCCGAGAATTGCTAACTCTATGACCCCAGTCCAGCACAACGGAGAACGGCATGGCCGGCCATAAAAGGCTTCAAACGGCGCCATGCCGATGGTAGAGTGAAAACTATTATTGTAAGCGAACTCTACCAAAGGTAAGTGCTTCATCCATGAACCTCCAAAATCAAGAACACAAGAGCGCAACATGTCTTCAAGAGTCTGGATGGTTCGCTCTGTCTGACCATCCGTTTGAGGATGAAAAGCAGTGATAAGGCACAATTGAGAGCCAAAAGCATGCTAGAGACCTTTCCACACCCTAGAGGTAAAATGAGGATCTCGATCAGAAATGATCTTCCTAGGTACTCCATGAAGTCTTACCACCTCCTCCAGATATTGCCTCGACAAAACCTCCACTGAGATCGACTCCTTGATCGCTATGAAGTGGTCCGACTTTGTTAAACGATCCACTACCACCCATATAGCATCATGTCCTCCCGAAGCTCGAGGATAACCTGTAACAAAGTCCATCGAGATGTCCTCCCACTTCCACTGAGGAATCTCTAATTACTGAAGAAGACCACCAGGAACACGGTGTTTGGCCTTCACCTTCTGGTAGACTAAACATCGAGACACACACTCTGCAACCGTACGTTTCAGCCCAGGCCACCAAAACTGACTCCTCAAGGATCGGTACATCTTCGTCACACCAGGAAGTACTGCCAAGGGTGAACTATGGAACTCTCGGAGAACCATCTCGCGCATCTCTAAGGGGACAAAAAGCCTGCCATGATACAACACTCGGTGTTGTTCATCCTCCGACCAAACATCAGGGGCCTCACTACAAACAACTCTGTCTCTCCAGACTTCCACCTCTAGATCACCCATCTGAGACTCTTCCACCTTCTGCATCAGGGATGACTGCACCGTCATCTGGAAAAGACAACCTCTACCCCCAACATCTCCCATATCAAGATGCAAAGCTGAAAGCTCTTCCATCACTCTCCAGGAATCACCAGATTCACGCACAACATCATTACGTGTCATTCAGCTTAGTGTGTCAGCTACAACATTCCATTTTCTAGGTGTATACGATATTTTAAAGTTGTATTCTTTCAAGAACTCCATCCACCGACGCTACCTCAAGTTCAGGTCACGTTGGGAGAAAACATACCTCAAACTCTTATGATCGGTGAAAACCACAAAGTGCTCACCAATGAGGTAATGTCTCCACAACTTTAGAGCAAACATCACGGCTGCCAACTCAAGGTCATGGGTGGCATAGTTGGATTCCTGGGGACGCAACTGCCGAGACCCATAAGAAACAACTGATCTCTGCTTCATGAGAACACAGCCTAGCCCCAGATGTGAACCATCACAGAAAACATCAAACTGGACTCCCTCCGCTAGAAGACAAATGACTGGGGCACTTACCAACTTCTCTTTTAGAAACTCGAAAGCTGCCTGACACTGATTAGTCCATATGAACGCTTGATCCTTCTTGGTCAAAGCTATTATAGGAGTCTCAACTCGGGAGAAATTGGCTAAAAACCTCCTAAAATAGCCTGCGAGACCAAGGAAACATCGCACCTCCGACATGGTCTTGGGGGCTGCCCACGACACCACTACTTCTATATTCGAAGGATCCACATCTAATCCCTGTTGGGACACAACATGCCCCAAGAAATGAACTTCTAGAGCCCAAAACTCACACTTCGAAAACGTCCCAAACAACTGATGTTGGCGAAGAATTCCCAAAATGGCTCGTAGATGCTTTGCATGCTCCACTTCAGATGTGGAGTACACAAGGATGTCATCGATGAAAACCACAACAAACTTGTCCAGGAATTCATGGAACATAGCATTCATCAACCCCATGAAAACAGCTGGAGCATTCGTTATGCCGAATGGAATTACAACAAACTCATAATGCCCATGACGACAACGGAAAACAGTCTTCGGGATATCCTTATCCTTTACACGCATCTGATAATATCCTGACCGCAAGTTGATCTTTGAGAACCAACATGCACCCTTCAGTTGATCGAATAGGTCATCAAACCATGGAAGAGGATATCGGTTCTTTATTGTCACTTTGTTTAATCGACGATAATAGACACGCAACCGCAAACTGCCATCAGCCTTTTTCACAAACAAAACTGGTGCACCCCACGGTGACACACTTGGCCGAACAAAACCACACTGCAACAGACCATCGATCTGAATACGTAGCTCTCGTAATTCAGAAGGGGCCATCCTATACGGAGACATAGAGATAGGAGACGCTCCTGGCTGTAACTCGATCCCAAACTCGATCTCTCGTCTAGGGGGTACGGATACAACCTCTTCTGGAATGACGTCAGGGTACTCCTCTACGATCCTAGGGAACGCCAACTGTTGAACCTATGAAGAACTCAACATCATCCCAGCCATCATGGATGACAGGGATGGAACTCGTCTATGACTCATCCGAGGATCTCTCTCACCAACAAACACTACATTCTCTCCATCTGCATCAAAGAAAATGACCTTTTTCCTCTAGAAATCCAAAATATCATGTACCGAATACAACCAATCCATGAAAAGTATGACATCATATGGTTGTATTCGTAAACATAGGAAATCTCCCCAAGAGCGGTGTTGCCCCAACACTAGCTCACAATCTCTACATACTTCAAACAAGTCATCTCGACCTCCAACTGGCGTAGTCAACGCCAAGGGCACTGGAAGCCTCTCTAAATCAAGTCCCAAAGCATGGACAAGGGTAGGTGATATGAAGGAGTGTGTTTCTCCTGAATCAAACAAGGCATACACCAAGGTAGAAAACAAGAAAAGGGTACCTCGAACGACATCTAGCTCACCTGGGGCTGGCAAAGCTAGAGCATGAAGCTGACCACGACCACCTCCACGGCCTCTTTGACCCTAATGACGACCACCACCACGGCCGCGCTCTTCTCTCTGAGGACGTGGAGCATCATGGGGTTGTCCTCTGCCTTCTCCATCTACCCTTGGGTGATCTAAAGCTGGTGCAACCTGCTGCTGCTGCCTCGGCTGGGACTGCCTCAACGGAGGAACCTGGAGTGGAGCGCCCGGTGCACGATGACTGCTCTGAAAAGTCGGGCACTCCCGCTACTGATGACCACGACCACCACAAGAAAAACAAGCACCTGATCCCTTGGCATAGGCCTGAGAGTTGCTGCCTCTGGAGAAACGAGATGGGAAGGGCTGGGACCTACCCCCAGGTGAACGAAAACTCTTCTGTCCTGAAAACCGGGAACCCCGGACCACAGCTCTGGTTCGTGAGGAATCATGAAGATTCCCTCTCGTGACGATCCAGTCTTAGCCAAAGTTCTCTCAACAACCTCTGCCCTCGCCAGCACCTCAAGATATGTCTTCAGCATAAATGGGGTGACCTGGCGCTGGATATCTGGACACAAAGCCTCCTCGAAATGCCTCGCCCTGGCCTCATCATCTAGTAACAGCTCTGAAGCATATCGTAGAAGGTTCCAAAAACGGATTCCAAACTCCCGAACACTGGAGCTCCCCTGTCGAAGGGTAAGAAGCTCCTGGTGACTGGACGCCTTCACAGTCGAAGTAAGAAACTCGACTCTAAACCTGTCTCGAAACTCCTCCCATGAGATCGCTGACTCCTCACGATCACCGAGGAACAAGAACCACCACTGCCTCGCTGCTCCACGCAGCATCGTCACAACCAAGGACACCCAGTGTTCCTTCCGAGCACGAATCGAATTGAAGCCTATCTCAACCTCCTCCAACCAGTCTTTTGTGACTGCATCTGAAACGGAGCCCTCATACTTCTGCAGACTCTGGCACTGAAACTCTCGGAGTGTCTTCCTCCAAGTGTCATCGTCGCCAACCTCTACCCGGCGGCGATCTGCTGGAACAGCCTGCTGGGCATCTTCTACGCAAACCTGACGAGGACGTCGACCTGGAGCCATACCTGTAAAATAACAACTGTTAGAGATCCTAATCCTGGAATATGGAAGACTCAACATTAATTAATTAATTGTTTTGTTTTATTAATTTTTAGGATACCTATCCCAAGGTCTACCCATTCAAAAACAGGCGCATAGAATAATGATGCATGATCCTTTCATAGGTCTCTACCCTGCAACCAGTATCACTTTGTTTAGTAGCCATCATAAACTTAAAGGTCCTTGAAACAGATCATAGGGGGACCTAAACGCCTATGTCTCTTCCGGTCTCCAGTGTTTACCCCACTTGCTAAACATGAATGACATCATTGCCCTACCATCCCATGCATCCTCACCTGTGCCTAACTCCAAACTCCATCCCATCCCTCAACCAGACCTCTGATACCACTCTGTCACAACCCCCTCCCCACAAAGTGTACTCCTCCTGGGCCGGCAATGTGAGAAGAGAGATAATGACCCCCGAGTCCCGCCTCCAGTAGGCCCCGGGTTGGCGACTAGCACTAAGGGTATAATAAACATACAAATGGGAGGCATTACCCTCTAAGAGAACACATGCAGAAGAGAGAGAGAGAATAGACTCCAACCAACTCCAACTCAGAACTAAAATATAAAAGAAACCCAAGTACATATATGAAATGTCATGCAATATTACTAAAGCTGGAAGGGGAAACTAAAAGTACCCAAAAGAAAGTAAAAAGGCAGCGACCACAAGCCCGAATAGCTCCTCCTCTAACTGTAAGCTAGTAGTAACCAGCTTGATCTCCAGCCTACTCCAAGTGACCTGAAAAACAGTTTATATATACATAGGGTGAGCAAAACAGTATACTCAGTAGGATCCTCCCCAAGCCTCTCGTGCAAAAGTAAAGAAAGCATGCTAAAGCCCAGTGAACAATAAGTGAAACTAACTCTTCACCTAAACATGTATACTATGTTCCCAACCTCACCATGGCTACTCTCGCCAAGTAACGCCTACAAGAATATAGCATATAGTAAATAATATCCAGGGTACCCCGCTACTACTTCCCCGCTGGTTTGCCGCTTTCCCCAACGACATACGTCCTGTGCATCTCTCTCCAAGGCTTGCCCGCAGACACTTGGGCTAAGCTCCACAATATGCATCTCGTGCACCACAAAGACTTGCCCGCAGACACCCGGGAAAAGCACCACACCATCCTCAACAACCAAAATCAACCGGGTAAGTTCCGGGAGCCACCACAACCCGCATAACATGTATCATACATTGGGTATTATACCTCAAACCATTACAGCCCATACTACGAGTAAGGATCCTCAAGCCATCATAGCCTATACACGTTACACCTATAGTAGTCCATAGGATACTATATCCAGAATATATGTATGTGAATAAACACAAGCCATTACAGCCCTCTGCACACATATATGGGGTAACTAACCGCTGTGCCTCATGGCACAAGTATCTACCAAGAGAAGAGAGCGGGGCCAAAGGGGGTAGTCAGCCATTCGACCTCCCATCAGAATGTTGGGGAAAACACCCCCCAGGGCTCAGAATCCCTGGGGGTGTCAGTTTCCCTTACCGACAGGGTGGAGTAGCGTATAGAAACACAAAACGTACAGAATATATATGTAACTCACATCCACACTATGGGCATTACCTAGTCTTAGATACAACTATAGCTAACGTCCTTCAGACTCTAGGCTACTACTTCTAAGACTAGGTCTCTTATAAGCACACAAACATTTGAAGAGCTTTATTAGATTACTCCATTATCATTTTATCAATTCCAATGTACGTTAATTAATTCATTAAAAATTAATTAACCATGAACAATTCCACATTAAACTGAATTAGCATCACATTCAAAACAACTGCTCATTTTAAGATTCCCATCACCTTTAAATTCCAGTATCTCCATCCCCGTGGGTTTTTACCATTTAATCAAACATTCATTACAGAATTACTTTTCCATATTCCCAGGCATTATAGGAAAGCATCCTAAGCTTCTAAACACAAAGGAGGCTCAACACGGTGAGTAGATATACTACCTGTTGAGTCTTTTCCGCCTATAGAAAGAGCATAGACCCATTCTCCCTCGAGAGGATAAACACGGAAAGCACGTGGCATACCCCGCGCGTCTTGCCTCCTTCGGATGAAGGGTAGCAAGACCAGCTGCCTTGAGCAGTGGGGAAAAGCATAGCAGATTTACATTCAATGAAACCACAAGCATCCAGCAACAACATCCATCCCATTCCATCATCCCCGGTGTCCTCCCTGACACCCACATGCATAAAACGATGCATCTCGCCACTCTAGGCATCATCCGCTGCCACAACCACAAGGCCTCCCTGCCTCCACATATCTCAAGACCCCTCTAGGGTCACATCGCAACACAAGCAGCATAAAAACAACAATCACAACCATGGGCCCTTGAGCCTTTAACAAACAAGAGGGTAACTCAGAACCTTATTAGAAATACCCACATAATCTGTTCTTTAATCCATATTGAATTGGCAGATTTGTTATTCGTAGGTTCCAATCACGGATACCTAATCAGTAAGCTATCACAATTAAATAAACATGCTTACTTCCCTAATTTGATCATCCTCAAATTAGAACAACTACAAAAACTGCAATAACCAGATTAATTTACATGCCTCTTTATCTTTAGCCAATTAATTAACAATTAATTCCGGATTTACATTCCTTATCAATTTCTATCATGAACGAACAACAAATCAAAGAAAATCATAGATATCACTCTATCTAGAAAAACATGAGGCAAACCGTTATCACGGTATAAATCAACAACATGCGATCAACCAATTCTTTTAATCCGGTTCATGACTTAATTAGGTCAATTTCATTGTGATCCAGAGGACTAAATCATGCTAATTATACAATTGCACATATACAATTAGAGAAGCCATGAATCCCCTACCTCGAAGAGTTCTTGACGTCCTTTATCCACACAACCGGCCACAATCCTTCTCTCGCGTCAACTTATATGGAAGAATGATCGACACAGCTTGGTTGCATCAAACAGAGCGGAACTGATCCGAGTAACGTTTGATTGTGAAACTCCTACGGGAATGATTGCAAGGTTCTAACGTCTCGTAGATGAGAACCAGGAGGAAGAACAATGAAGAATGATATCTCGTTCCTTTTTAAAAAAATTTAGAGAGGCGACGGTTTAAGATCCGATTTATTCTCCATTAAAAACGGATCGCATTATCCCACGCGGTTTGACCTAGTAAAAACATCCCGGCCTTAGGAATAATTAATATAGGATTTATGGCCTTTGAATCGGCCTTAATGTCCTTAAAATAAGGTTTTAAAATGTATTTTACGTCAAAGAAAACGTCAAAGGGGCGAAACTGTTGGAAGCTGGAAACACTATTCACATACTCAAAATTTGGCAAAGGAAAGAATCAGTAGCTCTTAGAATTCTGGAAACACTGTTCACAGAATTAAAAATTTGGAAAAGTGTTAGCCGAGCTACTGCTCGACTGCGGCTACCGATAGACCGAGGTACCGGTAGGCGGTGGCTACCAGTAGACCGAGCTACCGGTAGGCAGTGGCTACCGGTAGACCGAGCTACGGGTCGGCAGCGGCTACCGGTAGACCGAGCTACCGGTAGGCTGCGGCTACCGGTAGACCGAGCTACCGGTAGGGCACGTCTGGGGGATAAGTCACCTTGACCTCCCGGAACACCTCCAACACCACATTTTCACAAAGTAGTGGACCGGAGAGGTCCGAGCCATTACAATATACTAGGGAATTGAAAACTAATAAAGGTAAGATAAAATTATCAGTAAGTATAAGTAAATCTAAATAAATAATTAATTAATGAGAATAATAAAAATTAAATGGTAAATGGCTAAAGACACATTACATTTAAATAAAAGATAATGATATATCAATATGTAAAGGTAAGAAATTGAAAACACGTGGCATTTTATCAATGAAAATAATATAAAATCCATCCATAGATATGTGCATGCCAAATCTCAGGGATAAATAATAACTGACGATAAATGAGGGAAATGATTTTATTATTTGACACCATATTTCCTAAGTAAATGGTACCTTTACCATCAATAAAATTCATAAGACCGTTTATAACATACTAGGTCCAAACCGATTTGATTTGTCCATCCATATCTCTAATGTCAATACCACTCAAAATAGAATTTATAACATAATTGTTACAAATGAAAATGTTTTTCCCAACCTAATTTCATTCCATGATTCTACCGACGCATCGAGGGTGTTCTATTAACTAGTCCACATCCTATAGGTCTTACATTAAACGGTCCCTAACCTATGTCTTTCATGTCCCAAGAATTATTCATATAGAATAAATAGTATAATAAATAATAAATATTTCTTATCGTAAAATTTCAATATTGAAAAAATATATATAAATTTATCAATAATTCCAAAGTGTTGGATACATAAAAACAAGGTTTTTCACATTATGAATGGAAATACCATGGAATGATCCTTATATCATTCTTGAGAAAAATAATCATTAAACATTCCAATGTGTCCCATAATATTGTGATACATTTTAATCATAATCCCCAATCAAGAAAAACATTAAATTAATCTTATAATATAATTATAAAAATTAAATTAATAATATAACTTGACCAAAATAATTATATACACCATTAAAAAGTTAATTGGTTTATAAATACAGAACAGTTTCAATGGAATGTAAATTTCGAGGAAATCATTTACCGTATTTCTGAATTCTCATGTGTTTCATTATATTCGTGAATAATAAACATATGTTATTTATTTAATTTATTAAGAAAATTTTTTATGTTTATTATTACTTTTACTTCAATTAACAAAATTTTGTAAACAACTATTTTTACATTGGGTATTTTGAAGATATTTGGTTTATATGTCCAAAATACTTTGGTAGACTGACCATGGTAAAATGGGTAATTATATAAAAATATCTTGAATAAAAGTAATTAAATAATAATCATATGTATACAAAAATTATAATTTTAAAACCAATCCTGAAATATAGTTATGAAAAATTATCCAATTTTTCAATCTTTGGGATGGTAGGTCGTACGTATGCATGAGTAACATTCCCATTTTTCAATGATCATTATAGAAAGAAGTTATGTAACACTATATATCTCTATAATTATAATTTTAACCTAAATAAAATATTATTTAATAATATAGAATTATATATAAAATTCTTGTGATGTAAATGGAATCATATCATGTTGATGGGGATGTATTCTACAAGTCCACGATCAATGTTATCAATTATTAGTGTATGAAAATGGTACTAAAGGAAAGCATATATTTAATTTATAGGATGGAAAATATTTAATCAATATCATATATATTTAATTTATGATACATATTTTTAATTAATAAATCATGTATATAATAATTGTATAGTTTGAATGAATCACATCACTTTGAGGAGGTGGAAGTCTACACTTCCACAAGCAATGTTATCATATTTATATAAAATGGAATGTATAAGTGTTCATTTTATAAAATAATTATAGAATCATAAATTGAGGATAAATATAATATATATCATATATAAATAGGATTTATATCATAATTAACATTTATGAGTGGTGATAATGGAAAAGGAATTTTCATTATTTCATGAGGCGGCAGTATGTCGTACACATAAAAAATACGTTCGTTACCCATTAGATGGATGTGTGTGTGAGTGTAGTTAGAAAAAATATCATAAAAAATAATATTATATTTAGGATATTTTTTTTTTTTAAATCATGGAATAATAATAGTTTATGGGGAGGGAAATGTTAACAAAACTGATGAAGTTAAGGGGAGATGTTTCCCCTTAATCGGGTAACTCCGTTTGTGATGAACCAAAAGGGATTCCAGAGATGGATTTATGATCAAGGTTAGTCTTATAAGATTATGAGAATTAATTTGAGGATATATTTAGGTATATATTGGTTGAGCCAATGATGCATGAGATGTGTGAGGAAGTGGGAGAAGAGGAGGCCTTTAATAGTAGAGGAGGACTGGAACTCCAATAAAAATTGAAAGGTATACAATAATTGGAGGTATAATTAAGTTAATTTGCCCCCAATGTGGAAGTATAATTGTGTAAGGTTTAATAACTTTTTATAGGAACCTCTTCCACCCAAAAATAAGTTACTTTTTTACATTTGGTTCCTTAACTTATACACTTCCACAATTTTATCATTTCCGATTTTATTAAAAACACTAGATTTCTATCCTATGTAAATTAAAAATTAAGAATAAATAATAGTGATATTTAAAAAAAATTATATTGAAACAAAATTATAAATAAGATAAATAATTTTAAAAATAAATATATTATGTTTGTTTAAAATTATGTTTAAAACAGGAGCATTTAGCACTTGAAAACAGTACTTTATCACAGACCGTGCTATCAATGACTTTACAACTTATGGGTCAATATGTTAATAATAAAATATATATTAATTCGTTAATATACAATATATTATATATAATTACTCTTTAAAATATTTTTTCAGAGTATAGTATTTTAGTTAATTTTTAATCATTCAATAAAATATAATATATTATAAAATAATGGTAATGAAAATATTGACATTATTTATATCATTTGAATTTTAAAAAATATAAAAAATATATGTAATATATATATATAATAAATTTATAGCTTTCTAATGTTATATATTCATAAAAAATAAAGAAATAAAATAATTCTATCAATTTTCGTTCCATTTATATTAATAGTATCATATATTTTAGGTTAATTATTGACCAAATAATCAATGCATTGGAAATAGGTAAGCATTTGAAGTTACTAATTCAGCTATAAAATTTAATGATAAATTATTTTACAAAAAGTAACCCAATTATATTTCAGAATCATATATATAAGCTAAAATATGTTTTTTTTTCATATTCTTGTGTTTTATAAATGTAAAAGTTAAGGAAGGTTTCCCTTTTGAATTTTTTCATACATAACTTTTTATATTGAGAAATTTCATGAAATAATGTACTAATAAATAATAAAATTAAATCCAAGAGGGGATATTGTGAAACTATTGGAAGCTAGTAGATTTCAGACTACTGCCTTGGTCATTTTGGCACAACAGATTCTGTTTTAGTTCTTTGGTAAGCTTAATTTTACCTTAATCAGAGTAATGAAATTCAATCACTTTCATTAATATTTTATATCAAAAATATGTTGATCTTATTAGATCACAAACCTAATAATAATTATAATCACATTTTTATTTTTAAAAATTCATATAACATAGTTGGGAAAATTAATGTTAATGCTAATCTCGCAGACGTGGTGAGAATGCAGGTTTTTAATGTATCAAAATTCAAAATTGCAACAAACCATTATATCATATTTATATATAAAAATGATTACAATGTCCTAAATTAGAAAAATATATTTATAATTGATATATTTTTAAATTAATAAAAATTTTAATATATAATTTATCATTAATAAATAATTAAAATAAAATGATTTTTTAACTAAAATTCAATATTTCTCACAATTCATCAAAAAATGAAACATCTCATAAAAATAACAAAAATTCACAGTAAGAAAATTTTTACAATATGAATTCAAAAAAATAAGTTGTAAAAATCCAATAAATTTGTTAATTTTCTTTTTAAAATAGTTGTTCTATTAAAAGGTGAAAAAACATGGACTTTCGTGTAAGGAAATATAACTCAATGTTCAGTACATCATACGATTAATATAGTTTTCTGTATAAAATAAGATAGTAACCAATGTAATTTTATTTTGAATGAAAAATATAGAAATTTATTGGGGTGTTATGATATTATTGGTGCATCCTATTTGAATGTAAATCTATGAAATCAAGAAATGATTTTAATATTATGAAATATATCAAGATCAAAGTGGTTGATCAAAAATCCATCCCTAATGGTTATAGGATAATTATTCGTGGTAGTGATATATTTATTTTTCCAAAAATTAATATATAGTCACATTAATCTATATTAATAATTAATAAAAAGAACTATTACACATAAGTTGACACAACTCATAGAATTACTACCTTTTCATGATTCTCTTAGATATTTTCATCAATTCCTACATTTAAAATCTGGTCATTAAATTTGGATTATTTGAAAAAGTTTTGCCACCATTTGTGAACTATATCAAAACATAAACATAAAAATTTTGTGGAATACAAGGTAACTATTCATAATAGAAATAAAAAAATATCCACATAATTAGAATATCATCTATGTTGAGTTTCCCACCATCAAAAAAATATTTATATCCTTTTTAAACAGGGATGAAGATCCTTATAATGGATTGGATTTTATTCAGAAAATTATAATTATATTCTCTCAAATAGGTGATCATTTTTTGGTAACATATATTTAATGTTACATCCCATTCCTTGTAAATTAATGTATAATTTATGTAAATAAATTGAATCTATTCATTGGATAACATATAATTCAACTAGAGTGGGAATACAAAGTTGCATATAATGGGAATTCACACAAACATCATTATGAGAAAAATTAATTACATGATATGCAATCATCATGAGAAAATAATCCTTTAAATTTACATAATATAAATAAATTCATATATGCATTCTAAAATAGGGTATATTAATATAAAAAAAATACAAATGTCAATATCAATTTTATAATTCTATATCCAATCCCTTAGTGAAACAAAAAAATACTTTCATGACCATCATGTATAATTAATAATCATGATCAATCATGATTAACAATTCTTATAATTAGTATACCATGACTCCTTATTTTCTATATATGAATCTGTATGTCTAACATAAGTCATCCATGATCATCATATACTAACAAAATTCATAATTTCATATAAAGAAAAAAACGAGTCATCCAACCATACCCCCAAGAGATTCAAACTTGGTGTCTATTAAGGTGACACTCACTATACACTATAATATCATTGATATTTACCCAACTACCTCCATTATAAGTTATTTCCCTAATATTCCACTATTACAATACCGCTCCCTATTTTAGTATAGAGAAAATTGTGTTTTTATTTGAAAACAACAATCCATTCATGATAATTACTGCGGACAATTTACTACACAGTGTATTATCCTAAGGTATCAAAAATGTATTCTATTATCCTAGTTTCCAAAGGTAAGAAATTATTTCTTTTCTATTAAGTATAGAAACCTCAAAATTTCATATATTAAAATCACATTTAATTATTTTTAATATTCAATACATAACATTATATCCCATGACTGAATGATATAGGTTCATTGATTTTGAAAACTGGGATATATAAACATTTTGTTCATAAGAGATCTAAATTATCTCTTAGTAATATCTTTGTAACCCGCAGACTTTATAGAAATATCATACATAAAAACTCTGTTCATAAAATAAGAATTGGAAACAAATGAACGGGGAGAATGGATACATGTATGGAATATATGATAGATATTAATGAATATAAAATCATTACATTAGAACAATTGTATGATAACATGAAATAATCATTTTGAAATAATAACCATAATATCATTTATCCTAATATTTAATCATTGAAAAATATTTGGTAGTTCATAAGACATGAATTATAACTGAATCAACGAACATTATCCATTATACATATATGAAAATAAAATTCTTCCATAGTCAAATATCACTTTCCTGAAAATAATAGTGGATTCAGTTCTCTCTTAATTACATCATATCCATATTCAATCTCAACATCATTGTCTATCATTGTGTATATAGTTTATTACGTAATTAGGTTCACTCACTCTTCAAATCATTATTATCTACTGAGATATCCATAATTACTAAAATCACCAGATGTATATATCATTTCATCCCCACTTATCACATAATCATAATTCATTCAAATGTTTTCCTTCAAGATCATAAATCATTCATCATATATCACCCATGAAATGGAAATTTGTTTAAAAAATATCCCATTTTCATAAAAAAACAATCCATATAAAGGCAAATAATGATATCATTTTATAAAAACACCATAAAATAATTGTTAACATCAATGTATTTCATCAGAGAAAAATCCTTAAATAAATCACTATTAATATTTCTCTTGTAAAATACTATTATTTACATTGCAATAACATGATTATACTATATATATAACCAAATAATTAAGGGAAAATGAATTATTGAAATAAAAATTGTAAACATGAAAATAAAACCTCAAATAATTGATCTGACATAGTTGTTTGGTATTACATTCATGTAATACATTTCTATAAAAAATACATTAATATTTTATGTAAAAAAATTTAATGTACCTCATTCAAAAAATTAAAGAATATTCCTTTGAAAAATTATATAAAAACCAATAAATGGGTAAAAATGATATTTAAAAAATAATTTTATAATATTATATCATTATTGAAATTTTCATAAAACATGGATGTCTAATAATTAATATTTTCATATGTAGATATAAATAATTTAAAATTTTATGAAAAAATCTATTTGGACTCTTCAGTTCTTAAAGAGAGATAAATTAATGGTAAAAATATATTCTTTATAAATAACCGTCATTGAATAATATTAATTTAAATTTTTTTTGATTTGTAATAAAATTTCATCTTCGTAATATTGGTCATATTAATTGCCGATATATAATGTGGTTATAACATAAATAAAATAATTATTTAAAACATCATTAGAAATTATATTAAATTCATGTTTACATAATTTAAATATATTATATTTCAATAAAATATCATTTATGAAATTTTAATATCTTATATGATCACCATATAAAAACAATTTCACCAATATTTTGATAATTCTTTATAAAAATTCTTATTTTAAGGTGTCAACTATTTCATTTTTCATAATATTTTTAATTTGGTAATTCATGTCATATTAAATTGATCATGGTTTCATAATCTAATTAATGTTATTCATGACAAAAAATATATATATATTAAATATATATATATATAAATTCATCAATAAAATTTAGAAATTGAAAAATGAATCACACTGTTCAGTGAAATATTAGGTCACACAAATACATTAACATTGTTTTAAATTTAAATAAGATGGAATAAAATAAATATAAATAATAACTGACCTTATTGAATTGGTACAATATCATATATGTAATATTAATTAATTAAATATATATTTATTATAATCAATCTAAATATGAAATGATCAATGAATATTATCGGTTCCTGAAGGTGGAAGTCCACTTTTACGTACAAGAGATTTTATCATTTTCTTGAAGATTAGAAGGTAAGAAGGTAGAAATGATTTAATAATTAAAGAGTTTATAATTTAATTTTCAATATAATATTTAAATATAAAATCAATATTAATATTGTTCCTTGAGAAATGGTTATGTAAAATGAATTGTATCACTATGTGGACTCTGTACACCAGACATATGTGTAAAAAATAGTTTCACATCTTATTCGATAGAGTGGAGGTCTGATATTGGCGGTTCCAAAATTATTATAAAATTTATTTATATTTAGGATACATAAGTGAGTTTTTATGATAAATTTTATATTTTTAATGGATGATGAAGAATATATAAATTTAATGTTTTTTGGGAATATGATTATCTCCCCTTCTGTAGGTCCCCTTTAGTTATTTTCTAGTGGATCCATGGAAGGGAATTTTTGGAATAAAATAACCTAAATTAGTTTTTATTTTTTACTAGTAGATCATAATACTAGATTTTTTCGAATATAGGTGAAAAAGTTATGTAAAAAATAGAAATGAGGGAGGACCTTTTATAAGTGGTTGAGTGGAGACACTTAGAATAAATTTAATTATTATAATACAATTAAATATAATTAAACAAAATTCATAAAAATGAGATTTTATATTAATTTTAGATAGTATTTATTATTATTATGGGCATAATATTTAATTTAGACACAATGTCTTGTATAATTTACTATTAAATCTTTGTCTAATCCCACCCCCCCAGAAACTCATTTTAACATTAATAGAAACAAAAAACTTGGACTATTATTAATATTCAGTGTGGATAAAAATGAAAGTGGAATCCTTGAAAAAATATTAAATTATGTTTCAGAATATTTATTCCATTTTACCAAATTAAATCTCCAAAACATTTAGAAATCAAATTTAAAATAATCCTTTAAAACATGATGGACAACAGTTCTCGTGAATTTTATTTCTTAAGTATACAATTTCAATATATAGAAATCCAAATATAATAAATTCCCATTACAATAATACAATTAGAAGACATATAATTTAACTGATATAAATTTATAAATCATTTTAAAAAAAATATCAGACTTGCTAAACAATTAAAAATAAAATAAATTTTCTTATTAAATCAGTATTTTTTTACTATTCATTGAATATTTAATAATTTTAGAAAATTAACAAAAAATTAAATCTAATTTTATATTTAAATATTGATTTCCAAAATTATGTTTATTTGTAAAATAAGATCATAAAATATAAAAATAAAAATATATTATTTCTTCATGATAATAAATGAATATCGTTATTATAGAATATATTTTTTTAACAATATAAACAATTTACTAAAATTTGAGTACTTATTTTTGAATAAATTTTATTTATTTATAAAATTAATTTATTTCATAAATAATATGGGTATTCAAATTGATAAAAAATATTTACTATTGATTTTATGAAAATATACTATAATATTGTTCATTTAGACATGGGGTTGTGTGTATCTCAAGCTATCAAAGAAATATAATATTTTTGAGAATTAATATATCATAACATCTGAGGGTTTTATAGAATTAAAGTGTCTTATACAAGGATTCATATGATATATATTCCTTTTATATTAATAATATTAACATTAATGAATTTGATAAAACTACAATCATATGTAAAATTTGAGACTAAGACTCATCTTGAATTGGGAAATTTCATGACGACTTCATCGAATCACATTATTTTCAAGTGAGAAAGGTAATTATGGATATTTTTATTCAAAAAAACCCTGACATTCACATTAGCTATGATTTCAATTACTATATCAGAGGTAAATCATAACACAATGGATGCAATATTTGGGTCATTAGTGATTATTTCTCTACATAGGCTTCTAATCAATAAAAAGAAGGAAAAATCAACAAGGTAGTAGAGTTCAATAATAACATTGATACAATTAGAATTCTCCAAATAAGATAAGTATCATATCTTGAAATATTAGAGATATTCCTATAACTTGAACCAAATTTATTGAATTCATTTCTCTTCCAATACATATTGAATTTTATATTAAGGATTGGAGAACGTTGAGAACATGATTGATGTGTTCATTATACTAATTTCAATATATACATGGAATTTTCTTCATACTCTATGAGGTCACATAATCCTTATCCAATATTTAATGTTATCATGTCCTTTAAATTTTCAAAAGATTTTGAATCAATAATAAATTTTTATTTTTCATTAATTTTTAATATATATGGGGTAGTAACATATAATGAACATTTTTTATGATTATTAGTAGACTATGAAAAAGAATAATCAGTTGGTGATAAGTCATATAGTGTAAATATAAATGAATTCCTGTGTGGTTCTATGTATTATGGAAAAATAAATAAATCATTGACAATGATAGTTTCTCATTTAAAGATGTTTTGGGGATGGTTATTTTATTAGGAATCATGTTGAGGACCTCAATGCTAAGTAATTTTAGAATAATCATGCATGGGGGATATACTTTGACTATTTTATTTGTGAAAGAGTGGTCTTATACACCACATAATCTAGGAATAACCACATGAAATCTTGTATTGGTTGTCATGGGAATTGACAATACTATAATTGAATTTTGATATGTTGGTGAAGAAAGGACCACCCTACTAGTAGGATTTTATAATGCATGGAAGGCAATTTAAATTTAATCAATGTGGAGGTAATATATATAGAATTTTGAAATTTAAATGTGGAGGAAATCCATGTATAGTATAGAAAGTATCTCTATGTAGGAGAAATACAATTTTTTCCCTTTATGGAAGAACCCCATATTTAAATTTCAACTGGCCATTGGATGGTCCATCGTGGCCCGAATTCCATATCTAGATAATGAAGATTTTGATGATCTTTTGACCATTTTTGAAATATAAAAATGTTTATCATTTATTTAATTTTTCATAGGGTCATGGGTATAATCATTTCCCTCAATTATTGATTTCCATGTGGATCCCTACTTCTATATGTTCTCATCCAACCCAAAAAAAAGTTGGAATGTCTATCATAATTGGGGTTCGATGGTGTTGTTTGAGACCATATATAATAGGATAGATAGTTATATTAAAAGTATTTTTATATTTATTATAATTTAGGACTTGGATACTAATTTTTTGATAAATAGTACACTATATCCAATATAATATACTATACACAAAACTGAATTATTTTAAATCTTTCATTAAATGCAATAATGGTTTATGGTGAATAATAATATATTTTTAATATTATTATATTCAAGGGTTGGTTATTTCCTATCCGTTATATTTGGGGTTTCTAATAGAACTGAATATAATATTTTTACTCAATTTTATTAATGAGTTATAATTCATCCAAATTATTTTTTAGGCATAAGATAAGATTTAAATTACTTTTATTCCAAACACTATCTTTTTTCTAAAAATTAGATTTACAACCATTTAAGGGAACATCTATTTATAAAATAAATTTTGAAAATTTTATAATATTTCTAAGATAAAATAAACAACATTTTTTAAATTATGATATCAAAATTATATTTTGGTAAAATTTGAGTACTTTTCTATGAATTTTTATTTTTTGATTACTTTAAAAAAATAATGATTTTTAGTTGAAAGGTGAATTTTTGTTTAATTTATTTTTATTGTTAAATCATGTTTTTAATTTGTTTTAAAGTATAATATGATAAAATTTATACCATTTAATGTAATTTAGGTTATTTAAAAAAATTCACATATAATTTAATTATATAAACATAGCAATCTATTGAACATTTACTTTAAAATTCCCACATTGTCGTCCCGTCTATGAGGTTAATTTTAAATTAAATTTTATCACTTATATGATTTTTTTAAAAGTATTTAATATTATAAATAAAAAAACATATAATGTCTTATAATTCCAATTTTTTTATAATAAATATTATTTATTTTAATAAAAATTTACGATAGTAATTACTATAAGAATGAGTTCAGTTTGGTGTTAAAATTTTATTTAAGGAGTAAAAATAATATATAAACATATCAAAAGTAAATTGGATCAATTTTATTCTACCATATATCCTACTTTATATAATTTGGGTAATTTTTTTTGTCACACAATGAAATAGATACATCCTAATAATTTTTACCTTTTATTTTTACATTAATGACACTCTCTGTCAGCTATAAAAAGGAATTCACCCTTCCCAATTCATAACACCAATCATTATCTTTGGATCATCCAAACCCAAAAAATAATAATCTAAAAACATAATTATACCACCCTATAGTCCTAACCTAGGTAATAACTCTATCCAAGGAATCCCATTGCTGCAAAACAAAAGTATTTTATTGAATAAGAGGTCAGATTCTTCATCATGATTTTTTGTTTTATCTCATTCTCCATAAATAAATTTCATCTAATTACATTCTTATATAATAGAAAATGTATTATTTATTTAAAGATATGTATTTACATTATGTATTCAAAATAAATCTACACACACATCCATCAAATGGGTAATGGAATTACAGTTCTTGTACGGTGAACAAGTGCCTAATGAATTGATGTCATTCTCTTTTTACTTTACCACATCTCATGGATGGGAATTATGATGGACACACTATTATTATATGATATATTTTTGTGTGTGTTATTTTTGATGCCTTCATACATCCAGAACAATTATATACACATCCCCTCATGATTTCAAATTTTTGGTAGTATGATAACATCGTTTTTGGATGTGTGGACTACCACCTCCACAAAGAGATGTTAATCATTCACACATTACATGGAATGTATTAAGGATGGTTTTAATGAAAACACAGAAAATAAATTAAATATATGTTTTATTCATGAAATAATTATCTTTTTGGTATATAATATAACATTTTATTTATTCTTTTTTTCACACACAAACAAAATTTATGACATCGTTTGTGGATAAGTGAACTATTGCCTCTCGACACGATGGGATTTTAAATCAAAAAATTTATACATAAAACTATATATGATTAAATAAAATAGTTTTCATGATATAATGATCATTCAAGAATGATAAATTTTACATACATTTATTCAATAATTATCATTGAAAATTTATAACATTACTCGTGCGTATGTAAGACCTAGAGTCTCCAAGATTGTAACATTATTTCATTATTTGTAATGGTATTACATGATTGGTTTTATATCTGTAATTGTTGTATAAATATTATAATTATCTCTTGATTAATATTCTTTATATTTTTATATAACTACCTTTCTAACCATAGTCATTCATCATTACTTCTTACACGTTAACCGAATATGGTCAAAACGACGAGCATAGACTTATTTATTTAAGTAGTTGTATAAAAAATTATAGTATATGTAATAAAATTAATGATAAAAAAGTAAGGTTTTAGAATTTTTTTAAATATTTAAAATATGTTTATTAATAATGAGTGATAAGACATGTTACTTGTTCAACTCAATGTAATGTTTTTATTATCAACCTACAACAAATAAGGAATTTCTTGTGATATGCACCTTTTTTATTTTATAAGGTGCACATACAGATCCTATGAAATTATATATCCAAATTTTATCAATTATAGTGTTATTTAATGTTTTTTTAATTGTTATTATTTCTTTTGGATTACTATTTAAATCGTTAAAGTGGTATGGGAAACTTCAAATTTTTAATGGTTAACACATTCATGTGTTTTCATATTCCTAATTTTATATTAAATATTTATTTATATCGATAGAAATGGATTATAAGGAAAATTTTATATATATTTGTATTTGGATTCCTAAAATATTTTTCTTGTTTTTAATGAAAAATTTAACAGCACATTCCTCGATTTTCTCGGTATTTTTTTATTTAAATGGGTTTGGAAAATGGATTTATTATTTAAATATCGTAAAATATTTTCATATAATTTAAAATGAAATTATATATGTTATATGTTGATAATTTCCATATTTTATGTGTTTTGATTATATAATGGTTTATGTGCATTATACTGGAGGTTCCATAACAAACTAAAGACGGGTGGCTCCATGATAAACCAACAAGGGTTGGGTCCTTGATAGCCATCATATACATTAGGATTGGAAGTTTTTTGTATGGTAATTCTATTTGTAAAAGTGTCAAGAATGAAATTTGACTAAATGGTTATTACATTTATTATTGTTATAAATATAATGTTTTCCCAATAAGCCAATATGTTTTATCTATGATTTCTATGGCTTTTATAGTAATCAGATAATTACAAAAAATATTATGATATGATCTTATTTTGAGAGGAATGTATTTATTGCTTCTTAATAGTGAAAAATATTACATTATGATTACTTTATCATAGGATTTAATTTCATCCAATTGTGAAATGATTTTTCTCTTTTTAAATCTATTACTAATCTTTTCAAGGTAATCCATCCTCTTTTATTTTTTTTATAGGAATTCGGGATGAGTAAGGGGCTATATAATTTCATACCAGAAGTCAATGATGAGTTTCCATAAAAGAGGACATAAATTATTTTATAAGTCATTAGATTATGGAAAGAATGGATACCATTCAAAGGTGTCCACATTCTATTTTATGGGTTATTATAAATGAATTATGGACAAATTCTCTAAAACTCTAAACATTCAAAGATCCTCAGTGTGAGAAAATATATTTTCTTGATTAAAAATAATGATTATGTCATGTTTGAGAATAATTCCATATATTTGGTATTATAGAAATAGTATAGATAAAATTATATGTTAGAATAGTGTTAATATCATGACCTAATCTGGTTTTAATTTATGGTCAACTTAGAATTCTATAAAATTTTCATTCTACCATGTTTTTTCTAAATAATGATTGTCCAGAATAGTTTTTTGTAGAGGAAACAATGAAGTCGTAGTAGGAAGTCTCTGAAATTATATTATTTGTCACGACCCGACCCGTACCAGGGCTCGATCCACAACTACCCCAATCCTGCCTCCATAGGCCAGGGGCTGGCGACTAGCGCTGAAGGCACAACAAACTCAGGCAGGCCTTTGCCTAAGAACCTTTACACACACACGCAGCTAACAAAATGAAAAAGTGCAAAGAAAAAGGAGAAAGAAAGGTTCCACGCTATAATAAAAATAGAACCAAACAAAAATGCATCGACCTCTAACAGTATAAGTATAAGAAAAGTAATGATGAAAGGGAAAGGGGAAAAAATACACACCCAACTAGAAAAATGCCACAACCCGGCAACAGGTGAAAAAGTAAAATAGCTGGAAGAGTCTCACTCTTAAATCCCAAGCTATGACCACCGCATGCAGTCCAAGCACCCTGTATCCCAAAGCTCCTCGGATGTCATGATCAACATGTTCGCCGTCTGCAAGGGCACGCCAAATGCGGGCAAAGCCCAAGCATGGGTCAGTATAAGAATACTCCATAGGATTCCCCGAAGGCTCGAGGGAGAAACAAGAGATGTAATGAAGAGGAGAGCAGTAAGAGAGATCAAGGTACAACAAGGGTGAACAAAAAGAGTTAAGCTCCACCCAATGATAGATATGATCGCTCAAAGAAACCCAAACGATAGAGTAATGGGATATTCATCTCATAGCTCACACCAGGTATATGCCCATACATATACCTAGGGAAACCATATATACTCATAACCCAGACCTATAGTCTAGAGACAAGTTACACAACTACATACCCACACTAGGGATCCAGTTTGATGATTTCCACGAAGTACTCGTAATAGAGAGAACACACTCCTAGGTCTGAAGAGAGAGACACGAAGCACTCGTTCCAGGAGAACTCACTCCACAAGTGCTTATGAATATGATGTTCAGATGAGGAACATAACCAATACCGACAGGGTGATTCCAAAAACTCAGTATGAACTAATCCGCTAAGCAGAAGATCAGCGCTCGGGTAATGTTGGTCACGTCAATACCAAGAACTCTACCTAGGGTACCAGGAAGGAATAGAGGATCTGGCTCCAAGTCTCAAAGAAGGGATTCCAATAACTCTATTCAGGAAGTCCTACTGAATAGATCGTACTTTTGTATATAGGAACTGATACCAAAAACCTTTAGGGGAAACACCAAGGGTACGAACCCTAAGAAAGCTAGTCCAATTCACAGAAGACAAATGGCACAAGCCATGTAAAACAAGTTACACGGTTTGTAGTAGGATCACACGCAGTGTTCCATGACTCCTGGTACTGCCCGTGTAATTGGAACACAAGGTGACCAATGCAACTGGCCTGGTCTGGCCGTGTGGTCGAGTATCAACTCCAAAGATAGGAAAACCATATCAGAGGAAAACGAACTCGCACTCATGATGTGGGGAGTCCCATCTCTATTGGAGAAAAGGATTAAGGAATACTCACACCTTGAGTCATCAAGGGAATAGTCATCCTCGCTCTCACTAAAAGAAATTCCCTAGCTCTGCTCCTCAGGATATCGATCATACCTCAACCACCACAAAGTTCCACAAGGGAGCCGCCCGAAGGACCGCCATGTCATAAAGGTTCCAACATGACAGATAGTGCGTCAATTGGATGCCTAGTCTATAAGTTATAGTCATTTTATTACCGAGGGTCCGGTTGGATTCATGCTCAGTCCAACCCGGTCGTACTTTAAATGAAACCAGTTAACCAAACCGGTCACACCATTGTGATACTTACGGAACAACACACGAGATTGACTAACCATTGGTCTAAAATGGATAGCTGGTGAAAAAGTTGCATTTCACCTCAACATGTGCAAACTGGGCCTCATGGGAACCACACCTCAACCTCGACATAAATATATAAAATTTGTCTTGAAACATCTGCCTTAATTCCAGGGTAGCAACATTGCAGACGGTTCGTCATTCCAACACCGTATGAGAGAGATATGTCAGATAGAAGATCCCGTATTATTATTATTATTATTATTATTCGGTGTTTCATGGACTTGAGCCATGAACCATAATTTAGTATCCAAAATTAGACTTGAATCCACCATATTAATTATATGATTACATCACCACTGACGGCAAACCAATCTGGCATCGCACAAATGAGTTATGGCGGGTCTAAGATTTAATAATAATATTAAATCTATTATTTTTCAAGCTCTTCGGGTACCCAATCCAAAAACCTGAAAAAGATATCCAAAATTGGACTCATAAACTCATTCTCTATGTCAGGGTCGCACTTCCGCAGAAGGTTCATGAAACTGAGATCGCACAAAGAAGTTACGGGAAAAAAGGTGTTTTATCAACAAAAATAATAATACCATTATTATATTATTATTTTTAATTGATTTCTTTGATGTACCCATGTCAAGCACATCTCTCCAATTTTTGGTTCTCCTCACTCTCTTCTTTACGCATGGCCAATCATGCCCCCAGGGATTCCTTCTCTCTTTTTATTTTCTTATAAATTATTCTCTTATTTTCAATTCTCTCTCCAATCTGTTACTTCATTCATGAATTTCTTCTCCCAATTATCACCCAATCACTAAATCGCACCTGCAGCATGTTAACCCTAGGTGCCAGCTTATTTCACACCCACTGCATCCACAGTAACCGTCGCTTCTGCCTCCGGCCGACCGCGCCGCTATGCCTCCGGTCCACTCGCCTGAACGGCCGAGCGCCATGCCCCCTTGCCGCATGCACCAGTTGTGCTTCCTTTGACCACCTCGCACACCATCGTACTATCTCCTCCATGCCTCCCCTTCCGCGGGTTTCCGCATATCCATACTAAGTTCAGAAATTGTGACGACCTTAGATTCACATTCCTCAGGTCGAGATCTCCGGGTCTGTATGCCGCACTGAACGAAACATCTTTGTTTTGGCGGGCTTAATTATTTGGTGCGAACGAACATGTAGAAAATGTGAGAAGAATCATGTTTGGATCAATCACAGGAGAATATTTCATTAATCAAGATCTGTTTGGTGTTGACGAGGATCGCACTTGCACAAAGATGAGAAGAAGACGTTGCGTTTGTCGCTCTTACATTCTCCTGGATCCGAGGATTCGTTGTTCTTCGTCCGTCATTCATCAACGAGGAGAGGAGGAGAGGAGAGGATTGGAGTGTTTACCGTCATTGGAAAAAATGAATTATGAGGCCAACCCCCTCTAAACCAGGACTTTATAACCTCTCTCTAGGTTAAAAGAAATAAATTAAATAACTATATAAACAATTATTTAATTATTTAATTATTCTCCCGTGATGGAACATATGCCAAACACCCGATGCGGACAAAGGTTATACCTTTCATAGGGTAAAACCCACGTTCTGAGCTCATCGATGGCCTCAGATATTTCATCTGAGTTTCTGTTCTATAGATATTCGTGTTTGAGCTATTTAATGGATAAATTAATTATTTAATTTACACATTTATTACACCGCCAATGAGTGAGGGGTCCGAACATCCCGCGATGACTTATTTAATGTCACACCTTGGGGAAAAACCACATTTAGGACCCCACCGCACTCTCGGATTTCTGATCCGATCAACCGTTTAAGAGATATCCCGTTTTATTTAGTCAACCGTGTATGAGTAATATAAATTCACTTAACATTTTTAAAAAAATAATTCCGGGCACACTGGGCCTCGGAATTCCACGTCGTCTTAGCCCCCAGCTCTGGAAATATTCTTAGAAATATTTAAAATTCTTATTAGGAAAAAAATCAGGCCTCTAAATTATTACCTCCTTCAAAATTTTCGTCCTCGAAAAGAATAACCAAGGAAACCACTCGGGATTTCAAGCCCACAATTAGCTCTCACACTCCTGGAGAAACCTGTACATTTCTGTGCTTCCAAAGAATCTGGACCAAAGGGGTGGTCCACCCTCATATGGATTTCATCAGATAATGAAGTGTGTTGGAACACACACATATCTTCTTAATTGTGACATGTGTAAGGCATCATTTACCCACTCCAACTACTAGGGGTAAGGCATGGCGTTATGCAACCATTCCATCTCCTTGCACAATCTCAAATGACCTAATAGAACTCGTTGGAAATTTTGTCTCCCTAACCGAGCCCCTACATCACATGTCACAATTGGAATCACTATTTTTCACTTGGACAGAGTATCGTGATTCCCTCTTTTAGAATATCCATATGGTAAAACAAATAAGGATATCTGATGACATAGGATTTCACAGTCGATGAATCTCAACCAAGACTCTCTTACACACTCAAGAAGTGAAGGAATAAACACCATCGACTAAGGAAAATTTATACCCTCATGTTCTACTTGGGTTAGCTGCAGGGATGTTAACGGCTCAGAAACCTCCCGCACTATGTGACTCTGGGACTTCCCGCAGTTCTCTCTACAAGAATCTTCTACATGACCGAACCTTGAGGGCTCAAGTCTGAGAGATTCTTCCACTACGCTTCCACTGTGCTGTCTGGGCCTCATATGATCATGTTTCGATGACTGATCATGATAATATCCCCTAATTTGAGATCTCGTCGGCTGGCATCTTCTAGCTACAGTAGACGTCTCAACTCTATTGCGCTCACTATCTCGACCAGTTGTATGGCATGACAATAAGCTCTATACCATCAGTGATTACTCCAACACCCCGGAAAAGGTGGGGATGAACAAGGGAACTATGATAGCATAAATCTTCCTATAGAGTCCCCTCTCAAACATCTTCTATCAAGAAACTACCCTTATAGACCAGTCGACCACTGACTCTAGACAAACCTCTACTATCTAAGGGCCTAGCTTACAATGGAACCTTAGTGGTCTCTGGTTCTGAAACATAGGAAATTTTCTCAACCTTCACACATCCTCAGCCGGCTTAGCTGGGGTTGTCTTCTTTTCAATAGGTAGGGGTGATGTTACCTGTCCACCTAGAGAAAGGGGCTCGCATGATGGGTCCTGAAGTGATCTCTCGTCGCCCGCAGAATGGTCGCCACAAACCGTTGCTAGTATCCTAGATGGCAGTCATTGTGGATACATCCTGAATGTTATCAAGGAGTACTGCGGTCAGATGAGCATATCTATATATATCAACAACGATGGGGAGATGAATCGAGAAGGACAGTCAAAGAATCAATCTTATATGATGCATGTACCAATGTTACCTGCAATAGGTGTCTCAGGGTGCTGAGTCGACAAGTGGGTAATCAGAGTCTTGGTGAATGGATACGTCGGCTACCTGCACCATCACTGGACTCCCTGGCCTAAGAGCCTCTCTCGAGACACATCAACATTATTTCCCTAAACCCAACCAAGACCATTTTATGGAAACGTCCGAACAACATCTCAAGGGTCGAAGCACCTCTGATACTACTTTGTCACGACCCAACCCGTACCAGGGCTCGAGCCGCAACTACCCCAAGCCCGCCTCTATAGGCCAGGGGCAAGCGACTAGCACTGAAGGCACAACAAACTCGGAGAGGCCCTTGCCTAAGAACTTGTACACACACACACAACTAACTCAATTCAAAAGTGAATCGAATGATAAGAATGCAAGGTTCCACACTACTATAAAAAGAGAACCAAACAAAAATTCATCGAAGTCTAACAGTACAAGTACAAGAAATGTAAAGATGAAAGGGGAAGCGGAAAAAACACAAAACCAACTAGAAAAATGCCACAACCCGGCAAAAGATGAAAAAGTAAAGCAGCTGGAAGAGTCTCACTTCTGAATGCCAAGCTACGACCAACACATGCGGTCGAAGCGCCTTGTATCCCGAAGCTCCTCTGATGTCACGATCAACCTGTTCACCGTCTGCAAGGTCATGCCAAATTCGGGAAAAGACCAAACATGGATGAGTATAAGAATACTCTGTAGGATTCCCTAAGTTCTCGAGGGAGCCACAAGTGATGTACTGAATATGAGAGCAGTAACAGAGAACAAGGTACAAAAAGGGTGAACAAAAAGAGTACAGCTCCACCCAGTAATAGATATGATCGCTCAAAGAAACCCAAACGATAGTGTAAGGGGATCTTCATCTCATATCTCACACCAGTGATATGCCCATACATATACCCAGGGAAACCAGATATACTCGTAACCCAGACCTGTAGTCTAGAAACAAGTTACACAACTACATACCTACACTAGGGATCTAGTTTGAAGATTTCCACGAAGTGCTCGTAATTGAGATAACACACTCCTAGGTCTGAAGAAAGAGACATGATGCACTCGTTCCAGGAGAACTCACTATACAAGTGCTTAAGAATACAATGTTCAGATGATGATCACAACCAATAGCTACGGGGTGATTTCAACAACTTAGTATGAACTAATCCGCTAAGCAGAGGATCGGCGCCCAGGTAAAGTCGGGCACGTCGATACCGATAACTCTACCTCGAGTACCAGGAAGGAATAGGGGATCTGACTCCAATTATCATAGAGGGGATTCCAACAACTCTATTCAGGAAGACCAACTGAAGGGATCATACTCTTGGACATAGGAAATGATACCAAAAACCTTCAGGGGAAAGACCAAGGGTATGAATCCTAATAAAGCTAGTCCAAGTCACATATGAAAAATGGATAAAGCCATGTAAAACAAGTTACACGGTGTGTAGTAGGATCTTATGTCGTGTTCCTTGACTCCAGGTACAGTCCGTGTAATCAAACCACAAGGTGACCCATGCAACTGGCCTCGTTTGGCTGTGTGGTGGAGTAGCGACTCCAATGATAGGAAAACCATATCAGAGGAAAACGAACTCGCACCCATGACATGGGGAGTCCCATCTCTATTGGAGCATAAGATTAAGGAATACTTGCGCCATGAGTCATTAAGGGAATAGTCATCCTAGATCTCACTAAAAGAAACACCCTATCTCTGCTCCTCAGGATATCGATCATACCTTAACCACCACGAAGTTCCAGAAGGGAGCATCCCGAAGGACCGCCATGTCATAAAGGTTCCAACATGACAGACGGTGCATAAATCAGACGCCTAGTCTGTATGTTATAGGCATTTTATTACAAAGGGCCTAGTTGGATTCAAGCTCGGTCCAACCCGGTCATAATTAAAACGACACCGGTTAACCAACCCGGTCACACCATTTTTATCCTTATAAAAAACACACGAGATGGACTACCCATTAGTCCAAAACGGATAGCCGGAGAAAAAGTATCATTTCTTCTCAACACGTGCGAACTAGGCCTCGTGGGGACCACGCCTTGTCCTTGACTTAAATAACCAAAATTGGTCTTGAAACATTCGTCTTAATTCCAGGGTCGCAGCATCGTAGATGGTTCTTCATTCCGACACCGTATGAGAGAGATATGTCAGATACAAGATCCCATAATAATAATAATAATAATAATAATAATAATAATAATAATATTCGGTGTTTCGTGGACCCTAACCCTGATCCAAAATTTAGTATCCAAATTTCGACTTGAATCTACTGTATTAATGACAAGATTACATCACCACTGACGGCAAGCCAATCGGGCGTCACACGCATGAGTTATGGCGGGTAGAAGATTTAATAATAATATTAAATCTATTATTTTCCAAGCGCTTCGGGTAACTGATCCAAAATCCCAAAAAATATTTCCAATATTGGACTCATAAATTTAGTCTTGATGTTTGGGCCGCACTACCACTGACGGTTCTTGAAACCGCGATCGCACGAAGAAGTTATGAACAAAAAGGTATTTTATCAACAAAAATAATAATACCATTATTATATTATTATTTTTAATTGATTTCTTTGAAGTACCCATGTCACACACATCTCTCCAATTTTTGGTGCCCCTCACTCTCTTCTTCATGCATGTCCAATCACACCCCCATGGATACCTTCCCTCTTTTTATTTTCTTTTAATTTATTCTCTTATTTTCAATTCTCCCTCCAATCTATTACTTCATTCATGAATTTGTTCTCCCAATTAGCGCCCCAATCACTAAATAGTGCCTCCAACATGTAAACCCTAGGCTCCAGCTTATTTCACACCCACTGCATCCACAAGAACCGCCACTGCTGCCTCTGGCATGCCACGTCTCTATGCCTCTGATCCACTCGCATGAACGACCGAGCACCTTGCCTCCTTGACGCATGCACCAGTCGTGCTTCCTCGGACAACCTCACACACCGTCGGACCATATCCACCATGTCACCCCTTCCGCACGCAGCTGCATCTCTGTTCAAATTTTGGAAATTTTGACGACTGCAGATTCACATTCCTCGGGTCGAGATCTTCGCGTACGTATGTCGTGCTCAACGAAACATCGATGTTTTGACATGCTTAATTATTTGGCGCGAATGAACGCGTAGATAATCTGCGAAGACTCATGTTTGGATCGATCGTTGGAGAAGATCGTATTCATCATGATCCATTCATTTTGGATGAGGATATCACTTGCACAATGATGAGAAGAGGAAATTTCGTTTGTCACTCTTAGATTATCCTGGATCTGAGGCTTCGTTGTTCTTCGTCCATCATTCATCAACTAGGAGAGGAGGAGAGGAGAGGAAGGGAGGGTTTACCGTCATTGGCCAAATTGAATTATGAGGCCAACCCCCTCTAAACAAGTAATTTATAACCTCTCGCTAGGTTAAATGAAAAAAATTAAATAACTAAATAAACAATTATTTAATTATTTAATTATTATCCCGTGATGGCGCAAATGACAAACACCCGATCCCGATAAAGGTTATAACTTTCTTAGGGTAAAACCTATGTTCTGAGCTCATCAGTGGCCTCATATTTTTTATCTTTGTCCTTATTCTAGAGATATTCGGGTTTGAGATATTAAATGGATAAATTAATTATTTAATTTACCCATTTAATACACCGCCAACGAGCGAGGGGTCCGAACATCCCGTGCCGACTTATTTTATGTCGCACCTAGGGGAAACACCACATATCGGACCCCACCACAGTCTCAGATTTCTGATCCGATCAACCGTTTATGAGATATACCATTTCTTTAGTCAACTGCGTGTGCGTAATATAAATTCACTCAACATTTTTATAAAAATTAATTCTGGGCACACAGGGCCTCAGAATTGAACACAGTCTCAACCCCCAGCTCTGGATATATTCTTAGAAATATTTCAAAGTCTTATTAGGCCAAAACCCGTGCCTCTGAAATATTCTCTCCTTCAAGATTTTCGTCCTCGAAAAGAAAAACCAGGAAAACCACTCAGGATTTCAAGCCCACACTTAGCTCTCCCACTCATGGAGAAACCTGTACGTTTCTGTGCTTCCAATGAATGTGGACCAAAGGGGTGGTCCACCCTCATAAGTATTTCTTCAGTTGATGACGTGTGTAGGTACACACACATATCTTCTTAGTCGTGACACATGTAAGTCATCCTTTACCCACTCAGACTACTTGGGGTAAGGCAAGGTGGTATGCAACCTTTCCATCTCCTTGCACAGTCTCAAAGGACCTGATAGAACTCGTGGGAATGTTTGTCTACCCGACCGAACCTCTACATCACATGTCACAACTGGAATCACTATTTTTCACTTGGACAAAGTATCATGATTCCCTCCTTTAGAATATCCATATGGTGAAACAACTACAGATATCTGATCACATATGATTTCATAGTCGATGAATCGCAACCAAGACTCTCTTACACACTCGTGAAGTGAAGGAATCAACACCATCGACTGAAGAAAAGTTATACCCTCATGTTCCACTTGGGTCAAATGCAGGGAATTTAACTGCTCTGAAACATCCCGCACTAGGTGACTCTGGGACTTCCCGCACATCTCGCTACGGGAATCTGCTATATAACCGAACCTTGAGTGCACAAGTGTGAGAGATTCTTCCACCATGCTTCCACTGTGTTGTCTAGGCCTCATATGATCACGTTCTGGTGACTGTTCATGATAAGATCTCTTAAGTTGAGATCTTGTCATCTGGCGTCTTCTAGCTACAGTAGACGTCTCAGCTCTGTTGCGCTCACTATCACGACTAGGTGTAGGGCATGACAGGAAGCTCTCTACTATTAGTGCTTACTCCAACACCCCAGTATAGGTGGGGATGAACAAGGGCACTATGATAGCATAGATCTCTCTATAGAGTCCCTAATAAAATGTCACCTCTCAAAAACTACCCTTATAGACCAGTGGAACACCGACTCTAGCCAAACCTTTACTATTTGAGGGCATGGATGACTACAGAACCTTAGTGGTCTCTGGTGTTGAAACTCACAAAGTGTGCTCAACCTGCACACTTCCTCAGCCTGCTTATCTGGGGGTGTCTTCTTCTCAATAGGTAGGGGTGATGTTACCTGCCCACCTAGAGAAAGGGGCTTGCATGATGGGTCCTGAAATGTTCTCTCGTCGCTCACAGAACCGTCCCCATGAACCGTAGCTAGTATCCTAGATGGTAGTCATCAGGGAGACATCCTGAATGTTATCAAGGAGTACCACGGTAAGATGAGCATATAAATATATATCAACAACTATGGAGAGCTGACTCGAGAAGGACAGTCAAAGACTCAATCCTATATGATGCATGTACAAATGTTACCTACAACAGGTGTGTCAGGGTGCCGAGTCGACAAGTGGGTAATCAGGGTCTTGGTGAATAGATATGTCGGCCGCCCGCACCATCACTGGACTCCCTGGCTTGAGAGCCACTCTCGAGACACATCGACACTGATTCCATAAACCCTACCAAGACCATTTTATGGAAACGTAGGAACAACATCCCAAGGGTAGAACCACCTCTGATACCACTCTGTCACGACCCGACACGTACCAGGGCTTGAGCTGCAACTACCCCAAGCCCGTCTCTATAGGCCAGGGGCTGGCGACTAGTGTTGAAGGCACAACAAACTTGGAGAGGCCTTTGCCTAAGAACCTGTACACACACATGTAGCTAACACAATGAAAAAGTGCAGAGAAAAATAATAAATCATGGTTCCACACTACTATAAAAATAGAACCAAACAAAAATGCATCGAACTCTAATAGTACAAGTACAAGAAAAGTAAAGCTGAAAGGGAAAGGGGAAAAAATACACACCCAACTAGAAAAATTCTACAACCCGACAAAAGGTGAAAAAGTAAAATTGTTAGGTCCACAAGGCTAAAAACCCAGAGAGGGGGGGTGAATCAGGGTATGACTAATTTAAAATTAAAGCTCGTTCGGATCTTATTTCACTATTAAGCTAAACACTCTTCTCCCTCTTTCCTGTTGTACAATGTAAGAAGAAAGTAAAGCATGTATAGGACACAACGATTTTTACTTGGTTCACCTGCACTGGGCTACGTCCATGGAGCATACGCCGACAAGTTTCCGGTCATACCAAATTCCACTAAACATCACTAGCTGTGGATTACAAGGTTCTGGTACAATTACTCTGCCCTAGGCTCATTGCCTTTATAAGATTTTGGGTCAGCTCACTGCTTTCCCAAAGGTCACTCCCTGTTTCTCTCAATCTAGATCACTGCCGGTGGAGAGGATCACCTTCTTCCTCTTCCATTGATCACTACATCGGAAAGGATCCACTCACAGTTTATAGACCTGTAGTTCCCTTCATTTGCATGAAGGAACGAATCTTCCTCTGTAAATAGATACTCTATTGAATCCAAATTTTTACCCGTAGATGAATCTCTCTCTGCACCGAAGGTATCAGGAAAACTCCCAACTTCCACGCAGCCCGAAAATCACTACTAAAAATAAACCTTACATGGCGCACAAGTCAAACTCAGTGCACAAGTATCGGCGCGCAAGTCACAATGGCCATGCAAGTCCACCACACACACTTGCGTGACACAAGATTCCTCAACTCCAAACATGCGTGACTCTCTTCCTTTTATTCCCAAACCAATAATGGCATGCAACTACAAACCGGCGCGCATCTTCTCACACAAGCGCGCAACTCCTCACACTGGCGCGCAACTCCACCTGCATGATCACACCCCACTTGCGCGGCCACCGCACCTGCACGACGAGAGCTCTGATTTCATAAAGTCTTGAACTACGGTGAAGAATGAAGATGGTTGGTCCAGTATTTATAGGAATTTGGTCACCCCTGTGCGACGACACACAAGTCTCTCCTCGATGCGCAAGTCTCGACACACAGGTCTCTTCTTCCTGCAAGTCACTTGCGCGACCTAATTCCAAACTTGTGTGAACCTCTTTAATTTTCTATATTTTGATCTTCTGATCTTGAAAACCCACAGGCGTGAATGTTCTCAAGCTTCCAAGGCATCGGCGTGCAAGTCTCTTTCACAGCGTGCATGTCAGTTGCACGACACAACCAATACTTGCACGACACTTGTCTCTTTACCATATTTTAATGATTTGATCTTGAAAAACATATGGCACGCAAGTTTCCAAGCCTTCAAGTACAAGGCGCCCAAGTCCCTTTTCCAAAAACCACTTTTCCTCATTTGACTATTTTCAGTCCCAAAAATTTGGCAAACACTGGAAAACGGCACCACCTTGTATCTGTTCTTTTGTACCACCTCCAGATCATCCATTAATTCTATCAACTTTCTTGAGTCAAACATGGATTGTTGTCCTCATCTCTTGAACTCAACATTCCATAATGAAAACCACTTTGTCAACAAATTTGTATTTCATTGTTTTGCTTCGTCAACAATCACCACTTAAGTGTACACTTTGTTAACAAACACAATCACCTCAAAAATTCTTGAATGATTCCTTGAGAGACATTTGCCAACAATCTCCCCCTATGGGTTTGTTGAAGACTCTTCCATAAAAAAGATACGTCGTTGATTCTTCATCCACCATTCGCCTCATTGCGATTCTGATAGAAATCAATGATTTACTCAACACATACTCTAAGCCCACATGAGCTATGCTCTGCATGAAAAACAAGAGTAAATGAAACGTTCATTAATGAATCACTTCAACTCTGACACCCTCTGTTGACCCCTAGATGATACCAATTGTTACCAAACTGATACCAATTTTTTTAAATATCCTTACCACTTTCCAACACCACTCTTCTGCTTTTATCACGATCCTCAGCCGTCGTGATATCTATTCTTTGATCGATCACTTCTAGCATCGTCAGATTTAAAAATCTCTCCCTTTCTCATTTCTCCCCCTATCTGGCTACTCCAATGGTCACCTTCTCCCCGTATCTGTCATGATTTCTTAAATATCCACACTGTCTCCCCCTTGAAACATCACTATTTTCTCCCCCTTTGTCAACAAACCCAAAGGTCACTCCTTTGTAGTCTGTAACATAGTAGAGAACACATATCAACACATTAGGGGAAAACACATCATACCTCGGGGAGAGGGGGGGGGGGGGTTTCAGCATCCAAAATATTTCAAGTGCGGGGAGTCGACTGAACTCCCAGAGCCAGTCGATGTCTCTCAAAATCTTCCTTGGGTAAGGCCTTTGACATTATGTGTGCAACATGTAGCTCTGTAGGAACATACTCCAACATCACAATGCCTTGCTCCACCTTCTCCTTGATGAAATGATATTTGATATCAATGTGCTTTGTCCTTGAGTGATGAACTGGATTTTTTCTAAGATTGATAGCACTTGAGTTATCACACTGGATTCCGATCGGATACTTCACTTCAACTCACATATCGGCAAGCTGTTGCTTCATCCATAATAACTGTGTGCATGCTTGAGTGGCCACAATATACTCAGGTTCTGCGGTGCTTAATGAAATGAAATCATTCTTCTTACTTAACCAAGAAATACATAGTCCGAAAAGATAGAATGCAATTCCAGATATTGATTTCATGTCATCCACTGAACCGGCCTAGTCTACATCAGTATATCCCAATAACATTGTCTGAGATTTTTCATTATATGTCAAGCCTAATTCCACCGTTCCATTAATATACCGAAGTATTTTTTTCACTGCAAGCATGTGTATTTCCTTGGGATTACTCTGATATCTTACAGCTTAGCATGTGGAGAAAACAATGTCAGGCCTTGTCGCGGTCAAGCAAAACAAGCTTCCAATAATTAGCCTGTATTTTATGATATTAATTGCTTTTCCATCCTCATGTTTTGATAATTTCATCCAGGTAGCAACCGGAGTCTTCATCTCCTTGGAATTCTCCATTCCAAACCATTCTAGAACCTCCTTGGAATATTTGGATTGAGAAATGAATGTACCATTCCTTCCTTGTGTTACCTGTAGACCAAGGAAAAATGTCAGCTCTCCAATCATTGACATTTTCAAACTCATTTTTCATGAATTTGGAAAACTGTCTACACCGAGCTTCATCTGATCCACCAAATATTATGTCATCAACATAGACCCACACCATTATCCTTTGATTACTATTGTTGTTGAAATAGAGATTGTAATAAACTCCACCAAGCTGGAAACCAATCTTCTTCAAGTACGGATCCAGACTTGAGTACCATGCTCTTGGTGCTTGTTTCAGCCCATACAATGCCCTCTTCAGCCTAAAAACATTATTCTCATCCTCTCGAATGAGAAAACCATATGGCTGCTCAATGTACACCTATTCTTCTAGAACCCCATTTAGAAATGTAGATTTGATATCCATATGGAACACTTTGAACTTTCTTTGCACTACTATGACCAAAAATAATCTGATTGTCTCCAGCCTTGCGATCGGTGCAAATTTCTCATCTACATCTATTCCCTCTATCTGAGAGTATCTCTTTCACACTAGTCGTGTTTTGTTTTGAATCACAGTTCCATCTTCATTCATCCTGTTGTGATAGACCCATTTAGTCATGATGACATTCTTGTTTGCTGACCTCGAAACAATCTACCATGACTGGTTCTTCTCGATTTGATCAAGCTCTTTATTCATAGCTTCAACCCAGTTTTCATCATCAGCTACATTGGAAAAACTTTTCAGCTCCACCTAAGATAAAACAAGGTTTTCTGTAATGACTTCATTCTTCGAGTCTGAACTGGAGCTATCTGATCACAAATAATATTCTGCCTATCAATTTTTTCTTGACTCTTTGTCTTCTTTCAAACATAGATTTGACACATTCTTGTTCATCATCATTATCTTCTTCTGAGTTAGCCTCTGCAACTTCTACTTCCACAATGTCGCTTACCTCATCATCACTTTCATTCAGAAACTGTTCACTAAGTTGTTGAGTATTCTGTTCATTTTCGACAATAGTGACATCATTGCTCTCAACAATTTTTCCCAGGCTCTTGTTGAAGCATTTATATACTTTGCTTTTCCCTGAGTAGCTAAATAATATCCCTTCATCTCCTCGTGCCTCAAACTTCCTGTGATATTCTTTGTTGAGAATGAAACACTTACTTCCAAAGATTCTATAGTATTTCAACGTTGGCTTCTTTCTATACCACAGTTCATACGGAGGCTTCCCTTGCTTCGGACACAACAAAGACCTGTTCAAAACATAGACCGATGTCAAAACTTCTTCCTCCTAAAATTTTTCTGGTAGGTCTTTATCAATAAGCATCGTTCTGGACATGTTGTTGATGATTTATTTCTCCTTTCAACCACTCCATTCTGTTGGGGAGTTCTTACTGATGAAACTTGATTCCTTACCCCATATTTCTCAATAGATTTTTCAACTTGACTGTTGGAGAATTCTGTACTGTTATCAGTACTAAACATCAGAATTTTCTACCCAAGCATCTTTTCTGATTCCCGATTATACTGCTTTATGCAACTGAACACCACTGAATTATGGGCAATGATAAATACCCAAGCAATTCTGCTATAATCATCAATTAAAAGGACATAGTACCTTTTCCCATTTATAGCTCGTGGTGAAATAGGTCCACATACATCAGCATGTACCAATTCAAGCACTCTGGATGATTTATGTTCCTTTGGCCTGTATGTTTTTCTGATTATCTTCCCTTGTTGACAAACATCGCATGTATTAGTACGATCACATGATAGTTTGGGAAGGTCTCTAGCAGCATCACACTTTACCAGATCTTCCATAGATGGTTGGCATAGATGACCAAGTTTCTTATTCCACAGCTGGTTTTCTTCCTCTCTGGATAAAAGTCATATATCTTCTTCCCCACTTACAAGGTAAAGATTTTCCTTTGTCATTTTTCCTTGTAGAACAACTGCCCCATCTTTTCCCCTGACAGTACAGGTCTTCTTGGTAAACCGTATAGAATGTCCCGCGTCACACAATTGACTGACACTGAGCAAATTCTGACCAAGACCTTCTACAACCAAGACATCAGCACGTCTTATTTCTTTTCCCCCAAACCTAGCCTTTCGTGACCCAATTATATTTAGGCCTTCATCATTTACAAACTTGAAAACTCCTTCTTTGTCATATTTTATGCCTGTAACCAGATCCTTGTTGCTTGTCATGCAAGACGTACAACCACTATCAAGAATCCACACACCAGAATGATCTGGTGCTTTAAGGGAAATTTGCAGTAACTACTGCCTCCTCTATTATCTTCTTATTGGTCCATATTTTTTTCTCCATACACGGTATAGATTCAGACTCATGATCATTCTCAGAGTATGACAGACCATCTTTATCTTGCAGAGCTGAAAATCTGTTCTGAGCTTTTAACTCAATTTTCAGTCTATTGATCTGCTGCTTGTGAACATTTTGATTCAGTTTTGGCACATTTCTCTGAATGGTCAAAGTGCAGTACCTATCCATGTGTCCAAATCCTCCACATCAAAAACAGTGTCCTTCAAAATATGTTCTGGAAAACCTTTCTCTGTTCAGCTGCCACCTCTGTTCCTGTTCCCTTCTATATCTCTTGGCTATGGAACACATATACTATGAATGTCCCATTTTCCCACAACAATAACACCTGATATAGGGTTCATTTCTTCGTGATACATCAGCACCACAAGTTTCCCCTTGGGATCTCTGAATATTCTGATTCTTCTTTGTTCCCAAATCAACCTTTAATCTCAGGATGGGAGCTTGAGGTCTAACATCAACTGCCACAGATTTTAGCTTCTGATCAAGCCCTGAATCAGCCTTAACGTTGGAGCTAAATTTCTGCTTCTTTCTTGCTAAACTACAAGGATCCTCCTTTATCTTTTCAGTTTTTGGAATGACCTTCTTTCCCAAGAATGTATTGGGAATCAAGGTTTTATCCTGGTCATTAACTTTCCTCCACAGACTGACAACTTCTTCTTCAAGATCTTTGATATGCTTGACATGATCTTTCACTTTTATGTTCAAGCCATTGATCTCCATTTTCTATTATTTAATCTTGAGATTACACTCACTAACTGATTCTGAGTTCTCTGGTGTTGATGACTTGAGTTTTTCAATTTCTTCCAACAACTCAGACTTCTCTTCTTCATGCTGCTTCATATAGAGTTTGGCATCACGAACAACTTCATTGGCTTTCTTCGTTTTGGGTCTCCAAACGTCTATCTCCTCCAGAGTTGCTTCTAATTCGGCTTCCATATCAACTCTTCCTTCAATTTAGTCTTCTTCATCAGTTTCAGCTTCTTCCTTTTTCTGATAACTACAAACAATCGTCACCAAGGCATTTACCCCACGATTTCTCCAATTTTCTATCTCCTCAATCTCTTCATCCTCAGACTCATCTGAACATTCAAATTCTTGTGAAAGAAGATTCTTCTTCTTGAAGAAATTTTTCTTGAATTGTTTCTTCCCTTTCATAGATGTTGAAGTCTTATTCTTGGGAATTTCAACTTCATCATCATCATTATCATTATCTTCAAACTTCTTGGGGAATCTTGATGCATGATGACCATCATTTCCACATCGAAAGCATGCTAGTGGATGTTTCCCTTTAAACTTTCCTCTTCCTCTTTGCAGATTTGAAGAAAGTAATGACATCGCCTCATTTTTCGCTTCTTTTTCATGAGAATCTTCAATGGTGAGCTTCTTCATAGCCTTGAATGCCACCTCTTTGGATTTTCCATTTTCCACAGCATCGTTATCATTATTTCTCATTTCATATGCAACAAGAGTGGTGTCTAGGTTATCCAATGTCAATTATTATGGGTCTTTATCTTCCAAAATAGAAAATTTCGTATTGAACTGAGTTGGAAGTTTTCTCAATATGCGCTTCACAATTTTTATATCTTTGAAAATTTCTCCAGGACCTCGCATGTCTTATACCACAACATTTACCCTGTCAAAGAATGCATTAACAGAATCATTCGGGTTCATTCTTAGATCTTCATACATGTTCCACAACACTTGTAGCTTTTCCTCTCTCACCTTTGAATCCCCTTCATATATATTCAAAAGATTTTCCTACATGGCATGTGACATTTTTCATGACATCACCATTATATAGATATGATTGGATATGGATCCCCCTAAGGCATTGATTGCTTTGGAATCAGCACCCAACTCTCTATGCTCAGCTTCTGATAATGCACCACTGTTGATGTCATCTATTATACCATGCATTTCTGATGTGAACACATCCATTCCTAAAGATCGGAAGTAGTGTTGCATACGATTCTTCCATAGCTGAAAATTGTTTCCATCGAAGATCAGAATCCATTTATGATTAGTTACCTCCATTGAGAGAAGAACTACTGTCAACCATTCCCTCTGATACCAATTGTGAGGTCCACAAGGCTGAATACCCTGAGAGGGGGGGGGGGGTGAATCAGGTTATGAATAATTTAAAATTAATGCTCATTTTGATATTGTTTCGTTGTTAAGAAAATCACTCTTTTCTCTATTTCCTGTTGCACAATGTAAGCAGAAAGATAAGCATGGACATGACACAATGATTTTTACTTAGTTCACCCGCACTGGGCTACGTCCAAGGAGCATACGCTGACAAGTTTCTGGTCGTACCAAATTCCACTAAACATTAAAAGCTGTGGATTACAATGTTCGAGTATAGTCACTATGTCTCAGGCTCACTGAATTTACAAGATTTAGGGTCAGCTCACTGCTTACCCAAAGGTCACTCCGGGTTTCTCTCTCTCTGGCTCACTACCGGTGGAGAGGATCACCTTTTTCCTCTTCCTTTGCTCAATGCATCGGAAAGGATCCACTCACAGTTTATAGTAGTGTAGGTCTCTTAATTTTCATGAAAGAATGCATCTTCATATGTAAGTAGATTCTCTGTTGAAGCCCAATTTTCACCCGTAGATGAATCTCTCTCTAAACTGAAGGTATCGGGCAAACTCCCAGCTTCCACACAGCATGAAAATCACTGCTGGAAATAAACCTTAATTGGCGGGAAAATCAATCTCGGCGCACAAGTATCGGTGCACAAGTCAAAACGGGCGCGCTAGTCCACCACAAACACTTTTGTGACACAAGCTTCCTCAAATCCAAACTTGCGCGTCTCTCTTCCTTTTACGCCCAAACCAATAATGGCATGTAACTACCAACCGGCGCGCAACTTCTCACTCTAGCACGCAACTCCTCACACTGGCACGCAACTCCACATGCATGATCACACACCACTTGCGCGACCACCACACCTACGTGGCGGGAGCTCTGATTTCTCAAATTGTTGAACTCCGGTGAAGAATAAAGCGGGATGGTCCAGTATTTATAGGCATTTGGTCACCCCTGCGTGACGGCGTGCAAGTCTCTCCTTGGCACGCAAGTCTCGGAGCGCAGGTCTCTTCTTCATACAAGTCACTTGCGCGACCTAATTCCAAACTTGTGTGAACCTCTTTCATTTTCCATATTTTGATCTTCTGATCATGAAAAACCACAAGAGCACAAGTTCTCATGCTTCCAAGGCATCAGTGTGAAGGTCTCCTTCACAGCACGCAAATCACTTGCACGACACCACCAATACCTGCGCGACACTTGTCCCTTTTCCATATTTTGATGATATGATCTTGAAAAACAAATGGCGTGCAAGTTTCCAAGCCTTCAAGTACACTGAGCACAAGTCCCTTTTCCAAAAAGCACTTTTTTCAACCTTCTTGAGTAAAACATGGATCGTTGACCTCATCTCTTGAACTTGACATTCCATCATGAAATCCTATTTGTCAACAAATTTGTATGTTATTGTTTTGCTTTTTCAATAATCACCACTCATATATCCACTTTGTCAACAAACACAATCACCTAAAAAATGCTTCAATGATACATTGAGGGATTTTTTCCCAACATAAACAGCTAGAATAGTCTCACTCCCGAATCCCAAGATACGACCACCGCACGCGGTCGAAGTACCCTGTATCCCGAAGCTCCTCTGATGTCAGGATCAGCATGTTCGCTGTCTCCAAGGGCACACTAAATTCTGGAAAATCCCAAACAGGGGTGAGTATAAGAATACTCCATAGGATGACCCGAGGGCTCGAGGGATCCAAAATAGATGTACTGAAGAGGAGAGCAGTAAGAGAGAACAAGGTACAACAAGGGTGAACAAAAAGAGTACAGCTCCACCAAGTAATAGATATGATCGCTCAAAGAAACCCAAATGATAGTGTAAGGGGATCTTCATCTCATATCTCACACCAGGTATATGCCCATACATATAGCCAGTGAAACCAGATATACTCGTAACCCATACCTGTAGTCTCGAGACAAGTTACACACCTACATAACCACACTAGGGATCCAGTTCGAAGAATTCCACGAAGTACTCGTAATAGAGAGAACACACTCCTAGGTCTGAAGAAAGAGACATGAAGCACTCATTTTGGGATAACTCACTCTACATGTGCTTAAGAATATGATTTTCAGATGAGGATCACAACCAATAGCTACAGGTTGATTCCAACAACTCAGTATGAACTAATCCGCTAAGAAGAGGATCGACGCCTGGGTAAAGTTGGTCACGTCGATACAAAGAACTCTCCCTAGGGTACCCGGTAGGAATAGAGGATCCTGATCCAATTCTCACATTGGGTATTCAAATAAATCTATTCAGGAAGTCCTGCTAAAGTGATAATACTCTTGTACATAGGAAATGATACCAAAAACCTTCCGGGGAAAGACCAAGGGTATGAATCCTAAGAAAGCTAGTCCATGTCAAAGATGAAAAATGGCTCAAGCCATGTAATACATGTTACATGGCGTGTAGTAGGATCACACGCCATGTTCCGTGACTCCGGGTACTGCCCATGTAATCAGACCACAAGGTGACCCATGCAACCGGCCTGGTCTGGCCGTGTGGTGGAGTATCGACTCCAAAGATAGGAAAACCATATCAAAGGAAAACAAACTCGCACTCATGACGTGGGGAGTCCCGTCTCTACTAGAGCAGAGGATTAAGGAATACTCGCGCCTTGAGTCGTCAAGGGAACAGTCATCCTAGCTCTCACTAAAAGAAACTCCCTAGCTTTGCTCCTTAGGATATTGATCATACCTCAACCACCAAGAAGTTCCACAAGGGAGCAGCCCAAAGGACCGCAATGTCATAAAGGTTCCAACATGATAGACGGTGCGTCAATAGGACGCATAGTCTTTACGTTATAAGCATTTTATTACCGATGGCCCAATTGGATTCATGCTCAGTCCAACCCGGTCATACTTCAAATGACACCGGTTAACCAAACCAGTCACAACATTATGATCCTTTTGAAAAAACACACGATATGGACTACCCATTGGTCCAAAACGGATAGCTGGTGAAAATGTTGCATTTCACCTCAACACACGCGGACTAGGCCTCATGGGGCCCGTGCCATGACATCCACTTAAATATCCAAAATTTGTCTTGAAACACACATCTTAAATCCTGGGTCACAACGTCGTAGACGGTTCTTCATTCCGACACCGTATGAGAGAGATATGTCAGATACAAGATCCCGTAATATTATTATTATTATTATTATTCAGTGTTTTGTGGACCCGAACCATGAATCGGAATTTAGTATCCAACATTAGACATGAATCGAATGTATTAATGACAAGATTACATCACCATTGACGGCATGCCAATCGGACGTCGCACGCATGAGTTATGGCGGGTCGAAGATTTAATAATAATATTAAATCTATTATTTTCTGAGCACTTCGGGTACCCGATCCAAAAACCCGAAAAAGATATCCAAAATTGGACTCATAAATTCCATCTCAATGTCAAGGTCGCACTACCACTGACGGTTCTTCAAACCGAGATCACCCGAAGAAGTTATGGACAAAAAGGTGTATTATCAACAATAATAATAATACCATTATTATATTATTATTTTTAATTGATTTCTTTTAAGTACCCATGTCACGCAAATCTCTCCAATTTTTGGTGCACCTCACTCTCTTCTTCACGCATGTCGAATCACGCGCCCATGGATTCCTTCAGTCTTTTTATTTTCTTTTAATTTATTCTCTTATTTTCAATTCTCTCTCCAATCTATTACGTCATTCATGAATTTTTTTCTCCCAATTAGCACCCTAATCACTACATAGCGCCTCCAGCATGTAAACCCTAGGCTCCAGCTTATTTCTCACCCATTGTGTCCACAGGAACTGCCACCGCTGCCTTCGTCCTACCGCATCGCTATGCCTCCGATCCACTCAACTAAACGGCCGAGCAACTTGCTGCCTTGCTGCAAGCAGCAGCCGTGCTTCCTCGGACCACCTCACACACTGTCAGACCATCTCCACCATGTCGCCCCTTTCGTGGGCAGCTGCATCTCTGTTCTATGTTTGGAAATTGTGACGACCTTAGATTCTCATTCCTCGGGTCGAGATCTCCACATCTGTATGTCGTGCTCAACAAAACATCGATGTTTTGACACGCTTAATTATTTGGCATGAACGAACATGCGGAGAATGTGTGAAGACTCATGTTTGGATCGATCGTTGGAGACGATCACATTCATCAAGATCTGTTCGGTGTTGATAAGGATCACACTTTCACAATGATGAGAAAAAGACGTCACGTTTGTCGCTCTTAGATTCGCCTGGATCCGAGGCTTTGTTGTTCTTCGTCCGTCATTCATCAATGAGGAGAGGAGGAGAGGAGAGGAAGGGAGGTTTTACCATCTTTGTCCAAATTTACTTATGAGGCCATCTCCCTCTAAACAAAGAATTTATAACCTCTCTCTAAGTTAAAATAAAGAAATTAAATAACTAACTAAACAATTATTTAATTATTCTCCCGTGATGGAGAATATGCCAAACACACGATGCGGACAAAGGTTATACCTTTCATAGGGTAAAACCTACGTTTTGAGCTCATCAGTGGCCTCATATTTTTCATCTGATTCCATGTTCTAGATATATTCTGGTGTGAGGTATTAAATGGATAAATTAATTATTAAATTTACCCATTTAATACACTGCAAACGAGGAAGGGGTCCGAACATCCCGTGCCGACTTATTTTATGTCGCAACTAGTGGAAACACCACATTTCTGACCCCACCGCGGTCTCGGATTTCTAATCCAATCAACCATTTAATAGATATCCCATTTTCTTTAGTCAAACGCACGTGCGTAATATAAAATCACATAATATTGTTATAAAAATTAATTCCGGGCACACCGGGCCTTGGAATTGCACGCCGTCTCATCCGCCAACTCTGTAAATATTCTTATAAATATTTCAAAATATTATTAGGCCAAAAACTGGGACTCTACATTATTCCCTCCTTCAAACTTTTCATCATGTAAAAGTAAAACCAGGGAAACCACTCGGGATTTCAAGCCCACACTTAGCTCTCCCACTCCTGGAGAAACCTGTATAATTCTGTGCTTCCAAAGATTGTGGACCAAAGGGGTGGTCCACCCTCATAAGGCTTTCTTCAGCTGATGAAATGTGTAGGAACACACACATATCTTCTTAGTTGCAACAGGTGTAAGGCATCGTTTACCCACTCTAACTACCTGGGGTAAGTCAAGGCGGTAGGCAACCTTTCCATCTCCTTGCACAATCTCAAATGACCTGATAGAACTCATGGGAAAGTTTGTCTCCCCGACCGAACATCTACATCACATGTCACAACTGGAATCACAATTTTTCACATGGACAGAGTATCGTGATTCCCTCCTTTAGAATATCCATATGGTGAAACAACTAAGGATATCTGATCACATAGGATTTCACAGTCGATGAATCACAACAAAGACTCTCTTACACACTCGAGAAACGAAGGAATAAACACCATCTACTGAAGAAAAGGTATACCCTCATGTTCCACTTGGGTCAGCTATAGGGAAGTTAACTACTCTGATTCTTCTAGCACTATGTGACTCTGGGACTTCCCGCACTTCTCGCTACGGGAATCTGCTACATAACTGAACCTTGAGTGCACAAGTCTGAAAGATTCATCCACCACGCTTCCACTGTGGTGTCTGGGCCTCATATGATCACGTTCTGGTGATTGATCATGATAAGATCTACTATGTTGAGATCTCATCATCTGGAATCTTCTAGCTGCAGAAGACATCTCAGCTCTGTTGCCCTCACTATCACGACCAGGTGTATGGAATGATAGGAAGCTCTCTACCATCAGTGCTTACTCCAACACCTCGGCATAGGTGGGGATGAACAAGGGCACTATGATAGCATAGATCTCTCTATAGAGTCCCCACTCAAACGTCTGATCTCATAAACTACCCTTATAGACCAGTGGACTACCAACTCTAGCCAAACCTCTACTATCTGAGGGCCTGGCTTACTACGGAACCTTAGTGGTCTCTGGTGCTGAATCTCACGAATTGTGCTCAACCTGCACACATCATCATCATACTTAGCTGGGGTTTTCTTCTTCTCAATAGGTAGGGGTGATGTTACCTGCCCACCTAGAGAAAGGGGCTCGCTTGATGGGTCCTGAACTGAGCTCTCGTCACTCACAGAACCGTCGCCATGAACCGTAGATACTATCCTGGATGGCATACATCGTGGAGACATCCTGAATTTTATCAAGGAGTACCATGGTCTGATGAGCATATCTATATATATCAACAACGATGGGGAGCTGACTCAAGAATGAAAGTCAAAGACTCAATCCGATATGATGCATGTACCAATGTTCCCTGCAACAGGTGTCTCAGGGTGCTGAGTCGGCAAGTGGGTAATCAGGGTCTTCGTGAATGGATACGTCAGCCACCCACACCATCACTGGACTCCCTGGCCTGAGAGCCACTCTCGAGACCCATCGAAACTGTTGCCCTAAACCCAACCAAGACCACTTTATGGAAACGTCTGAACAACGTCCCAAGGGTCAAACCACCTCTTATACCACTCTGTCAAGACCCGACCCGTACCAGGGCTCGATCTGCAACTACCCCAATCCCACCACTATAGGCCAGGGGCTATCAACTAGCGTTGAAGTCACAACAAACTCAGGGAGGCCTTTTCCTATGAACCTATACACACACACGTGGCTAACTCAATGAAAAAGTGCAGAGAAAAATAAGAAAGCAAGGTTCCACACTACTATAAAATGAGAACCAAACAAAAATGCATCGAACTCTAACAGTACAAGTACAAGAAAAGTAAATCTGAAAGGGAAAGTTGAAAACATACACACCCAACTAGAAAAATGCCACAACTTGGAAAAATGTGAACAAGTAAAATAGCTGGAAGAGTCTCACTCCTGAATCCCAAGCTACGACCACCGCACGCGGTCAAAGCACCATGTATCCCAAAGCTCCTATGATGTCACGATCAACCTGTTCGCCATCTGCAAGGGAACGCCAAATGCGGGCAATCCCCAAGCAGGGGTGAGTATAAGAATACTCCGTAGGATGCCCCGATGGCTCGAGGGAGCCACAAGAGATGTATTGAAGAAGATAGTAGTAAGAGAGAACAAGGTACAACAAGGGTGAACAAAAAGAGTACATCTCCACCCAGTAATAGATATGATCGCTCAAAGAAACCCAAATGATAGTGTAAGGGGATCTTCATCTCATATCTCACACCAGGTATATGCCTATACATATAGCCAGAGAAACTAGATATTCTCGTAACCCAGGCCTGTAGTCTAGAGACAAGTTACACAAGTACATACCCACACTATGGATCCAGTTCAAAGATTTCCACAAAGTACTCGTAATAGAGAGAACACGCTCCTAGATCTGAAGAAAGAGACATGAAGCACTCGTTCCAGGAGAACTCACTCTACATGTTCTTATGAATACAATGTTCCAATGAGGATCACAACCAATATCTATGGGGTGATTCCAAAAACTCACTATGAACTAATATGCTAAGTAGAGGATCAGCACTTGGGTAATGTTGGTCATGTCGATACCAAGAACTCTACCTAGGGTACCATGAAGGAATAGAGGATCCGACTCCAAGTCTCACAGAGGGGATTCCAACAACTCTAATCAGGATGTTTTGCTGAAGGGATCATACTCTTGTACATAGGAAATGATACCAAAAACCTTCAGGGGAAAGACCAAGGGTATGAATCCTAAGAAAGATAGTCCAAGTAATAGATGAATAATGGCTCAAGCAATGTAAAACAAGTTACACGGAATGTAGCAGGATCACACACCATGTTCCTCGACTCCAGGTATTGCTCGTGTAATCAGACTACAAGGTGACCCATGAAACTGGCCTGGTTTGGCCGTGTGGTGGAGTATCGACTCCAAAGATAAGAAAACAATATCAGAGGAAAACAAACTTGCACTCATGACGTGGGGAGTCCCATATCTATTGGAGCAGAGGAATAAGAAATACTCACACCTTCAGTCATCAAGGGAGTAGTCATCTAATCTCTCACTTAAAGAAACTCCCTAGCGCTACTCCTCAGGATATCGATCATACCTCAACCACCACGAAGTTCCACAAGGGAGTAGCCTGAAGGACCGCCATGTCATAAAGGTTCCAACAAGACACACGGTGCGTCAATCAGACGCCTAGTTTGTAATTTATAGGCATTTTATTAACGAGGGCCCGGTTGGATTCATGCTCGGTCCAACCCGGTCGTAATTCAAACGAAAATGGTTAACCAAACCGGTCACACCATTGTGATCCTTATGAAAAAACACAGGATATGGACTACCCATTGGTCCAAAACGGATAGCCGGTGATAAAGTTTCATTTCACCTCAACACGTGTGAACTAGGCCATGTGGGGCCCGCGCCTTGACCTCGACTTAAATATACAAAATTGGTCTTGAAACATACGTCTTAATTCTAGGGTCGCAATGTCGTAGACGGTTCTTCATTCCGACACCGTATGAGAGAGATATGTCAGATACAAGATCTCGTAATAATAATAATAATATTATTATTCGGTGTTTCATGGTCCCGAACCATGAACCAGAATTTAGAATCCAACATTAGACTTGAATCGATTGTATTAATGAAAAAATTACATCACCACTAACGACAAGCCTATCGGGCGTGGCACGCATGAGTTATGGCAGGTCAAAGATTTAATAATAATATTAAATATTTTATTTTCGGAGCGCTTTGGGTACCCGATCCAAAAACTCGAAAAAGATATGCAAAATTGGACTCATAAATTCCGTCTCGATGTCAGGGTCGCACTACACTGACGGTTCTTGAAACCGAGATCGCCTGAAGAAGTTACAGACAAAAATGTGTTTTATCCACAAAAATAATAATACCATTATTATATTATTATTTTTAATTGATTTCATTGAAGTACCCATGTCACACAAATCTCTCTAATTTTTGGTGCACCTCAATTTCTTTTTCATGCATGTCCAATCACGCCCCCATGGATTCCTTCTATCTGTTTATTTTCATTTAATTTATTCTCTTACTTTCAATTATCTCTCCAATCTATTACTTTATTCATGAATTTATTCTCCCAATTAGCGCCCCAATCACTAAATAATGCATCCAGCATGTAAACCCTAGGCTCTATCTTATTTCGCACCCACTACATCCATAGGAAACACCACTACTGCCTCCATCCTGCAGCGTCGCTATGCCTCTGATCCACTCGCATGAACGGCCGAGCGCCTTGCCGCCTTGCCGCATGCACCATCTATGCTTCCTCGGACCACATCACACACTGTCGGACCGTCCCCACCTTGTGTCCCCTTTCGTGGGAAGTTGTATCTCTGTTCTATGTTCAGAAATTGTGACGACCGCAGATTCTAATTCCTCGGGTCGAGATCTCCGCGTCTGTATGCTGCGCTCAACGTAACATCGATGTTTTGACATGCTTAATTTTTTGGCGCGAACGAATGCGCGCAGAATGTGCGAAGACTTATGTTTGGATCAATCATTGGAGAAGATCGAATTCATCAAGATCTGTTTGGTGCTGATGAGGATCACACTTGCACAAATATGAGAAGAAGACATTTCATTTTTCTCTCTTCGATTCGCCTGGATCTGAGGCTTCATTGTTCTTCATCCGTCGTTCATCAACGAGGAGATGAGGAGAGGAGAGGAAGGGAGGGTTTACCGTCATTGGCCAAAATAAATTATGTGTCCAACCCACTCTAAACAAGGAATTTATAACCTATCACTAGGTTAAAAGAAATAAATTAAATAACTAAATAAACAATTACTTAATTATTTAATTATTCTCCCGTGATGGCGCATATGCCAAACACCCGATGAGGACAAAGGTTATACCTTTCGTAGGGTAAAACCTATGTTTTGAGCTCATCAGTGGACTCATATTTTTCATCTGAGTCCCTGTTCTAGAGATATTCGAGTTTGAGCTATTAAATTAATAAATTAATTATTTAATATACCCATTTAATACACCACCAACGAGCGAGGGGTCTGAACCTCCCGCGCAGACTTATTTTAGGTCGCGCCTAGGGGAAACACCTCATTTCGGACCCAACCGTGGTCTCGGATTTCTGATCTGATCTACCATTTAATAGATATACTATTTTATTTAGTCAATCATGCATGCGTAATATAAATACACTTAACATTTTTTAAAATATTAATTTCGGGCACACCGGGCCACAGAATTTCACGCCGTCTCAGCCCCCAGCTCTATAAATATTATTAGAAATATTACAACGTCTTATTAGGCCAAAAACTGGGCATCTACATTATCCTTTAAAAATAAGCATCCTAATATGTTTGTAATTGAAAATAAGTAGGTCTTATTAACGTTGGATCAGTAGACACGTGCGATAAAAAGTGGTGTGGTCCATTAAAGATATAAAATAGATATACCACATATGCACATGATTATTTAGATGAATTTTTGAAGAAAATATCCCCATTATTCATAGGATGATTAAACCATGTGCTAGATGAATGATGGATTAATGAATTTAAAAGATATTAAATCTTATGGGATGCTCATATCAGCAAAATGTAACTCCTTCCATCTATCATTTTCATTGTGAATCCAACATGTGGTTGTAAATGGTAATGAATATCATACGAAGAAAGTAGATCAAGGACATTGAATTTGATATATTTAAAAATAATTACTTGAGAAATGCTTTTCTTTGTCAGTTCTACATAGTATATAGAAGTAATTATTTGAGTTCACATAAAAGGAGGGTGATAATTTGGCCAAATACAAAGAAACATTCCCTTGACTAGAGTGTTAACTCTTGAATTTCATTAGAGATATTTATAGTGTGATAAATTGGTTATGATGGGGATTTAATTACATATATCTAAGGGAAATGGTATCGCATGAGTTAAATAACTATGAGAAACATATTAGATGTAATGATAAGGTAAACATTGATTTTTCCATTGATCATGTTTCCCTTGAAAATAAGAAAGAGAATATCTCTAGTTTCTGGGAAATGAGAAATTTTTAATGAAAAAAAATTGAGGATAGAAAACCAAACTCCAATTTTTTGAGACGTGTGGTAAAAAGAATCTTGTAGAATGTATTTTTATGTCTTGTAAGAGATTATGATGGGTAATATTGGGTAATATTGATTTTTATTACATTTAAGATAACCAAAAATCCAATGAAAAGACAATGGTAACATTTTTTTTTAAATACGTATAAACATTATGCCAATGTGTGTCTAAAGATGATTATCCATGGTGGGGACAATCATGGTCAAAATAAAAAGGGTGTGTAATTTTTTTAATAATTTGGTTGATGTTGTCCTGTCAAATTAATTGATGATATATATTTCATTTGTTTATTTTAATTATTCCATTACTCTTTTTGATTCTACATCTTCACATTCTTTCATTTATGATTTTTTTCTAAAAAATTAAGAATATCACCTCAAGAATTTAAGATATAATATTTGGTAAAAACTCTGGGAGGGAATATTAGTGAAACCAATATTTATATTAATCTTCATATATTTCATTGTTGGTAGGCTCCTTCTAGTAAATTTTTTTGAACTTCACAAAGTATAGTTTGATTTAATTTTGGGTATGTATAGTCTTAGATTTCATCATGATAGAATATATTGTGAAGCCAATAATGACTTATTCAATGATTTTATACCATTGATAACAAACCAAGAAGATGATAAGATGATTAAATTTTTTATTGAATGTCATCTTGATAATTTTTATGAAAAAAACTGAAAGAGGTATAATTAGTGAATTCCCCAAAGTTATTGAGTTAATTTATTCCATTCTTTATTAATTAACCTATGTTTCTCCATATTGGGATGATAAATATACAATTGATTCAGTTCCTACTGATAATCATATTTTAAAACCCACATACTGTATTTCCAATGTATAACATATTTAACTGAAAATCGATTTTCAATAATTTCATAATAAATGATCTAGTTGACAAATAACTTAACCATGGGGTGATGATGTTTTATTTGGGAAAAATAAAGATGGTTAAATGATACATTTAATTGATTACAAATCCAAGAATAACATAACTATTTACAACTAGTATAATTTTCCTCGCATCGATGATTTCTTTTTTTAGGTCTAGAGAGGTGAGTATTTTTTGATGATTGATATGATTTATGGAGAAAATCATTTGAAGGTATAATAGGATGAAATTATGAAGAAATCATTTTAGGCAAGATATAGAAATTATGAGATTAAATTTATTACTTTTGGGTTATCTAACACATGTTTTATATATAATAATTTTATAAATATATTTTTCCATCCGTTTATTGTTAGTATTTTTATGTGTTTATATATGATATTTTGTTATATTTGTAAATCCATGAGGAAAAATAATGTCACATATTTATTTTTTTGAAATAATAAAAACGAAACTATATGGAATGTTTTGTAAGAGATAACTTTGGTTACAAAAATTTCTTTCTGTTGACATATTTTTTCTAAAGAAGTTATAATTGTTGAACCTTATAAAAAAGGATGTTGAAGAGTGGCCATGACCAACCAATGTAGCCGAGATATTATCATTTACTAGATTTGTGGGTAATTACAGATGGTTTGTTGAGAAATATATTGATTAAGTATCCCACTAACTAGGATAATCTGATACAGATATAGGTTAATCTATATAAAATAATGAGTTGCTTCTTTTGGAGAAATATAATATAATATTTTTTAATTCCCCTATTTTTCATTTTTCTTCCAAAAATGCTTATTTTTTTATTTAATATTTTTCATTATAAAATTGAAATTATTTTGACTGATGCATAATTACAAGGAAATTTTTTATGTTTCACATATGATGAAAACTATTGAGTTAAATTACAAAAAATATGATTTTGAATTAGTATATGTTTTTTTCTTATTAAAAATTCGGTGACACCATTTTTAGGGAGTAATGTTTTAAATATATACTGATTACCAAATATTATTGTATATATTAACTCAGAAAGAGTTCAAAAGGAAAAAAATAATATTCATAGAACTGATAAAGGATTATGATTGTACGATTCATTATCATCTTGCAAAAGAAAAAATGAAGTAGTCAATGCTTTGAATCAAAAAATAGTGCTATGTTAACGATGTTTCATTTGGAATATGAACTGTCGATTAATGATTTGATTAATTTTTTCATAGATGTTGTGGATATAATGAAGTCCCCTTTTTTGTTTTTGGTTCAAGTGCAGTGGACTTTCTTAGAAAAAATTAGTATGGCTCAGGAGGTGTATCAATAATTGGAATGAAATTTTGATTCTTTTTGGAATAATAAGTTGAATGGTTTAAATATTTATGATGAAGGTGTTTTATGATTTGATAAAATATGATTGGTGACCTTTAATTCATAGTTGAGGAATGTTTATTGATAAAAAAATCATATTTCTCAAATTTACATGCATCTGGGTAGGATTATGATATACAGTGACCTTCAGGTTTGTAACTTTTGTGATAGAATGAAATGAGATATTCTTATATTTACTATGAAAATATTCAATAGTAAATAGGTTAAAAAATTGTGAATGTTACCAAATGGGATGCTTCATCTATTACCAATATGATAGTGGAAATTTTTGAATATATCAATGGATTTCATGGTTAGATTGACAATGTATTCTAAAGGTAATAATACAATTTGGGTGATTATTTATCGAATAACTAACTTTACACATTTCCTTCCAATTTTATATACATTTCCATTTGATCACATTTATTCAATTTATATAAATTAGATTTCTCAAGTTACATGTATTTCCTATCAACATTATATTTGACAATAATCCCAAATTCACAACTAATTTTTAGACATTACTTTAGAATTCATTCGGTTTTAAAATGAATTTCACTATACCTTTCCATCATCAATCTAAATGATATTAGGAGTGTATGATTTAGAACTAGAAATATATAGTTCATTCATACTCTATGTATTAAAAGGGATGTTTTATAAACACATTTCCTTGGTTGAGTTTTCATAAAATTGGAGTTTTCATTCCTATATACATATGGATACATTTGAGGGATTATATGGAAAGAGGTGTCAGACACCATCATTTTAGGATGATCCAAGTGAATGAATATTGATAGGAATATACTTATTAGCGGAAATGATATTGAATGATAAGATGATTCAGTAACAAATGAGGACAGATTATAGTTTGAATAAATTGTATGGGGATAAATAAAGAAAAGATATTTCCATGGAGGATGTTGATTACGTCTTTCTCGAAGATTCTCTATAGAGAATTGGGATCTATTTTCATAAAAAGGGGTTGCTAATTCTAGGCTCATTAGACTTTAAGAAATTGTAGAAAAATTTGGATTAGTTTCAAATAGACAGGTTATACCTCTGATTATATTCAAGGTACACTACATTTTTCATGTTTCAATTTTAAATAAGTATGTATTATATTCATCCCATATTTTTACCCCTAAATTAGTTTAGTTGGAGGTGAATCTTTCTTATGAGGAGCAGTGAGTTTTTGTTCTTGACCACATAGAGAATGTTCTGTGAAATAATTTTTTTCATTAGGACATGTTTTTTGGGAAAACCCATATGTTTGATGAAGAAAAATGGGAATATGAAAATGATATGAGGGAAACATATCCCCACTTATTTGATAAGTTAACAAAATTGAAAGAAAAAAACATCCAAAATGGTGGAAGGGTATAATAGCCCATGTTATTCTGGAATAATATATTTTTATATTTATTTATATTTATTAATTTTATAGTAATATTAATATAATGGTATGATATATATAATTGTGAAACCTACATGATACAAATAGTTCATCTATATTTTCTATTTTATTCGTGGAATAGTTATACCAGACAATAATAAAAATTTTATTTTATTATTTTTAAGGGGTTACTATCACCAAGATATTATATTTAAGGGTGTGAATTGAACTGACGACATTATTTTGACACATGATTATAATTTTTTTTACAGTCATCCAAAATATATTATTGACATACGATAAAAATAAATCTACTTTTATTCCTAAATAATGTATTTTTCAAAAAAGTTGTTTTCAAACCTTTTAGTGCTCCACCTATTTTAAAACTATATTTTTAATAGTTTATAATTATTATATTATCAGATAATAATTATTTGTAAAATTTTAATATCAATATTATCTTTAGGTTAATTTTTGGTATATTTATGAGAAAATTTATATTTTTATGAATAGTTAATAATATTAAATTTTATTTTTAAAAAAATATTTTCTAGATTTATTTATATAATTAAGTTATGTTTTTAATTTGTTTTAAATAATAAATTTACATAAAATTTTATAATTTAAATATATTTATTTATTTCTAACTTATTTCACCACTAATTTAAATATAAAAACATAGTAAAATTTTGATCTTTTACATAAAAAGAAATTCTTGTCATTCTATCTGTGGGATTAAATTTTAAATAATTTATTCGAATTATGTTATTATATTTGGAAAAGGTATTTAATATTAATAATAATCTTAATACATAATTTATAATGATTTTAAATAATTTTTTGACCAAAAAAATAGAGAAGTGATCAAAATTATTCATTGTTATTAAGGTAAAAATGTGTTTATTTAGTAGTTAAACATTTTCATAATTGTCCAAATGACTTATACAATTTAATAAATCAATTTTCTAGAACATATTTTTCATATCACATATCTGAATAAATTAGGATCATTTTTATAGTTACAATATGTATGCAAGACCTCCCAATAATGTTTACCTTTTTATACTTACAATAATACCACTCCCCTTCCACTTTGAAAAGGAAATATCCATTCCAATTAATCCACACCTCTCAAAGCATTTTTTAATCCGAAACCTACCCAAAACAGCTCCTAACATCTGTAAAGTCCCACTAGATTCCTCAATGTTATTATAAATTCATCCAAGGAATCCATTTTGTGAAAACAAAGAGGAGTTACATGATGAAAATGTAACATTCTTCAACATGAATTTATGTTTTATTTCTTTCTAAAAACATTAAATTATCATTATTCCATGATTAAATAATAACATAAGTATCTTAAATATACTGATATGTTCTAATTTAAAGGGTTTTACCTATAATTCCAAACACATCCATCAAATGGGTAACAAAGTTATTGTTATTGTATGGCAAACTATAGACTCACAAAATAATGTCGTCTTTTCCCTTTACCACCTATCAAGGGGGGAATTATGATGGAAAAAATTTATTATATGATATATATATATATTTATGATATTTATGATTTCTTCGTACTTATTTAAAAATTAGATACACATGCCTTTGTGATTTAAATTTTTTCTACTACACGATAACATCATTTGTGGCGTGGGGACTACCACCTTTTCAAAGTGATGTGATGCATTCAAAATTTACATGGAATATATTAAGGATGGGTTTAATAAAAATTTGTTTCAAACATAAAATATATATAATATTCATGATATAATTATCTTTCTAGAAATAAAATATATCATTTTCATTGTTACACTTTTCACACACACAAAAGTGATATCATCATTCATGGACGGTTGGACTACCACCTCCTAAATAAGATATTTTTTCCATTTAAATTGAAATTATTCTATATATAAGTAATATTATTTCCTAACATGGTATATATGATTTAAATATCATTATGTAATGAAAAATTTCACATACAACCATTCCAATATGATCATTTAAAAATGATAATTTTACACATGCCTATTTATGCTCTACCATCTCCATGATTGTTATATTGATTCATTTTTTGTGAACAAACATAATGATTGGTTTGGAAATTTCAATTTATATATAAATATGATAATTGTTTTATTATTAGTAGTCTATAGTTGTTTATATATTGACCTTCATGACCATAGTCAATTTGACACATAAACCCGATATGTTCAAAACAACTGGCGTAGACATAATCGTGTAAGTATTTTTATAAAATAATGTAATATGATTAATAAATGTAATGATAAACATGAGATTTTTTATAAAGGAATTAAATAACTAAATTTTTTTATTATTTAGGATGATAAAGACACATGAAATGTCAATCTCTAGGTAAGGTATTTCATCTCAATATCATTTAGTTTAAGAATGTCATTGATTATATGAACCTTTGTTCATTTATATGGTGTATATGTAGCCCATTTGACACTCCATTTCCACATATAATCTATTATAATGTTATTTAACGTTTATTAGAAGTAATTATTTCAAGGGGATTATTATTTATATATACAAAGTGGCATGAGACACATTGAAATTTTTAATATTTAATACTTTCTTTAATATTCATATTCATGATATTATTTAACATATTAAATTATGTTGATATAAAAGTATTATAATGGAATTTTTATTACTAGGTATTCAGCTTCCACTACAAGACTTCATGTATTTAAAGGATTAAATAAACCCTCCTTCCCTATTTTTCTACGTATTTTTTATTGAAAATGGTTTTCAGAAATGGATTGATTATTTCAATATCACGAAATATGTGTCATATATGTGAATGTCGAATGATAAGTTCATAGACTATGAATCATGTTATATTAATTTTCACAAATTAAACTATCCAACACATGATCTGGAGTTGGCTACAGTGATTTTATCTTTGAAAATATTGAGGCATTATCTCTTTGGGGTGAAGTTTGAAATGTTTACAGATGACAAAAGTCTCAAATATATATTCACAAAGAAAGAGATGAACACGTTCCAACAAAGATGGTTAGATATGATCAAGGACTACGATAGGTCAATCCAATTCCATTGTGGTAATGTGAATAAAGTTACAGACGCTCAAGGTATAAATTATCCATCAATTCATTCATTCCTGATAATTGAGAGGGCTTCAATCTTCAATGATTTATAATGTACAAACATGGTAATCTTAAATTAATTAACATCATCTACAATTTCAAAAATTATTCATCATGTTTCACTTCATAAAAATAAAATGGATACCCAAATAAATGATTTGGGAATTCAAAATAAAATAGAAACTATATTAAAATATAAATACACATATTTAAATTTTAATGGAGAATGATTTGTTAGATTTTGGACTATAATGTGTATATTATGAAAATAGAAGTTAAAGAAGGAGATGTTGATTGGTGCACAAAATTCATCCTTTTACATTCACCAAGGATGCATAAAGATGTATTGGGATATCTAAGAGAACTATTGGTGGGACCATATGAAGAAACGGATTGTGGATTATAAATAAATATCTATTTCATGTTTGAAAGTGAAATCATGAATACATAAATCAATGTGGATGATGAAACCATTAAAAATACCTACATGGGAATTGGAATACATAAAAATGGCCATTTTCAATGTTACTATGAAGACATGAAGATGTAATAATGCTATATGGGTAATGGTGGATGACCATACAATGAATAAACACATCATTTCAATTCTAGAGGATTTTTTAGGGGATTAACATTCACTGATATATAAGTCTTCATGGAGTACCACTATCAATTTTATTTGATCAGAATCCATGAATCACTAATAAATTCTTGAAGAGTCTACAACATGATTTGATTATTATTGTTAACATCATCATGGCCTATATCTCCCATAATGTTTTCCAATCTAAGAACACTATCTAGAAACTTGTGGACTTGTTGAGAAAACGCTTAATTAACAACAATGAAGGATAAAAGCAGTATATTACTCTGTTAATGTTTTCATTCAACAAATAGTTTCCACCAAATAATACAAATTTCTCCCTAAAACGTCCCTTTACTATAAGTGGTACATAACACATGGATATTGGGATGATGTTGGGGAAAGAAAAATGATAATTAATGAAATGGTGGTGGAAATGGTGGAAAATGTTAAAACAATTTAGCATCACATTAACGCAACTCAGAATTTATAGAAATTATATGCTGACAATCTTCGATCAGACCTATTGATTGATGTTTGAGATATTTTATTACTCTTAAAATTATAGTGGAATAAGGTGATGATTTTTTGGAAGATAAGAAGATTAGTCCTTGACAAATTTTTCACATTATGTCAGTTGAATGAATCATAGTGGATGCATGACAACTATACCTCAATAAAAAACTATTTCAAGTACATGATGTATTCCATGTATCTCTCTTAATATACTAAATATTTTACCCCTCACATGTACTAAATCGAATGGATGTACCATTGGAGTGTGCCTCATCCTTTTATGTGCATTCAACAAATATATCAGATCATAGAGACAATGATCTACCATATAAAGTCATGTATCTGTTCAAAGTTCAATAGAGAAACCACATGTTTGAAGAGGAGACATGGGAATTAGAGAATGTGGGGAAACAATTTTATCCTCATATGTTTTAATGTGGGAAATGAAAATTATGAGAAAAAAAATTTAAAAAGGGGGTAGATTTTAACCACATAAACGATTATAAATAATTTTTTCCCTTATGAATTTATTATGTTTATTATTATATTATATAATTATAGAAAACACATGATGTCCATTGGTTTTATTATATCATATTAAAAATACCATTTAGAAAAAATAATTTTGATAATATAGAATTTGAATATTTATCACATTATTATTATAGATTATGTTTCTAAACAAATCCAATTGACATATAAAAACGAAGTGATGGTCTTAACCAGTAAGATTATACCCTATGATGCCCATTTATTAGATAATCCACAGGAGATAACATCATAGGGATTTCCCCTTGACCAATCCCATGATATTATCCAATAAATAATGCATGACCAAAACCATTTATGGGAGAATTTCAAGACCATCAAGATCAAGACCCAAACCAAGTTTGTGGAAGATCCCCATGAAATTCCCACAATCACACACTATACTCATTAGAGTGTTACTAGTGTATTGATGGGATATTAAAAAATATCATAACAATATGAGTATGTAAATTCTTATTTTTGGAATAATGAATATATTTTCATCCAATTATTGTTACGATATTAATGTTTTTTATTTTGGTACAACAAAACACAAATAGACTTTTTGTGAAATATTAAAATTCAATTATGGAATTTATTTTTTATTAATAAATTGATTTTACAAATAAATAATTTTTTTATAAAACAATATTTTTAAATATTTTTTATAAAATCTAAATTATCATGTAATTTTTATAAAGAAAATTTTAATTTTTATAAGGGTTTGTTGGCAATTATTCTCAAAAAAACACAACATTTTATTTTAAATATAACTTTTATTTGAAAAGAAAAAAATAAAATATTTACAAAATTATGTGGAAAAATTTAATATCATATTTTTAATCATAATGCATACATTTTCCAATTTTGATTTTTATAAATTTTTTTTGAGACAATCCAATTTTTAGTTAAAAATTTAAATGTCGTATAAATTTAATTCGGGTATTGTGAGATCACAATGGACCAAAAATAATGTAAATAATAATATAAAATGTATCTGAAGACAAACATATTTATTTATATTTAAAATAATGATATTTTATGATTATTTGATTAATTTTATAAAGCCATTATGAATCCTCAAATAAAAAAAATATATTTTAAGGTTTTAAAATAATTTTTAAAGAGTATAACTCACCTCCACAAAATCCAGAGGATTATAATATAATTTTCATCCCACAGACTAATAAAATAATTTATATCAATCCCATTTTAAAGAAAACATTGGAAAATCGATGTTATTTTTTATTGTTTTGATTATTTAACTATATGGAGTCAATTACCTATTTTTAAGAAATAACAATGAAATCACCACTCTATTTCTATATAAACCCACCCATGCTACCATTTATAGTAACTAAAGATACTTGGATCATGTCCTTACTCTTACCTCCCCTCTATATAGACCCCCCATGGTTCCCCAAATATATCAAGAAGCTCATCCAATGAATTTGGAGTCACACACTCAAGTAAGGGATTATCACCATTTCTTATTTATTTAAGTTCATTATTATTTTATGCCTTCTATTTCCAATACATTATGTTTGGATATGACATTCCTTTCCCCTATTAATACCTATTTTATTTAAAAATTATGACATACCACTTTCCCTCTCAAAAACCTCTTTTATTAAATTATATGTTATATTCTTATATTACATAAATTTCACTTGAATTTTTTGTACCAAAACAATTATTTAATAAATACCATACCCATTTACTGTCACATGTATTTAAATTTATAAACATCTATCAATATTTTTTGGAAAATTATTTATTTAATTCCATACACCATTATTATAGAATGAAATATGACGATTAATTACTCCATGATTTAAGATGTGTATGGAACACTTAACCATTAGAATGAAATGATTGTGACAAATAAGGGGGAAATTATATTTCTCTCCAATGAATTGGGTACTATTTAACCACATGTGACATCATGTTGAGAAAATGAGTTATCCTGATTTTTTGTGGTACTTTTTCCATCATGATGTGTTGGTAGTGATCCTTGACCTATATTAATGATGTAGTGCTTTAAGTTTTTTCCTCGTTTCCAATGTTATTATTAAAATGCAATATAATTCATTATTATTAATTCCCATTTTATTCCCCATTTTTATTCATATTTCAAAAATTTATTACCTTATTCAATGATTATTACATTTTCCAGATTAATAGCTCACCATTTTGTATGTGTGTCCCTAGGTTATCTTTTGTACCTTTAAAATACATGTAATTTTTGTACCATATTAAGGATTTTTCCAATAATGTTATTATATACAATGTTCCTGATTTTTATTCTATATATAAAATTCTTTTGGACACAAGACATATTGATCATAAAATATATGTTAAGTGTAATCTTATTTAATATATCAAGTATTAATGTGAAATAATTAAATGGGTTTTTATAATATTTCGTTTGAATAATTAATCAAATTTATACCTTATCCATTTTATCATTGATTGATTATGATTTTTATAATATTTTATTTATTAAGATATATATTATATAACAATGATTCATGTATTTTCAAATGTTTTAATCCCCTGACTAAAATATAAGTTATTCTTATCTTACAATTTTCACAATACATGAGATCCATATCTCATCCAAGATATTACAAAATAATATTATTACATCGTTATCTATGGTGTTATGGTTTGGGAAATTATAAATATCCCATCCAAGAATATATATGTTTTTTTAAATCAGATATCTGAATAATCGATAAATAATCTTACAAAAAATATTCTTGATTATTTCTTCTTAAACCCCAGTTAGTATTTAATAAGTGAAATAAAATAATGAAATATATATAATACATATACTAATATGTTGTTTTTTAATTTTCAATCTCTTTTATATCTCATTCTCATCTATTGGGAGATGACGATGATGCTTGTGTGTACATTTGACCACCACCTCGATGAATCCATAATAATTATTTATCATTTCCCTAATAAATGCATGAGAAAACCTATTATTTTAATAAAAATATATACTATTTTTATATAATTAATTTTTTTGAGGTTAATAATTTTACATCATTCTTTTGTACCATTAGTTGAAAAAAAAAATATCATATGTGTGCATTTTTGGACTAACACATAAATTAATTATTGTCATGTATGTATCAAAACGTCATAATATTTTGGATTTTAAATGTTTAAAAGTTTATTGATTTGAAAATTACAAAAAATAATTATGATTTTGGAAATTATGAAATTATGGATTAGGTGATGGAAAAAAACCGATGAACCAAAATTTGTATTGGGAACAAATGTGTTTTCACCCAAAATGATCATTTTAGTAAATATAATTTTAATACAATGATAATGGGAAATTATAAATAAATGTTTTATTGTATGATTTTTATGAATAATTTTCTATAATATATTTATAATAGATAAATATTTGTTATATTTTATTCTTGAACACATATAAGGAAATTTCGGACTTATTGAAAGTGATTTTTTATAATTATAATTTTTAATAAGGATTCATTATGATTGAGTATATATTGGACTAAATATATTAACTCTATATATTATCCCCCATATATTTTATTTTTCTGAATTTATTCATAGGTATACCATTTTTCACTTTTCTTATCCTCTCTATGAATCCTAAAATGATGGAGATATATTTTTTAAATTAATAACTGTATAATCTTTTTATTCAATGAAAATTTTTATTCAATGTCAAGATTATTTTAAATTTTAAAAATGATATTTTCTATGATAAAATGATTACTTAAATCCATTTACAACAATGTTTTATTTTTATCATTAATTTTTTAAATGTAATATTCGAGTTAGATTCTAATCAATGAACTTTGGGACTATTAATGATATTGGGAAGGGGTTATTATTTTTATGATTAGAAGATGAATTGATTTTCCTACCCTCATGATCATTCCGTTATTTGAAAAATATTTTACAATTCTTCATGGTATTTTTCGAAAGAATTTTTTTTTTCAATATTCTGTGTGTTTTGATTTAAAATCATATCAAAAGAAAAACATATTTTTTCTAACTGTATCAAATAAAAATTTTAATGTTCAGTTAATTGTATTTCTCATCTATGTAGACATTTTTTGATGTCCCTTTTTCTTATCTATTTTTAAGATATAAGTATAGTATTTTTGTACACAATGGTATATGATTTTGAGGTAATGAAATACATTAGAATCAAGATTCTTTGTGATGGGTTAACAAATGTGGGGTGGTGGATTTTTTAGTGATACTGTGGAAAAAATTTTATGTTTTTCATTAAGTGGTGACTACATCCATTAAATACCTCCAATTTATTAAATATATATTGATATTTCATGATTTGTTATGGGATATAATAAATACGGAGACCAGTTCAGTAAGGTACCCTCTTCATTATGATACACAAGTGAGTGAACCTTGATCATAGAAATAATGGGATGGGGAGTGAACAAAAATAATTTGTATTGTAATGGTACATATTGTCGACTAATTAAATTAATTGGAATGCTTATGTGTATTCCATGAAAATATGTATTTTTATTGATATATTTTCTCATGTACCAGAGTTTATTATTGAGGATTCAACATTGAAAAACCACATTGAAAGTCTTGAACTACAAGAAGTGAAATGCATGGATGATGACTCAGGAGATGATGGTCTCAACCATATCTCATTGGACAGTTTAGAATGTGTAGGTCCCCATAGTCCAAGAACTAAGAAATGGAAAAAGGGAAGCACGACTCAAGAAAATGTATTGTGGTCCAGGAGAAAAAAACCCAAGGGACACAATGACTATTCTCAGTTACATAATCCAATGGAAACAAAGTTGGCTACGAAAAGCGGCTGTAAGGGTAACAAAGGCCTGCACAGGGAAAGTGGTGATCCAAGTAGAGAACTAAGAGTGATGGAAGAGGTAGGGGAGTGTTTGAATCTCATTATTCACTCCAAGGAATAAATGAATGAAGAAATCCTCAGACCCTGCCTCAAACTAGGATATCTTAAGAATATATGAAAGGTGTGTGTAGGTTGAGGCCAATGAGGAACAACAAGTGTGGATTGACAAGAAAGACCGAATCATTGCCTGGGGTTTCAACCAAGGAAAAATCACCATGGAAGAATTTATTCAGATGATGGGCAGAATGATTTCTCACCTTGAAGACATTATAAGGGAGGATCCAGACATTCAGGTTAGAACTATGCATTGGGAATTATATAGAGTGACTGACTCGAAACACCTTAGCGTTATGTTTAATAACATTGTGGGCTCCTTCAGCCCTTAGTGGTCTCTATTTTGTGAACAATGGTTCCCCGCATTCCCTTAAATTGGATTATTAATAAAAAAATTATATTTGGTGGTGGAATTATTTTACTAATCTGGTGTAACAAAACTACATTGAAATATTATTATCGTATGCATTTGTAACATTATTAATTATTATGAACATTGATTAATATATCCAATGTTTTCTTATACTAGTAATATTAGCTCATGAATTATTATGTTTCCATTCTCTAGTTATGAAGAATTGTTTCATATCGTTTAGGTAAAATACATTTAATATGTTGGGATAACATTATGAGATACATTGAAGTTATTTTAGTTTATAAGAGAAATATGAATATAGTCTCTAGGGACTATAAATAGTTATGGTTGTATATGGTACCCCTAAATTGAGGTATGTAACCATTTTTTGTCTTTTTATTTGGGTAAAGTGGTTTGGTAATTTTTGGGAGCGTTTGGGAAGGTTGTGAAATGGTATTTTGGGACATTTATAAGGGATTACGGTATGATCATGGTTAAGGGAAACCAGGTAGGATCACTAGAAAACTATGAAATTGGAGGTAGTGGGATTTTCAAGGTTTTCACATTGTTTGCTTAACCATGAGAGGAAACCATGTAGGGTTCCAGTTGAGTTAATATCTTATGCATGGAAAGCGCACTATATTCCAAATCGTGCGAGATAACCGTGTGCAGCAATAGAAATTGGATTTTTATTTACAGGTTCACTCGATATTTTCCCTAATACGAACCTCTCTTCTCCCATATTAAACCTACTCTGCATTTGTTTTTGTTTTCAAGGGCAAGATCATCTCTCCCACTCATTTTAAAAGTGATTCTAAGGGGTTTCACGGTGCGGTAAATGTTATTCTATTTCGTTAAACCTTCCCTTTTGTAACTTTTTTGGTTTTTTGTAGATCTAGTTCTCCATCTCTTTCAATTTTCTAGATATACACCTTTTTCATGTAGATGTAGGGTTTTTTCTGAAATTATGATGTTGAGGCCCGCTGATTCTAGAAAAAGTGACTTATGGATGGTTTTATGGATATTTCACCAGGATTTTTTGTGTGGTTGGAAGTTGGTAAATTTCGTCAAAACCCAAAGGTAGGTTACTTATCTATCAACTATATTTTTATTGAAATAGAAACCTGGATTTCAAGTAATTGGTTTTTCTTAAAATTAATAGTGACTATGATGTGTGATGACTTATTTAAATTCTTTATGTGATGTTTTTAGGGTTTTTTAAATAATGTATTGTCGTGGTGAATTTTTATTTGTATGGGATCTTAAAATGTTTATTTTAAAATTGCCGCTTGAGTTGATTTATGAAAATGGTTTCTGAAAATGGTATTCAATAAAATTGGTGACTTTATTGATGTGTTATATGGCATGGAATAAGTCCTAAGATATATTTTGGATTTTAAATAGTTTTCTCAAATTCTTGTGGTCTTAGAAGGTTTATATGTTTGTTATTTGTTTAGTCATTTTATGTGTGTATTGATTGTCATCATGATGTGGTTGGGTATTACCACTCTAAAAATGTGACATATAATAGATAAAAGGGCCACCATTGAGGATAAATGGGCAGGATGTACCACTAATTTGGGAAAAGAGTTAACGGGCTTGGATGGGTGTGCGAGTGTGATTTTTTATGATTTGGGTATGTGACACCCTATAAATATGATTTGTTTTTTTATTCTTGTTAAAGGTGTATGTTTTTGTGCTAAAATGTGATGGTAAATAGATTATGGAATGATTATTTTCATTTCCCTATTAATATGTGGATTTGGGTAAAAGTGTATTGGAAAGGGTGTGTTTGTCTTGATGGAAAATGATGCTCTATTTGATGTCATATATGAAATGTTTATATTATTGTTCTAATAGTTCTATTCTAGTTTAATTTGTAGGGATGTCATTCAAAGAAAACATGCTATGTATTTGTACTCACACCATAATTTGGCACTTTAGTCGTTTTTCATTTGTCATTTTTCATGACATAAGGGTAAAGCACCTCATTTCACTAGTGGTTCGTCATGATGCTTGGGTGGAATTATTGTGCATGTAGCATGGAGCTTGTTATGGATATATGGAGCGTGTCATGGATTAATATGGGTATTTTTTTGAGTCTTTTTATATGTACTCTTATACTGGTATTTTGGGGGGGTTTATATTAGGTTTATCAGAATTGATATAGAATAGTTTTGTTGTTTTATAGAGTGATCTGGTTTGGGTGTACTCTATTGACATGCATCTTGTAGTTGTGATATGTTATACCTTATTTTGTTTTTTTGGTTTTATTATAAGGTAAAATCATTCGGCATATATTCTATATAACATCAATATTTATTTCCAGCCTTTAGAGACCTGGGAACGTCACCTAAGTCCATGTAGCATCTCATATCGTTCTGAATACAACGAGAAAATGGGAAGGATGTTACAAGTGGTATCAGTTTTTTCGATCCATTACATCAACATTGTTTACTTTCATAGAGTATGTTTTCTGTCTTGGTGTTTTCATTCATTCATGGTCTAGTCCTTTAGTTGGGATGGTATTAAGGCATAGGATTGTCCAACCACGAACTTTATAGAAAAAAGGACATAAAAACCCATTTATGTTGAACTTTAATTACTATGGAGTTGGGTACCTAAGTGTTTTGGATACACTTATAGGCATTTTAAATATCATTTTCGTGGGTGTATACAATAAGATAATCATGGCATGCATGGTATAAATGACTTCCACTATGACACATATTTCATTGGAAGAATGATTTTTGTTTCTCTAAGGATATATGGATTTATGAAAAATCTATAAATTATTTTCATATTTGTATATTTGATATGTGGAAAGTGTTGGTATTTTAGGAATGGATCAATTTTCACAATATTAAGGATTTTTTCCAAAAATAATCCTTTAATGGATATGTTAACTTGTGTAAAGCAATGTTGTGATAGTTGAAATGAAATTGAATGTAAAATTTTAGGACTTTTCATTCTAAGGAAGTGAGAGTAGTGGTTGATTTTTTATTGATTGAAACGGCACTGGTAAGGTGTCGTAGACACCAACTGTTATAGACTACTAAAAATGTGGATGCACCTACACCCCAAGTGAACTAGTAGCTCGTGCCAAGTATAGTGAGAGATTTCCAATCATTGGAATGTGTGAATAAACTAGATTATCCATATCATTTGGATCATTTTGTTCAATTTCCATTGAATAATCCACCCATTTTTAGGGGTGATTCAAAATTGAAAAAGTCAAGTCATGGTTGAATAGATTTAATAGGATATTTGAATTTTTGGGAACACTAGTGGAGATGATAGTGAAGATAGAAACATATATGATCAGAGATCATTCCATTTAGTGGTGGGATTTGGTGGTCCAAGCTGGAATAGAAAAAGGGATGACATGGGAGGGTTTTTAGGAATTTTTTAACAAAAAATTCTACCCTCTTACGATCATAATTCTGTGCGTGAGGGATTTATTTCCATTAAGAAAATAAAACCTTTCAATAAAATAATATGCAACTAATTTAATGAACAAATTTTGGTTTTCACTTGAGTTGTAGGGAAGTATATCATTGAAATAATGCATATTTGGAAATGTGGAGTGGCAATAAATTGTTTATAAAATAGCATTATTATGTATAAATTATTATATAGAAATGGTGAATAGTGAAAAAGTGGCTAAATGAGATATTTGGGGGCTATAGTTAGGGGAATCATTCTAGTAGCTATAGGAAATGGTGGGAATTCTATCTCTGGGATCAAGCATAAGAGGGACACTTATTTATTAAGTGGGAGTATGTCTTAGAATTCAACATCATGAATTGAGATTCCTCATTTGAAGCCTCATAGTAAATAAGGATGTGTTCAGTGCTGCTCTATAGGCCACATCAAACGATGTGGTTCTGAACATCCTCGAGCATTTTGTAATGGTTAACATATGGGGATCATCAGTATTATAATTGTAATGCACTATGTTTTAGGTTTTTGAGACACTATTTAGGGGTTACAAGTGTCCTATGCCTCTACGGGATGGGGGAAGCAGCATACCCTCATCAATAGAGTAAATGTAGTCATGCTGATTCCAAGAACCCAATGAATCCACCACATGGAAATAAAGAGTAGAGTCTGTCAACCATGCTATTGTTTAAAGCTAACCCAATTGTAATGGATGATCAGTTGGGACCATCCACGGTGCAAGGTATGATTACTTTAAATTCTACCTAGATGTATGCATTCTTTGATAAATGAGATTCACATTCTTTTATTTCTTCTCGCGTTGTTAGTACGATGTGTTAAACAGGGGAAATGATGCCTTCAGTTTTAAAAACATCAATCTCCTCTGGGTCAAAGAGTGTTTCAATATTTTTTTGTATAAATTTTTTTATATTTTGGGATGGGGATGATTTGATGTGGGATTTCTCATTTATTGAGTTGGATTCTTATGATATAATCCTAGGAATGTATTGAATAAAAAAATTTAAGGCCCACATCGACATTATGTGTGAATGGTTAGTTTCACGATGGATTATGGTGTCAATCATCACTTTAGAGGAGATAAGATTGAATATATATGTGTAACCATTATGTTATAATCTTTTATTGTAATGATCTTGTATTAGTTACCAGTGTTTTTATTGGAATGAATTGAAGGACTTGAGCATAATGTTTTTACAGTAGATGTTAATATGTTTTTTGATGCATTGTTTGATAAATTCTTAGGGTTTTGTCCCTTGAGAGAGGTGGAGTTTATGAATGGTCTTAATTTATGGACTATTCTTATCTCACGTCCATCTTACTAGATGGAACTGAAAAAAAATTGAGGGAACTGAAAGTGGAGTAAGATGAGTATAAAAACAAAGTGTTCATTTGTCTGAGTACATCTCCTTGGGAGTGCCGATTTTGTTTATTAAAATGGAGGATTTAACTCTAAGGATATGTGTCAATTATCATAAGATTAACCAAGTTATGATAATTAATATATATAAACTTCATCATATTGATGACTTGTTCAACCAGTTGAGAGTTGCTCAGTAGTTCTCTATGATTGATTTGCGATAAGGGTATCATTAGTTCTGTGTACGAAATGAGGATATTCCCAAAATAGATTTCAAACGTAGATATTTCTATTATGATTATGTTGTTATCCCCTTTGGTTTCTCTGATGCACCAATAGTTTTTATGGAATTGAGGAATCGTATAATTCACAAATATCTAGATTCTTTTGTAGTGTAATTTTTTTATGATATATTGGTGTATTCTAGGAAATTGGTGGATCATGATAAGAACATGGAGATAGTGTTGAGGATCTTGAGAGATCATCCGAATTGTCTATGTGTTACTTTTTATATAAGAGGTTCATTTCCTTGTCCATGTTATTTATGATAATTGTCTTTCATTTGATCCGTAAGAGATAGAGGTTGTTATTTTAGGGAAACCACTGAAGAATGTTTTCCAGATTCAGAGCTTCCTTGGTCTATCTATATATTATTGGAGGTTTTTTTTGTGACATCTCTGGATCGGACTTAGTAATGAAAACATTGAAAAATTAATAATGTACCATTTCAATGGAATGATCAATGTAAGAATTATTTTCAAGAGATTTAGTGTCACCTTACATCAATACCAATCATGGTTTTTCCAAAAATAGGAAAAGGTTATGTGGTGTACTTTGATGCATTTGGATCAAGGTTGGGTGTGTTGTCATAAAAGGTGAACCTGTGGAAGAGAATGGATCATGAAAATTTATTTTTAATGAGAACTACTCAATGCATGATTTGGAGTTGGAGGTTGTGGTTCATTCATTGAAAATGTGGTTCCATTATCTCATTGATGAGAAATTCATAGTCTTTACTCTTCAGAAGAGTTTAAAGAATAATTTATAACAAAAAGATTTGAACTTGAGGTGATGGAGATGGAAGAATTATCTCAAGATATTGGATATTGAATTAATGTACACACCATGTAAGGGAAATATGGTGGTGGATGCATTCAGTAAGATGTTTCATGTTTAGGTAGTGAAACTATAATTAGATCAGTGGAAGTTAAAGTCAGTTATAGACAAAATGTGGTTAGAATATGAGGACTTTGGTGATAGATACGTTTCATTTCTTCTCTCATTTTTCCAAACATTGTTGTTTTTTAAAAGAGGCACATGCATCTGATTTCGAATGTGTGGCGATGAGGTCAAAATCTAATTGTGGGGAGACCATTGGGGGTTGGGACCTGAATGGGCATTCAGTTTTGTGTTTTTGGAAACAGATGGTTTTATCAGTGGATTTTATGGATGAAGTTCTTCAGACATATTTTCGTTCCAAATAGATTTTCCTTTCTTGAATTTATTAAAATTTTAAGGTATTGATATCATGTTTTTGGTGGGATGATATGAAAGAGAAATTGGTGGAGTCTATTTCTAGAATGAAGACTTGTTTGAAAGACATAGAAGAGAATCCATGGCCTGTAGGCATGTTGAAATATTTTATTATCTATGTCTAGAAGTGGGATTAAAGAGTGATGGATTATGTTATTGATCTCCAAAAAATGGTCATAATGAATGATTCCATATGGGTGATAGTGGATTGGCTAATAATGTTGTCCCATTTCATCCCAATTCCTAAATATCATATGGTGGTGGATCTGTACAAAATCTATAATCATGAAGTGGTATCGAGTCCTTGTGTTCCATTTTCAATTGTATCAGATTGAGATCTGAGGTTCATATCTCATTTTTGGAAATCCATGTAGTAAGCCCTTGGGATCCAGTTGACCATGAGTATGGCATACCATCCTCAAATAGTTGAGCTGTTTGAGAGCATGATAAAGACATTGGAAGATATTTTATTGGCATGTGTGATAGATTTCTGTGGTTCATGGGATGATAACATTCTGTTGGTGGAGTACTCATATAATAATAGTTATCAGGCCTCAATACATATGGATTTCCTTAATGCATTGTTTGGGCATCTGTGTCATTCTGCACATTTTTTGGTGGAAATGGGTGGGACATCATTGGTCTGGCCAAGCCTTATACAAGATATGAATGAAAAATTTAAATTGATCATCAAAAGGATGTGGATGGTGCAGAATCATAAAATATCATACTTGGATCATCATTGATGAGGGTACTTTTTTGAGGGGGCTGATCACACGTTTCTTTGAATACTTCCAAGATATGTACATTGTATATTTTGAATGTAGGGTATTCTATCTACATAGAATACTAAGAATTTTGAGATACTTGATAGGGATAAAGAGGTGGCATATCAATTGGCTTTTCCACCATAGTTTAGTGAGGTACATAATGTTTTTCATGTTTCTCAATAGAAAATGTATCATCTGGATCTTGGGCATGTGATTTGATGGGAAAATGTTGAACTAGATTCAGATTCTTATTTAGTGCATGTTCTAGTGAGTATTGTGAATAGGTAAGATATATTCTTGATTTTTAAAATAATTAGATAGGTTTATTTTTTTGGGAACATGGTTATATTCAAGGGAAAACATGGGAGTGGCAGAAAGAGATGGTCGAGAAATGGCCCGATCTCTTTCGGCAAAGCGATGGTTCTCTATATTTCAAGGATGGAAATTTCAATGGAAGGGAGAATTAAGTACCCCCGGTTAGAGTTATGTAAACATTTTTAATTTTTTTTGTATGTATTGTGGTTTGGTAATGTTTGGGAGAGTATTTGATTCTTTTTGGAATGGTTTTCAGGAATTTCTAAGGGAACAATGTTTTATCACTGTTATGGGAAACCATACAGGATCTAAAAGAATCCACTAAAGTGGTGAAAGTGGAGTTCACACGGTTTTTCTAACCGTGAAAGGAAACTCGGTGGGGTTTCAATTGATTCAGTATCATGTTCACGGTTAGCACACTGTTTTCCAAACTATACGACCTAACCGTGAATGGTAATACAAATTGGTTTTTTAAATATAGTTTCACACGAGTTATTTAATAAACTCCTTATCTCTTCTATTCGATGAAACCAACATCATTTTTTTTCTTAATGGCTAGAGGGTCTCACCATGTCATTTTGGAAGTTATTTGAAGGGTTTTCAAGGTGAGGTGAAGGAAATTCGTTTCCGGTAAGCCTTCTCTCCTAGATCTTCATTGGTATTCCAAAGATCTAGTTACCCCTATCTCTGGGATTTGTAGATCTAACACTACTTCATAATGATGATGGGTTGTTTTGACCTATAATGATGAGGTTGAGTCTTTTTGATGTTTGTAAAAAGGATCTAAGGCTGTTATGGTATAGATATCACTCAGATTTGTTGTGCAGTTGGGAGTTGGTCAATTTACCTAAAACCATAATGTAGGAGGCTTCTCTATCACCTCAATTTTTCTATAACTATAAGCATTGTTTTCAATTGATTTTTTTCTCGAAATATTAATTTTGATTATTATGTATGAATATTGATGTAAATTCCCATTATGATGTTTTGTGGATTTTTGGGGAATATGGGCTATCACGGTGACAGGTTCTTCAATGTTAGATTTTAAAATGTTGATTTTAATACTATTAGATTCGGATGATTTATGAAAATGCTTTTTAAAAATTGATTACAAAAAAGGGGTTTCTTTATTGATGTGTGAGATGGCCTGGAAGAAGTTCTACGTGGTTATTTTGTGAATATGTTTTTTGTATATTGTTGATGCTATAGCCGGTATACATGTTTATTATTGATATAAGTATTTCTTGGTTGTGCTTATTTTCAGGATGAAGTGGCTGGGGATTAAAACTATATACAGGGTATGCAAAGTGGATCAAAGGGGAACCATTGAGGATAAGTGTATGGGATGTGCCACTAAATTTAGAAATGAGTAATCAAGATTTGAGAGAAAGGGCTTCTCTGGATTTTATCAGTATGCGTATGTGAAACCCTACAAATCTACATTGTTTGTTTTTTGTTATGTATGGGGTAAAATTATGGGTTAAAATATGATGTTAAACAGATTATGGGATTATTGTTCGGATTTTCCTTGAAATGTGGGCATTTTGGTAAAAGTGGATCGGTAAGGGTGTGTTTGGCTTATTGGAAATTATAACATTGATTGATTTCTTAAATAAACTATTAATATTCATGTGATAATTTTTATAACCTAATAGTTTGTATAGGTATGACATTAGGGGAAAACTATTGAGTATTTGTACTCATTTCCTGTAGCGGCACTTTGGTGCTTTTGTGGATGTCGTTTTTTGGGACACAAGTAAGGTTAAAGCATCTCACTTTTCTAGTGGTTCTTCATGATGCATGGGCAGTATTTTGTGTATTAGAGCATAGATCATGGTTCACAAACCATGGATAGTGTCATGGTTTAATTTGGGTATTTTTTAGTCTTCTCTTATTACTCTTATATTGGGATTGTGTGGGTTTTTTAATTGGGTTTATGTTAATTGATATAGAATTGTTTGGTTATTTCATTGCATGATCTGGTTGGGGTGTACTTTGTTGATATGCACCAGGTAGTTTGTGGTAGGATATGCCTTTTATTGGTAGGTTAGTTTTATTTTAATGGAAAAAAATTCCCCAAATTGTTTTAGACTCCCTCAGTATTTATTCATAGCCTTTGGTGCCATGGGAACATCCCCTGATGCCAAGTTGCATCTCACTGCCTTCTTAAGACATTGAGGAAGGGGGAGGGACATTACACTCTTTGTATTTTATTTTTGATATGTATTGGATTTTACTATAAAATGATGTAATATTTATTTATGTTATACATGGGTCACCATTGTATAATTTATAATAGGGAATAATTTTTATTTAATTTTAGGATTACAGAACATTATTAAAAAAGATTAGTATATGGTCTATGTAAAACAAACTATCATTATGTTTTTTGGATGTAGTGATTGTTTGGTTTATATACTTTAAATATTTATAAAAATAATATAACTTTTCTAAAACAAGCACATATGTGCTTAGTTTTAATCACCATTTAACTATGTGGTTGATTATTAACCCATTTGCCACATGGTTCTCAATTAATGGTCCTTATACATCACATATACTACACAATCTAAAGGGATATGATTTTTTGTACACATTTTCAGTATACACCAATATTATAAATTAAATGATACAACCATTGATACTAGAATGTAATCTATAGTTATATGGGATGAACATATAGTGTAATGAGTTGAATTAAGGTGTTATTAGGTACGACATTATATGAATTATTTTCATAATCATTAAATTTGTACTAAGATTATTGATGTTTTATTCTAAAACTAATTTTTTATCTAATGGTTCAAAAATGGAGGAATAATAGAACAATGAATATTAAATCTGATGAAATAACCGTCAACATGAGAAACCAAATGCAGTGGGAGATGGAATATGAAACCATGTCATTATTCTAAATAAGTTATCTTTTTTATACATAATGGAACTGGAGCATCCCAAGAAAAAATTAGTTAATGAAAAAATATACTCATGATATAAATATGTTATCTTACTAATAGTGGAATTACCCGAGGAATAAAATGATTAGTATCATATAAGGTATCATCCTAAATATCCTATTTTATATCATGTGAAAAAATATATTTTTAACTATGCTTATCTAGTGCTTTTTCTATATTCCTTATATAATATAACAATTTCTATAAATAAGGGAATTAAATCATAAGAAAGGGGTTATATAAAATTATTTTTCATAAATAAGACATACCATATGTTATTATATTATAAAAATTCAAGAGAATAAGAAGAATACATCGATATAATAATAAAATATCATAACACCATGTTTGATAACCATAAATCATTATGGATAAAAATAAAATTATAAAAAAAATTTATGCAACAATATTTGAGATTGGATGTCTACAAACCCATATCAATAATCATAAGACATGTTATCATAATATAAAAGTGAAGAATACATTAATAATAAGCAACGAATATGGAATCATAGAATTTCATTCAAATGAAATGCATCCTGTAAAATTAAAATATGTAGTCAAACAAAAATGAAATGTGTAAAAATGGTTTAATAAACAAGATATTATAAAATATCCATAAAATAGGAATATTCGTAAGATAAACCCCATTTTTTACATGATAATGTGAATAAACCAATCATTTCAAAAATTATAAATGTGAGAAACACCATCATTCGCATGACTATGTGAGAAAACTTATTATTTATTTTACTATCTATCTTTTAAGATAAAAAACAAATACAATGCATTAGTGGGAGATACAAGACCCCACTCTTTATCATATCTACAAATATGTTCCTCAAGATACCAAAAATCATCATATCATAAATATTCGATGGAAAAATAATTGGTTCAACAAAAATTTAATAAATTATAGGACAATAAAGAAACATATACCTAATGTATTCACAACATATTAACATATGTAGGGTGTTAAGAGAATCAATTCATGGGAGTTAAAACCCATAATAAAACATGTATAGAAAATAAAGAAGTTTTTACAAAACCCATGTAAATTTTTTTTATTAATGATGATGTGTAAATTAATTGAATTATTTATTAATAGTGGAAATAGAATAATCTTCTAATTCTTTTTAATATAGTGTAAAAAATAAATAATCTTTTAAAATGATCATGTTTTTTTAAAATGGTATTTAAAAACACATTTGTAATTTTATGTTATTAAAATGATATCTAACAATTGAAACATAAAAAAATTAAAATAAGATGTGAAGATACATTGATAACATTTAATTTCAGAAATAATCATTATAAATGATGTCATGAAAATGAAATAATGTTTTAAAAAATATATTGTGAGAATACATTGAAATGCTTTACTTGAAATATAATATTTAATAATCCAATCCCATGAAAATAATTAACTTTGAAAAAAGGGAATGTGGTGTGGATTATAAAATATTTAATTTTGAAAGGATAGAAAAACATTTCAAGAATTTTGAAATAACATTACATAAAATAGAATCTCTATAATGGGTAAGGAAAATATTTATCTAAAATAATGTAAGAGGGATGAAAGGATTGTTTGGGATAAAAATAGTTTGATATTTCACTAATGAAAAGGGAACAATTGATAGAAGTAAAAGTATTGGCATGGAATAAATATACATTAAATGTAATGGGAAGTATTATATAACAAAAATACATTTTATTTGAAAATTGACATAATAGTGAAATAATTTTTTTTAAATATGATTTTCCCAAAAAATGAGGAGGAGTACCTTCTAAAATCCAAAAAAATAGGATATTGAAATCATTTAGAAAATAGTCAAAGAAAAGTTTTTTTGAACCAGAATAAGAATTTCGTAACAAAAAACCCCCCCACGAATTTAGTTATTTTCTAATTCAAAAATAATTGGAAGAAATAAAAAAATATAGTTATATAAATTATATGGATTAAAAAATGTAGTATGTAATAATATATTTTTATATTATATGACCCATAAGAAAATTAAATTGGTAAAAAACATTAAAACATTATCAATGAAGAGAAGTTGAGAGAATAAATCATCTATCATTTTGGTCATTTGAATAAAAATTATTATATCAATATTTTTACAATGGTAATAAAATCCCAATTTTAATAAAATATAACTGTCATATGTGAAAAAAGTATTTATTAATGAAAAAAAACTTCAAATGTGTTAAAATAATTTCAGAAGGATAACAGCTGAGTTAACACTTTTGAATATTCAATCAAATATTATCCGAGTAAGCCGCTATGTTGGAGTGGAATTAAGAGGCACGAAAACACTTGGTGGTGATGAAATATAAAAATTAAATATTTAATTTTATGAATTATATTAAAAAACTAATTATGTAACTCCAAAACGGTGTGTCTTATAGGAAATATGAGACTACTGATAGTTCTGGGATATAGTTTTTTCACTATGATGGAAATAACATTCGAAGGCGTTGCGCATTGGGATGTCTCTTCCTAAGAGAAAGTAATTAATTAATATTTAATATATTATTTATTATGAAAATAATTTAATATCACTGAAATGGTGAATCAAATGAGAAATCAGAGACCGCCTTAAAGTATGAGAGGCTCTGTTTATCTTAGACGAGTTATACCATTTGTAATCTATTTATGAATGGACACCTCACTCACAAGAATAACAATTTTAATTTTAGTTAATTATTTAATCAATTTTTTTAATATAAATAATTAATATCCCTGAAACAGGGAACTATATGAGATATCTAAGACAACAGTTGGGTCCGGAATGAGGCGTTTTCTCAGGGTGGGGTATAACATTCATAAGCGTCGGACATTTGGATGCGACACTCACAAAAATAACTTTTTATTTATTAAATATTTTTTTAATATTTTTTTTTAATTCTTAAATTATTAATATATCTCAAATGGGGAATCATAAATGAAATGTGAGTCTAAACATATCTAGAGAATGTGGTGTTTTCTTTAGATTCTATACGAAATTTTCAATTAAGGATAATTTTTTTGAGTATATAAATATTTTATTTGAAAAATTAAAATAATGGTAGTAATAATAATTTCATTAATATTATTATTTTTGTTAAAGAAAAAAAAATCAAAATATACTCATGTGATTAACAATGGTGTCATGGAGTAAATAATAAGTGGGAAATTTAATTAATATGATATTATTAATTGGGAAAATTAAACACAAGTAATGAATGTGATTTTTTCAATTATGCTGGATAAATCATAGTGTGTGTGATTAATAAAATACATTTACTATTACCATATTTAAGAAAAGTTTTTATTCAAATGTTAGTTGTGATAATAATTCCAAATATTTAATAAATATTAATATTTGTTATTATTAAAATTCTTATTATTAATGTGGAAAATAGTTTATGTATATATATGTTGGCACAGGAAAATTCATCCAAAAAATTTTCTAAATACTTCCATACATGATCGAAGGTTGTAACCCATTTTTTAAGATTTGATTTGAAAGGTCATAGGGACCGAATGGAGTTATAGATTAGGAGTTATGGAAAATTGATGTTAGGATGTAAATATGGTTCGTGGTGCCTATTCGCGAACCTCACCCCATGATCCCAGAGCAAGGGAACTTGAACGGAGCCTCCATGAGTGCCACGAAGTTCGATGACGGTCGGCTCTGCGGATACGAAGAACTTGAGGCAACTTGACTAGAACCTTAGTGAGCATCGTGAAGCTCGATGACCATCGGCTCCATGATTACGAGAAACACGAGGGAACTACCTCCGGTCATAGAGCGTGATTTGGTTCACAGCCCACATTTGTGCTTCGGGGCGTGCATTTGTGCTTTGCGGCAAGCATTTGTGCTTCGCGGTGCACTTCGCCGACCTCCATCACTTACAAATATCCAGCTCAATCCCTTCATAAAGACGATGACATAGACCCTTTGGCGACCGATCTCCCATTTCACGGAGCTCCCATGCCCCTCAAAGTGATGCCCTTCGCAAAGGTCTCCACGAGACGCTTTGCTCAGTGAGCCCCTTTGCTCTACTAGAGCCTTTGCAATATGAGATCCTTTACTCTGTGAGATGCACTGCTCTGTGAGAGGCTTTCATCCACGAGACTCTTTTCTCCGCGAGATTCTTGAATCCACGATACACTTTGCTCCGTGAGAGGGTTTTCTCCACAAGAGGCATTGCTCTGTGAGACGCTTTGCTCTGTGAGAGGATTTCCTTCATGAGACGCTTTGCTCCATGAGATGCTTGGATCCGTGAGATACTTATCTCCACGAGAGGATTGGCTTCGCGATACACTTCATTACATAAGATGAATTCCTCTACGAGATGCTTTGCTCCGCGATACACTTGGCTTCGTGACACACTTTGCTCCACAAGATGCTTCGCTCCATGGGCCCCTTTTCTCCGCGATCCACTTCACTCTATGAGTCCATATGCTCTACCAGTCCATGCTCCATGAGCATTTTTCATTCTCAAAGATTCTTTGCAAGACCCCATGCTCTGCGAACCCCATTTCACCATGGAGCTACTTCGTGAATACCAATCCGTTGAGAATCCCCTACCTTCGTGTCTGTTGGTCCATACCGCAGGGCCTGTAAGCCCACACCCCACTCAGGATCAGTGTCGGGCTGCATTCTCGACCCTTCGGCCCAGTCCCTTCACTTCTGTCACTGACCCCCATGAAAAATGGAGAGTCACCATATGAACTATTGGGGCCGGGACGTTGGTATTTTCCATTGCGCACTTATGCATTTCTACCTTGCACCTATGGAATACCATGATTTAAGATACTCCTATGAACTCCATGAAATTACATGAGTGAAAATATTCTTCTTGCTTCATTTCTAATTCTGTGACTTGAGAATCTCATCATAAATTCCCAGAGCACAATGAGTTGGCCATTCCTCAAGAAACTCTTGTAAACCCTATCACCTGGTTCATTTGACAGGTTGAACTAGAAAGGGACGCTCTTGCATAAGTCCCAACACCATCCATTGGTCACGACTCCCTCCACATCAGTTCCAACCATCTCTAACTATGGGGACTTTGATCCATACTGAGGAATGGTATATAGGAATCCTCCTTGAGGTTCCAGACCACCACCCATTGGTCCTGACCACATCATGTCGGTTCACCAACTCTTCTCCTAAACTATAAGGACTTTGATACTTGACAAGGATTGTTACGTAGGAAGCCTCTTTTACGTTCAATCCCAATAACCATTGGTCCAGACCACATCATGTCGGTTCACCAACATTACTTCCAAACTACGTGAAGTTTGATCCTTTCCAATGTAATGAACATAGGAAGCCTCCCTTAGTTTCAAGCCCACCATCCATTGGTCTCGACCATCTTCACATCAGTTCCAACCAGACTGAACTATGTGGACTTTGATCCTTTCCAAGGAATTGTATGTAGGAATCCTCCCTGAGGTTCATTCCAAACAACCATTGGTCCCAACCATCTTCATGTCAGTTCCAACCATCTCGAACAATGAGGACATTGATCCTTTCCAAGACAAGGTACGTTGGAAGCCTACCTAAGTTTCATGCCCAACAACGATTGGTTCTGACCTTCTTCATGTAAGTATAACCATCCATAATTAGATGGACATTGATCCTTGACAAGGAAAGGTATATAGGAATCCTCTATGAGGTTCAAACCCATCATCTTTTGGTTCCGACCCCATTCAAATGGGTTCACAAAAACCATCTAGAACTATGTGGGCTTCTATCCATTTCTCCATGACAGGGTACGTAGGAAGCCTCATTGAGGTTCTTCCCCATTCCATGGTAAGCCATTGTTAGCCCCATCAACAGTAAGTCATTGTCAACTCTATTTAGTGGTATGTCGTTGAAGTCAATGAATCGACTGTAAGCCGTTGAAATACCCAATCTACGGTGATTCAATGTCAGATGAAATATGTGGACTTTGATTCCCTTCCATGGGGATAAGTATGAATCCTCCAAGAGGTTCAAGCCTATATTTCAAGTCTCATCCTAATCTCTCCCTCAAGCCTATGTGTTTTGGGATGGTAATGCACCAACTTGGAGGTTCCACTTCCTCATAGTCCCATCCATGCATCAATTATCATGGGTCGCCTCCTCAAGTGTCCTATCGACCCACTGAACTATGCAGACATTGATTTCATGCCACATGGAAACGTTGGAGTCTCTTAGAGGATCAACCCCAACATCACTCTCATCCTCAAATTAGTTCCTTCTCATTCTCCATCCACTTCATTCAACTCTAAATCGTCCATCCTGATTCTTACATGGGCTGCCACATCCCAGTGGGATCATGTCATCCACCTACTCACTACATCTAGCAGTACTCAAGCTGCAATAAATGTGTAAGCCTCTGCATGTCTCTAGGACATTTTCTTTGTTTACACCCTGATTCATAACACCTTCAAACTATGTGGTTTTTGATCCATTTCATCTACATAGGGTAAGTAAGAAACCTCCACGGGTATCAATCCCAGCCAATGGTAAACCTTGGTCTTCCCCAATTCTAGGGTGCACACTCCCTGATCCACCCTCAGTGGTTTCTAGAACAGCCTTCACAGCATGACATCTTCCCTTTATGGGAAACACCATACCTGGTCTTCTCTAATTTAGTGTTCTGATCCATCCACTTGGTAAACAGTCATTGCGCTCCCTCCTAGGGATGTACCAATGTGATCCATCTCTATGAGATGTTCTGATCACTCTCCTTACATCTCCACAAGATGTTAATCTAATAGCCAACCTCGTTTTAAACATGAGATGCTTGAAGAAAACCTCTAAAGACACTCCTTTGGCATAACCATCTCCACCAGACATTAAAATCACTGAATACCCCATGTAATGAATTGGAAGTTGAGGAAAACCTTAGAGACATGAATCTTTCATATGATACCATGAGACTGACATGCGATGCCTCGAGTTTTGTGCCCTTGAGATTCCCTATTATGATTAATAATACAGTTTCTCCAATGTGCACACATCTAGATATGCCCCGACAATCTTGATGTTGTCATCTCCTCTGACTGAGGCTTGATACCATGACAAGACCACATTGAATGTCCCGAAAAAAAAAGTTTAATTATACATCATACATGAAGACCATACACTGGGAAGATTTTCCCGAACAACATATTAATTTATAATTGAGACCTGGACTAGGTGATGATTTTCAAGGTGGAATACATGAAATGAAGAACCAACATCCCATTGTCCTGTTTCGGTCAAGGAGAAAACATCCCTGAAAAAGTGATGGATGGTGTCTGCCATTGGAAAGATGGAATGCGTTGCAACAGCTATGCATCCTTGATAGAAGGATGCACGCAACCCGGAGAAAGCATCAGAAATATAAATAGTGAACCTGACGTGAATCCCTTCTCCTTCAACATCAAGTAGACCATATATATCGAAGAAATTGAAGAATCACCCGTGTGAATCTCATATCCTTCATCTGTGAGAGTATGAGTACCATCAGGTGTGTGAGGACTATGGTCCATCAGCTCCTCACCGACTTCGCTGCCTCAAGAGGCTATGCAAGGGGCATCCACCCCTGACTCCATTGGCTCATCATCGACCATGGCCACCTGATGAGGCTACACTGGGAGAATCCTCTCCCAACTCCATTGGATCCTCACTAACCTCGCCACCTTAAGAGGTCGTGCAGGGGGCATCCGCCCCTAACTCCATTTTCTCTTTGCTGATCCTGCTTCTTCAAGAGGTCACGTAGGGGGAATCCTCCCTAGACTCCATCGGCTCCTTGCTGACCCCACCTCATCAAGAGGCAACTTAGGGGGAATACTCCCCCAACTGCATCGATTCCTCGATGACCCTCCCACCTCAAGAGGCCATGCAGGGGGAATCTTCTCCCACCCCATCGGCTCCTCACCAACCACTCTGCCTCAAGAGGCTGTGCAAGGGACATCCTCCCCTAACTCTGTCAGCTCCTCATGGACCCTGCCACCTCAAGAGGCCGCGTGGGGACCATCCACCCCCGAATCTATCATCTCATTGCCGACCCTTCGGCCTCAAGAGGTCATGCAAAGGGCATCCTCCCATGACTCCATCGTCTCATGTCCAAACCCGCCGCCTCAAGAGGCTGTGCAGGTGGCATCATCCACCTGACTCCATCGGCTCCTCTCCATCCCCGCCACCTTAAGAGGCCGCGAAGTGGGAATCCACTCCCGACTCCTTTGGCACCTTGCCAACTCTTCCGCCTTAAGAGGCCACAAAAGGGGCATCCTCACTTGACTCCATCGGCTCCTCGCCAACTCCACCACCATAAGAGGTCGCGCTAGGGGCATCCGCCTTGAATCCATCGGCTTCTCTCTGACTCTGTCACCTTAAGTGGCCGCACAGAGGGAATCTTACCCTACTCCATCGCCTCCTTGTTGACTCCCCCTCCTTAAGAGGACACCAAGAGGACATCCTCACCTGACTCCTTCGGCTCCTTGCTGACGCCGCCGCCTTAAGAGGCCGCACAGGGGGCATCCGCCCCACGAATCCATCGGCTCCTCGCCGACCCCGCCGCCTTAATAGGTTGGGCAGGTGGAATCTTCCACCCAACTCCATAGACTCTTCCTCGACCCTGTTAGCTTAAGAGGCTGTGAAGGGAGAATCCGCCCCCGACTCTTTCATAACCTCACTGACTCTGCCACCTTAATTGGCTGCACAGGGGGCATCTACCCCATACTACATTGGCTCCTTGATGACTCCACCGCCTTATGAGGCTGCGCTGGGGGCATGCACCCCCGACTCAATTGACTCCTCCCTGAATACATCGCCTAGCATCCACCCCTCGACTTCATCGGCTCCTCCCCGACTCTACCTCCTTAAGAGGTCGTGCAGGGGGCATCCGCCCCCTGACTCCATCGACTCCTCATTGACTCTACCGCCTTAAGAGGGCGCACAGGGTGGCATCAATCCACGAAGCCATAGTTCCCTTGCGACTCTTCCTCCTTCAGAGATCGTGTGAGGATCATCTTCCACATGACTCCATCGGCTCCTTGCTATGGCTGCCATGTTAAGAGGCCACGGAGGGCGCATCCTCCCCGCAACTCCATCAGCTCCTCGCTGACTCTACCGCCTTAAGAGGACATATAGGGGGAATTCCCCCCTGATTCCATCAGCTCCTCGCCGACTCCTCTGCCTTAAGAGGCTGCACAGGGGGAATCCCCCCACCCCCGATTCAATCAGCTCCTCGCTGGATCTGCCTCATTAAGAGGCCGCACAGGGGGCATCCCCCCCCCGGACACCATTGACTCCTCGCCGACACTGCTCCCTTAAGAGTTCATCCAAGGGTAATCCTCCACCCAACTTCGTCGTCTCCTCACTGACTCCACTACCCTAACAGGTCACATAAGGGGCATTCACCCCCCCCCCCCCCCAACTCCATCAACTCCTTGTCGACCCCACAGCTTCAAGAGACGACGTAGGGGGCATCCACCCCCGACTTCATTGGATCCTCACCAACCCCGCCTCCTCAAGAGGCCACGCAGGGTGAATCCTCCCCTGAATCCATAGGTTACTTTTCATCCCCACTTCCTGAAGGGGTCGGGCTGGGGGAATCCACCCCAGACTCCATCGTCACCTCGCCGACCCCTCCGCCTCAAGAGGCTGTTCAGGTGGCATCAGCCACCCCAATCGATCAACTACTCGCAGACCCTGCCACATTAAGAGGTCGTGAAGGGGGCATCCCCTCCCAACTCCTTCAGCTCCTCACCAACTACGTCACCTTAAGAGGTCGCACAGGGGGAATCTTTCCCCTACTCTAATGGATCCTCACTGATTTTTCTGCCTTAAGACGCCATGCAGGGGGAATCCACCCCAAATCCATTATCTCCTCTCTGAATGTGGTGCCTTAAGAGACCACGTAGGGGGAATCGTCCCCTGACTCCATCTGCTCCTCGCCGACTTGGCCTCCTTAAGAGGTCACGCCAGGGCCTTCTTCCCCCCGACTCCATCAGCCCATCGCTGACTCTACCGCCTCAAGCTGCTGCGCAGGGCTCCCCCCCCCCCCCCCCCCGACTCCATCTGCCCCTCACCGAATCCTTCTATATAAGATGATATGTAGGTGGCATCTGTCACCTGACTCTATCAACTCCTTGCTGATCCCGCAACCTTAAGAGGCCACGAAGGGGGAATCTACCCCCCCGAATATTTTGACTCCTCGCAACCTTTACCTCCGTAAGAGTCTGCACAGGGTGCATCCACCCCCGACTCCATCATATCTTCGCCGAATCCGCCGTATTAAGTGGTCGCGCATGGGGTATCTGGCCCCAACTCCATTGGCACCTCAGAGACTCTGATGCCTTAAGAGGCTACGTAGTGGCATCCCCCCCCCCCCGACTCCATCAGCTCGTCGCCGACGCAGCCTCCTTAAGAGGCCATGTAGGTGGAATCCTCCACCCGCCTCCATCGGCTCCTCACTGACTCTGCCTCCATAAGAGGCCACGTAAGGGGAATCCTCCCCCTAACATCATCGACTCCTCGCCGACCCCGCCGACATAAGAGGTCGCGCAGGGGGCATCCACACCCGACTCTATCGGTTTCTTCCTGGCTAATCCGACATAAGGGGCCGCACTGGGGTAATCCCCCCCCACCCTGACTCCACTGGCTCCTTGCATACTCCACCACCTTAAGGGGTCGAGCTGGTGTCATCTTCCACCCAACTCCATCATCTCCACACCGACCACCCGCCATAAGACGCCATGGAGGGAGAATCCTATCTCCGACTCCATTAGATCCTCACCAACTCCACCTCCTAATGAGGCCATGTTGGGGGCATCCAACCCCCATATCCATCAGCTACTCACCGACCCCGCATCCATAAGAGGCTGCATGGGGGAAACCGCCCCCCACTCCATCAGCTCCTCGCTGACTCCACCACAATTATAGGGCCCTCCAGGGGCATCCTCCCCCCGAAACCATTGGCTCCTCACTGAATCTTCTGCATTATGAGGCTATACAGGGGGCATCCTCTCCCCCACTCCATCGGCTCCTCGCTAACATCAAAACCATAAGAGGGAACATTGGGGGTATCCACCCCCAACTCCATTGGATCCTCGCCCACCACACCACCATAAGAGGCTGCAAAGGGGGAATCCACCCCCAAACTCCATTAGTTCCTCGCTGACTCTACCACCTTATGAAGCTGCTCATGGAGCATCCTCCCCCGACTCCATCATCTCCTCGCCGACTCTACCGCCTTAAGATGCCGAACAGGAGGCATCCTCCCCTTAATCCATCTGCTCCTCACCGACTCCACCGCCTTATGATAAAACACAGCGGGCATCCGTCCCCCCTGACCCCTACCCCATCAGCTCCTTGAATACACCACCACCATAAGAAGTTGCACCAGGCGCACCTGTCCCCCGAATCCATTGGCTCCTCGCCTACTTTTCCTCCCTCATGGGACCCATGGGGTGCAGCTGACCCCAATCCTATGGTGAATATCAAACGGCACCAGTAGCCATTGTGGCAGTCCACCATGCACCTCTATCATTAGGCAAAAGAGTCCTCCCTGTTGCCATCATCAGCCAATGAGGAGGCTTTCGCGCCTTCTATGCTCCTTCGCCCAAGTCATATAGTCTTCCATGATTCCCCACCTTCTGTTCTCCATCACCAACTCCTCTTCCTTTAGAGGCCACCGAGTGGGCATCCACCCTCTCCTACATACGCTCCTCACTGAATCTGCCACCATAACAGACCACACCAGGGGCATCTTCCCCTGACTCCATCATCACCTCGCCGACTACGCCGCCTTAGGAGGCCGCGCAAGGGGGATCCACCCCCCTGACTCCATCAGCTCCTCATCGATTCTGCGGCCATAAGAGTACGAGCAGGTTGTATCTGCCACCCGAATCAATCAGCACCTCGCCAGCCCCGCCAATTTAAGAGGCCACATACGGGGCATCCGCCCCGACTATTTTGTATCCTCTCCCACTCCACCACCTTAAGAGGCCGCACAAGGGGAATCCACCACCCGACTACATCAGATTTTCTCCAACTCCACCGCCTTAACAGGACGTCCAGGGGGCATCCGCCCCCCGACACCATTGGCTCCTCACCAACTCTGTGGCCTTAAGAGGCCACGCAGAGGGCATCCTCCCCTAGACTCCATCGGCTCCTCGCCGACGCTGCTTCCTTAAGAGGTCGTGCAGGGGTAATCCTCCCCTTCGACTATATTGGATCCTCGCCAACTCTGCCGCCTTAAGAAGCCACGCATGGGGAATCCTTCCCCCCCTTCCACCAACTCCATCGACTCCTCACCAACCTCGCCACCATAAGAGGCCGCACAGGGGCATCCACCCCCTGACTCTATTGGCTCATCACCGACTATGTTGCCTGAAGAGGCCGTGCTGGGGTCTTCCTCCCCCCAACTCCATCGACTCCTCGCTGACCACTCCTCCATGAGATGCCGCCCATGGGAAAATATCCTCCAGACTCCATAAAATCCTCACTGACTTTGCCGCCTAAAAAGGCCATGCATTGGGCATACTCCCCCCAACTCCATCGGCTCCTCGCCGACCCCCGCCGCCTTAAGAGGCCGCACAGGGGGCATCCTCCCCCCCCCCCACCCGACACCATTGGCCCCTCACCAAATCCACCACATTAAGAGGTCGTGCAGGGGGCATCCGCCCCCCAACTCCATTGGCTCCTCACCGACCCTACTTCCATAAGAGGACAAGTAGTGGGCATCCGCCCCCACTCCATCAGCTCCTTGTAGACCCTGCCACCATAAGAGGTTGCCCATGGGGAATTCCCCCAAACTACATTGACTCCTCACTGACTACGCCACCTAAAGAGGTCGCTCAGGGGAATCCTCCCCCCGACTCCATCATCTCTTCACCTACTTTTCCGCCTTAAGATTACGCACAAGAGGCATCCACCCCCTAACTCCATTAACTCCTCACCAACGTTTCCTCCTTAAGATGCTGCGTAGGGGGCATCAGCCCCCGGACTCCATCAGATACTCATCGACCTAACCACATTAAGAGGCTGCACTAGGCTCACCCGCCTCCCAACATCATCGGCTACTCTACGACTTAGCCACCCTCATGGGATGCGTTGGGTGAAAACTAACCATAATCCTATGGCACATCTCAAACGGCCCTAGCAGCCATTGCGAGGGTCCTCCATGAAAAACTATCATTAGGCAAAAGTGTCCTCCATTTTTCCATCATCAGTCAATGTGGAGGCTTCCATGCATTCTAGGCTCCATCGCCCCCATCGTACGGGTGTCCATGACTCCACGCCTTCTAGGATCCATCGCCGACTACTCCACCTTAAGAGGCTATGCAGTGGGCATCGACCACGACTCCATCGACTCCTTGCGGACTCTACCGCCTTAAGAAGCCGCACAGGGGGAATCCACCCCCCGACTACATTGATTCCTCGCCAACACCGCCGCCTTAAGAGGCCACGCAGGGGGAATCTTCCCCACTACTCCATCGGCTCCTCGCTGACCCTGTTCTCATAAAAGGTTGTACAGATGGAATCTGCCACTCAACTCCATCGACTCATCCCTGACCCCGTCACCTTAAGAGGCCATGAAGGGGGAATCCATTCCCAACTCCTTTGGCCCATTGCTGACTCCGCCTCTTTGATAGGCCACGCAGAGGACATTCACAACCCCCCCCCCCCCCCCCCCCCCCCCGACTACATCGGTTCCTCACCGACTCTGCCGCCTTAAGAGGCAACGTAGGGGGCATCCACCCCCAAATCCATCGACTCATTGATGACTACGCCGACTTAAAAGGTCATACATGGGGAATCTTCCCCCAACTCCATCGGCTCCAAGACGACTCTTACACCTTAAGAGGGCTCGCATGGGGCATCCTCTCCTGACTCCATCATCTCTTCGCCGACTCCGCTACCTTAAGTGGCCTCGCAATGGGCATCTGCCCCCAGACTACATTGGCTCATCGCAGACTTCTCCGCCTTAAGAGGCCACGCAGGGGGAATCCCCCACCCCCTTAGTCCATCGGCTCCTTGGCGACGCGGCCGCCATAAGAGGTCGTGTAGGGGTAATCCTCCACCCGACTCCACCGGCTCCTCGAAGACTATGTCTCCTTAAAAGTCATGCAGGGGGCATCCGCCCCCCCCCCCCCCACTTAATCACCTCATAGTCGACCCTGCCGCCTTAAGATTTTGTGCAGGGGGCATCCGTCCCCTAACTCCATCGGTTCCTCACCGACCCTACCACCTTAAGAGTCCACACAGGGGGCATCCTCCCCCAACTCCATCGGCTCATCACCGACCCCGCTGCCATAAAATGCTGCGTAGGGGGCATCCACCCTCCGACTCCATCATCTCCTCGCCGATTCTGCCACCTTAAGAGGCTACAATAGAGGTATCCTCCCCTCGATACCATTGGATCATCACTAAATATGCCGCATTAAGAGGCCACGTATGGGGAATCTGCCCCTACCCCCCCCCCCCCCATGTCCATTGGCTCCTTGCCGACCCCGCGGCCATAAGATGGCGTGTAGGGGCCATCCACCCCCAACACCATCGGCTCCTCACCAACCCTGCCGCCATAAGAGTCCATGTAGTAGGCATCCACTCCCATAATCCATTGTCTCCTCACTGAATCCACCACCTAATGAGGCTTCTCAGGGGGTATCCTCCCCCTAACTCCATCATCCCATCGCCAACTGTGCTGCCTTAAGAGGTGGTGCAAGGGGAATCCTCCCCCCCACTCCCCCCACACTCCATAGGATCCTCGTCGACTCCGGATCCTTAAGAACCCGCAGAGGGGGCATCCGACCCCATGACTCTATTGGGTTCTCGCCAACCCCACTGCCTTAAGTGGTCACGCCGGGGGCACCCGCACCCTGACCCCATCAGCTTCTCTCTGACTCTACTGCCCTCATGGGAAACATGAGGTTCCACTAACCCCAATCTTATGACTTATCTGCAATGGAACTCGAAGGCATTGTGGAGTTCCTCCATGCACATCCATCAATAGGAAGATCAGTCATTCGCATTGCCATTATCAGCCAATGCATAGGCTTCCCCGCCTTTTGGGTTCCATCACCCCCATCGTACCAACGTTCATGCTTCCACGACTTCTAGGATCCATTGCCGACATCGCCGCCTTAAAAGGACACACAGTGGGAATCCGCCCTCGTCTCCATCGGCTCTTTTCCAGCTCTGAATCCTTATGCGGCCTCATAGGGAGAATCCACCCCCAGACTCCATCGGCTCGACGCTGACGTCGCGGCCTTAAGAGGCCACACAGGGGGCATCCAGCCCATGACTTCATCGGATCCTCGTCGAACCCTCCGCCTTAAGTGGTTGCGCCAGTGGCATCCCCCACCCGACTCTATCTCCTCCTCGCCGACCCTAATGCCTTAAGAGGCCATGAAGGGGGAATCTTCCCTCGACTCCTTCAACTCCTCGTCAACTCAACCTCATTAAGAGGCCTCGTAGGGGGCATCCTCCCCCGACTCCATCGGCTCCTCACCAACTATTTGGCCTTAAGAGGCCACATAGGCGGAATACATCCCCAACCCCATAGGCTCCTCACTAACTACGCCAACTTAAGAGGTCGCACTGGGGGTATCCACCCCCAAATCTATCGGCTCCTCGCCGACTCCGCCTCCTTAAGAGGCCACGCAGGGGGCATCCACCCCCCCCCCCCCCCCGACTCCATCGGCTACTCAACGACTCCACCACTTTAAGAGGGCGTGCACGGGACATCCACCCCCAGACTCAATCAGCTCCTCACTGGCTACACCACCTAAAGAGGTCACACATGGGGTATCCGCCCCCCCTGACTGCATAGGTTCCTCGCTGTCACCACCACATTAAGAGTCCATGGAGGGGCATCCACCCCCGAACTCCATCAGCTCCAAGCCGACTCCTCCACCTTAAGAGGAAACATAGGGGGCATCCTCCCCCAACTCCATCATCTCCTCGTCCACTCTATTGCCTTAAGAGGCCACACAGAGGGAATCCACCCGCCTAGTCCATTGGCTCCCCACCGACTCTGACGCCTTAAGAGGTGGCACTGAGGGGCATCGACCCCCAGACTCCATGGGCTCATCGCTGATGCTGCCGCCTTAAGAGGTCATGTAGGGAGAATCCTCCATCTAACTCCATCAGCTCCTCACTGACTCTGCCACCTTAAAATCATGCACAGGGACACTCATCCCCCAACTCCATTGACTCCATGTCAACCACATAGCCTCAATAGGCCATGCACGGGGCATCCGCCCCCACTCCATCGGCTTCTTGCCAACCCCGCCGCCTCAATAGGGGGTTCAGAGGGAATCATCCACCAACTCCATAGTCTCCTTGTTGACCCCGCCGCCTCAAGAGGCCACGAAGGGGGCATCCTCCCCCAACTCCATCGGCTCCATGCCGACCCCACCACTACAAGAGGCCACGTAGAGGCATCTCCCCCCCGACTCCTTTGGGTCCTTGAAAACTCCACCTCTTTAAGAGGTTGTTCAGGGGGAATCCTACCCTCGACACCATTGGTTCCTCAACAAATCCACTACATTAAGAGGCCCCGTAGGGGGAATCCATCCCCATACTCTATTGGCTCATCGCTGACCCTGCCGCCTTAAGAGGGTGCGATGGGGGCATCTGCCACTAACACCATCGGATCCTCGTGGACCCCACCACCATATGAGGTCGCGCTGGGGGAATCCATCCCCAAACACCATCATCTTATTTCCGACTCTTCCGCCTTAAAAGGCCACTCGGGGGGAATCCTCCCCTCGACTCCATCGTCTCCTCGCTGACTCTGCCGCCTAAAGAGACCGCGTTGGGGAAATCCCCCCCTACTCCATCGGCTCCACAATGACTGTGCTGTCTTAAGTGCCTGTGGAGGGGGGATATACCCCCTAACTCCATCGGCTATTAACTGACCATGCCGCCTTAAGAGGCCATGCCGGGGGCTGCTGCCCCCCGACTCCATTTGGTCCTCGCCGACTCTACTGCCCTAATAGGAAGCATGGGGTGCATCTGACCCCAATTTTATGGTGTATATCTAATGGAACCTGTAGCCATTGTAGGGGTCCTCTATGAACATCTATCATTAGGCACAAGATTCCACCCCGTAGACATCATCATCCAATGCAGAGGCTTCTACGCCCTTCAGGGTCCGTCGCCCCCGTCGTACCAATGTCCATGCTTCCATTACTTCTGGACTCAATCATCGACTTCACTACCTTAAGAGGCCGGGTAGTCGGAATTCTCCCTCAACTCAACCAGCTCCTCACTGACTTCTCCACCTTAAGAGGCCGCATAGGGGTCATTTGACCTGACTCCATCTGCTCCTCGCCGACTCTGCCCCCTTAAGAGGACCCGTAGGGGACGTCCGCCCAACGACTACATCGGCTCCTCGCTGACCACGTGACCTAAAGAGGCTGTGCAAGTGGCATCCACCACCTGATTCCATAGACTCCTCACCTACCCCACCACTTTAAGGGGCCATGAAGGGGGAATCTTCCACAGACTCCTTAGGCTCCTCGCAGAATTTTCCACCATAAGAGGCCACACCGGGGGCATCCTCCCCCCGACTCCATCATCACCTCGCCGACTACACCGCCTTAAGAGGCTGTGCTGGGGGAATCCCACGCCCGAACTCCATCATCCCCATGCCGACTATGCCACCATAAGAGGCTTTGCAAGTGGAATCTGCCACCCGACTCCATCATCACCCCGCCGACCCCGCCTTATTAAGAGGCCGCGAAGGGGGCATTCGCCCCTGACTCCTTTGGATCACTTCCCATTCCTCCACCCTAAGTGGCTGCATAGGGGGAATCCACCCCCACCCCCGACTTCATCAGCTCCTCGCCGACTCCACCACCTTAAGTGGATGTGCAGGGGCATCCCCCCCCCCCCCCCCCGACACCATCGGCTCCTCAGTGACTCTGCAGCCTTATGAGGTAGCGCTGGGGGCATCCTCCCCCGACTCCATCGAATCCTCCCACACCCGGCTACCTTAAGAGGTCGCACAGGGGGAATACTCCACCCAGCTCTATTGATTCTTTTCCGACTCTGCCGCCATAAGAGGCCATGCATGGGGCATCCCCCCCTCACCAACTCCATCGACTCGTCGCTGACCCCGTCCCCAAAAGAGGCTGTGTGTGGGAATCCGCCCCCGACTCTATCTTCTCATTGCCGACCAAGCTTCCTTAAGAGGCTGCGCAGGGGGAATCATCCCCCCCAATCCATTGACTCCTTTCCCACTCTTCCGCCTTAAGAGGCCGCACATGGGTCATCCACCCCAAACTCCATCGGCTCCTTGCCGACTCCGCCACCATAAGAGTCCGCACAGGGGGCATCCCTCTCCCAACTCCATCAGATCCTCACCGACACTGCTGCCTAAAAAGTCCATGCATGGGGCATCCTCCCCCCCAACTTCATCATCTCCTCTTCAACACCATAGCCATAAGAAGTCAGGCGGGGGCATCCACCCCCCGACTCCATCAACTCCTCACCGACTCCACCGCCTTAAGAGGCCACGCAGGGGGTATCCTCCCCCTGGCACCATGGACTCCTCGCCGAATCCACCTCATCAATAGGCCGCACATGGGGGATCCGCCACACAACTCCATGGGCTCCTTGTAGACCCTTCCGCCATAAGAGGGAATGTAGCGGGAATCTTCCCCCAACTCCATTGGCACATCGCCGACCCTGATACCATAAGTGGCCGCACATGGGGCATCCCCCCCCAAACTACATAGGCTTCCCACCGATTAATCCACCTTAAGAGGACACTTAGTGGGAATCATCCCCATGACTATGTCGTCTCCTCGCCAACTCTGCCGCCTTAAGAAGTTGTGCAGGGGGAATCCTCCCCCTAACCCCATCAGCTCCTCGCCGACTTTTCCGCCTTAAGAGCCCACGTAGGGGGCATCAGCCCCCCGAATCCATCAGATCCTCGCTGATCCATCAACATTAAGAGGTTTCCCCAGGCGCTCCCTCCCCTTGACTTTATCATCTCCCCACCAACTCCGCCGCCCTCATGGGATGCATGGGGTGCAAACTGACCCCAGTCCTATGGCGCATCTCAAACGGCACTAGTAGCCGTTGCGGAGGTCCTCCTTTCACAGATATCATTAAAAAAAGGATTCCTACCCGTTTCCATCATCAGCCAATGCGGACGCTTCCATGCCTTCCGGGCTCCATCTCCCCCACTGTACGAATGTCAATGATTGCACGCCTTCTAGGATCCATCGCTGACTCTTCCACTATAAGAGGTCACTTAGTGGGAATCCACCCCAGAATCCTTTGGCTCCTTACTGAATTTTCCACCTTAAGAGGTCGCACTAGGGGCTTCTACCCTCCAACTCCATCAGCTACTCATCGACACCGCCACCTTAAGAGGCCACACAGGGGGCATATACCCCACTACTCCATCGTCTCCTCGCCGACCCTGCCTCTTTAAATGGTTTCACACCTGGCATCTTCCCCCTGACTCCATCGACTCATCCCCGACCCTGCTGCCTTAAGAAGCTGTGAAGGGAGCATCCACCCTCGACTCCTTTGGCACCTTGCCGACTTTGCATCCTTAGGAGGCTGTGAAGTGGGCATTCACCCCCGACGCCATCGGTTCCTCACCGACTTCGCCACCTTAAGAGGCCACACAATGGGCATCTGCCCCCAACTCCATCGACTCCTCACCAACTACGCCGCCTTAAAAGTCCGTACATGGGGCATCTTCCCCCCGACTCCATCAGCTCCTCGCTGTCTCTTCCAACTTAAAAGGCTGCATAGGGGGCATCCTCCCTCGACTCCATTATCTCCTCACCGACTCTGCCACCTTATGAGGCCCCGCAATGGGCATCCACCCCCCAACTACATCATCTCATCACCGACTCCACTTCCTTAAAAGGCTGCGCATGGGGAACCCCCCCCCCCTCAAGTCCATCGGCTCCTCGCCGACACGGCTGCCTTAAGAGGCCACAAATGAGGAATACTCCACCTGACTCTATCGGCTCTTCACTGACTCTGTCGCCTTAAAAGGTCGTGCAGGGGGTATCCTCCCCCCGCTCCAACACCTCATCACCAACCTCACCGCCATAATAGCTCGTGCGGGGGGAATCCGTCCATAGACTGCATCGATTCCTCGCCGACTATGCCGCCTTAGGAGGTCGTGCAGGGGGAACCCGCCCCCCAACTCCATCGTCTCCTCACCAACCCCACCGCCATAAGAGGTCGCATAGGGGGCATCCGCCCTAAGACTCCATCGGCTCCTCAATGACTCCTCCACCTTAAGAGCCTATACCGGAGGCATTATCCCCCCGATACCATTGCTCCTCAACGAATCCGCTGAATTTAGAGGCCACATAGGGGGGAATCTTCCCCCAACTTGATTGGATCCACTTCGACCCTGCTATCATAAGTGGGAACGTATGGGTCATTCTCCCCCAACTCCATCGGCTCCTTGCTCACCCTGGTGCCATAAGAGGTCGGGCAGGGGGAATCCTCCCCCATATTACATCGGATCCTCACCGACTCTGCCGCCTTAAGAGGACGCTCAGGGGGTATCCTCCTCCCCCCAACTCCATAGTCTCATTGCCGACTCAACCACTTTAAGAGGCGGTGCAGGGGGAATCCTTCACCTGAATCCATCGGCTCATCACTGACTCCGCTGCCTTAAGATCCTACGGAGGGGGCATCTAACCCCCCGACTCCATCGGCTCCTCACCAACCCTGTCGCCTTAAGAGGCCACGCATAGGGCACCCGCACCCCAACTCTATTGGCTCCTCACCGACACTTCCACCCTCAAGGGATGAATGGGTTGAAACTAAACCAAATCATAGGGCGCATCTCCAGCAGAACTCGTAGCCATTGAAGAGGTCCTCCATTCACATCTATCATTAGGCACATGAGTCATCCATGTTTCCATCATCCGAAAATGATGAGGCATCCTTGTATTTCAGGCTCCATCACCCCCGTCGTACCGAAGTTCATGTTTCCATGCCTTTTGGGCTCCATTTCCCACAATGCTGCCTTAAGGGTCCGCATAGTGGGTATCCTCCCTTGACTCCATCGGCTCCTTACTAGATCTGCCGCCTTAAGTGGCCTCATAGAGGACATATTCCCCCTATCTCTATCGACTCCTCACTGACGATACCGCCTTAAGAGGCCGTGCTTGGCGTATTCCCCCATGACTTCATCAGATCCTCACCGACCCCCCCCCCCCTTAAGAGGCTGTGCTGGTGGCATCCACCACTAGACTCCATCTCCTCCTCGCTGACCCTGCTGCCTTAAGAGGATGTGAAGGGGGCATCTGACCCCGAATCTTTCAGCTCCTCGCTGACTCCACCTTATTAAGAGGCCGAGCCGGGGGCATCCGTCCCCCGACCCCATTGGCTCCTCACTGACTATGCCTCCTTAAGAGGTCGTGCAGGGGGTATCCTCCCCCAACTCCATCAGATCCTCACCGAATCCACCTCCTTAAGAGGCCGCACAGAGGGCATCTGCCCCCAACTCCATCGGCTCCTCACCGAATCTACCGCCTTAAGAGGGCCCGCATGGGGCATTCACCCACTGACACCATCAACTCATCACCGGCTCCGCCACCTTAAGGGGTCGCACAGGGGGGATCTGCCCCAGGACTCCATCAGCTCCTCGCCATCACTACCACATTAAGAGGTCATGGAGGGGAATCCTCCCCCGACTCCATTGGCTCCTCGCCACCTCCTCCACCTTAAAAGGATACAGAGGGGGCATCCGCCCCCCGACTCCTTCGGATCCTCACTAACTCTGCCGCCTTAATGGTCCGCATAAAGGGAATCCTCCTGCCTAGTCCATTGGCTCCTCGCCGACTCTACCACCTTAAGAGGCCGCATCGGGGGTAGCCACCCCAGACTCCATGGGCTCCTCACCGACTCTTCTGCCTTAAGATTATGCATAGGTAGAATCCTCCCCTAACTCCATCGGCTCCTCTCCGACTAAACCTCCTTAAGAGGCTGCACATGAAGAATTCACCCCCAACTCCATCGAATCCTTGTCGACCCCACAGCTTCAATAGCCCACCTAGGGGGTATCCGCCCCGACTCCATCGGCTCCTTGACGACCCTGCTGCCTAAAGAGGCCACGTAGGGGGAATCCCCCTAACTCCATAGGATCGTTGCCGACCACGCCGCCTCAAGAGGCCACGTAGGGGGCATCCTTCCCCCACTCCGTCGGCTCCTCATCGACCCCACCACCATAAGAAGCAACGTAGGGGCATCATCCCCCCTGACTCCATTGGCTACTCACCGACTCCCCCGCTTTTAGAGGTTGCGCAGGGGCATCCTCCCTCTGAAACCATTAGCTCCTCACTGAATCAGCTACATTAAGACGCCACACTGGGGGCATCTATCCCCTTACTCCATCAGCTCCTCGCTGACCCTGCTGCCATAAGCGGGCACAGAGGGGGAATCCGCCCCTAAAATCCCTCGGCTCCTCGCCGACTCTACCTCCTTAAGAGGCTGCTCAGGGGGCATCATTCCCGGGACTCCATCATCTCCTCGCTGGCTCTGCCACCTAAAGAGGCCGCATAGGGGGAATCCTCCCCCCGACACCATCGACTCCTCACCGATTGTGCTGCCTTAAGATCCAATGTAGGGGGAATCCACCCCCCAACTCCACCAGCTCCTCACTGACCTCGCCACCTTAATTTTTCACGCCGGGGGTCGCTTCCCCCTGACTCCATCAGATCCTCACCGAATCATCCACCCTCATGGGAAGCATGGGGCGGAACTAAACCCAATTTTATGGTGCATCTCCAACAGCACCAGTAGCCATTGTATGTTCCCTCCATGCACAACTATCATTAGCCACATGAGTCCTCTCCATAGCCATCATCATACAATGGGGAGGCTTCCATGCCATCTGGGATCCATTGCCCCCGTTGTACCAACGTCCATGATTACACACCTTCTGGGCTCCATCGCTGACTTCACTTCCTTTAGAGGCCGTGTAGTGGGCATCCAACCCAACTCCATCGGCTCCTCGCTGACTTCACTACCTTAAGATTCCACATAGGGGGCATCCACCCCCCGGATCAATCGGATCTTCACCAACTCTGCTGCCTTAAGAGGCCCCGTAGGGGAAATCCACCCAACAACTCCATCAGCTCCTCACAGACCCCGCAGCCTTAAGAGTATTCGAAGGTGGCATCCGGCACCTAAATCCATCCACTCCTCGCTAACCCCACGACCTTAAAAGTCCACAAAGGGGGCATCCTCCCCCGACTCCTTCGGCTCCTCACATGATCTTCCACCTTAAGAGGCCGTGTAGAGGGCATCACAGCCCCTGACTCCATTGGCTCCTGGACGACTTTGCCGCCTTATGAGGCTCTGCAGGGGGAATATGCCCCTTAATATATTGGCTCCTCATCGACTACTCCAACTTTAGTAGTCGTTCCAGGGGTATCCACCCCTGGATTCCATAAACTCTTCGTCGACTCCGTTGCCTTAAGAGGCTGTGCACAGGGAATCTGCCCCCAACTCCATCGGCTCTCTGCGGACTCCGCCACTTTAAGAGGCCAGGCCGGGGGCATCCGCCCCCCAACTCCATCGGCTGCTCGCCGACTCTACCACCTTAAGAGGGAACACAGGGAGTATCCACCCCCATCGCCATCGGATCCTCACCGGCTCAGCCACATTATGATATCTCACAGGGGGAATCCACCCTCTAACTCTATAGTCTCTTTGCCGCCGATACTGCATTAAGAGGTCGTGGAGGAGGAATCGGCCACCAACTCCATCAGCTCCTCACATACTTCGCCACCTTAAGAGGCCGTGAAGGGGAAATCTTCTGCCGACTCCATCACCTCATCACTGACTCCACCTCCTTAAGAGGTCAGGCAGGGGGAATCCGCCCCTGGATTCCATCGGCTCCTCACCGACTCCACCGTCTAAAGAGGCCGCACAGAAGGAATCCCCCCCCCCACCCCGACTCCATTGGATCCTCACCGACGCCACCGCCTTTAGAGGCCATGCGGGGGGAATCCCCCCCCCCCCCGACTCCGCCATCTCTTCGCTTAATCCGCCCCCTTATGAGTCCATGCTAGGGGCATTCTCCCCCCAACTCAATCGACTCCTTGCCAACCCCACCACCAAAAGTGGCCGCATAGGGGGCATCCTCCCATGACTCTATCGTCAACTCGCCGACCCTGCCACCTCAAGAGGCCGCGCAAGGGGAATCCTTTCATGTCTCCATTTCCTTGTTCACGACCCCGCCACCATAAGAGGTCACGCAGGGGGCATCTGACCCTTAATACATATGATTTTCGCTGACCCTGACGCTTCAAGAGGTCATGTCGGAGGCCTTCCTCCCCCAAATCCATTTTCCCCTACCAACCATGCCACCTTAAAAGGCTGCATAGGGGAAATCCTCCTCTGACTCTATTGGCTCCTTTCCAACCCCTCCGCATCAAGAGGCTGCGCAGGTGGCATTCGCCTATGACTCCATCGGGTCCTCATCGACCCCACTACCCCAAGAGGCTGCACAGGTGGCCTCAACCACCCGACTCTATCGGCTCCTCGCTGACCCCGTTTCGTTAAGAGGTCGCGAAGGGGGAATCCGCCCCTGACACCCTCAGCTCCTCGCAGACTCTGCCACCTTAAGAGGGCATGTAGGGTGAATCTGCCCTCGACTCCATCAGCTCCTCGCCGACTCTGCTGCCTTAGGAGTCCAGGCAGGGGGCATGTGCCCCCGACTCAATCGGCTCCTCACCAACTACGCCTCCATAATAGGCAATGTAGGGATCATCCACTCCCCAACTCCATCGGCTCCTCGCCGACTCCGCCACCTTAAGAGGCCGCGCAGGGGGCATCTTCCCTAGACTCCATCGGCTCCTCGCTAACTCTGCCACCTTAAGAGGTCGTGCATGGGGCATCCACCCCCGACTCCATCGGCTCTTCTAAAAATCTGCTGCCTTAAGAGGGCGTACATGGGGAATCCATCCCCGGAATCCATCATCTCCTCACTGGCTCCGCCACTTTAAAAGGTCGCACTGGGGGCATCCACACCCACCCAACTCTATCGAATCCTCACCGTCACCACCACATTAATAGGCCAGGGAGGGGGTATCCCCCTCGAATCGAACCAATCCTCAACATCACCACTGCCTTAAGAGGTCTGGGAGGGGGAATCCACCCCTGACTCCTTTGGGTCCTCGCTGACTCAACATCCATAGGAGGTCGGGTAGGGGGAATCTGCCCCATGATTCCATCTGCTTCTCACTGACTCAACCTCCTTAAGAGGCTATTCAGAGGGGATCCACACCCCGACTCAATTGGCTCCTCGTCCACGTCGCCACCTTAAGAGGCCACACAGTAGGAATCTCCCCCTGACTCCATCAGGTCTTTGCCGACTCCACCACCTTAAGAAGCTGCATACGTGGCATTCCCCCCACCCCCAACTCCATCGACTCATTTCCGACACCGCCGAATCAAGAGGCTAGATAGGGGGAATCCTCCCCCAACTCCATCGGCTCCTCCCCAACCCTGCCTCCTCAAGAGATCGTGTCAGTAGCTATCTGTCCTCCACTCCATAGGCTCCTCGCCGACCATTCCTCCTCAGGAGGCCATGTAGGGGGAATCCTCCTTCAACCCAATCAGCTCATTGTCGACCCCTCCACACCAAGATGCCATGCAGGGGGGATCTTCCCCCATCCCCATCAGCTCTTTGCCGACCCTTCCACCTCAAGAAGAATCACTGGTGTCATCAACCACCAAACTCCATATGCTCTTTGCCAAACCCTCCACCTTAAGAGGCCACAAAGGGGGAATCCTACCCCAACTCTATCGGCTCCTTGCTGACTCAACTGCCTTAAGTGGCTAAATAGGTGGAATTATCCCCCCAACTCCATCTGCTCATTGCTGACTCCACTTCCATAAGAGGTCACGCAGAAGGCATCCTCCCTTGACTCCATCGACTCCTTGCTAACTCTGCCGCCATAAGGGGCCCCTCAGGGGGCATCCCCTAGACTACATCAACTTTTCTCTAACTCCACTGCCTTAAGAGGCCGTGTTGGGGGCATCCACCAACTGACTCCCTTGGCTCCTCGCTGACTCTGCCACCTTAAGAGGCCGCCTTGTGGGAATCACCCCCTGACTTGATTGGCCACCCGCCGACTCTTCCGCTTTAAAAATCTATGCCGGTGGCATCCGACACCCGAATATATCATCCCCTTGCCGAACCCGCCTCTTTAAGAGGTCAAAATTGGGCATCATCCCTCGACTTCTTTGGCTCCTAGACCACTCTGCCCCCTTAAGAGGCTGCACATGGGGAATCCACCCCCAACACCATCAGATCCTCGTCGACTCTGCCACCTTAAGTCACCACGCATGGGGAATCCACACCCCAACACCATCAGCTCCATGCCGACTCCGCCACCTTTAGAGGCCACATAGGGGGAATCCGCCCCACAACTCCATCAGCTCCTCACCGACGTGGCCACCTTAAGAGGCCACACAGGAGAAATCCCCCACCAAAATCCATCAGCTCCATGCCGACTCCGCCGCCATAAAAGGCCATGAAAGGGGCATCCGTCCCCCAACTCCATCAACTCCTATTTGACTATGCCTCCATAAAAGGCCTCACAGGGGCCATCTACCCCCAGACACCATCGTTTCCTCGGAAAATTCACCGCCTTAATAGGCCACGCATGGGGCATCTGCCCACCAACTCCATCGGCACCACGCAGACCCTGCTGCCATAAGAGGCTACGTAGTGGTCATCCCCCCCTGACTCTATTGGCTCCTCACCGACTCTTCCCTCTTAAGAGGCTGTGCAGGGGGCATCCGCCCACCGACACCATTGGATCCTCACCAAATCTGCCGCATAAAGAGGTCGTTCAGGAGGTATTTTCCCCCCAACTGCATCAGATACTCATCGACCATGCCTCCATAAGAGGGCACATAGGGGGATCCACCCCTGCTACTCCATCGGCTCGCCGCCGGCCCCTATACCATAAGAGGCTACACAGGGGGAATCCACTCCCAAACTCCATCAGCTCCTCTCCGCCTCTGCCGCCTTAAGAGGCCTCTCATGGGGCATCCTCCCCCCATACTCCATCATCTCCACGCCAACTCTGCCACCTTTAGTGGTCGTGCATGGGGCATCTAACCACCATCTTCATTGGCTCCTCACCGTCTCCACCACCTTAATAGCCCGTGCAGGGGGAATCCGCCCCACGACACCATCTGCTCCTCGCTGACCCAGCCAGCTTAAGAGGCTGCACTGGGCGCACCTGCCTCCCAACTCTATTGGATCCTCACCGACTCTACCACAGTCATGGGACGCATGGGGTACAACTAATCCCAATTTTATGGTGCATCTACAATGGAACCAGTATCCATTGTGGTGGTCCTTTATGCACAACTTTCATTAGGCACATGAGTCCTCCCCATTGCCATCATCAGCCAATGCAGAGGCTTCCACGCCTTCTGGGATTCATCACCCCAATCGTACCGATGTCCAAGCTTCCATGACTTTTGGGCTCCATCTCCGACTCTACGGCCTTAAGAAGCTACATAGTGGGCATCCGCTCTCGACTCCATCGGCTCCTTACCGACTACGCCGACATAAGAGGCCTCATAGGGGGTATCCACCCCACGAATCCATCGGCTTCTCACCAAATTTTCCGCCTTATGAGTCTGCACAGGGGGCATTCGACTCACTAATCAATCAGCTCCTCGCCGACCACACTGGCTTAAGAGGCAGTGTTGGTGTCATCCACCACTCGACTCAATTGACTCCTCACCGACCATTCCACCATAAGAGGGCGTGAAGGTGGAATCCTCCCTGATTCCATTGGCTCGTCGCCGACACCTCTACCTTAAGAGGCCCTGCAAGGGGTATCCGCCCTCGACACCATCGACTCCTGGCCGACTCCACCGCCTTAAGAGGCCACGCTGGGGGAATCCTCTCCTGGCTCTATCATCTCATCATTGACTACGCCACCTTAAGAGGTTGTGCATGGGGCATCTGCCCCCCGAATCCAACAACTATTCACCGAATCATCCTCCATAAAAGGCCACGCATGGGGAATCCACTCTCGACTCCATCAGTGCCTCATCGACTCTGCCGTCTTAAGAGGACACGGAGGGGGCATCTGCCCTCTGACTCCATTGGACCCTCGCCCACTCCACTGCCATAAGTGGGCGCACATGGGGAATCCTACCCACAGACTCCATGGGATTCTCGCCATCTTCATTGACGTAAGAGGTCACGTAGGGGGAATCCCCCTCCCCCCATGACTCCATCGTCTCCTCTCCCACTTCTCCCCCTTAAGAGGCCGTATATGGGGCATCCTCTCTTGACCCCATCGGATCCTCCCTGAAATCGCCTCCTAAAAAGGCCACACATGGTGATTCTTCCCACCGATTCCATCATCTCCATGCCGAATCTGCCATCATAAGAGGCTGCACATGGGGGCTGCCGCACCCCGACTCCATTGGCTCCTTGCTGACAGCACCACCTTAAAAGGTTGCGCAGGGGGAATCCTCCACCATACTCCATTGGCACCTCGCTGACACCACTGCCTTAAGAGGCCGCACATGGGGAATCCGCCCCCCAACTCCATCGGCTCCTTGCCGACCCCCCACTCCTGCCTTAAGAGGCCGCACATGGGGCATCTGCTCTGAACCCCATCAGTTCATCACTAACCATGCCGCCTCAAGAGGCCGCGTAGGGTGAATCCTCCGCCGACTTCCTGGGCACCTAGATGACCCTGCCACCTCATGTTTCCGCACAAGGGGCTTCCTCCCCGGACTCCATCGACCCCTCACCGACCCTACCACCTCAAGAGGCTGTGTCGGGGGCCATCTGCCCCTAAATACATAGGCTCCTCGCCGACCCCGCCTCCTTAAGGGGCAGCACATGGGAAATCCTCCTCTGAATCCATCGGCTCCTTACCGACCTCAATACCTCAAAAGGCTGCGTAGGGGGCATCCGCCCACGACTCTATCAGATCCTCGCTGAACCCGCCACATGAAGAGGCTACACAAGTGGCATCAGTCACCCAACTCCATGAGCTCCTCGCTGACCTCACTACATTAAGAGGCCGCTAAGGGGGCATCCTATCATGGCTATTTCATCTTGTCCTTCACTATGCCTCCTTAAGAGGCCTCGAAGGAGGCATCTGCCCCTGACTCCATCGGCTCCCTGTCGACTATGCTTCCATAAGAGGCTGCGCATGGGGCATCCTCCCCTGACTCCATCAGATTCTCGCTAACTCTGCCGCCGTAATAGTCCGCGTAGGGGGCATTTGCCCCCGACTCCATCGGTTCCATGCCGACTCTGCCGCCATAAGAGGCCATGCATAGGGTATCCTCCCGCCGAAACCATGGGCCCCTCACCAATGCCTCTTATTTAAGAGATTTCACTGGTGTCCGTCACCACCAGACTCCATCGGCTCCTCGATGACCACACAGCCTTAAGAGGCCGCGAAGGGGGAATCCTTCCCCAACTCCTATAGCTCCTCGCCAACTCTGCCGCCTTAAGAGGTCGCACAGGGGGCATCAACCCATGACTCGATCGGCTTCTCACTAACTCCGCTGTCTTAAGGGGGCTTTCAAGGGGCATCCCCCTGACTCCATTGGCTCCTCTCCGACTCCACCACTTTAAGAAGCCACACTGGGTGCTTCCTCCCCCCCAACTCCATTGGCTCCTTGCCAATGCAGGTGTCTTAAGGGTCCATGCAGGGGGAATCCTCCACTCAACTCCATCGGCTCCTCACCAATTCCGCCGCCTTAAGTGTCCATGCAGGGGGCATCCCCCCCCCCCCCCAACTCCATTGACTCACCGCCGACCCTGCCACCACAAGAGGCCACAGAGGGGAATTCTCCCTCAACTCCATCTGCTCATTGCCGACTCCGCAGCCTTAAGAGGCCGCATATGGAGAATCCTATCCCCTAACTCCATCAGGTCCTCACTGACTCTGCCACCATAAGAGGTGGCACAGGGATCATCTACCCCCAAACTCCATCTACTCTTCGCTAAGCCCGCTTCCATAAGAGGCCATGAAGTTGGCATCCTAACCCCAACTCCATCGGTTCCTCGCCGACTCCACCACCTTAAGAGGACACGTAGGGGGAATCTGCCCCCCAACTCCATCATTTCCTCTCCGACCTCACCATCATAAGAGGCCGCACTGGGGGAATCCAACCCCAACTCTATTAGATCATCACTAACTTCACCACCTTAAGAGGTCGCACATGGGTCATCCTCTCCCTAACACCATTGGATCAATCCCAATCTTCCGCATTAATAGGCCACACAGGGGGTATCCACCCCAAATTCCATCGGCTCCTCGCCGACCTCCCTTCCATAAGACAGCGTGTAGTGTGTATCCTCCACCCAACTCCATCGGCTCCTCGCCAACCGTGCTGCCATAAGAGGTCGCGTAGGGGGAATTCCCCCCCAAAATCAATTGGCACCTCACCGACTCTGCTATATTAAGAGGCCGCACAAGGGGCATCCTCCCCCGACTCCATCAGATCCTCGTCGACATCGCCGCTTTAAGAGCATGCGTATGGGGAATCTTTTCCCCAACTCCATCGGCTCCTCACTGATCTTGCCTCCTTAAGACGCCATGCCATGGGAACCCCCCCCCCCCCCCCCCCCGACTTCATCGGCTCCTCACCAACTATGCCGCCCTCATGGGAACAATCAGGTGAAACTAACCCCAGTCCTATGGTGCATCACCTATGCCACCAGTAGCCATTGTGGAGGTCCTCTATGCACAGCTATCATTAGGCACAAGAGTCCTCTATGTTTCCATCATCCGCCAATGCAAGGGATTCCATGCCTTTCGGGCTCCATCTCCCCCATCATACCAATGTCCATGCTTCCACGCCTTCTAGGTTCCATCACCCCCGTCGTACCAACCTCCAAGATTCCATGCCTTCTAGGCTCCATCACACCCATATTACTGATGGTCGGGGCATCCACACCTTTCGTTCCCCATCGCCCCCGTCTTACCGACATCTAGGCATCCATGCCTTCCAGGATCCATCGCCCTCGTCGTACCAACATCCAGGCTTCCATGACTCCTGGGCTCCATCACCCCCATCATACCGATGCTCCCAGATTCCATGTTTTACAGGCTCCATCTCACATGTTGTACAAATTCTCCAGTCTTCCATGCTTTCTGGGATCCATTGTCTCATCGTACTGACAGTCTAGGAATCCATGCCCTTTGGGCTCTATCACCCCCATCGTACTGACCCTCTTAGCTTCTATGACTTCTGAGCTCTATTTCCCATCTCATACAGACACTCCAAGATTCCATGCCTTCCGGGCTCCATCTCCCTCATCATACAGATGTCCATGCTTCCTCGCTATCTGGGTCCCATCACCCCCATCATTTCGACGTCTAGGATTCCACACCTTCCAGACTCCATCTCCCCCATAGTGCCAACTCTCCAGGATTTTACGCCTTTAAGGCTACATCACCCCTATCGTACTGATGCTCCAGGATTCCATGCCATCCGGGCTCCATCTCCCCCGCTGCACCAATTTCCAGGCTTCAATGCCTTTAGGGATCCATCACACCCATCGTACCGACACTCCATGCTTCCATGCCTTCTGGGCTCCATCGCCTCAGCATAAAAACGATCAAGGCTTCATCGTCCCTCCATATTGAGGGAATTTTTCCATCCCTAACAACCTTGGGACACTCTATGTCATTCCAACTACCTCATTACATCATCCATAGAGGTCATCCATGTGGCCTTGACACCAGCTTGTGGAACGTCCACTGTGAGGTAGCCCAACTCACTATGAAAAAAAAACCACGCTTACACTTGTGGAATTTTAGGGAAATCCCATCATATAGATTCACCTCTCATCCCAAACCACCAAAATGTGGTATAGATGACCATCCCTCCACTGACACAATACTTGTGGTCTCACGTCCCAATTTTACGATGTTAAACTACATAACAACCATGTCCAAGTTGCACGACGTTAAACAGTATAACAATCATCATCTTGGTCTCATGACGTTAAACTATGGGACAATGTCATGGTCACATGACGTGACACTATACAACATTTTGGTCAAAGCTATGGGACCTAAAATAGTAACAACCATGGTCAAGGCTAAGTGACCCTAAACACGATCCATCACTCGTCCTGCAAGATGTTAAACTGCATTATCGTCTATCGTGACATTAATCTTTTCATTTTCCTCCTTCATGAAATTAAACTGCTCATCTTCGTCTCGCATGACATTAAACTTCATTTTTGTCCGTCCAAATGTTATGTTGCACATTATCATCCTGCATGACTTTAAACTGGTAATCTTTATCTTACATTACGAAAAACTGCATTATCATCCATCATAATTTTAAACTACTTATTATTATCTTGAGTGATTTTAAACAAATCATCTTCATCACGCATGGCGTTAAATTTCCTTATCATCTGTCATGATGTTAAACTACCCATTATCAACTTCCATGACTTTAAACTGCTCATCTTAGCCCCGCTTGATGTTAACTACATTATCGTCCATCATTTCATTAAAATAATCATTATCATACTTCATGACTTGAAACTTATCATCTTTAACCCATATGACTTTAAACTGAATTATTGCCCTTCATGACGTTAAACTGCTCATTATCATCCTGAATGACTTTAAATTTCTCATCATTATCCTACATGGTGTTAAAATGCATTATTGTCTTTCATGATGTTAAACATCTCATTATCATCCTACATTACATTAAACTGGTCATCTATCATCCATCATGATGTTAAACAATTCATTATCATCCTAAATGACTCTAAACTGCTCATTGTCATCTTCGATGGTGTTAAACTGCATTATTTTCCATCATGATGTTAAACTGCTTGTTATCATCCTTTATGAATTTGAACTACTCGTCATCAACCGACATGATGTTAAACTATTCATATTCATCCCACATGATGTTAAACTCTATTATCTTTCTGCATGATGCTAAACTATTCATCTTCTTCCAACATGATGTTAAAATGCATTATCGCCCTGCATGATGTTAAACTACATCATCATCCTACATGATGTTAAACTATTCATCTTCGTCCGTCATGACATTAAACTACTCATTATCATCTTGTCTAACTTTAAACTACTAATTATCGTCCTGCCTGACATTAAACTACATCATCGTCTTGCATGACATTAAACTGTTCATCTTCGTCCCGCATTACGTTAAACTGCATTATCATCCTGCATAACATTAAATAGGCCATCTTCGTCCTGCATGGCGTTAAACATCATTATCATCTGTCATAATGTTAAACTACTCATTATCATCCTACATGACAATAAACTGCAAAATAGTCCGGATTCTATGACTTTAATCTAAGATCACGACCATCCTCATCGCACGACATTAAACTACGTGATCCGTCCAAACTAAAGGATGTAAAATCACTTAGCACTTGTAACCCACGACAATAAACCGTAAATTGGATGTGAAATTACATCGGTGGCCCAACATCTAGTCCCTTGGCCGTTTCGGGCCCCTGTCCCAAGTTCTCACTTTGGATTTTATGGTGTGGTATGGTATTATGTCGTCATTCAAATTGGGTTACCCGTCGTGCGGTACATATCACATGTTGAGATACCTTACCCATATCTTCATCCTTACCACATGACTTTAAACAACATGACACCCCCATAACTACATATGGATTGATTCCCATCTTATGGGATGCGTAGAAATGCCAAAACATTTTTTCTTTGGGTCCATCACAACTTCTTAGAAACCTCATCCCTCGGGCCCCTTGGCTTCTGTCCTCCAAGATGGGGGCAAGTGGTGTGGTATGGGCTTATGTCCTCATTCATGACTGGATTGTAATAACCATTCCATGTAAATCCTCCTCTTTGGTAGTTCACCAATTTTCCTAGAAGCACTCTATTTCAGCACCTAGAGTATTGAATCTTTCTTGGATATGTTATATCCCATCCTCAGGCTTCATGCACACCTTTATTTGGGATTCCATCATCTTTCACATCCAAAAGGTCCCCCGAATGGTATAGATACTCAGCCTATGGGATCTTCTATCATTTCGGTCCTACATCCTCCAGGAACTCGAATGATAAATTGATACATGTCCCGCATTGTGAATATGGTCAGTGGTCAACACTCATTTATTATTCCTATTTCAGGTCAAAGGATATGGATGATGTGATTCGAACACGGTCAACAGTTATCCTCCATAATCACACCAACCCCATCAAGCCTTAATTATTGGTTGCGTGATTCACACTATTTTCTACTCAATTAAGTCCAAGTGGAATTTTAATACTCTTGGTACTGTCCCTCAGTGCCTATTTTCATGTTAGGAGGATAAGCCACAATAAAGAGTCATTCAAGGACCCACACCAATTTCCCCTCAATTTGTATTTCAAGTGTTGTAATGAACTTCATCTCCCATGTTTCCCACATCGAGAATAGATCATGAGTGCTTAGGTATTCGGTCAAGGTTTGCGCTCGTTTGGAAGAGTCTCTCCAAATATGGTCTGGGCACTATGACCATAAACTAAGACCACTCCGCGTCCTTACTTCAAGACATTATACTACACTACATTTTCATGAACTTTTTATGGTTTGATTCCCATCCTCATGGAATACGTTGGAACACCTAGGAATATTGTCTTCATGTCCATCCCCAGGATTCTTAAATACCCCTTATTTGGATTCATGGGCTGAACAATTTTGGAAACATGTGCTATGGAGAACACCTATTGTGTTCTCACTCATGTTGGGTTTGGCTACATTACCACCCTACACACATTCCATCAAAAACAGTCCCCCCTTATTGGTCCACTCTGTGACATTAAGGTCAGAGCATGAGACCCCAAGACCCTTTTCCTTATAAAGGGACTTGACTCCCCTATCTGATACGTCTTATATTCGTACTCAGATGCATTGTGACAGAGATCCTGAAGTGTGGAATTTTATTAGGGACATTCCCTCATTCCATTCCCAAGCTTCGAGAGCCCATTATTTGGATCCCCATCATCTTCTATGCCTAAAGGGACCCCCTTTATGGCTGGTCTCATGCCACATTGGGATACCTACTATCTTGGTCCAACATCCTTGAGGACCTCAGATGAAATTTGCAACAGGTCTCGTGTTTCGAACATGGTCAGTGGTCGACCCTCATTTGTCTATCTTTATTCTAGGCTAAGGTGAAATGGATACTATGTTTTGAACATGGTCAACATTTATCCCCTATTTTCACACCCCCATCATTGTGGTCCATATCCCGATCAAGATATTTCAATAATTTCCACTTCCATGTGTTCAATTGAAATTCCAACATACTCAGATTTACCCCCTCACACATCTAGGTCCATGAAGAAGGTGGGTCAGAATTATTGGGATGTCATTCACCTAGCGTCCCTTCACCCATAACATGTGCCTTCCTATGCGGGGAAAGACTCATCACTACTCCTTGTTTCGCACATTGATCATGAATCATGATGGATTAAAAGTGTTGTTAGGACGTGTACTAGAGCATCCATGCCACATGTGCCTTTCTTCGTCCAACAAGATGTTAAATAGAACTCTCAGAATTACGTGTGTCTTGACTCCCATCATCATGGGATTCGTAGAAACGCTCTACCACTTTACATCAGGCCCATCCTAACTCTCAATTTTCAGTCCCATGACCGAAAAAACTTCCTTCGAGGATACATGATGTAATGAAGACTCTTTATGTCCTCATTCACATCATGTTTACAGCTACCACATAATGTACTCCTTTCTTGGGATATCCCCTTTCAGTCATTGTATTATTATATGACATTAAACTGCATGAATCCATATGTCCTAAACGCATGATAGTAAACTGTGGTTTTACCCTGAACATGTTCAGGATGCCCTATGTTAATCATGGGATACATTGGTTTCATCTCCAAAGAGGATTCTCTCTACCAGGGTTGGTCTCTGACCACGCCGTGATTCAAGAACAACGTTTTGCTTGATTCTCATCCTTATGGGATATGTAGCGATGCCTAGGCATTTCATCATGGGCCCAGCCCTAGGGTCATTAACCCTTGTGGCTCCTCGACCCCAATCATGGTCGATTCTATGACCTTATACTTGGATCCTAAATCCATGTAACATGACTTTAAACAGTTAACATTGTCCCATGAAGTATGACCTTTAAAACTATTTTCATCATCCTAGTCATATGATGTTAAAATGTTTCATTCATCATATGCATCTGCATGACATTAATCTATAGAGAATTCATACTCATTTCCAAATAGTTCTTGCTCAGAAGTATGTTCGACCCCGGATCAGATAGATACTCCCACCAAATGTGTTCCCATCATGGTGACATGATTTCAAGAGTGATGGACTCTACTCAAAAAAACAATCACTCCACACTCCATGCTTTGCATGCCATTTATTTAGACCCTTGTAATCTTTCACATATAAAAGAACACCCTAACTGTATAGATGCTCGGCCTATGGCTTGCCTACTATCATGTTCCCACATTCCAGTAGACTAATGGGAAGCATATTGAGCCAGGCCTCGTGTTTCGAATATGCTCAATAGTCAACCCTCATTTGTTATCCTCGTTTCAGGATAACACAATAAGGATACTGTGTTTCAAACATGGTCAATAGATATTCATCATTGTCATGATATATATATAGTGTTCTGAAGTTTTGATATCATGACTCACACCTTCCACTCCCCTATGTTCAAATTAATTCTAACACCGTTGATGTTACCCCACTCATGCACTAGAGCAGACTTGGAAAATGGTAATTCTGCTATTCTTGAGAGCTTCATTCTCCAGCCAGGACTCCCTCTTCCTACCTAGAAATCCCGATCAGCTTTTCAATGATCCCCAATCTCTAGCTGTAATCCTTCTTTTATGATTCTTCTAATGGTGATCAATGTCCCATTGTGATCCCCTCACACCATCCATTGTTTATCACTCTTGTATAGGTGAATGACCTCCTATTATCTATTATTTCAAGCCTTGAGAATGTCTCACATGGGCTTATAGATCTAGTCTTATGTTTCCTCAATGTGATTTATATGCAATCGGCACCAAGGCATGCATTATCCTTAGTCATTTCCTGAGAACGTGGTCCGCTTCACCCTCCTCATCCTCGTTGGACCCCATTCTTAGGGGTGGCATTTGTTGGAACTGGAAAGAGAATCCACAAAATTTTCCAAATTCATCCATACATGATCTAATGTCATAACCCATTTTTCAAGATTCGATTTTATAGGTTGTAAGGCCTGAATAGAGTTACAGATTAAGAGTTATGGATATTTAATGTTGGGCTGGAAAACTTGTTCACGGAGCCCATTCGCGAATCTCCCTCTTCGATCGCGGAGAAAGGGAACTTGACCGGAGACTCCATGAGCACCACAATGTTTGATGATGGCCAGATATGTGGTTACAATTAGCATTAGAGAACCTGACTAGAGCCTCGATGATTGTTGTGAAGATCGAAGACTGCCGGATTCATGATTACGAGAAACTTGAGGGAGCTCCCTCTAGTTCCAGAGAGTGATTTTATTCACAGTGCACATTTGTGCTTCATGGAGCGCATTTGTACTTCTCAAATTTCTCTTCCAACCTCCACCGCCTATAATTACCCAGATCACCACCTTCATAAAGATGGTGATGCAACCCCTTGGGATGATTGTCTCCCATTTCGCGGAGCTCTAATGCTCTACGAAGTGATGCCCTTGGCAAAGGGCTTTGCGAGATGTTTTTCTCTGCGAGCCCCTTTGCTCCGCGAGAGCCTTTTCTCTACAAGAGCTTCTGCACTGTGAGATTATTTTATCCACAAGAGGCTTTCTTTCATGGGCTGATTTTCTCTATGAGATGATTGGATCCATGAGACACTTTGCATCATGAGAGGCTTTGCTCCGCGAGACGCATTGCTCCGTGAGAAACTATTCTCCGTGAGATACTTTTCTCTACGAGACACTTAACTCCATGAGACTCTTTTATCCATGAGAGTCTTTGTTTCACGAGATGCTTTTCTCCACGACAGGCTTTCCTCCATGAGAGGATTTCCTCTGCGATATTCTTTGCTCCGTGAGACGCTTGGATCCATGAGAGACTTTTCACCATGAGATGCTTCACTCCACGAGCCCCTATGCTCTGCAAGCCCCTTCGCTTCATGAGACCATATTATCCATGAGTCCATGCTCTGTGAGCATAATTCCTTCATGAAGCTGCTTCCTATGAACCCATGATCTGCGAACCGCTTTTCTCATTGATGCTACATCATGATGTCCAATTCATTACGAAGATCCTAATTTGTGCCTGTCGGTCCATAACATGAGGCCTACATCCCCACACCCCCACTCAAGATTAGTGTCGGGCTATGGTCCCAACCCTATAGCATGGTCCCTACACTTCCATCACGGGCCCCCATGAAAAATGGAGAGTCACACAGTGAACTTTTCAGGTTGGGATGTTGAGATTTTACATTGCGCCCATTTGTGCATCCCCCTTCCACATATGGGATACCATGATTTAATATACTCCTCTATACTCCATGAAATACCTTGAGTCAACATATTCCTCTTGGTTTGGTTCCCATGTCCTATGTTGAGAGTCACAACATCAATTCCCCAAGAACCTTGAGTTGACCATTCCTCAAGAAACTCTTTCAAACCCTATCACATTGCTCATATTCCAGGTTGAACCAGAAAGGGTTGCACTTGCATGAGACCAAAATCCATCCATTGGCCCCAACTCCCATCACATCGGTTCCCACCATCCCAAACTATCAGGAAATTGATCCATTCCAAGACACGGTACGTAGGAAGCTTTCCTGAGGTTCAAGCCCACCATCCATTGGTTCTAAACACTTCACTTCTGTACACAAAAACTTCTCATGAACTACATGAACTTTCATCCTTCCCAAGGAAAGGTTTGTAGGAAGCCTCCCTAAGGATCACTTTCAAAAACCATTGGTCTCGACAATATCATGTTGGTTGACCAACAATACTCTCGAACTACATAGACATTGATCCTGGTCATGGAAAGGTACGTGGAAGACTCTCTAAGGTTCAATCCCACCATCCCTTTGTCCTGACCATCTTCACATTGGTTCCAACCGTCCAAAACTATGTGGAATTTTATTCATACCAAGGCAAGCTTTGTAGGAAGCCTCTTTGAGGTACAATCCCAAAAACCATTGGTCCCGACCATCTTTACATTGGTTCCAACTGTCCTGAACTATGTGGACTTTGATCATTTCCAAGGCAAGGTATGTAGGAAGCCTCTTTGAGGTTCACACCCAACAACCATTGGTTTTGACCCTCTTCACGTTGGTTCCAACCATCCCTTTGTATGTGGACATTGATCCTTGCCACGATAAGGAATATAGGATACCTCCCTTAGGTTCAATCCCAATATCTATTGGTTCCAACCTACTTCAGTTTAGTTCCCCTACACCATTTGGAACTATGTGTGCTTTGATCCATGTCTCCTAGACAGGGTACGAAGGAAGCCTCTGTGAGGATCAGCCCCATTCAACGATAATTTATTGTCAGCCCCATCAGCGGTAAGACGTTGTCATCCACATTCAGTAGTAATTCATTGATGTCACCCAATCAATATTAAGACGTTGAATTCCCCAATCAATGTCAATTTTTCATTAGATGAACTATGTGGACGTTGATTCCCAACCACTAGGATACGTAGGAAGCCTCTCTGGGGTTCAAGACCATCACTCATGTCTCATCCTGATCCCTCCCTCGATCCTATGTGTTATGGGAAGGTCATGCCCAATCCTAGAGGTTCCACTTTATCCTGGTCCCATTATTGTGTCCATTCTCATGGGTCGCCTCCTCTGGTGTCCTATCGACTCACCTAACTATGAAGACATTGATTCCCTACAACGGGGATACGTAGGAAGTATCTTCGAGGCTCAATCTCAACATCACCGTCGTCCTAACGTCGGTTCCATAAAATTCTCCATCCACTTCATTCTACTATCCATTGTCCATCGTAATTCTTACACGGGCCACCACATCCATGTAAGTTCATGTCATCCACCTCCTCACCGCTTCTAACAGTACTCGGGCTGCAATCCATGTGTAATCCCTAACATGTCTCCAGGTCGTTGTCCTTTTTGTACACCAAGATTCATCACCCCTTATAACTATGTGGGTTTTGATCCCTATCGTCCACACATGGTACATAGGAAACCTCCAATAGGCTCGATTCCATCCAGGGGTAAACGTTGGTGTTCCTCAATTATGGGGTGCACACTCCCTGATCTTCCATCAGTGGTGTCCAGATTATCCTTCAAGGAATGACGACTTCCCTTTATGGTACACAACATCATGGGTCTGATATTATTTTGGATTCTAATCCATCCACCTGGTAAATACTCATGGAACTCCCTCCTAAGGATGTACCAATCTGATCCGTCACTATGAGATGTTTTGATCACTCTCATGCCATCTCCATAAGATGTTAGACTTGCGGCCTACCTTGTGTTAAACTTTAGATTCCTAAGGAAAACCTAAAAAGACACAACTTTTGCATAACCATATATGCTTGACATTAAACTCATACAACACTCCATTTTCAGCATGCTAAGCTGAGGAAACCCCTAGAGACATGACTTTGGCATATGATATCCAGTGGTGGATGTGGGATGCCTTGGGTTATGTGCCCTTGAGATGCCCTCTTATGAAGAAGAATATAGTTTCCCCAATGTCCACTCATCTAGATATCCCATGACATGCCTCATGTTTTCATCTACTCTGACTGAAGGTTGCTACCATGTCAAGACCCCAAGGAATGTCCCGACAGAAGTACTGTAATTAAATGTCCTCCATGAAGACATGGCACTAGGAAGTGTTTCCGAAACAATGTCTTATTCTATAAAGGAGCCCCGGACAGGCGATGAGTTCCATTGAAAAATCCATTGAAAAAATAAATGACATACAATAATCTCATTTCGATCAAGGAGAAAACATCAATGAATAAACGATGGATGTTGCCCGCCTTTATAAAGTGGGAATGAGGGGAAACAACTATGCATCCTCAACAGACGGATGCGCATTCCATGACGAACGTGTTGAAAAAAATATATATGTTATGTGTGTGTATATATAGGGGTTATATATATATATGTGTGTGTGTGTCTGTGTCGGTGGAAATATATATATATATATATATGTGGGTTAAATATATAAATATATATATATATGGGACTATGTATGTATATGTGGGTATATATATATGTAATAAATATATAAAATAATGATTTTTAATATATATGTATATTTAATGGATTAAAATGGAACATGGAGTGACATGTTTAATAAGATACATTGGAAATAAAAACTCCATGGTTTACGCGTAGTGGGTTTTAAAAAGGGGAATTAATGATTCAAAATAAGTAAAATAAATGACTTATGAAATTAATGGATGAAAGAGAAGAAAAAAAAATTAAAAGGGGGATGAAATGGTTAGGCACTAAGAAATTTTCATGGGAGGTCTCATCCCTCACTCTCATGCCTATCCTACTCCCTCTATCCTCAATTTCATTTTTTTATTATTTCCTGAAAACTTAATTCCTAGATATATTATTAATTTTTTATCGAATTGATTCTCCTTTAATTTCTATTGGGTTTTCATCATAGAGAAAAAAAATTTAATCTCACTATATTTTTGAATGTAGATAGGTACGTCCATTCTGATTTTCATACTTTTAGGGAAAATTTATGAAAAAAATTATGAAATGATAAATTACAAAAACAATCAAATGACAATTACACAAATTTTAAGAATGATAAATATGGTTAAAAATCAACCGATAATTGTGAAATATTGACAATTATAATTTTGGAAAATTATATAATGTTTTTCAATAAATTATAAAAAATGATAATTGAATTTAATTATCAAATGATTATTTATAAAGTAAACTATATAGATAATTTATGAATTATGAAGGATAATTTACCAAAAAAATTATTGGAATATAATTATTCAAATTATTCAATAATACTTATAATAAAAAATATTAGATGAATAATATATTAAATTATCAAAATATAATTATGAAATTATCATGGATAATTTTTTGGTTTTATTCAATAATATTTATTTGGGCATACAACATGTGTTTTTTAAATAATTTTTGAGATATTAATTACATAACATGATTTTCTAATTTTTCCCAATGATAAAATTACCATCATAGGTGTTCATCTACGATGGTAATTTAGGAATTATCTTAGAGAGAGAAAGTATTAAATCATGATATATATTATTTAGTTTTCAAATATAATAGATTGTTTTGGTTTTAGGAATCCATTGTGTGCAATCAATTTTTATGGTTGGTGTGCGAACATGTTTCTAGTAATGATGCATTTGATTGAGATTTCCATTGATTTTTTCGACTATTGAGGTAGGAAGTTCCTTCAACCCTTGCGATCGTGTATAAACATGTTGTAATATTTAATTTATGTTTTCACATACATGATATCATGTTTGAATTTAATCACATGCAGGTGTGTGCAACCCATAGTATAGTATGTTTCGATTCCTTGAAATTGTTGTGATAGATTAATTTTCGTATGATGTTTGACTCACATGTGGATGTATATGATAATTCTATGTCTCTCAGGATGTGTGATATGGTTTTTATCAAGATATTACTTGTCATGTTTTCCCATGTAGGATTGGTTAGTGTATACTTGATAGAAGACCATCGAGGTATAATTACTCCTGTGATGTGAGCTCATGATGTGTGATGAGGACGATAGTGTAGGATTATAAACTTATAAAAAACATCAACCTGATTACTTGGGGATTCTGAGTAGATTAACACCACTTGATTTCTTTTGGATCATGACTGTAAGCTAATTCTTTATGGATTTTGGGTAGGTTATAGATACTGAATTCCTAATAGATTCTGAGTATTACCTAATTCCTTGTGTATTATGGGACCGTTTTTGTTCACACAATGCCTTGTTGATTCAAAGTGACTCACCGAAAACATGTATATGGTTTTGGATACTTATTTTCAAATAATACTTTTTATGTCTTGGAACCGATGTAGTTACGGTCGGGGGTTTGTGGAATCTTGGCTAGTGAATGAGAGATCAAATGTGGATTGTGTGTTGTTATGATTATTATGAATTTATTTTTTATGGAATACACCTTTATACTTGAGAAAATCAGGTTAATGACACATTCTTGGAGTCCTAATATGTTTTCTACTCACACCCAACATGGGCATTTCGATGCACTTGTAGATTTCAAGATGGATCTGGTTGAAGGTATGGAGCCTTATAGTGGATAGCTGAGTAGAGGAGTGTGAAGCTAGTAAAAGACCGGTTTGGACTCTGGAGGATCCACTATTTATTTATATACCTTATTTTCTTTATTTCCATTGCATATTCTCTCTAATTATGGGAGGATCTTTATTTGTATAGCATAAATTCTATCATTACTTTTTGACATGTTTTCTATGAGTATTTATTATAATGGTTATTGTTTATTATTCATTTATGAAATGATATTGAGGGTATATTCTCATCACTGAATGACTCTGACTCTCACTTTTAGTCGGTAACCACTTCCATAAGAAGAGACACACATGAGGCCACATGGGGTTACATCTCAGACACAGTGATTTTTTTCAGGATGTTATAAAATGGTATCAGAGCTAGTGTCTATGTGATGTTCTAGTGAGTACATTGGGCCTTTCAATGAGGGGTGAATTATAGAAATCCCACAATGAAGGAGGAGTATATTTATTCACCTCTTTATAAGGTGGTGTGGATAACTCTCCCATAATGAAGAATTTTCCTAGGAGATGTTTGAGGGCTAGATCCTAGGGAATGTGAAACTGAGTAAGCTATACCCAAAGAGAACAATATCATGACCATGGGATGAAATGTTACCTTTAAATATATTTTATGATTATCAAGACATACAGTCATGTTTCTTGTCATGCCTTGGGATGGGGTAGGTTAGCTAGGAGATAATAAATTGGGACATGGGTTGCGGAACTATGCCATTGACTGGCCAGTACAGAATAGTGTACCTCCATGTGGTAATAAATTGGAGAATGTATGTTTTGTTACTACTATTGATTCACAATGGATGACGCACATGATGTTTTTTGTGATTTATGATATTTCATTTATGTCCATGCATCATAACTTTTCACATAGGTTCACATTCCATGTATATACATGTTTTTGTATTGCATAGTACTTCTTCAATTTAATTCCTTGAATTATTATATATTTTCAGGATAGTTTGTTCAGTTTGATATATAAAAGTTGACATACTTTGTGATGTATCTTTATTGGAATTAATTAGTTAAACAAATCATGTTATTGTTTTAGTATATATATATATGATGATTGTGACAAACGTGAAGGGTCGAAAAAAGGGTAGTGCAATGAGCGGTGTTTGATGGGTTAAGGGTATACTCTTAGGGAAAACCATATTTGATCCCATAGACTAGTGTGGTGAAACATTGTGTGTTCCCATATACTAATTATATTTTATCCTAATGACTTTTTATTTTTTTTAAGTGTGTTCTTTCATGATAAATAAGATATTGACTCTATAAAGTCTTATGGGACTACATGGGATGCATGATAGAATGCTTCCACAATGTGTAGCCACTAACAAAAAATGTGTGGAAGAATGTAGTTGAGCATGCTCTAGAAAATTCTCCATGGTTTAGGATTCAGGGTTTCTCCAATCTAAATTTATTCATTTGTTATATCTTATGCATAAAAGTTCAGAACTCTAGTTGAGTTTTCCATGATTTTCAATTCTATAATTCTTTAACCTTCTAGATCATTGAAGGCTCTCATGATGCCAAATAATGGTCTGAAATATGATTGGAAATCTTCAACCTAGTAGAGACACTGAATGATTAATATGTTAAGATAAAATAGAGAACATATTGGAAGTAAAAAAATTTCGATAACCTGTATTGTATGGAGAAAACATAGATTAAAGAGTTCAAGGTTCAAATGGAATAAATGAAGTGAAATAGATTAAATATCCAAGAACATCATCGTGTGGTTAACCAATGTTGTTTTCCAAGAAGGCATATAGTTGTCTTCATCCATGCATTGATTGTCAGAAACATGAACCATGAGATAGTAAAGATCCAATATCCATTGCATGGGTCAATTATCTTTTCAATCAGCTTCTAGGAGCCAATGGATCACTAATAGTTAATTTTTATTAGACTATCAACTGTTATGAGTTCGGGTGGAGCACATTCTTGGAATAATGTTGTCGAACACTTATGGACTATATGAGTTCGTAGTGGTGTCGTTCGGGCTGATGAATGCACTAGATATGTTCATGTACCACATAAAAAAATAATTCATCCATTCATAGACTTTTTCATCATATTATTCTTTATCATATCCTTATCTACTTACTAACACTAATGAAACAAGCTAAGAACCTAGATATATCCCTGAGTATGCTTTGAGCACACAAAAATTACACCAAGCTATCAAAATGTGTCATCCAGATTAGAGTGGTGATGTTTCTAAGAAATTTGGATATTGATTTTTGTATATCACTATACAAAATAAGGCCTAAGAAGTCATGTGTTGGATACATCTTCAAATTGTGTTTGAGATAAAGAGATTCCTGAGATTGGTGGGATATTACTGGGGGATTATCCATGACTTCTCTCAATAATAATCTCCACAGAAAACAATAAAAATGAATGGAGTGATGCTCTAGTGTTCAAATCATTGTTAAGATTCATACCATGAGCTAAAGGGAAGGTTGACGATATTTCCAGTATCGAGAATCCATGATACTAGGATTTTTCAGGCAGTGTACGTTGTTTTATCAGGAGTTGGTCTAGAAGTGGTTCTAATGCAACGAATGTAGGTTGTTGTATACAGTTCTCATTATGTATGACCCCATATGTAAAACTTCCCTACACGTGACATGGAACTAGTACTAGTGTTACATGCTCTAAAATGTTGGATAAATTATCTCTTCCTTGAGAGATTTATCTTTTAACATGCACCATAATATCAATCATTATATCTTCACATAAAGGGACATGAATCTGAGATTGAATCACTGTTTTGGGTATATATATACATCGACATTGAGTTCACATATACACATGGGATGGTAAATTTCATAGAAGATGCCTTATCTATAATTTCAAATGTCATGTAGGAACATGGAGAGAGGTTCTTAGTGAAAAACAATGAAGTAAGAATTTTTTATTGGATGAATGGATGATGAATTCATTGTTGGAACATGGTTCAATGACCTTTTCTCCCTTGGTAATAAAATAATAACTTGAGGAATGGGTAATTTTTGAACAGAAAATGGACTCATAATGTTCAGTAATGAGGGAACAACTAGCTGGTGATGACATAATGCATGTATGGTTAATGGAAAAAGATGACGTGATAATGGGACGTGGGAGTGTAGTGGTCCCTATGTTCATAAAATATGAGATTATGATTGATTACCATACCTCTATATGAGTATTACATTCTAGTGAGACAGAGATGTATCATGACTGTAGGAGATAGTATTGGTGGCATGCAAGAAGATAGACATTTCTACTGTTGTCTCTTATTGCATCATGCGTTAGTGGGTGAATACCAAGAACCAGAATCATGATAGATTGTTTCATGCACTAAATATACCTATGGGGAAGTTGCAGGAAGTCACGATATTCTTTTTGGATGTGTTACACAACACCCCAAGGAGTTGTGGTGCATTTGGGTGATTGTTGATCAGTTAACGAGGACTTGACACTTATTACCGACCAGAGAGACTCACTCAATAGAAGAGATGGAAATGATATATGTCATAGTGATCATGCTCCTCCATGATGTGGCATTGTGCTTTTTTCATATAGATATGCATGTGTTACAACAGACTTTTTGCATGGATTAAACATATCCCTAGGGACTCAGTTGATATTGAGCATAACGTACCATCCTCAAACCAATAGATAGTCTTTGTGGACCACACTCATATTGGAAGATATTCTTGAATATTGAGTGAAAGACCATAGAGGAGCATAGGATTATTACCTATCCATGATTGAGATTCCATACAATGACATGTATCATGTTTCAAACCATATAGAACCTTATGAGTCTCTTTATTAAAGGACATGTCTCTCACAACTCTATAAGATTTAGGAATGTGAGAAAATAATTTTTGGTGCCAGTAGGTTTCTAGAGATCTCAGAAATATTTTAGTAGATATGGAAGAGATCTATCACTGCTGAATGTAGAAATATGTCACATTTTGATTATTTGAGGATCCCCAAGGTGTTTTGTTAAGATTATTTAATGCTTATATTTTAGAGTGTTTAATTAATTGAATTTTGAATTTAAATGACATGTCTTTCCAACATTTGAAACCTATTTATTTTTACAGTTTTATGGTAGGAAACTACATATTTATGAAAATTTAATGAAAAGGGATGAATTTAGGATCATAAATGCAATTTTTTCCTTGATTGAAGGAAAGCATCATGACTTAATATATTTTAAGACAAAGAGGAATTAGAAAATTGGGTAAAAAAAATACACACTGTGTAATATGATTACATGTCGCGACTTCTTCAGAGAGGAAGGCCGCCGTAGGACATGCTATCACTTCCATACACACTTTGAAACACAATTACACATCATGTAAATACATTAAATGATATGAATTTTTTCTAAAAGTTCTTCTAGATAAGAGTTCATCGAGATAATAGACTATTGAGGATTTATAGATTCAATGTCATGTAACTATGTTACACGTCATGTAATTTGAAACACATTGAAAAATAAATGGAACATAGTCAAACATCGTTGAATGTGATGGAGGAAACCACGTATTGAAATTTCACAACATGTAATCCATTAAACACCATGAAAATGGTCGGTCAGAGAAAACATGAAGACTATAAATAGTGATATCAGTTGCACGTTCAAATCATTCTAGAGAAAGATGGAGGGACAACAACAGACGCCTACTGAGCTCTAATTATCCATGACTTTTAGATTTTCATATTTTTTTTATACACCCCCTCATGGTTAGCATGAGCGGGTGATTTATTTTTGTAGAATCATGCATGATGAATAGGGATGTAATGTAGAATTACATTAAATTATAAATGAAATTCATATAGGGATTCGATATTTTATATTCAATTCTATCCTCTCCGTAATTTCTTCTTACATGATCATTGTGAGCAGGGTTAAGGATTGGGTTTAATTTAATTCTTAATTTTCGCCTGAAAATTTCCATGATTGATTAAATTAATCTATTTAATATGAGTTCTAGGATTTAAAAATTCACCATGACCATTGGGTCTTTCTCTTCCCTATGTTTAAATTAGTTTTTCGGTTACCAATTCCATGAAATATATAGTAAATGACCATTTGAAAAGGAGAATTTGTATGGAGTGTGTTTTTCATGAAAATTTTTCTCACTAGGAACTAATTCTATCAATTATATGATTTCTAAATAAATATTTCATACCTAGTCCTACATGAACCTGAAATCATTATTTCCTAGAACCTATTTTATATTATCTACTCCCCCATTCTTCAGCAATCACATTCTTAATAGTTAAGATTTATTTTAATAAAATTGAAATTAGTTTAGGATTATCCTATTTAATATATATTTCATCTATCCCTATCATTGTTGGTTCGACCTCAGACTTTCATATTATATATTGTTCTCTAGTTTAGTGGTTTGAATGTTTCAATTTTATAAATTTCATAATTTTGTAACCCTATGGGAGTTAATGACACCAACTAGGCTATCATGTCTTCTATGGGGTAACATGTTTTCATGAGAGTGACTCTATGGTTGGGGAGAAATCATTTGGGAATGCATGGAAATATAGAACAACATTTTTTTAGTCCCTTTGAGATCACCAAGAAGATATGGGTACTAGTGTATTGTATATACCTCCCCTATCACTATAGGGATATGCACAATGTGTTCTATGTGTCACAGCTTCAGAGGTACATACAAAACCTAACACATGTTATTGATTGAGAGGACATTGAGTTGTTGACTGAAACTTATAATGAGAAGCGTCTAGTGCAGATCATTGATCAATGCATGAAGGTGTTATGAGTAAAGGAAATACGAGTAGTCCAGATTTACTGGTAGCATGAGAGGATCTAAGAAAGTATGTGGGAGCATTATTATAATGTTCAATCAGAGTAGCCTTGGTTTTCTGAGCAAGACCACTAGATATATATCTTGAGGACAAGAAGTTGATAGAGGGGAGAATTGTAATATCCTTATTTTTACAATTACATTAAAAGCCCTCTATTTTGATAAATTATAAATGATATATGAGGAAAAATGACTTAAATATTAAAAATAACATTAAATGTGATAGAAGATTTTTATAAGGGTAAAATAATATTTAAGAATTTTTTTATTACCTATCCCAAATGGGCTCGTTCCATGACTACCCCAATCTCTCAAACAATAGGACATGATATGGAAACTAGAACCGAATAGTAATATCCCACAAATGGGAAGCATTTTCCAAAGTACACACACACACACATCACAATGAAAAAAAATTATGAAATGGAAGACACTATGTAAACAATATTTCATACTGCTAAGATACCAACAACCTAGAACAACAAAATAAAACATGGAAGTACACATGGCCGGAATTCAATCCCACTAATTAAAGAGTTTGTAAGCATGAACACACATGTTCCTAAAACTCTTCCACAAAAAACCATACCTGAAGGAAAGGTATTGGGATAGTTGTCAGATGCCGCATGAGAACACCTCGACTATCAGGTCCTTCTAAGAACCACATGGTCATCGTCCACCTAGGACTCCATCAAAGCATTGATTTCTGCACAAGACATGACTCATGCTAGAAACATACATGAAAGAGTGAGTAAAACAATACCCAGTGGGACATCCCAAAACCACAAAGGAATAACACCATGAAATAAAAGATGTATACCAAAAAATAATAGTACAATTATCTCCACATAGTTATTTGTCTATGATAAATATATCAATATCATCCAGAAATAATCATTTTAGACACTTTGTATTTTAATGTTCTAAGAACCTAGTCAACAACATGATTCTTATCATAGGATCGAAATGTAACACAAAAATCGGGAGGACATTTCCATGAGCTCAATCATATCATATGGAACTTATGAGATTTATATACTCCATTGGGAATGACTCTACCATTAATAACAGTACATCCAATAGACCATAATCCATTGGGAATGTTTTACTGGGTCCCTCTCTAGTACTCAGCACCATGGGTCCGGTCATCGTCTCCTTGTGCTAATCATATGCTAATAAAAACATGTCGAGTGGCCCTACCCTCACCACTGTACCCAATTGATTGAGCACTACTCCAAACAATGCACCACATGAATCATCTCTTACAATACAGAGATGAGGGACTCACACATCTCTACCTCACCGTAGTCAAAGGATTAATGCCCCTGTATAACCCATGAATCTTCTATCATTCTTGAATGGAGTGTCCCACTCATTAGTCTGTTGAGGGAGAACTAACACCTATCTAGATATCATTCACAACAACTGAATGGCCCCACTCCCTATAACTACATCTAAAGGATGAGGGAGCTCCATCTCTATGATAGGACCCACTCCCTGAATGATAAGACACACAATCTCAATAAGACACCTATTCTCGATAAGACACAGAGTTTCGATAAGACAATCAGCCTCAATGACCCACACCCTAACCTGTTAGGGGAGTGCCACTCGAAGACTAGACAACCAACACCCTGGTAGGACATGGCAGTACCGACTCCATCATGATAAGAAACCCAGTATCGATAAGACAGATATTCTATATAAGACAGACGTTCCCAATAAGACACACAATCTCTGCAAGACAAATATTCTATATAAGTAACGTAGTGTCAAGGTCAAAACCACCCATATGATTCTTCTCATATTGTGCTCATTCGAGGAGAACCTACTCCATGAGTGATTAGGTCTTATTCCAACTTCTAAAAAAAGCATATAGTGAATCTCATATGTAGTATATTGTGGAAAGGGTCTTGAAACTATACAAAGGTCATCAAACAGACACACTAATTGAAAGTTATAGATATTTTTTATGAAAGTTCTTACCTGGGTCTGACCAGACCCACATGACCCGGCCTGACCCACCGATAGACCAGACCCGGTCTTCTCTGGTTCTGTCTAGACCGAAATCGCCCAACCCACTAGGCCTACTAGACCGTGGGCTGGCACCCCCTGGTCTAGCCCATGCAGATGGTAGGATTATTGTGCCACACAGGGTCTGCCCCAACCAAGTGCCTTCTGGACAACACAACATCATTGAGTTCAACCTAGAAGACCTAAAACCATTGGGATTGTGGCCTCACCACCGCAGGCTCCTCCAATGCAGAATTGAGATGCATTCCACCACACTACCATCTATGAAACCTCCCCTCGAGGCATACACTAGTCAATGATACTACACGCACCATCGCCACAACTCTAATATAGCACCCCTTACACATTATGCCTCTATCGGCCGCCCTACCAGCGACCTTGCCCTGCTGGTTCACCATCTTCCGAGACCACCCCCTTGACCTCTTCTACCTTTTTCCTAGACCATCTAGAGACAAAGCCTCTCATCATCACCTCACACCATTGTGTATTGATGTCTCATCCAAATCATTCCATGCATTTCGTCGCTCCTCAGTTGTTCCATCATAGGGTCGAATCATCGATCTCAGTTCATTGCACAAAGATTCTAAGGTGCAAGGATTGTTCATTTTCAAAGGGATTTAAAAGTGAGAGGAGACGATTAAGAACACATGAATAACTCAAGAGATTTAGGGAAGAGAATAAGTGCCCATGAAAGCCTAAATAACAAATCTTGGTCTTTGTTCGTGTATGCCTCAATTCATTCTTATTATATAGAATAATAAAGAAGGATAATAAAAAAGATGTATGACCCACCAACACCCCAATTTATGCACCCCTCAAGAGTGATCGAACCATGAATCCACCTATTCGCTGGTAGGTCCTCCTTTGTCATTGAATCTGAAAGGGGAGATGGAAATCAGAAAGAGGTCAAATGACCGTCCTTGTTGTGTTCAAACACTGATGATGAAATAAGTTGTGTTATGATAGTTGGTGAGATCATTTTAATTTTTCATGTGTTGATCATCTTTCCATGATCAGGTCATCGTTCTCCATGGGAAAATGCTCCATTATGTCCTTAGAGATTCTCCTTCCTTCTTAATGCTGTGCAGATAACCCCAGAATATCATCATAATGATTCTTTTAGATGAAATCATTGACACGACTGCAAAATAATTTATCTTTATAATATTAAATGACTATTAGGTCCTTTTCTGTGTTTTAAAAACAATAACTTCAATGAAATTTTTAATTTTAACCTACAAAAAAACAAATTACCAACTCATTGGTGGACTCAGATTTCCAATCCATGTCTTCGTTCATGAGTTATTGAGATTTGAGAATAAAATAATTTACATTTAATAATAATATTTATGGTTACGTACAAAATATATCTTTCACAACCAAACCTCAACATCCAATATTAGGCCTTGTATAAGTAAAAGTCACTTATTTGAATGAAATGGTTCTATAAGATAGCCATAATGTGAACCTGTTTCATATTTAATATTTTTTTCAGGAAAACCGTATGTTTGTGCTTTTAAAAACATAAAAAAATTTATTGACCTGTTCTGGGCACACTGAGCCTCAGAATCAAACAACACCTCAACTCCTAGTCTTTTAATATTCATAAATAATTTCTAAAAATACATTTGGGAAATTAGGAGTCATTAATTTCTCCCCACCTTAGGGATTTACATTTTCAAAATCCTAACCAAGGGATACCCGAACAGATGAAGGTACAGAGTATGAATTTGTGCCCCCTACTCCCATGTGCTCTCCAATTGATTATTCTTCTACAACCGAACATGCTCTCAAGGAATCAGTAACCAATGAATAATCCTCAAAACTTTGGACACGAATTTAAAATGAAATCCCATAGCATTCCCTAAATATTATGAAGGGTCACCACAGTATGGACATCTGTCTGTGGATAAAACGTGATGCACAAGTGTAACTGACACCAAAACATCATTGAAAGTCCATTCCACTACTGGAATGTTAGGAGAGTATCATGACTTGAAACTATAGTCAAATGGAATCCATAGATTCAAATTATCTATTGCACAAGGAGGAATCAAAATACATATACTAAACTAAACTCTCACCTTTCTAGGATGTGGGTCGACATAGTACGTTGGTCAACGATCACCAAGATAACATAGTGTTACTTGGACATACATGGTAAAACTGCCACAGAATCCATCAGTATCCATTTTTAAATCCTTCAAGGAACCCCACAAAAGAAAAGAAAAAACATTTCCCGGAACAACAACTGCAACACTATGAGTTGATAAACTAAGAAAATATTCAAACAGGAATCATGATTTCGTTGCAATAGGTAAGCCCAGCTTCTACCCATTCCATCACATTTGGTGTCCTCCAAAAAACCCAAATTCATATCCCAATGCCTCTCCCCACTATAATAATCCAATGATTCCATAAAAAATGACCTCCCAGCCTTGCATACAACAATATCCCTACAGGCTTAGCCATCCCAGGCTCATGTTACATCACAAGAAGAATGTAAATAAAAATTGAAACAAGACTCTCATCCCATAAGAAAGGCATTCCGAATTCCCACACAATGATCTCTCTTGGATAAAAGGGGGAGGTACTTCCCAAATGGAATGTATGGAACATACTTAGAAACTCCATACTAAACATCACTGGTACTATGGTGTGTCCCCTAAAAAGAACGATGTGGTCACTACCATTAAAATTTCCATTAGGGGTATGCTCTATGTTCATATGGGTGCACATGGTCTCATAGTTAGTATCCTCCAATTGTGCCTCCTTAAATTGTTGTATGTGTATAGGGTTGTAAACCATGAACTATGTAAATGATGATCCATATCCATCCATAAATTATAACTACAGTGAGTCTAACTGCTTTGAAAAACCGTTCTGCAACTGTAAACTAGACCTCTTGTTGAAAGCATGTTTCACCACATTCCCCTTCCAAAGATTACAGATAATTTCAAAGAAATAATTCTGTAGGAACTCTAGCCAATGATTCGATCTCACCCACTACTAGATCCACTAAAAATAATCCACCACTACTGGAAAATGAGGAGTCATAACACCCATTTCATCTTGGGTTAGGGAAAAAAATTTAAACAATCTCTTGCACCCTCATTTCATTGACTCCATTCGGTGCTTCCTTTGTTTCCTTTTCGCCATCAACGAAAACATTGTTCCACCACTGGATATGCACCACACATTCTTCTCATCAAATAATCAATCTGAACATGAACTGTGGAAAACCAGTACATAAAAATAATAATGTCATAAGGACTCAATGCTATTACCAGGATATCCCAACTAAAACTATCACCTCTAAGAGTTGGGTTAAATCATCAACACCAGTGTGTGATCATTGGTCTCCTCCAGTAAGAGTCCCCATACATGATGATCAAGTCAATAGTTCAACCATAATATATAATTTTCTAACATGATTAGTGGAACGAAATGAATGATTTATAATTGTGTCTATCAATATGGTAGCTAAGGTAGAATAGACGCAGAACACACCTAGAATCATTCCTAGAGCCCTTGGGTCATATTCCTCTACTTTATACAGTTATACATTCACATTCCTCCAGCTCCCTAAGCCAAGCATGGGTCACATGGGGGTGGTGGTGATAATAGTTTGAAATTTATATCGCCTCCTTCTTCTCTACCAAGAATCTAATCCTAATATGTTTCCCTTTGGATCTATCTTCTCCTTATATTCCAATGCTAATAATTATTGGGTGAATTTTCTCAGCCAAGGGACTCTCGAACGGAACGGTTTTTTCAACCCCCTTTTATAGAAAAGAATTAATAGAGGGATAATGATGGAAGAAACTTACATAATCACTCCATGTTCGAATGCCAGATCCCAGAAGCAATGTTCACATATAATATAAATAGAGTACCTCGAAAAGTTGGTATGCCTCGATGCATAGTAAGATACCAACATGTCGTCCTTCTTGAGCTATAGAAGCTTCTGGACATGTGGAGCCCTAAGAATATATTGTGAAGAATCCTCTATGAAAATGATTGCAAATTTTGTACATGGAATACTCACCTCATCATGAGATCGGGTAACCAAACAACACTATCTCCTTACTGATCCATATAGAAGGCTCACCACATAGACCATGATCTAATCTTGTAGTGTCCTGGATAGCTGGAAAACGTGGGTTACCACCATAAGATTGTTCCTAGAACCCTAAGTGTTTGAATTACCTTTGAACCTGAGGGTTATCTTCTATTGAAACTCATGAAGCACGCTTATACTATAAATTTCATACACTGGTACCACGGGTACCATGTGATAGTCTAATGATGGTGGTATAGTCGGTACACTGCTAGGAGGTTCTTATTCTAGTAAAAATACATGTATCATTATCTCATCACCCAATGGATCATCCTCATGATCCTGAGATTGAATTATGGATGAGTTTCTATGTAGAAGCATCTTAAAGTAAAAAAATGTACCATGATCAATTCAGTATAACAAATGAGCTGACTTAAGAAGGACATAGAACCACAACCCATTCCTGCATGATGCATGTACCATTTATCTTCACTTAAACTACTATTTTATTTTAGAGAGTTGAAAAGAAGGCGTCATGACACTTGATGTATGGATAATTTGGCTATCACACCAACACTAGAGTCCATTTCCAGAATGTTGAACTTGGAACACTTTACATTGTTTCCCCAAACTGACCTCACATCCTCCTAGTCCTTAAGTAGAACCGAAATCCTCTTATAATCTTTCACAACCCATCCGAGAGAGGACCATGTCGTGACTACCCCAATCCCTCCTCCAATATCCATAGAGCTTGGAACGATCACCAAGTAGGCATATACCACAAATGGGAAGCATTTTCCTAAGTACCTGTACACACACACACACATCACCCAATCCAAAATGATTAATTGAAAAAACACTAAGTAAAGAAGCATAGATGCCACTGAGATTACAAAAACCGAGTATGAATTTAAAAAATGGAAATTAAATAGGGGTATAATACTATCTCACCAAATAAATAGACTGTACAAGTGAAAAAAAGTTCCTAAAACTATTCCTCCAAAAACCCTACATGAAGGGTAGGTACATGGACAACTGACTGAAGCCGCAGGAGTGAACCTCAATGGCCTTACCACTATAAGAACCAACTTGTTCTTTTAAACTTTGGACTCCATAAAAGCATTGATCACATACATATGAAATTACAGGCGTAGTAAAATTATGTGCAGGGGTGAGTTAAACAACACTCAGTAGGACACCTCGAATCCATAAAGGGATTCCACTATGAAAAACCCGAATTATACATCTATGAATAATATAATCATCTCCACACACATATATATATATGTGTGTGTGTGTGTGTCTATAACACATATATCAATATCATTCAGATATAATCATTTTAGATAATATTTATCATATGATTCCAACATCATGTCCATAAATATAATTCTCATCATAGGCTAAAATCGTAACATGAAAACAAGGAGTACACACTCCGTGAGATGAACCATCTTATATGGAACCCCTATGAAAGATGAAATCCATTGGGAACAACACAACTATTCCAAGTGGTACGTCTGAGATAACATACTCTATCAGAAACATGTTAATATGTCTAGCTCTAGTTCATAGCACTGGAGGTCCTATCATTGCCACCTTATAACTTATATAAGCTATGAAACCCATGTGGAGAGGCCCCCAGCACACAATTAAACATAGTTTAGGGAGAACTGCTCCAAAAAATGTGACACATGAATCTTCTCTAAGAAGAGGGAGAAATGGGACTCACACCTCGCCACTACCATACAGTTGAGTTAGTACTTCCCCTATATAACCTGAAAAACATATGTCGCTCTTGAATAGAGTAGCCCAATCCTCAGTCCATCAAGGGAGAACTAAATTTATTCTAGGTAGCGTTCAAACCATGTGGTTGGGAATTATCCTCATAACTATATCTAAAAGATGAGGGACATCATTCTCTATGGGAGGAACAACTCTCCACATGATAAGACACATAGTCTTGATTAGAAACCCAGTCTCGATGTGACATATAGTCTCGACAAGACACAAAGTCTCGAGGTACCGCACCCTAACATTGTAGGGTAGTGATACTGAATGACCAGAGGACCTGCACCCTAGTTGTATATGGGAGTACCGAATCTGTCATGAAAAGACACCCAATATAGATAAGACACATAGTATCTATAAAAAACACATTATCAATAAGACATATAGTCTCTATAAGATACATAGTCTACATATTCCACCTAGTAAAAAGGTCACAACCGGCCATAGGATTCCGCTCAAATCATGATCATTCCAGGGGAACCTATAACTTGATACATTATGTCATATACCAACATCCACAAAAACCAAGATACAATATCTCAGAAGGGAATCCTTTTTTCAGGGGACTCAACACCACAAATGGATAGTAAAATGAGCACATCATTTAAATGTTACAACTATTTTTTATAAAAGTTTGAACCTGGGTCTGATCCAGGTCCTACGCAACTTGTCAACCGACACGACCCAACTTAGTCAAATCTTGTCCATCCCAATCTGACCCTTCCCACTGGGTATGCTGGACTGCTGGTCCTACTAGACCACACCTCAACTCTCCCTTGGTCTACACTGCGATACGAGCCGACCTGCTGTGCCACATGTTGTTTGACTTGACCACGTTCATCCTGAACAAAAAAACACAATAATGTTCAACATGGATGACCCATAGAATTCGACCCAACAGACTCACCACCGTGGGATCCTCCAATAAGGCAACGAGCCATGTTTCACCTCACCATTGCTTATACGACCTATCCTTGCAGTGTCCCTCGATCATCGTCATGACCAACTACTGCGACTCCTATGTGGTATCCCTGCAACATTTCGCCTCTACCAGCCACACCCCCGGTGGCCTCATCATATCGGTTTACTGTCCACCAAGACCCACCCCTTGGAACCACCCCAATACTCTCCTGAAATGACTGGAGATGCCGTGTCTGACCCATGACTTGCACTTTTATGCACCACTATCCCAGCTAAAACGTGCCATGCCTACCATTGCACCTCCACTATGTTGTCATGGAGTCAGATATTTGATCTTAGATCATTTCACCATGAATTGAAGCTGCAATTATTGGTCACTTTTATAGGAGTTTCAAAGCGTTGGGAGAAGACAAAGTATACATGATGAATGCGATAGTTTTATGGGATAGAATAGATGCAAAAGAATGCACAATGAATGGATCTAGATTTTTTTCATCTCATCCATGATTCATTTTTGTTATATAGAAGAATGAAGAGGGATAATCATAAAGATGTATCTCCCATACAACCCTGCAATTTAACCACCCTGTAAGAGAGACATAAGTGAGGATCAAAATCTTCATTGGTTTTTCCTCATTCATTGTAGAATATATAAAGGGGAATGGAAATCATAATGAAATCAAACTCTCTACCACATTGGGTTAAAACACCGCTGAAGAATGAATTTGTTTCATGATATTTTGCGATATTATTAGATTTCTACACGTGATGATCATTAATCCATGATATAATCATCGTTCTCCATAGAAAAAATACTCCAAGAACTCCTTATATATTATTTAGCATTACAGGGGTTTTGCAGATTACCCTAGGATTTCTATATATATATTATTTTAATGGAAATCATCACTATGTCAGTAGAATAATTTTTCATTAAATTATTTATTGATGATTACATCCTTTTCATGTTTTTTCATTAAGGACCCATGTCAACTAATGTAATGTCGCACCATGGGAAAACACAACATTACAAACTCAAAGGTTTTCCTCGATTTACAATTTGAGTCTCCATTCATGAGTTATTACATTTTGAAATGAAAATAATGATTTATTTCGTTATTTTATTTAAGATTACATCAAAAAAACAATCATTCATAGATGAATCACACTGGATAATATTAGGCCTTTCATAGGGAAATGTTACTTCTCTAAACACAATGTTGCCCTTATATTTCTGATCCAAACTCCATTTTCATATTTATTTTTCATTAGCAAAAAAATGTGTGTGTGTGCTATTAAAAACATAATAGTTTTCAACAAACTGTTCTGGGCACACTGAGCCTTAGAATTTCATGTTGTCGTAGGGCCACATCTAGGAATTTTCCAAAAAAAATTATAAAAAATATATTCATGAAAATCTCAATCATTACAACTTTGGTATATTCAACCGATTATTTTTAGAGTTAGAAGTTATGTTAGAGAAGGATTCAAAGGCCTATAAAGCTCTGGTGATAGAACTAAAAGTATTAATTATTTTATATTGTGCACAATAATTTTTATTTGAAAAAATATAATAACTCCAAAATAATGCCTCTTATTGGAATTATGAGACAAATGATAGGTTTGATATGTGGGTTTTACCATAAGATTACTTTAAGATTCGATGTCATCAGATGTTTGAATGTTTCTCTCCTGAGATAATGTTATTAAATAATATTTCATATATTATATATTAAAAAGATAATTTAATATATCTCAAACAGTTTTTCGTGTGACAAATATGAGAACCCCGTTAAGACCGAAGCACGTTCTTTATCCTAGATGGGGTATAGAATTTCTAACCGTTGGACATTTTGGCATCTGGATCACAAAAAATAACCCTTTTTATTTTCATTAATTATTTTATCTATTTTTTTAAAATTAATTAATTAATATCTCTCAAATGGTTCATTTTATGGAAAATCTAAGACCACCATTTTGTATGTGATGGGACATTTACCCTTAACATGTTATAACATTCATATGAATCGGACGTTTAGATGTCTCGCTCATGAAAATATACTTTTAATTTTTAAATAATTATTTAATAATTTTTTGAATATTAGATTATTAATTTCTCTCGAACTATGCCTCATATGAAAAATATGATACAACGATTAGTTCCTGGACACGATGTTTACCCTACATAGTGTATAACATTTGAATGCAAGGATATTATTTTTGGGTATAAAAATATTTTATTTGAAATCTACACATTATAATAAGAATAAAATTATTATTATTATTATTATTATTATTATTATTGGTATGGTTATAAAATTAAAATATACTCCTATGATTGAAGATGGTTTTATAGTGTCAACATTTAAGTGGGAAATATAATTAATGTGATATTATTACTTGTGAAAATTAAATGAACATATTAAATGTGAGGTTTTTAAACATTCAGGATAAATAATAGTGTCTTTTATGAAGAAAATGCACTTACTATTCTCAGATTTTAATGAAAATTATAATTGTAATGCTAATGGAGACAATAATGTCAAATATTTAATAAATAATAATTTTTATTGTTATTACTGTTCTTTTTATTAATGTGGTAAATAATGGGTGTTTATATATATGTAATGTGTATATATATAGGGGATATATATATATGTGTGTGTGTTTGTGCGGGAGTAAATACATACATACATACATAAATACATACATATGTACCTATATACATACATAAATACATACATACATACATACATGCATACATATATATATATATACGTGGGATATATCTACGTGGTTTTATATTTGTATATGTCGATATATATAGAAATATATGTTATAAATATTTAAAATAATGACTTATAACATATACGTATATTTACTAGATTTAAATGGAACAAGTAGTTATATGTCAAATAAAATACATGAGAAATAAACACTCCATGGCTAACACATGGATGATTTTAAAAAGGAGAAATAATGTCTTGAAATAAGTGTAATAAAGGAATTCTGAAATTAATTGATGAAAGGGAAAATAAATAATTTTAAAAGAGGAGATAATGGAAAGGAATAATGGAATTCGCACCAGAGGTCTATCCCTTCATTCTCGCACATATCCTACTCCCTCACTCCTCAATTTATTTTTATATTATTTTATCTGAACTTTTTTCCTTGATATCTTCTTCTATTTTAATCATATTGACTCACCGTCAGTTTTTTGGGATTATATCAACGACTATAAATTTAATCCCAAGTTTATTTTTAAAGGCCCCATGAACCATTTATTATAATTATTTACAGTTTTATGGATAATATATTTAAAAAATTATCAAAATATAAATTAAAAAAAATGATAATTGCGCTGATTTTAACAATGATAATTATGGAACATTAACAAATTATTTTTGTGAAATCATTACAATTATAAATTTTTAAAAATATCATTCCAAAATTATGAAATTTTAATAATATATAATTGTCAAGAATTAATAGATGATAAGTTATAATGTAAATTATAAATGCTAATTTCTGAATTATGTAGGATAATTTGAATGGAAAATTATTGGAATATAATTATATAAATTATTAAAAGGAAATTATAATACAAATTATCAGTTTGAAAAAAGATATAAAATTATAAAAAGAAAGTTTTACATTTTTCATGGATAAATTTGGGGTTTCATTAAAGAATAATTATTTGGGCATAAATAACACATGTGTTTGGAAATAATGTAGAGATATAAATTACCAAACCTGGTTTTATAATTATCCATGTAGATAAATTTGTTAGTATATGAATTAGTCTAAGATTGTAATTTAGGAATTATCCAGTGGAAGATTGTATTATCAAATTATATATATATTTTTTTTAATAAAATTGATGGTTTTGGTTTTAGGAAACCTTAGTTTGTGATCATTTTTCAGGTTAGCATACGAATGTTGTTTTGGTAATAATGTTGTTGATGTAGAGTGTTGTTGATATTGATGACTTTTAAGGTAGTATGATCATTATCCTTTTGGGATCTTATTACACATGTCTCTATATTTAATATATGTGTTAAGTAACTTGATATATTTCTCGACCTTTTGCATATGTAGGTGTGAGTGTAGCACATAGTATTGTACATTTTTTCTATTGAGGATGATGTGATAGTTTAATTCCATGATGATGTTGGATTTACATGTTGATATATATGATAATTCAATGTTTTCATGTTGTTTTCTATGGATGTTATAATGTTATGAGTTGTCATGGTTTCCTTGGCAATATTGTTATGTGTATACTTGATTGGTGGAAATTGTGGTAATTTACTCCTAGTGGGGTGTGCAAATGATGTGGATGAAGACGACGACACAACATGATAACCTTATAAAAAAATATACTTGTTTCTTTGTGGATTTCGAGTAGATTACCCCCACTTGATACCTTATGGATTTCAAGTGTTACATGATGCCTTGTTCATTTCAGGTTTTTTAAAGATACTCGATGCCTTGTGTAATCTGAGTATTACCTGATTCCTTGTAGATTCTGGTTAGGTGGTTTTCACACGATGAATTTTCAATTCTAATTGACTCACCAATATCCTTGTGGTTGGGTTTGGATACCTATCGATATACCGTAAATTTTTTTGGCATGGTCTTGAAGATGGTTTGGTCGAGGGTTTGTTGGCGGCCTGGTTAGCACATGACTGGTCAGTTTGGGATTATGTGTTATTATTCATGTTAGAAATTTATCATATTATGGAATAAAATTGTATACATGATCACATAAATTTAATGATGCAATGGTGATGTCCTACTGTGTCTTGTACTCAAACCCTAAAAGGGAATAATGATTCTCTTGTCGATTGCATGAGGGATTTAGTGAAGTGAAAGGGCTCTATGGTGGATAGTTGAGAAGAGGATCATCGATCTAGTATGAGACAGAGATTGAATTTTAAAGATCCATTTTTTATTTATTTACATTATCTTTATTATGTATATTAGACATTATCTCCACTTATAGAAGCTACAATATTTTTATTACATGTCTGTTATCTTTACTATTATGCATGTTTACTCTGGTTTTTTATTATAATTATTATTATTGATTACTGATCCTAGGACATGTAATTAGGGGTACTATATCCTCACAAAATGACTCAGACCCTCACTAATAGTGAACAACATCTTGGGCATGGGGAGATGCAAATGGGTTCACGTGGCATTCTTGCCCAGACCTAGTGATTTAGATCAGGACGTTACAAAATCCCCAAGAGAGAATGATCATGGAAAAGACATGGGAAAACATTAAATATAATGTATTCATGATGAAATATAAAAATTTGTTTTTATTTAAACAATTGAAATTAAAACATGATTAATAACATGAACATGTCTTGAGAGATTCATATTTGAGACAAGGAACCCCTTTCCATATTTCACTACATAATTTAATTCAGACATAACTCTTAAAAAAAATATTAATATAATATTTTATAATTATATTTATACCTAATAATATTTATATTTATTATTATTAATTAATATATAAATTCATATTAGTAATTTTTCCCTATTATACCATATCAGTTGTTTATAGTTTTTGCAGTTTGTAATAGTTTCATAAGAATGGTGACATTTTTTTTATTCTTTTATAATTATAAATTAAAGTTCATTAATGATATTTATAATTCCTTTTTAATGATTATATTTTCTTCCTTGATTAGTTTAATATTAATTATAGATGATAAAAAAATAATGAATATTTTTTCAGTTATTAGCATCAATGGAAGGGGGCTTCTTAATTAATTATTTAAATATTTTTGTTTCTATTGTGAAAAAATCAATATTTACATAATAATATAACATTATAATACAAACAATATTTTTTAATCATCCATGGCATTATTTCATATAATAAATCACATTATTGGTAAAAATGAACATATCTTGTACATAAAATAACCTATATCGTGAGTACAGTAACAACAATGATTCTATTAATATAATATCACTATCACAGAACCATAATGATATTTATGTTATATTTTTATGATTTACTACTAAATAAGAATATTTCAATGTATATAATGAAATACAAGAATAAATCACGAAAAATGATTCATTAGGGTAGTGATAGTACACACAAAACTCGACTTTCATTTCCATTACTCAATGAATGTAAGAGGTGGAAATTTATATTATGTGACAATTTTAGAAAAAAAATTAAATAAGTCATTTAAATTTAACAATATTATTTTTAAGCATATGTAAAGACCTGTAAATTTCAAGGAAATTTTTTTCTTAATTTTCTTTAGAATTTTACAAGAATGCAGCTTCTGATGGCACCGAATTCCGAGGCCCGGTGTGCCCGGATTCTTTTTCCGAAGTTTGGCTCAGGTACGTTCAGTGAACGAACGAGCAGGTTTTTCTAACTTTTGAAATGGTGCTCAGAATCGAATTCTGAGGGCACCGATGGAATCACAGCGCCGGTTTTTTCTTAGAAACGCCTCTTCCGGAGTTGCTTTTTCTCGATTGTGGTTTTTAATTTTTGGGTTTTAAGTTAAGAAGTAAAATAAAGCTGTGCGACAATTTTATTTTTATTTCACTTAAAGCCGCTTAAAGACCACTTCAAGATGTTTAAGCTGAGTTGATGCAGATATGGTGCTATCTAAAAATATCCTACCCTCTTGGTAGGATATTTGTGAGGTGGGTCCCGCCCGAGCCCCAACGTTTCTTTTCCCCTAAGTAACGCACCCGCGAAAACCCGTTTTTATGAAGTCAACTGACGTGTTTTCTTAAATTCATAACGCACCATTTAATTGGGCGGTTTTATTCATTGAATTAATTCTATGAATTAATGGGTCGTTACTTATCTCTTTTTCGTTTGTTGGCATGTTAATAAAATAAGACCAACGCTTGTTCTCCTTAAGTGTTGTTCGTTGAGAGGATTTGACAAACCTCAAGTTCTTCATCCTTCTTCGTGAAGAACGCGAAGAACGTGAAGAATGCAGGCCTTTGACGAAGGGTGACGAAGAATGCCGAGCCTTCGGAGATCAACAACACGGCGCCAAGTACCGCGACGCCAACGGTTCTTCTTCCGTGACGTTCTTCCGCGACAATCCAACCCCGCGACAACCTTCGATCGACAACGACAAGGTAGGGGGTTGCGCTTCATTTAAATATCTTTGAGGGTTATAAGAACATCACAGATTTAATTATTATTAATTAAATATGTTGTTTCTTGATCCTCCGAGATCGTCGATGCGATGCCCTTCCATGACGATGCGACGCCCTTCCGCGACGCGACGCTCTACTTGTTCTGTGACGGTCAATTCCGCGAAGAACGCGCGTGCGACGACTTGACGAGGTAGGGGTTTGTTGTGAAACAATTTATTTTCCCTTGATTGTTTCTTTCATAATAAAGAACCCGTATTCATAAGAATAATTTTAATTTATTAAAATTGTTATTTGTTATGTTTTATATGTGTTGATTATTCTTCCCGATTGTTATCGCCTAACGCGGAGGGTGCGGGCCAAACGAACACGGCCCGATAACCCTCCATAGTTCTTCGTTGTTGTGCGGATTTGGTGTGCGATGACAAAATGTGCCACAAGGGCGATTTGATGTTTCCACAGTGAAGAACGAGACCTGAGAGGAGCAGCGGCGCAGATGGGAATGAAATCGGACCACCAGAGCGACTCCGGCGGCCCGCGGAAGCCACCGGCGGTGCGGGTCGCCGACGCAACTGAAGCCGCGGCGGCGGCGGAGGTGCCAGTGGACCCGCGACCGCGCATGTCCGGAGCACACAGGACGCGGCTTTGTCGCATCCGTTGACCAGGTCGGCCGCCCCGCGGGGGCTGCGGAGTTGTCACGCGGGGGCAGCGTGCACCCCGCGTTGCTCGGCCGCCCGGCCGAGCCGAGCCGGGCCGGCCGGCCGGGCCAGGCCACGCCCTGGCTGGACCGGACCGGGTCCAGCTGGGTCAGACCGGGTCGGGCAAACCCGGTTCGGCCGACCCAGGGGGGGTCGGGTCGGGGTGACCCGGGACGGCCGACCCAGGGGGGTCGGGCCGGGTCGGCTCGGGCCGAGACCCCCCATCTTCAGACCGTTTTCTATCTTTTGCCCGTAACATTAGCTACGGGCCACCGAATGATGCGCCGTCAGAGGAAACACGATCCTTGGATCGAGATGGTCGTTTAGGTATACTGCACTCAAGGTTTCAGAATAATTCGAGTTTGGCCGGGTTGGTTCGTACACAAAGCCAACCGGGCCCTCGGAGCGGAAACAATCATATCTTGAGCTTCAGACGTCCGATTGACGTGTCGTCGACTTTGTTGTTTTCCTCTAAGTGAGACGGATATTTTGGAATACTCCACCTGAGGTTTGGACGCAGGTCGAGTACGGTCGGGTTGGTTTTGCCTTAGAAACTAACCGGGCCCCTGGGACGGAAAAGCCAATAACTCTCAGACAAGGCGTCTGATTGACGCGCCGTCTACGACGTAAAGTTCCTCTTGACGATACGGAACATTTGGATACATCAACTCTGGAACTTGTGTCAGTTGATGTATCAGCCTCTCGGCTCGTGGAGCGGACCCTCCCGAACGAGCTTGCTGTGTGCGGGAACACTAGTGCTGGCTGCGACTTCGATGACGACGACTGTGCAGAGATCCTCAGTGGACTGCGACGATGAAGAGTGCTGGTCTTGTATCCTATGTGGGTCCCAGCTGTGCTGGTCTTGTATCCTATGTGGGTCCCATCTTAGATGATTCAGTGCTGGTCTTGTATCCTATGTGGGTCCCAGCATAGATGAATCAATGAAGAGTACTGGTCTTGTATCCTATGTGGGTCCAAGCTGTTCTGGTCTTGTATACTATGTGGGTCCCAGCTTAGATGATTCAGTGCTGGTCTTGTATCCTATGTGGGTCCCAACATAGATGAATCAATGAAGAGTGATGGTCTTGTGTCCAATGTGGGTCCCAGCTGTGCTGGTCTTGTATCCTACATGGGTCCCAGCTTAGATGATTCAGTGAAGACAGCTGGTCTTGAATCCTCAGTGGGTCCCAGCTTAGATGATTCAGTATCTTTATATGATCATCCCTTTCACCTTTTTTGACGAATTATTTTCTGTGTTAGCTGAATCCTGTTTACTCTCCTTTGTGGATTGTGTTGAACTATCCTGGGTGGATTTACTGTTTACTTTCTTTTGTGGATTGCGATGAGATATCCTATGTGGATTACTTTTTCTCTCCTTCGTGGATTGTGTTGTGCTATTCTGTTTGAGTATACATTTTTCTTTCCTGTGTGGATTGGGTTGTGCTTGGGCTGGGATGTTGGAGCCGAACGGGAATTGATGACTTAGGTATATGTATGATCATATACCTAAGAAGTGTCGGTTGTTACTATGTGATTGTATCATTCCTTTGTGGTTTATCCTTTGTGGATTTCGGGAGACCTTCGGGGGTCTCAGGGTCCGTACTGAGTAGCTTATACTCACCCCTGCACGGGTTATGCCCGCACTTCGTTGTGTTGGTTGTAGACGACAAATAGCGCTAATCGTGGTGGAGGCTTGCAGAGGAGGATGGTACCTAGAGGTGGACCACTGGGCGGGACGTACTCGGAGCGGACGGCTGGACCGAGGAGCTGTGGAGGCTATCTGTGCTCGCCCATCTGGTGGGTCTTCTAGAGGACGGCTCGACGATGCGACTTTTCTTTTCAGTTGCTGTTTTTCCCTTTTAGTTGTAATTTACAGTTGGGATTGTATTTCTGGCCCCTTTTACTTTCACCACAGCTTGTTACAGTTTTTACTTAGTGTTTACTCTTTCCACTTGCTTACTCTGTGATGGTTGTTTACTTTACAAAGGCAATGCCTTCCCTGTTTATTGGGATTTACGCCTTGGTGCTAGTCGCCAACCCCTGGCCTATGGAAGGCGGGCTTCGGGTAGTCACGACACGGGCCCCGAGGACAGGTCGTGACAAATTGGTATCAGAGGAGATCGGTTCTATCAAAGACTCTGATCATTCTTCTATGTGAATCAATAGTGTTCATCATATTGGGTGTGGTTATCAGTCCAGGGAGTCTAGTGTTGGTGCGGCGACGGACGTATCTGTACACTAGGACCCTGACTTCTGATTTCCGACATAATGCATGAAAAAATTAATTGCATGTGTGTTCATGTTTTCTTTGTGATTACTTGTGTGAGCTCACTAGGTATACAGTTCTGACCGTGGAGCACCTGTTTCTTTTCAGGATGGCCCCACGACGGTAGCCAGCTAGGGTTCCGAGAGTGGAGCGTGATGACAGCCCACCGAGCGACGAGGCCTCGGTGTAGGGATCCTTGTCAGCAGAGGCACTGACGATACCTTTACCCGCCGAGCCACCGATGCTACCAGCCCCAGCCGCTGACGATGCATGTCGCCTTAGTGCACTACATGAGTTCCAGCACCAGCGACCACCCAGGTTCCGCGGGGAGATGGACCCTCAGGCCACCGAGGACTGGCTGGAGGCAGTTGTACAGGTTTTCATATTAGTGAGGACATCAGCAGACCTCATGGTGATTCTCGCAGTGAGCCTCCTGCAAGCGGCAGCATGCAGATGGTGGAGCATGATGCTCCAGGTGCACAATGAGACATCTCTCCTTTGGACGGACTTTGAGAGCATCATCCACTCCGAGTTCGTCCCAGCCTCCCTCTGTGCGGTGCGCTTCCAAGAGCTGCTACAGCTACGGCAGGGCAGTATGACAGTGGCCAAGTACTCAGCGAGATTTACTGATCTCTCGTGCTACTCCACAGATATGGTACGGGACCCGTTCTTCAAGGCTCGGACCTTCGAGCAGGGACTGAGGCACGAGATCAAGGCTTCGATGATCTCCCTCAACATTCTGACACAGGAAGAGGTGTTGGAGAGTGCCCTTCTAGTGGAGAGTTTTCTCGCCGAGCAGGCTCCAGTGACAGGGCCCTCCGCAGGACGGCCCATATCAGGGTCTTCCACAGCTGGCAGTAGACAGGTGATGCAGAGGTCCAAACGAGCTAGACCATCAGTTGGGCAGTCTCAGGATGAAGATTCGGTTCTGCGGGGTACCCAAACGAGATCCAGCTACAAGAGGGGCAAGCATTGCTAGGCATGCAGTGGGCGAGGTCACATGGATCGAGACTGCCTGACTCGTCTTACAGATGAGCAGCAGGTGGTAGAGGGACCTCCCAGACAGAGGTTCGGCCACGGTAGTCCGCAGGGTGCAGGCGGATGAGGCAGAGGAGCTGGACGAGTAGCAGATGGTGGGCGACACTTCGAGGTGTTTCCACCACCACCACCAGGAGGTCTATCCCAACCGTAGGGAGTTGGTGGACATGCGAGATCTCAACTTCAGGCAGCTGAGGCCTTCGATCATGGAGCTCTGGGATCAGATGGACAGGAGCAGAACTATTGGATACGTCCTTTGTTCTTTTAGTTCCTTGTTGTTGTTGTGTGGTGTCTTTTTATTATGAGCTGCAATAGTAAAATACGCTTACCTTTGTGATGTTTTCATTCCTGTCCTCTTTTGTGTTGTTACTAAGAGGATCCAGTTTAGACTGTTGACTTGACCCTCACTTGTGAGACATCTACTGGAGGAGACCCAGTTACCACACACTGATGCTGACAGTGTGACTCAACCCTTGGAGGTGAGAGTAACGATTGGATCTCTTGGTAGTAGCGTCGAGGCCTTATGACGTCATCCTTGGTGTGTATTAGCAACATCCATGTCGGGATTGACTGTATTAGGGAACGGATGTGGTTCATCTAGGGGATGAGACCAGATTTCTCTTATCAGCAAAGAAGAAATCTTAGTAGTTCTTGTGGGATCGAAGATAGTCCAGGTCATCCAGGAGCGGATGTGTATAGCTCAGAGCCGACAGAAGTCCTTTGCTGATAGGAGGCGGAGGACACTTGAGTTTGATAATGGAGACCACGTCTTCATGCGGGTCTCACCTCGACGTGGATTATGGAGGTTTTGCCGAAGCAGTGAGTTGTCTCCATGCATCATCAGACCCTTCCAGGTCCTCAGCAGGATTGGCAAGGTGGCTTATCGCCTGGCTCTACCACCACAGTTGCGCCGGGTGCACGACGTCTTCCAAGTATCTCAGCAGATGAGATACGTTCACGACCTGACGCCAATCTTTGACCATGGAGAGCTGGTCTTTGATGATGGGGCGACTTTTGCAGAAGTCCTAGTGGAGATCGAGGATTGACAGGAGCAGGTCCTATGTGGATGATCGATTCCTCTAGTGCGCTTCAGATGGTAGCTCGGGAACCTCCAAGAGAGCACTTGGGAGAGGGAGGCTCAGATGCATGCTCAGTACCACCTTTGTATCCCTAAGTTTGTGGTGAAGCTTTACGAGGACGTAAAGCCATGTGGTGGGAGTAATGTAAAGACCTGTAAATTTCAAGGAAATTTATTTTCTTAATTTTCTTTGGAATTTTAGAAGACCTATGCTTTTGACGGCACCGAATTCCGAGGCCCGGTGTGCCCAAAATCGTTTTCCGAAGTTTGGCTCGGGTACGTTCAGTGAATGAACGAGCGGGTTTTTTAAACTTTTGAACCAGTGCTCGGAATCGAATTCTGAGGGCACCGATGGAATCGCAACACTGATTTTTGCTTAGAAACGCCTCTTCCAGAGTTGCGTTTGCTCAGTTGTGGTTTTTAATTTTTGGGTTTTAAGTTAAGAAATAAAATAAAGTTGTGCGACAATTTTATTTTTATTTCACTTAAAGCCGCTTAAAGACCACTTCAAGATGTTTAAGCTGAGTTGATGCAAATAGGGTGCTATCCAAAAATATCCCACCCTCTTGGAAGGATATTTGTGAGGTGGGGCCCGCACGAGCCCCACCGTTTCTTTTCTCCTAAGTAACGCACCCGCGAAAACCCATTTTTATGAAGTCAATTGACATGTTTTCTTAAATTCTTAATGCACCATTTAATTGGGCAGTTTTATTCGTTGAATTAATTCTATGAATTAATGGTTCGTTACTTATCTCTTTTTCGTTTGTTGGCATGTTAATAAAATAGGACGAACGCTTTTTCTCCTTAACTGTTGTTCGTTGAGAGGATTTGACAAACCTCAAGTTCTTCATCCTTCTTCACGAAAAACGCGAAGAACGCGAAGAACGCCGGACTTCGACGAAGGGCGACGAAGAACGCCGAGCCTTCGGAGATCGACGACATGACGCCAAGTACGGTGACGCCGACGGTTCTTCTTCCGCAACGTTCTTCCGCGACAATCCAACCCCACGACAACCTTCGATCAACAACGACAAGGTAGGGGGTTGTGCTTCATTTAAATATCCTTGTGGGTTATAAGAACATCACGGATTTAATTATTATTAATTAAATCTGTTGTTTCTTGATCCTCAGAGATCGTCGACGTGACGCCCTTCCACGACGACGCGACGCCCTTCCGCGACACGACCCTCCACTTGTTACGCGACTGTCAATTCCGCGAAGAAATTACGTGCGATGACTTGATGAGGTAGGGGTTTGTTGTGTAATAATTTATATTCCCGTGATTGTTTCTTTTAAAATAAAGAACCCAGTTTCATAAGAACAATTTTAATTTATTAAAATTGTTATTTGTTATGTTTTCAATGTGTTGATTATTCTTCCCAATTGTTATCACCTAACACGGAGGGTGTGGGCCAAATGAACACGGCCCGATAACCCTCTACGGTTCTTCGTTGTTGTGCGGATTTGGCGGGCGAAGACAAAACGTGCCGCATGGGCGATTTGATGTTTCCACAGTGAAGAACGGGACCCGGGAGGAGCAGCGGCGCAGACGGTAACAGAATCGGACCACCGGAGCGACTGCGGTGGTCCGCGGAAGCCACCGGCGGCGCCCCGGCGCACCGCCAAAGGGAGCCGCCCCGGCTGAAGCCGCGACGGCAGCAGCGGCGCTAGCGGACCCGCGGCCGCGCGGGTCCGGTGCACAGAGGACGCGGTTTTGCCGCGTCCGTTGACCAGGGCGGCCCCCCGCGGGGGCCGCGGAGTTGTCACGTGGGGGCAGTGTGCCCCCCGCGTTGCTTGGCCGCTCGGCCGAGCCGAGCCGGGACGGCCGGCCGGGCCAGGCCGCGCCCTGGCCGGACCGAACCGGGTCCATCCGGGGCGGACCGGGTTGGGTCTACCCGGTTCGGCCAACCCAGGGGGGTCGGGCCTGGTCGCCCCGGGCCCAGCCCCCCGTCTTCGGACCGTTTTGGTCTTTTGCCCGTAACATGAGCTACGAACCTCCGAATGACGCGCCGTCAGTAGCAACGCGATACTTGGATCGAGACGGTCGTTTCGGTATACTGCACTCAAGGTTTCGGAATACTTTTAGTTCGTCTGGGTTGGTTCGTAAATGAAGCCAACCGGGCCCTCAGAGCGAAAATGCTCATATCTTGAGCTTCGGACGTCCGATTGACGTGCCATCGACTTTGTTGTTTTCCTCTAAGTGAGACGGATCTTTTGGCATACTCCGCATGAGGTTTGGACACAGGTGGAGTATGGTCGGGTTGGTTTTGTCTTAGAAACCAACCGGGCCACTGAGACGGAGAAGCTAATAACTCTCCGATTGGGCGTCCGATTGACGCGCCGTCTGCGACGTGATGTTCCTGTTGACGATATGGAACTTTTGGATACATCAACTCTGGACCTTCTATCAGTTGATGTATCAGCCTCTCGGCTCATGGAGCAGACCCTCCCGAACGAGCTTGCTGTGTGCGGGAACCCTAGTGCCGGCTGCAACTTCGACGACGACGACTGTGAAGAGATCCTCAGTGGGCTGCGACGATGAAGAGTGCTGGTCTTATACCCTATGTGGGTCCCAGATATGCTGGTCTTGTATCCAATATGGGTCCCAGATTAGATGATTCAGTGCTGGTCTTGTATCCTATTTGCGTCCCAGCATAGATGAATCAATGAAGAGTGCTGGTCTTGTATCATATGTGGGTCCCAGCTGTGCTGGTCTTGTATCCTATGTGGGTCCCAGCTTAGATGATTCAGTGCTGGTCTTGTATCCTATGTGGGTCGCAACATAGATGAATCAATTAAGAGTGTTGGTCTTGTATCCTATGTGGGTCCCAACATAGATGAATCAATGAAGAGTGCTGGTCTTGTATCCTATGTGGGTCCCAGCTGTGCTGGTCTTGTATCCTATGTCGGTCCCAGCTTAGATGATTCAGTGAAGATTGTTGGTCTTGCATCCTTAGTGGGTCCCAGCTTAGATGATTCAGTATCTTTATCTGATCATCCCTTTCACCTTTTTCGACGAAGTATTTTCTATGTGAGCTGAATCCAGTTTACTCTCCTTTTTGGATTGTGTTGAACTATCCTGGATGGATTTACTGTTTACTTTCCTTTGTGGATTGCGTTGAGCTATCCAATGTGGATTAATTTTGCCCTCCTTCGTGGATTTGTTGTGCTATTCTGTGTGAGTATACGTTTTTCTTTCATGTGAGGATTGGGTTGTGCTTGGGCTCGGATGTTGGAGCCGAACGGGAATTGATGACTTAGGTATATGTATGGGCATATACCTAAGCATTGCTGGTTGTTACTTCGTGATTGTATCTTTCCTTTGTGGTTTATCCTTTGTGGATTTAGGGAGACCTTCAGGGGTCTCGGGGTCCCTACTGAGTATCATATACTCACCCCTGCACGGGCTATGCCAGCACTTCGTTGTGTTGGTTGCAGACGACAGACAGCACTAATCGTGGTGGAGGCTTGTGGAGAAGGACGGTACCTGGAGGTGGACCACTGGGCGGGACGTACTCAGAGCAGACGGCTGGAACGAGGAGCTGTGGAGGCTATCTGTGCTCGCCCTTCAGGTGGGTCTTCCAGAGGACGGCTCGACACTGCTTCTTTTCTTTTCAGTTGCTGTTTTCCCCATTCAGTTGTACTTTACAGTTGGGCTTGTATTTCCGGCCCATTTTACTTTCAGCACAGTTTGTTACAGTTTTTCCTTAGTGTTTACTCTTTCCGCTTGCTTACTGTGTGATGGTTGTTTACTTTACAAAGGCAATGCCTTCCCTATTTATCGGGATTTACGCCTTGGTGCAAGTCGCCAACCCCTGGCCTATGGAAGGCGGGCTTGGGGTAGTCACGACACGGGCCTCGAGGACGGGTCGTGACAGCATATCCATGAGAGGTGGTGGTGAAAACCCAAATGCAATGTTTTATGTGGAGTCAACTCTACCCACATGCACTAACAATGAATGTTTTGTTAGTATATTGGAGATAAAAAATCATCGTTGAAAAATTATAATAATTACATATATTCAAACTATTCATACTTATTTTATTATTATTCTATTGATATCGTGGTTTTATAATTGTATGAATATGCTAAAAACATAGGACTGATTGATACTTATATTGAGACCTTGAAATTACTCTTGTAGATGTCCATATATTTGAGGATCTAATGATAATTTTTCCCCAGTAGGGACACAATAGAATATAATGGAAATCAAGTAGATGATGAATAGATAGGTTATGAAGAATAATATGATATTATAATGCATTATAGAAAGGGTGTATTTGATCATCCTTTTATTGTAGTGGATAAGGGACCTTTCCATCGAAAAGAATGGTAAGAATGGGGTATGAATAGGAAATCATAAATTATAGTGGAGTTATGAATATTGTAGATTATAAAAAATCTATCAAAGAAATTGAAACCTATAAAAATAGTTATATAATTACTAACGTTTAATTAATTTTAGGAAATTAGAGCAACCATAGTTTTGTTATTAAACACTTATAACTCTTAAATAAATATTTATCATGTCAATTATTTTATTAGTGAAATTCAAGTAGGACCTTATAAAAAAATTGTGACGTAAAAAACTTGAATTTTTTTACTAATATATTGAAATCAAAATTCTAAATAGAAATAAATTTACCTTAAATTAAAAACATATAATTTGTTGAAAATAGTTCCTCTTGAAAAAAAATTGTAATCATTCTGTTTTCTTAATTTTATTTTACTTTTATTACTGAAAAAAATAGTGTTAATTAATTTTAATATATTCTGAAACATAATATTCCATTATTAAATAAATATTGACTTTTTTATTCTTCAAATAAGTAGAAAATATTTAGAAATGTATCAATTAATGGTAATTATAATTTTATATGGTTAATTAGTATTTTACAAATCTAAATTAATATTTCCTCTTATTAATAATGTGGAACTTATTAAATAATTTAGTCCCAAAATATTTATGCTTAAAATATTGTTCATTTAATTTAGTAGATAACATTTACATTTAAATTAGTATGGCACATACAAATTTATTTGTGAAAATATTACTTTTGTTATAAATATCATATATATGTTATTAATTAAAACATAATATATTCTAATATATAATGTCAATTAAATTATAAATATTTTAAAATTAAAAAGGTTTGTATGTTTAGGTTTTTCTTATATATTAAAATATATAATATTTTCAAAAATTGAATTTTTTACAATTCACCAAAAGTTAATTTATTTTTCAAAAATTACTAAAATTAATCATTATTTAGAAAAACCATTATAACTCAATTTTTTTAAATATTTTAAAATTGAAATCCTAAAATCGATACAAATATAATTACAATATTTAATGAAATATCATGAGTAGAGTTTTTACCAAGAATTAATTTATAGTTTACTAAATATTTATCTGAAATTAGTTCTAATCATAAATATATTAAACTTGGTAGTAGTATACATTTTATAATGTAATTATTGACCATAACAACAAATTTTATTATTTTTATAGAAGATCCAGTTGAGATCGATGTTTATGGGGATATTTTTTTTGTTTTTTAAATAAATAAATAAATATATATACATATATACATATATATGTACATCATAAATTTGATAACATTGTTTATACATATTACTTCGATGAAATTGAAATGATATTCAATACAATAAAAAATTTAGCTTCTACATTCTATCATACCTAAATAAATTTAATTTTCATAATTTAATTATCCTGAGAAGAAAAAATATCTAATCTGAGTTAAATGGTTGACATACATCATGATAAGATCATAAATTTTAATGGGAAGAGCTGAAAATTATTATATTCCCTAACCATTTGATGTAAATATATCTCATCACTATTAATTATGGCCAATGTGAATAAATGAATTTTCTTCTTAGATAATTCAACTTTTTACCTTTCACTAATAAGTTTTCAATGTTGTTTTAGAATGCCTTATCGAAATTCTAGATATTAATGTTTAGGTGAAATTTATGATAACCATAAAATTGAAAAAATTATCTCAATTTTGTAGATAATGATATTATTATTTAAAATATCTTAACTTCAAAAAACATAATAACTATACCAATAAGTATTTTACATTAATTATTTATCATTGAGGTTAGAGAATTCATGTTCTTAAAAAATTACTAGATATGATAAAGTTGATATAATTATAATAAATACATGAATTCATGGTGGGGGGAAAGTGAAACCTAATTAAAACTATCTTCTTGGTGGATTTTCATTTTATATGGTCTTCACTTTACCCTTGTTCTATGGGTTTTTGGATTCATATTATCCTAAAAAATCCTTGTATTTAGAAATTAGACTCGATAATTATAATGTAATCAACACACAATAAATTTTACTCTATATTCATCCGTAGGATGTGTTCTGTATTATTGTCATATATAAACTAAACCCATAATTTTACTATTATAGTTTGATGCTCTATGCCCTCCTTCACTATTTGTAATGAATATTTTAATCCCCTTGATTAAATTACAATGACGATTCTTCCCACATTTTTACATATAACTATTTTTTAAATCCTTTCATTTTCATCATTATTGTGTAAATTTTGATGATCCTCCATCCTTATAATAACTGGTGCATTCAATAATTAAACCATGTTATCATTGTTAATCATAATATCTAATATTTGGATTGGCATAAACACTAATGTTCTAAAATTACCTCACAATGAAATAAGTCTATAGTTGTCATTTTTATCATATTCTACTTCAATCCAAAGGTTTAGTCAATTTCATCTAGTTCTAGTAATCACATAAACCAAAATTTGTTTACATGAGTTTCAAAACATTAACAATATAGTGGAATTATTTAAATCATTAAAGTATTTCATCCTAAAATGTGTTTTATATTACATTATAACATTGAATTATTGTTATATTAATATGAACTATAACATTGTTATATTTCCATAGGATAAATTATGTTGTGTAATCCAATATTTCTCATCATTATCAGTCAAACATAATAGGGAATCAATCAATCATTGTGGTTCGTAATGATAAAAAGAACAACCAATTCATGTCCCTTGTGATTCTAAAATAGTAGGTTTAGTATTAATCCATCTTATCATGCGTTAGAGTGATGATTGAGTCAATTATAAACCATATATTATCATGGTTATTACCCCTAGGTGAGTGTTTCACAATGTTACATCACCTTTTAGTATCCTTTTGGGGGATTATTTCTAGGGAAAATAATCTTCTCAACATTTTACATATATTTCAAGAAATAATCCATTATATAGACTCGTCTAAATGTTTTTCACTATTATTCTATGAACCAATACCAAATATATCTAAAAATATTCCAAATGATAATTAAAACCTCTACTAATCACAATTATTTTGAATCATGATAAGATCACTATTGGAAATAAAAGGTATACCAACGGTTGAAAGCCATTTGTATAGGCTGTAAACTCGTTGGTATAAATTATCCCAACAGTTTTACAAATAGTAGCCAAGTAAGCTGTGAAAATAGAAATATACCAATGGTTTTAAAGAAACCATTGGTATATGTGAATAAATCTATACTATACCAATGGTTTTAAGTAAACTGTTGGTATAGAGATGAGATAAGGTTTTTTCCAACGGTTCTATGATAACTGTTGGTAAAAAGTAGACACAGAACCTATACCATCGGTTAAAAACCATTGGCATAGGCTTAGCTATACAATTCACACAGTAGCCTGATACTCTGTGTGATTCTATGTGAATTATACTGCAGGAAATTATATAATCAATTATGAATACAACAAGGATACATAATATAGTAATCAATTATGAATACAATACAATAATCGATTATGAATACAATAAATTTAAAACTGAATACGTAATTATATGTTATACAGAATTAAGAATACATTCAAAATTGCATTTTGTATAACACATACATGATTGAGTTTCGAAATTAGAAGCTAATTACCCAAAATAATGAAATTAATAATAGAAATGAACCAAACACAAATATAATGTCCCATGGTTTGGGCAGGTGTCTTTGAACTTATTGATGATGATAATGGGTGTGTATCAATGAGCTTCTGTGACTTAGAGAATATAGTTTTCTTTGGCGTATTAAATTTCATGTGTTTTAGAATAGTGGTAGGAGTTCCTCACATGATAAGTGGATTGTGTGACGTTCAGCTAAAGTATCAACATAATCTGAATATGTTTGGTCAGTTTTCCGTATGCCAGTTGTTTTTACTTAAAATGATGTCCATTTTAAACAAAAGAGATACATTTAGAGTGATACCGCCCACACTGTGCCTCATATTGTGGTAGGGTTTACTCATACACATCATATATGACCCATGGATCATTGTCCTAAAGTATCAACACAATCCGAATGAGTTTGGTTCGTTTTCCGTATGACAGTTGTTGTTTTCACTTAAAATGTTGTCCATTTCAACTAAAAGTAATACACTTTGAGTAGTACCGGCCACACTGGGCCTCGTATAGAAGCTCTATTGACTATTACATGTCATAAATGACCTATGGATCATTGTGCTAAAGAATCAACACAATCCCAAAATGTTTGGTTGATTTTATTTATTTCATTTGTTTTAACTTAAAACAATGTCCATTTTAAATAAAAGGGATACACTTAGAGTGCTACCGGCCAAACTGTGCCTTAGATTGAGGCGAGGTTGACTCTTACACATCAAAAATGACCCATGGATCATTTTCCTAATGTATCAACACAATACGAATGCGTTTGGTCGGGTTTCTATATGTTAGTTGTTGTTTTCATTTAAAATGTTGATAATTTCAAATAAAGGTGAGACACTTTGAGTGGTACCAGGTACACCGCACCTCGGATTGAGGCGGGGTTGACTCGTACACGTCAAAGATGACCCATGGATCGTTTTCCTAATGTATCAACAGAATCCAAATGCATTTGGTCAGTTTTCTATATTCTAGTTCTTGTATTCATTAAATTTTTTGATCATTTCAAATAAAGGTGTGACACTTTGAGTGGTACTGGTCACACCGCACCTCGGATTGAGGCAGGGTCGACTCGTACACATAAAAAATGACTCATTGATCGTTGTCCAAAAGTATCAACAGAATCTTAATACGTTTGGGCAGTTTTCTGTATGGAAGTTGTTTTTATATAACATAATCTCCATTTCAAACAAACAAGAGACACTTAGAGTGACACCGACAACACCGTGCCTAGGATTGAGGTGGGGTTGACTAATACAATTCACACATGACTCATAGATCATTTTCCTAAAGTATCCACACAATCATAATGTGTTTAGTCAGTTTTCCGTATGCCAGTTTTTGTTTTGACTTAAAATGATGTCCATTTTAAACAAAAGAGAGACATTTAGAGTGGTACCGGCCACACCGTGCCTCGGATTGATGCGGGGGTGACTCATACATGTCAAAAATGTCCCATGGATATTTTTCCTAAGGTATAAACACATTCCAAATGTGTTTGGTTAGTTTTCCATATTCTAGTTTTTGTTTTCACTTAAAATATTGTTCATTTCAAATAAATGTGAGACACATTGAGTTGTACTGGCCACACAACACCTAAAATTGATGTGGGGTTTACTCCTACATGTCACAAATGTCACTTGGATCGTTGTTATAGAGTATTAAAACAAACCGAATATATTTGGTTGGTTTTTTGTATGCCAGTTGTTTTTACATAAAAGGGTGTCCATTTTAAACAAAATAGAGACACTTTGAGTGATCCTGACCACAACATGCCTCAGATTTAGGCGGGGTTTACTCGTACATGTCACATATGACTCATGGATCATTTTCCTAGAGTATCAACACAATCCGAATGCATTTGGTCAATTTTTTGTGTGCCAGTGGTTGTTTTCTCATATAATGATGTCCATTTTAATCAAAAGAGTGACACTTAGAGTGGTATCGGCCACACCACGACTCGGATTGAGTTGGGGTTGACTTGTACATGTCACAAATGTCCCATGGATCATTTTCCTAAATTATCAACAAAATCCAAATGTGTTTTCTCAGTGTATACCAACGGTTTAAAACCATTGGTATTGTTTATTTCAAGAACTATTACAAAACAGCCCCTCCTGTAGCCCCCCTAGTAAAAACATGCATAAAAATAGCACAAAAAACACATACAAAAAGACATAAAACCACATAAAAAATACCTGAAATAGTACAAAAAAACACATAAAACCATCATACTCTTCCAACCATGTTATGTACAACAATTCCCTATTTCATTCTTCATATGAGAACAATCTTCCAGTAGAGATGAATAACAGTTTCAATAATTCAAACATTATTTACACCCATTTCAATATTCATATGAAAACCACTCTTCCAGTAGTAATTCACCTCACCCCTGCACAACCCCACACAACCAGCACAACCCCCACCTCCCCATCAGGACTAACATGATGAAACAAGGATGAAGGCTCCCCTCTTTCAAGTAGATTGTGGGAGCAGGACATCCCGGGTATCCGATCACTTCCCCAGTGCAGTTTTGGTTCCAAAACTAGATACTCCCCTCTACTATGATCCATTTTGAATTGCGTCGTAATGTTGGAAGAAGGCGGAAAATGGAAGACTGGAGGGGGGAACCTTGCATGGGCTCGTTGTGCTGATTTCCACCCAGACATTGATCCATGATCTTCCCCCAAAGAGAACACTCTTTAGTGACCTCCCATGCCAGTTTTGGATGCATCCATAGTAAAATCCCTTCAAAACCTTTCACGTTGATCCCTCCATCCTGAATTGTCCTCACCATCCTCTCCCACGACACCCAACATCTTCTCCCCTCCAACTGAGCATCCAAAATAAAATCCAATATCATTTTTTCAATTGATTTAATGACCCCATTTGGGGAATTAGTGGAAGCCATTTCATGAATTGAGATTGCTATTATGACACTGTTGACTAAGGAAATATGACCCCCGAAGGACAGAAAAAAGTTTTTCCAGTTGAGCACACATCTGCAATCCTACTCACCACCCAATTAAAATATTGTATTCTTGTCTTGATAGGGGATAGAGGTGTGGCAAGGTATTCCATTGGTTAAGACCCCCGACTCATCCCCAACTTAATACTCAGATGTGTTGTCCCCCTTTCATCACATTTGTTAGATTTGTAGAAACAACTTTTGTCTTTGTTGATCGCATGGCCACTCTAGTGACAGTAATCGTCCAAAATTCTGTTGATACCCTGCCTTGACCTCTTCCCAACATTCATGAAAATAATTGTGTCATCAGTAACGATCATATGGGAAGTTGATTGGAGATTCAGTGTCCCTCGTTATGTCCCAATGGCCCCGTTGGAAATTCCTTTATTGATCACATGGCTAAGCAGGTCCTGAACTAGGATGAATATACTGGGAAAGATTGGATCCCCTTATCGAAGGCCTCATACTGCCTTAAAGAAACTGTGGGTTATCCCCATGAAGGATACATCCATCCATGAATAGCTATAAAAAATGAAGAGGAGATCACATGCCCAATATGAGAACTCCATTTGGACGAGTACGCTGTGGATGTAGCCCCATTCCACTCGATCGTACGCCATATTCATGTCCAGTTTAATTGCTATGTTCGAGCCATGGGTTTTGATTTTGAGATCCCTTAGCATCTCCTGCGATAGCACGATAACCCCCTGAATTGTGCGGCCTCTGAAAAATCCATTTTTTTCAAGGGATATCCACCGGGGAAGAAGCTCAAACAACCTAGCATTAAGAATACCATCCAATATCTTATATGGGAAATTTTATAAGCTTACCGGTCTACAGTGTCTTAGAGAGGATGGATCCTTGATCTTTGGGATAGTAGATAGAGAAGTAGTGCATGCCACCCATGATAGGCCGCCACCATGAAATTAGTCTTGGATAGTAGATATGATATCATTTTTAACAATTTCCAAGGATTCCATGTAAAACGAGCTTCAGAAGCTATCGGGGCCCAAAGCGCTCTCTGAATTGAGCCTCATCATGGCGTTGTGAATCTCTTCTTCCCCTACTATCTATTACATTGATTCATTGACATGATCTGAGATGAGGGTAGAAAACTCTCCCCAAAACACCTCAGCCCCTTCTAGATATCCATTTGGCATGGTCGAGCTTGGGCCTGCCAAGATGTATTTGAAGAAATTGTGCACCATCTCCCCCACCAAATCCCCATCGTCAGTGTACGATCTATCCCCCATAACTATGTTTGGTTTGATAGGCCTCATCTTATCATTTATAAAAGCATGGAAGTATCCAGTATTTTTATCCCCTTCACAATTCCACTTAATCTTTTCTCTCTCCTTTGCGCTGCGCTCCTGGGCAAGGCTCTGGTCAGCCACTCCACTCTTCTTAACACAGACGTAAGTGAAAATAGAATCATCCCAATCCTCATCTAGAGTTGATTTCAAACACCCCACATCCATCTTGAGCTCCTCCAAATTCTTGTCACTAGGTGGGATATCCCTGTCCAACTGCTGCAACCCCTTCTTTAACCTCCTCAGCTTATGGTGAATGGACACCCATGTGTGCCCTTGGATTAAGTCCCCCCATTTCTCTATCACAATCTAATGATAACCCGATACACCACTACATTGGATCATAAACCTGATCCTTTATTGAGTGGCCTACCTTGGAGACAAAGGGAGGAGAAGTGGGGAATGGTCAGAAATCCCACAAACCAAGTGACTCACCATGGCATCTGGAAACATTGAGAGAGAAAGGATATTTAGAAAATTTTCTGTATGTGATTTGTTGTTTTCACTTAAAATTTTGTTCATTTCACTGAATTGTGTGCCAACCATGAACCACATATTGTTGGGTAAAAATACTATATTTTTTCTAAAAACACTGAAGTAAATACAAGGGAAAAATAAAGTACCAGAAAAATAAAAAAATTACCTCATAATTAAATAATGGTTGTGACACTTGGCCAACCATGAACCCACCTGGACTGCCCCCCCCCCCCACCGGGACAACCCCCCCCCCCCCACTATATCCCCCACCCCACCCACACACTCCCCCTCCACACCCTGAAAACATGAAATTGAAATTATAAATACATGAAATATTAATTTTTTTCTTCAAACAAATGAATATATTATGCCTATAATCCAAATGCTAAAAACGATGGCATGTTTTTTTCATTTTCGATGTTGTTCATGACCTTTATGGATGAAGAAAATCATGTTTTCAAATGTAATAAGACTCTTCAAAGTGTTCTAAAATTAAATATGTGTGTTTATAAAGGAAAATTAAAGTGTTAGAAGTTGGATTTTTATGGAGGGTTTTGAAATTTCTAATTAAATAACTCCAACTCATATATAAGATAATGATTTCAGAATATCCTATAACAAACACATAATTGTAAATTAAGAGATCCTGCAATGTGGTGTTAAACGAGGATAATTGAATTTGAAATCCAATAAGGGTGATATCAGGAGAACACCATAATGGATTATGAATTCCTAAGGAAATCTATTAATGACACTGATATGAATCACCAATTATATATATACATTGGTTTTATTGATGGATAATGACCTTATTTTTCATGTGTGGAGTTGGGTTGACCTCAAAACACCAAGTGGGGTTCTAATGTATAGTTCTGAGAATAAATTATCTAAATCTATGAAGCTTCCACCTGTAAACATGACAACTTTATATAAGAGCCTACTAGAATTTCATGACATTTAAGGGATATGTGTTTTGTAAAAAGCCTATGCATTATAGGGATGTTCCTAAATGATGGTGTTATTTCCATCTATGTGTGGAATTCAGTAACAAGGATGGGTTATTCCATTTAACCAATGTTATAGTGTATATTTAGGATGAGTTCTTGCATTTAACCAGTGTTCCAGTTTATGTTTAGGTGAGGTGAGTTAAAAACCAGGTTTGGCATGTCATTAGAACATGGGTTCTTCCATTTAACCATGTAGTCTTTTATTTCAAGGTTGAAAGTGTTTTGGTTGAGCTAATTACTACCCACTCAATATTATGTCCAACACATCATATGGGCATACCCATGAAACAAAGGAATGTTTAAATGGGACGTTTTTAGCACCCCATTTAGCCAAACGTACTTTTCATAATAAGGGAATGTCCATGTATATTTACATGACTATCCAAGTCATGTACACTGTGTACATTCCCAGGACACTAGATTATCTTAGACACCATGTGAACCCTTATACAAACCATGTGAACTCTTATACCATATAGTCATTATTATAACCATTAAAAACAACTTATTAAGCAACATAATTTGTCAAAGATAATAAAATTGAACATAAATCAATATTACTATTGGATATAAAAAGTAAAATTATGGCATACTATCTTACATCCTAAATGTCTACCAACAACCATGATTAATGTCTGTAGAGCTCTCCTTTCAGCCAGATCAAAAGAGAAACAAAATAGTTGCAGAATAATAAAATTAAGGTATAAAAAATAGTTAAAGAACCACAAAACCAAGGTATCACTTAAAGATTTGAAGTGTAGAAGAAAAAATCTCATTGATTAAAGATAGATCGATCAGTGGAAAGAAGTTTGGAAGGCTAGGGAAGAGGGAGATTTGATTCAGGGCACCAATCCAGCGGAGGGGGACCAACAATCGGGCGGAATAGGAACTGGACGCTCGATATGTAGTTAGGGGAAAACGTTCCAAACAGTTTTTAAAAACCGTTGGGAATGTATGTATAGTAACACATATAAAAACGGTTCACACAACCCGTTGGAAAAAGATAGTATATTAAGACATATACAAATGGTTTGAAGAAAACCGTTGGTATACATAGCCATTCCCAACAGTTTATCTAAACCATTGGGATATAAGCATTGGTAAAAGTGGGATTTCCAGTGGTGGCATGATAAAATATTTCTAATAATCCCATGAATTTAATAACACATCACACTAATAACAATATTATCTATGGACCAAATGGTTTAGTGTCACAGAGATTAGAAATATAAACATCTTATTTTACAAGACCTATATGAATGTATCCATAACTGTTAATCTCTTGACCCATCTATTAAAACCTCACATTATCTAATTATCCTCATAATAAGGGAAATGGAATCATATTAAAGTTGTGAAAAATGTTTCCCTGTAAGGTAAGATGCATAAAATAAGGTAATAGGTCATAAACATAATGGGTAAAAATTAGAGGAAATAGATATATTTAACTATAGTATGGTGATATGAATATATATTTCATTTCACTGATATGTTCTATCCAAAATCTACATTTTTGGAAAATGATTTATAGTTTCTCAATTTTTAATAGGGATATAGGTCTAATAAATAATATGTGTATCCTTTGGTAGAGCTTGGTCAATTTTCACTTGAGGTAATATAAAATGTGAAGATCAGGTCTTGATGGTTTTTTATGGGTCTCCAAACATATATTTAATCATAATATTTCTTATTCAATATCACTTATTCTGATGATACACTAGATATAGAAGTTCTGGTTGAGCTTCACAACCCAATTATGTCAATGTAAACAAAATTTATTTTTTCTTCCATAATATTTTTTGTGAGTTTCTTTCGTAGAAATAGAAATAATTATTAGTATCATGGAGATTATAGATTTCATTATTCATAAAATCCTTCAATGATCTCAGTATAGTTCCTATGACTTGTTTGTTTTGTGTATTGAGGTTTGGCATTTTAATCATGTTTTCACTAACGTACAAAAGATACAATGTTCTTGTGGCGTCATAGTATACCAATATAATTTTAACTACAAATTATCTACTATGTTTTGTGTAACATGATCATTATCAATAAAATTTATGGTGTTCATATTAGATGAATAATGTTCTAACGGATTCTAGAAAATGGCATCTGGAATGATGTCTCTTCACATTGATGATGATTCTCTCAAGGAATCTAGTGTGGTTCATCCTACCACTGGAGGTACTATCCAATATTGTTATCTTTGTAAATGATTTACTTAACACTAGATCATGTCACTCATTTAAATCACTCATTGTTTTGAATTTACTAAATATTCCTATGAAACTTATTTAGGTAAAGGATATTACCAAACCCCTAGAAACAAAGAATGTGAAGGGTATTCGGTGTCCAACATGTGTTTTCACTTTTTTAGAGATAATGATTCGATATAATTTCCTAGTTCTCATCATGAATCCACTTAACATCTTTTTTATGATGGATTGGATGATTTATCATATGTCCCATATTCAATATTATCTTTAATCAGTCTATGATACTATTAATGATGGTGTGTTCCCTGTCTTCCATGGAGAATGGTACCCAAGTTTGAGTAGAACTGCACATTATTTTCTATAGTTTTGAAATATAGTAGATATTTTTTATTTCGAAATTTACTGAGAATCATATAGTGATGATATCCCTCCAGTTTTGATGGGGTATCTTGATATTTATTATCTTATTTCTTTAGATTTTCCGAAATAATAGATATAGAGTTTTCTATTTATTTATTACCCTGTACATAGCCACTAGATAATCCTTACCATATGAAACATGAAGAGATTGATGATATTGAATCTCATATGGATAATCTTCCAGATAAAAGATATGTGTTACCGACTTATTCACCTGGGACAAAACCTATTATATTTTAGAATAAATGATATGTTACACTTCACAAATGTGTTTAATGTGAGAAATGCTTTCAATCCACATTAATAATCTCATAAATATTTACATGTATTGATAATATGGATGATATTTTGAATGGAGTGACGTTTTTATTTATGATTGATCATTGATTTGGTTGTAACCAATTTGAAATCAAGTAATATGACATTGATAAGATCCATATATTGAGTAAGAATGACCAATAAGTGTAACATTCTATCCATTTGTCATATAAATTTCTGCAATTTTTTTTAAATCCATGGAATATGAAATTTAAAGAGTTACATGACTCTTTCACTATGGTATTTCTTAAATACTTGATTGTTTACAACAAATAAGATGTGAGTAATGTGCGTTAATTGTGAGTAGATATAGAAATATTGAAAGAACATTGACTTTATTTGATGTTCAAAAAACTAATATCCATATTTGATATGTATTGATCCTAGGAAATGGTGTCTTATAAATTGGTATTTCTTTTGATTCAGGGTAGGTGAATGTTGTTGGGAGAAACCATGTAATGATTTCATCATTATAATAATCTTTGTCTTGGTGGGGTACTAATATATGTTCATTAGAAATTTCATAAAGATAGATTATCCAAAGAATTATTTCACTCAATAACGTGTGTTGTTCTTTGGGGTTGTTATGTGCTATAGTTTTTTGAATAATCTAAAACGTAGACTCATACATTACGGTGGAATATTCTAGAGGTTAATAAGAGCTATGTGGTCTTCTAGGACGAATCATTTCTGGACATGGGTTGTGTGTTTAGAAAAAGTGATCACACAGTATCCAATGGTTCCAAACAACTTAGGCCACATTGTACGAGTAATTTGAACCAGGATATGAAACTCATAAATATGATAAATGAACTTATGTTCTGAAATAATTACTTTTTCATTGAATTATATATCATTTTTTACTACAAATTCATTATTTATATCTTCTCACAAAACCACTTAAATCATCCTTTGTGAAATTGGGTTGAATAATTTTTGTCTATGGATTGATACATATCCTTCAACCATGTTAAGTTTAATTCAATTTGTGATACTTCTAGAATTTAATATTAAAGCTGATTAGTGAAATAATCATCATATCAGTGGAACTTGATGGTATAATTTGATTAGTTGCATTTAGGAGTTTGGGAGAATGAGTACGAGTTCATTTTTTCAAAAGTAAAATAGAACCTCACTCTCCTCAACATTAGTCATTATTACCATCATTTAGTTAATGATTTTTTGGAATTATGGACTCTCTTTATGGTTGGAGATAATCAATGAGTGAATGCTATCTTCAATGGGTAAATTAAGTTTCCAGAATTGGTGTATTGTTCCATAAATTTTGAGAATGACTGTGATGGCTGATTAAATTTATTACCTATGGGCAGTGTATGATAGAACATTAAAATGTTATATTATATGAATTTATTGATTTTATGGATATGTATGATATTCGACATCACTAAATTTTAATCTTCTTTTTATACATACTAACAGGTCAAATAAAAGAACCATTGACCTATGGGTTTACTTCAGCCGCTTCCAATTATGTCATATAGTTTGGATGATGGTTCTATTTAATATTTGGTTAGTTTTCTATGTACACCTTTTCTGATGAATTCAATATTGTTTATGATCAATATTTATAAATACACATCTCACATTATACCAATTCAATATACTACCAATGTTGGGGAGTTGATAAATCTCTATAGGCTGGAGATGGTATGATTACATTGAGTTCCAACAACGATAGTTTCTAATATGTACTACCATTTCAATTAATTATTCTAGAGGGCCTACATGGGTAAATGGGATCCCATATACATTTTAAGAGGGAATATCATCCAAATAGGTATGGACATACATAATAATCCATACAGATTCTGAGGATGTTATACGTTCTTGTATTATGGACTTTGGTCGAGCATGGGAAGTAAATTTTGGATAGTTCTAGATCCCATTTTAAAATATATACATGTACTCTATTAAAATTACTCATTTTGATTACTTGTATGTTTTTATCTTTTATATTTTGATTATTTTGATTGATGATTGGAGAAGCTTCCTTTGTTGGACTGAGATTGGTCCATATAATGATTACAATCATTTAGTTGATTCATATTATAATGTTGAGAGCACTGAGATATTATAAATCCTATGATTATCATCAAAGCAGATTACAATTGAGTTATTTTAGTTTTTAACCATTTCATATTAATATTTTTATTTGGTTTGGGTCACCAATGTCTTATGAAATAGTTAAATATTTCATTTAGTGGTCTAGGTCCTTTCTATATTGATGATCATGTGTGAAATGTAGTGTAAAAATTAAATTTACACCATCTATAAATTAATTCAGAAATTTGTTTCATGTATCATAGTTCATGATGTATCTTTTTTACCCTTATCATGTCCTAACCATGGAAAATTATGATATTGATATTGATTTATCAGGGAATACGAATTCAGTTATGATTGTGGAATCCGAGACAAAATATATTCATTAGAATATGATATATTTGGATTTTGTTCTCATGTAGCATAGTTTTGATTCACACAAGAAATGGCATGATGAGGCACATGTGATATAGAATTTACCCCATCACTTTAATGTGGATTCTTCATCACATGAATTCATTAGACAAAAAGATTATATGGTGGTGAGGTATTATCATCATGGATAAAATTAATGTATTTTATTTTTCTTTTCCTCTTATCATCCATAAATGAAGGAATGATTGATCAATGATTTTGATCATAATTTGGGAAAACATATATAATGTTTTCATAGATTTTATTTGTCTATTAATTGAGTCTAGTTATACATTTTTCAATTGGTTTAATGGTTCCTTTTCTTTGGGTTCGAAGGTCATCACATAAATTTTGGGTTTTTTACCAGAACCCATGCATTATTCATCCAATTGGAAATATTCTTACTATGAATTAGTTTGGTAATATGAGTCTCTCAATTGGAATATAGCACAAAACTAGTTTAGAATAATAATAATATTCAATTATTTTTTTCCCAATTTGAATTTCTCCTGATCATGAATTTTAACCAACTGAAAGGCATTTTTTAATTATACATGTGAAATGGGATGATAACTTCATGAATGGACGATTCTGGACAAGAATTCTATATGCCCCATGGGTTTTTTGTTTGATGATTGGTAAAATTAGTTCAGTTTTAGTGCATCCTCTTCCCTCAAACCTGAGGTCTATAGGGATGAATTTTTGGCAGATTCCTTCCATTAAGGTCATCTACGGTGAGTATTACTCGAATGATGAGTTTCCTCATTATATCCTTTATGTTGGTGAGTATGAATAGTAATGGCTATATTTTGAGAATTATATGGATTATTATTTTATAAGAAAATAAACGTATATATATTGATTAGAAATAAAATATGTATCATTTTTAGAGAAAAATGTTTTTTGGAATTCTATATTTTCAAAGGAAAAAAGTTTTATAACTTCTTCCACACTTATGATGAAATTATTTGTTGAAACATTGAGAGTATTTTCATGATAAAATGAAATTAATTTTTGAAATCAGAATATAAAAATTATCTTAGGTTCATTTTATGGTATTATTCTAAAAGGAGACATTTATTTGTTAATTGTATAAAATTGTAATTTACATTTGAAAAATTCCATTCAATTGAGGTAATTTAAATGTTAAAATATTTATTTAATTTTATTTGATTTTAAAATATTTAAATTATGTTATAATATATATAATTTATTTCATTGGAACTAATTTCATATTTAATTTTAATATTTAATCTTCTTGTACTTATGAGGATTTTCTACATTGAATCCCACATTATCATTGTGTCTATTGGTATATTGTTAAATTACATTTTGACACTCATGTGAAATGAATTTGGATAATTGGATTTTATATTTGAAATGAAAATAAATTGTATTTTCTAACAATGTAAACATAATATTTGGCCAAAATTAATAGTGAAATTTGTACAAATTGATTACTGTTGTTGAGGTAAAACTGGGTTTGGTGGGGAGTTGAATTGAAATGGTATGGGTTAAAATTGCAGGAAAATATTTATGAAATATATTTTACAGAAATATATTAGATTTATTATAACTATTTCTAAATAATAATTTATTTTTTTTACCATTTTGTATTCCTATAAATGTGGATACACATTTTTATTTTGAAAAAAGTTGTGTATACCACTCACCTCACTAATAAAAGGTCACCCAATATCCTCCCATATTAATAACATTAAACCATTTTTACAGTCCCATACATACCAAAAGAACATTCCAATATCTATACCCACATCATAAAATCACTTTATTGTTAAAAAACATATTCTTGAAATACCATAGATATAATCCTAAAGAGGTGGTCGAGAAGAGTTAAATCTCTAACTATGCAGTTCTATTCTATTTACTATTCCAGATCCTTTAAATATTATTAATTATTAATTATAGAATAAAATCAATTAATAACATATAATATTATTTTATAAATTTTTCATATTACCTATATAAATCCCCCTTTACTTCAAATGATAATAGATAATGTCCCTAGTGTGTATGGTAGACTACAATATCACGAACCAATGTGTAACTTTTTCATCAATGCCTCTCATAGTTGGGTATGATAACTAATTTAATGTACACATATGATATTTATACAATAATTATACATATGGAGTAATTATATAAAATATATAATTTTACATTCAATTCTATAGGGGATATTATAACGTCATTTTCTTGTATGGTGGACTACCACCTCAAGAAGCGATGTGGTTCATTTTTCACCGATGCTACACATAAAAGAAATTATGATTATGATAATAAATATTTATTATATAAATGAAATAATTATTATATTCATGATATATTTCACATTCTCAAGTGTAAATATATCATTTTTCTTCTTACCATTCTTCTCACATAATGGTGATTACATCATTCATGTACATATGGACTACCACCTACTTGTTGTAATGTTACTCTATATTTATCACAAACAAAATTTGATTATATATATAAGTATATTTTTAGAAATAATATTATATTTATGATATTATAATAATTATTTAAATATTAAATATTACTTAAACTCATCTCGATAATGATGATAGAAAAATTGAAATGCTATAATTGTTTACGTATGACATATCATCTCAATGATAATATACAATTTTATTTCTCAATATAGTCATTAATGAATTGTATTAAATTTTTAATTGATGTATAAATATGATGAATATGCAATGAATTTTTTTTGGAGATGTTGAAATTGTAAATTCTTAGAGCAATATTTAACCTACCTAAATAAATTATTATATATTCAAAATATCAATGAAACACCCAATGCAAATATAATTTATTAGTTAGTTGTGCAGTAAATGGTAGTAATAGAATAAAATAATATAATTTTCAAAGTATCATAATAAATTAATTAATTAATATAAGTATATTATTCATTAAGATAACGAAGATATGAGATGAGTCAGACTCAAAGTAGTGAAATTGTTATCAATTTCCATATGTTGTGATATATTAGAATTTTATATAGGAAATTCATTTTATATTTTATGTATACCTCTCCTTGATATGTAACATAATTATTCCTTAATAATTATATGTATTAAATGTTTCATATTGAATTATTTCATCCGTTGGTATTTTTGTTGAACATTAAAAAGTAGTAAATTTTACTGTATTATATCACATGCTTTTGTGATTGACGTAATTCCTTTGAAATAATCACTTTTCTGTGATTTTTTTCATTTGAAATATCAATTTTCTTAATTATAAATATTATTAAATGATAAATGTTATTATTTTCTAAAACATATAGCATTAATACATATAATTTTTAATTTAAATTTTATTTGATTAGATGAGAATATATTGATAAATATATCTCATTTTTTAAATAATTATATTCAATGATAAGGAATATTTTCTAACGAATTATTTAAATTATTTGATATGTATCAAATTATTTATACATTTATTGATGGGTGGGGATCAAAAATAATGTATCTCTACATGCATAAACATGTATCATTGGAGAAATCAGTTGGCCAAATTAAATAGGGATACACTTATCATTTTTAAAATATCAGTTGAATGCTCATGATGGTAGAGGTATCATGTGCAAGAGAACATGAATTCCAATGATTAATCATTTCCATCATTGTGAACATTGTTATTTTTATCCATGATATTTTAATAAATATATAACCTTAAGATGCATTTGGATTTTTTATTTAAAAAATTGAATATGTTTTCAGTTATTTACCTTTCCATATTTATTATGAATTATCTTTTTAAGAATTTCATGTTATTTTAATGGAATGTGTGACTAGTAATTTAACATTACCTATTTATTGTGATTATTGATTCTTGATTCATCCACTATACATAACCGTTACTGATGATTTGAGATCACCCATGTTTTTATTACTTTCCATATGATACGAAAATATTTATTGGAATTATTTCAAGTATTTTATGTTTTTTCATTTATATTATTTTAATATTATTTCCAAAATTAAAATTAGAATAATTTTTTAGTTAGTTTTCCTAAATTATGAAAATAATCTGCCATTTGAGATTTTAAATGTTATATATAATCCAATTCAATAAATAATGCATAGGTTATGGGTTACTATTTTTTGGTTCATTAAATAAGGTATTAGATGAATTTTAATAGAACCCTTTGAAGCAATATTATTTAAAATACAGTTTGGGGAACATAACCCTACTATTGAATTTGAGGTTAAGTATAGAATAATATCCTAATGTTTTGTTAAAGAATATATTATTTTATTTTTATGATCAATACATCATTTTCATTGTACAAGAGTGAAAATGGTTCTAAAACTGAGGTACCTAATGGTATTTACTCTGAAAAGGGTGCATTGGCCTTTACCAAATCACCACATAGTTCAAGTAAATGAGACTCAATTAAAACATTGTTTAACACTCCTGGGAAATATTTATAGGATGATTAATATTTCATTTAAAAATAGTTATGAATAATTTTAATTTAAATTATCTCCAAAGAATCCAATTATTTTTATCTATGAATAAAAATATAAAAATATATGAATTCATGAATTTATGGTATATATTACTTTATACATAGAAATATAAATTATAAATTAATATTCATAATCTTCGGATATAATCTAGTATATTATACTATTTATAATGGCATCTGTATGGATGAATTGTGTTTATACTGATGTCCAATGTGTATAATTTCTTGTTTAGGATGCTAATAGATCTTGTATTTTAGTTGATAAATTTATTCCTATATTATAGAAGGATAGTAAGGTTATAAAAATTTACCTTTATTGAATGGATATAAATTTTATATTGTGATATTATACTAGGTTTTTATTCTTTATAGGATATAATACCTAATCATTTGGTGATGATTCTATTCCAAATATAGATGAGAAATGGGTTAAGCCTACTCAGAAGATATTAATGGCCTTGGGATATGATTAAAAAGAGATGTTTGCAAATGGAGTGTATTTTATTAAATGATGTAATGATTAGTGTTGGTCATTTTCCAAATAAAATATATAGGAATAGGAATTATAACTAATTCAAAAGAATTATTTTATGGATACATTCTTTTAAAAATATTTCACTCACGAGAAACGTGCTGATATAAAGTGAAAATTAATTAGTTTAATGAAATAAGATGATATAGGTGTTTCAGAGTATGAAGATACCATTACCTAGTAATCTAGTAATGATTTAGATTGCATACACAACATCATGTATAAGATAACTTATTTCCATCATGGATTTAAACTATATATATGAAATTTAATGGCCTCTCAAAACATTCCAACATATAATGAACTATATTTATGTGCCTTAAAATGGAAGGGGAATTCTCAATATCCTACATGATCCATTTAAATAAAAAAAATAAGTGTTACAATGAAAACCAGTACCAAGGGAATTAATAATAGAATATTAAGAGAATATATTTTTTAATCCCAATGAGAAGTGTGAAAATAATCATCGTGGTAAATTCTCAAAGGGTATGGGAGTACTTTATAAATTTAAAGACAACTCTCATATGGTAGAAGAATGAAGGAGGATGAATTAAATCAATAATTCATAGTGATTAAATTGTAAATAATGTAGAATATTTCACACCAATGACCCATGTGTCAAATAAATATACCAAACAAGAGTCCAATGAGATAATTCCAAGCTTATGTGATCATTAAATTTTAGGAGTAAGATCCTAATTATGTGTTGGAATGAACATTAATAATATCTTCAAATTTACCAAATTCATTAATTAACTTGTTATCATTGCAGACTTTTATATCTAAATATTTTATGAAGATAATTACATATTTCCCATGAACATTATGGATGTAGTTTTCAATCAAAACTTATAGTGTATTTATTACTAAAACTAAGATTTCCTAAGAAGTCCCCGTTATGATACATAAAAATGATTATATCTCAAACCTTGTTAACATATTTTAGGATGAATTTGATATAATCCCTTGTATGTATTTGAATTCAAAATATGGAACAAAAAATAATTAAATATGATGAAAATTTTGATTATTGTGGAATATTATAATTCACTATCTATAAAGGAGGTTATCCATTCATTTAATACATGTTTAGATCCACCCCTATATCTATACTAAATTAAATTCGTTTGGAAGATGAGAAAACAAACAATAGGTTTTGAGAAGGTTATATTAACATTGTGGATGTTTCTTTTGTACTAGAATACATTTAATTGTTTCTTATGTAATTACATAGAAATACCCCAAAGCAAGAAATTTATTTTTCAATTGACATAATCCCTAATTAAACACAAGTATTAAACTCTTTCAATAGCACTACCTCTATATAATTAATGTAATTGAATTAACAACTAGAGGAGTTATGTTATAAATAATTTATTCTCAATAATTTTTCAAGAAGGGGAGTACATTTACTATTTTTTAATAAGAATCAATGATCCATGATTACGTGAATTTATTATTAGTAAATCAAAGTTGTTAAAATAAATAAAAAGTATCCTCTTCTTCCCATTGATGAATTATTTCATCACCTACATGAAGCCCAATATTTTTCAATAATTTACCATATTTATTTGTATCAAAAATTTAGATAAATGAATAAATAAATTATGATGATTGATTTATGAAGGAGGTATGAATAATATGTGTAATAATTTTATATTGATCCCCAAATGATCCCTTGGTTATCATTGATCAAATGAATAAATTATACAAGAAATTGCTTCCTAAATTTGATGTGGTATATATTGATTATATATATTTTTTATTTTAAATGATTTGATTATCAAGATAATCACATTAAAAATATTAATTTTATTGTTAGAAATAAACTATTAAATTGGAAAATTTAGTAACTATGATTTCCAATTTCATGAGGTATATTTTCTAGGACACATTATCTCTATATATGGAATCTTATTTCCTCCTTTAACGAGAAAAGAAGTTATAGAGTGTACTATACCAATGAAAAGAAATGAATTATGTTGTTTAATTGATTTGGAAGGTTACCAGTTCCAATTTGTTCAAATTTTTTCTGAGTTCATTACCTATTAACCAAGAATACAAGAATTGTGTTTTTAATTTTTTTGAAAACATAATGAGAATAATATTCTTATGAACTGAATTGAAGAATATTAAATTCTATAATTTTGACTATACTATATGGAAATGATGCAGTTATGATATATAATGTTGAATTGAATAATGGTCGTGGTTTTTTCCAAATGAAAATGTTATCTTTTTTATTATGTATTAAGGAAACTAAAAACACATGAACAAAAATATCCATTTTTTTTGAAATATGTAATATTTTATTTAATGATATGTAAACATTATATCTATGATTAATGATATGGGATATACATAGATCATATAATAATAAAATTTATATTTTCATTGAAATATATCCATATGAGACATGATTACTGACTGCGATACTCATGCATTTTGATTTTTCCAAAAACTACCAACTTGGGAATGAAAATATGTTAGTAAATGCATTGAGTAGAAACAATCATGTAAAACTGACCCAAATAAGGATTGGGAGAGATCATATGTTCATCAATCTAGAGACGATTGATATGATAATTATTAATCATGTATAGACATAACCCATTATTAATATTATAGTGAAATCATATTTGTTAGAAAATATAAAATGATCTCAACCTGATTGTGAGAACCTTCAAGAAGAAAATTAATTTTGTGAAGGATAGGTAATTGAAAGAATAAATTTTTAATGATGGTGTTTTGAAAATTGGAAGGATATTTTGTCCTACATCTATAAATCATCTAAAAATAGATTTCTAGGATGATTCTCATTGCTCAAATTTCTCTATACACACTGCAATCACAAATACATATATGCATTTCATGGAAAACATTTTGTGGCATAGCATGATGTATGAAATAGATGATTATGTCTAGAATTTGTTTGTTATCCCAACATGTTAATGATGTGAGACAATATCATAGTGGTTTTATAAAATCTAATAATATTTCAGTGAGGCTATGTGAAGAAATGTCTATGGACTTTACCACAATACTATTAGAGACTACTAGAATGAATGATTCCATATGTGTAATTGTTGATGTACTAACCAAATATGCACATTAACTTTAGATAAGAGAATAATTAACTTTTGATCACATTTAAAGTATCTATATTAATGATGTTCTGATACTTCTTTATGTGCATGTTTTGATATTTTCGGATTGTGATCATTATTTTACATTAATAATATAGAATATTATTGATAAGGATATTGAATTGGAGATTCTTTTGATAATTTCTTAATATACGCAAATATATGTATTATAGAAATGATGAATAAAATAATTAATGATATATTTAAGTCATGATTAATTGAATTTCATGTTATGTGGGGTCAAGTATTAAATTTGTACGAGTATTCCTATTAAAATAAATCCAATGCATGTATTCAAATGGAACCATATAAAGCATTATACAATATGATATTTAACACTATAAATTTTTGGGAATAATTTAGGGAATGAAAACATGTTTTCTATGAACTTTATGAAAAATATACAATGAATATAGAGCCAATTCATGCTTACATTTAAGAACCGCAATGTAGGATAACATGTAATTAAAATATTCAAAGGAATTTTTTGGAGTTCATTATGGGAGAATATATTTTCTTGATAGTATCTTCATTGAAAGAGGTTACAAAGTTTAATAAGAAGGTAATATTGTGACCTAGGATTATAGGACCTAATGAAATTCGTGAATAAATTTGATATATTTCATATCACTTGGAAATTCAAACAAGCCATTAAAAATTACTTGCTGCTATTCATATATCATTCCTTATTTATATTTTTTTGGTATTTTCAAATAATCCACTTTGTGGGTGAGTTGTAACCAAAACACAAAAGGCGAGATACATATTTCAATCATCAAAGGAAGTAAAAAATTCAAAAACATCACATTATCCAAGGATACCTCGAGCCAAGTGTACCCACAACTACCAAAGTCACGTTATGTCTTCTGCCATAATCATTACTAGACCGTCGTTGTCATCCATGTTGTTTATATATCATTATTAAAGAAGTATATGTCAGATCCAATGCATGGCCTCACAAATGAAGAAATATAAAAGAAACTAATATATCAAACTATAAAGAAAAAACAAATATTCTTTATACTAGGGTGAATATATTTAAGAAATTTATTACTCCTTTGGTAAAGGTAATTTAGACAAAACATAAAATGGAGAATGCAATGTGGGAAGTAGAGGATGTAATGAAAAAGGACCACCCACATCTCTTTAGAATGTAATATAAAAAATATATTGTATAATTTTTTTCGGAAGGAAAAATTTAACACCCTGATGATTTATTATATATATCTTTTTAAATAAAATAAATCTCTTTGATAACTCATTATACAAACAACACATGTTTTAAATGAAATTACTCGATGAAAATATAATTTATATAATACCGTTATAAGCTAGCTTTTATGTTAGAGGGTAAAAATTGTACAATGTAAATTACTAATGTTATATGGTTTTTACATTTATAAAACAAATTAAATGGATATATTTTTATTATAAATAAAATATTAGTCACTTGATAGAAAAAGTAATATTTTCTGAAAAAATATTTTTTCAAAGGAAATTGTTTCATCGATAAGTGTTTTGTTATGATAAAATTTATTCATGAAACATTCAAAACATGTATTTCATAATATAAAATTCATATTTATATTTATAATGTTAAAATTATCTTAATGGTATTTTGTTCTAATTTTCTAAAATTATTTCTTTTATGAGGAATATTGAAAATACCGATTTCTTTGGAAAATTACATTTTCAATTGAATTATTTTCAAAGATAAATTAATTTTTTATATAATTATTAAATTAAAATTACATATAATATATTATGATAAATATAATTTATTCATTTTAATAAATTTAATAGGAATATTTATATTAAAGGATTCTATACATATGCAAATTTTCTCTTTGGATTCCTGCTTTATCACCACTTATCTTAGTATAATTTTAAATTAAATAATTACAATTCATTTAATTTAAACTGAAAATATAAATATTTTATATTATAATTAATTTTAATCTTAATTTTTGACCATATGGGAAAGTGATAATAGTATATAAATTACTATTTTGAATGTAAACATGTGTGTAACGACTATTAAACTAAAAATATAAGGGTTAAAATGGAATATTAACATTTCTAAAATCAATTTATTTTAAAAACAATTGACCTTATAATGTATAAGCCTCAATAATAATCCACATTTGACACTTATTTTAAATTTGGTTATTTAATTTTAATTACTAACAGCAGAAGTCTTCCACTCATCTCACATACAAAAGGTCACCGGTCTCCTCAATTCCAAACACCATAAAACCATTCTAGATCAGAAATTGTCTGAAAAATTAAATAATAAAAATCCATACCATAATCCTAGTTTAATTTATTTTCATAATGAAATTTTATTACTAATTTACATATATTTTGAGAGAGGTGGTCTAAGAACATATAAAATTATTAACTATGCATTTTAGATTTATATCTAAATCCATTTCTTTCAAATATTATTTTTTTCATTATATAATAATGAAAATATTCATAATATAATTATATTTTATTATGTTTAGAAAATTACATATTTCAATATCCACTTCACTCAAATGGGAAACAATAATATTGCTCATCTGTACGAACGATTACGGCCTCACGAACCGATGCGATGTTTTTTCAATCAACACCTTTCGCTATTGGGAATAATGATCGACAAAGTATATATATATATATGTGATATCCATAAAATATTTATACCTCTGGAGTCATTATCACATATATAAAATTTTATCTTTCTATTATGTAGGATATATGATAATGCCTCTTATGTGTGTGGAGGATTATATCCTTGTGAAGCGATGTGATTATGTTTTCACCAATACTTTACATATATGCTCAAAAGGATAATATTATTAAATATATGTGATATACATGATATAAATTTGATATAAATTCTTTTCTTTTTCATTCATAAATTATAATATAAAATTTTATTTCTGACATTTTCACTCAATAAAATATGATGACATCAATCATGTGCGTGTTGACATCCATATTCATGTATTGATGTAACTCTCTTTTCTTAATCACAACATATAGAATATACATCTATATATATATTTAAATAATTAAAATTTTATTTATGATATTATTATAAATTTTTTATGATAAATTATCATTTACCCACATTCCATTATGATTATTGAAAAAGGGAAGTGTTACTTATGCTTACATACAACGTACTATCTCCATGATTGTAACATACTTTATTTCTAAAAAATAATCATTAATTATTGGAATTAATTGTATAATTTATATAAAAATTTTATAATTATATTATCATTATTATTCATGATATTTTCAAATAAATACCTCTTCAACCAATAGTTGACCAACAAAATTAATTTTTTACTCATAAGTAAAATACCTTCGAAACACCATATATGAAAACAATCCATTCAATAATTGAATATAACAATATAATTATTAAAATAAAAATAATAATAAAATTTAAATGATTTCTAAAGATTCTAAATAATTAATTTTATTTTATTATTTAGAATGACTATGAATGTACCTAACAATTAAGTCTCAAGGTAAAGAATACTGCATCAATTTCCTTCCATTAAGGAATATTGTAATGTGATGAACCTAATTTCATTTATATAGTATATAAAATTCCCCATTAAATTTAATATCTTGTTTCCTTAATAATGTATGTCATTTTGTGGTACACATTTATATATTCTTTTCAAGGGGATTTTTCAATTAAATTAAAAAGTGGTAAAAATGGTTCTACAATCTAGCTTTATTTTGTTATTTTTATAATTATCTTCAAACCATCTCATTATTGAGATAATTTTTCCATATGATCTAAATTACTCCTAAATATCCCTATGATTGTATAATTCATATGATGATTTATTAAACTATATATAATTTTTATATTTGTTGTTTTCTTTGAATATAATTTTATTAACCAGGGAAATTATGAAATATCATTTTACTTTACTCAATATTGAAATTTGATTATACCAAATATTTATTCATCGTTTAATTTTATATTTTGTATATAAGTATTTCTTTTGACATGAATTTTTTGGTGGGGCCTAGAATTATTTTTCTGGTCGATTCATCAAAATGTCTGATGAGGCAAACTAGTTTGAAATTTAAAATGGATTTGAAAAGTATATTTTAAAACACCTTCTGATATATATTGGCATTATAGGGAAAATATAAATGAGAAAATGAATTCAAATGATTAATAATTTCTTTCATTATCAGTAAATTTTCATTATCCATTACATTTTCACAATGATAATTCCTATATATTAATTTCATTCTCATTTTATTTTATTAAATAGAATATGTTATCAGTTATTAAAAACCCGATATATATTACATATTAATTTATCCTGATATTAAAGTATTTTAAATTTAATATTTGTTTAATTATTTAACATTCCATTTTTATTAAGCTTTTAAATTCACAACAACATCCTCTCCACATATCCCATAATAATAATTTCAGCTCATCATTATTTTTCTTTCCTAAAAAGGATATAAAGAAGAAATATTGGAGAGTGGCTAAGGAGCCAAAAGCATTACCATTATAAGGTTTTGAATTTTACATCCTTATGTAACGTGACATTATATATGTACCCAGTTCAACAAAATGGCTAAAATTAATGACCCTTTCAAAAATTTCCAATTGTATATAGTCAAATGTAATAAAAAAGATTCTCTATCCATTTTACAAGAGTAAATGTTTTTATTTTCTATATGAAAATGTACGTGAAATATATAATGATAAAATCATATTGTAGTATATTTTCACTTAACAAGATCAAATCATGCATCAAAGAATAAGGTTGGATCAGAATATACATTAGTACTGCTCAATATATTACCACCATGGGAAATTGAAAATGGCAGATGATTCTCTATGACAAAGCATCATGGTAGTTAATCTACAACAAGGATAAGAAAAGATTCAATATTTCATTATTTTCAAAGGTTAAATAAATTGATATTAAATTAAGGGGGGAATGTTTTTTTGATCAAATGGGTGGTCAACCATTTATTCTTGTGATTAAGTAATATTTTTAAAAGGAAGATGTCTGAAAAAATAGTTGAGAAATGTTCTTAAGTTCAAAATCTTTTTTTATGTAAAACTAATGTCCTATGACTCTGTATGTGTACCTTCAGAAACATATTGGAATATGGTTTTGATTGATGATCATTAAATTTATTCATTATCTATTCATAATGGATGTATAAAGATTTATAGATATTTGAAATAATGTTTCTGGTGATATGGAATAAAGAGAGATATTGCAAACTATGATTCAGAGTGATTAGAATTTTAACAAGACAATGATTTCAGATATATGCCTAAGGGTATGTTACCACAATTATACCTACCAATATAAAAATGTGAAAACATCGCAATGTATTTTTTCTTCCACTTTCCAAAATATATATAGGGTAAAATTCTATTTGGCTTGTATTCAAACTATTTTGAAATTTAGTACACTTCATTCCCATCATAGAAGATTTCTTTATTGATCAACATAATAGGTTATAAATTATAGAAGTTTTAATATTTTCCATTATTCCACTATCAATTGCATATGAACATGATTAATGAATTACTTTGTATTTTTGTATAAATCATTATCAGGATTTGGATACATATTTATTTTATGATACTTATCATCATACATGGATATATGGAAAATTTAATAGGAAAATTAATACTAAATAATAATTGTTGATACGTTTCTATATGGATTTAAAAGGTGATTCATATCGACCTATTTCTTTTGGTGTAATTTTCATATAAAACTATTTTTGACTACAGAATTCCAATAGATCCTTATTAATATGTCAATGGAATGAAGTGGAAAACTCTAACACGATGGAATGATGTTGGATAATGAAATATATATGATTCTAATATTTATATGGAAATGGAATATAAGTTTATATCTATATGACAATACATAAAATCATATTACTATCCAAAAACAATTTATAATGACAATCTTCTCAATGATATTGTCTTTGAGGTTGGTGACACAGTATACTTATGAATGTCTCCAAGGATGATGGTGATGATAATATGGGAGAATGTAATTCTAATAACTAAGAATATCAGTACTTTTAATTTCATGATTATAACTTTATTGTATCTTAGTGATTGGTGCTTCCATTAAATCATCTTGGGGTTCAGGAAGAGTTCTATTTTTCACTCCAGTGGAAGTAGATTCCTAATAATTGATATGTATTAATCTCATAGGTCATACCACTTGATAAAGATTATTTAAATGAAAAATATATATAGATATTATGAGTCATCAAGATAATTTTTTATGAATCAATAGCACTCACCTAGTTAATGTTTTGTAGACCAGCCACTCATTAAAGGATATTTTATGGGATCACGAGAATTTGGTGATGTACAAGTGTATTCATCGGTTTTTATTTGAGTGTTAAATTTTTATGGTGAATTCATTTTAAGAGGGATTGAATGTAATACAATGATATATTTATGAAACACTTATGTCGAAATAATTTTATTTATTGGATAGATTGTGTTATATACAACACCATGTTTAGACAAACCATATAACATTTGTTGAATATTATGTTTCCAATATCAACTATATATTATATGTTTTAATATAAATAATAAAAACTAAATTTTAAAAAATAAAATTTCTACTCATTTATAAAATCAATTCATTAGTTTCCAAATGATTAGAAATAAAAACAATTACATGACAAAAAAGTGATGTTTTTTAAAGAAATAATGTTGCTGATGTAATTTTATATTAATAAAATAAATAATTAATTATTTTGAATTATTTTAATGAGATTAATATATTATTTACATAATAATATTTTTTAAATAGGCATAAATGTTTTTTATATACATAGTTTTAGAATAATTCAAGTTTTTACTTAAAATTATATTTATGAAAAAAAATATTTATATGTCATATTGTGCACATTTTTTATTATTAATTTCTTCACCACATAGTAAATGAATATTATATAATTATATAATATTTATAAATATAATTTACCAATTTGATCTAGAGTCCTCTACTATTTTTGGATTAAATGAATAATAAATGTGAAAAAAATTCATCGGTAATAGTTAAATATATTTCACCTGGGTTAAAATATAAAATAAGGACATATATTTTAATCCTAATTATTATTAGAAAATTTAATGTTTCCCTTAATAACATAGGTTCTAAATTTATTATTCAATGAAAAAATATCCATAAAAACGACTTATATATTTTTTAATTCAAAGGAAGTAAAATAAATGACAATGTTATTGTTTTTATTATCTCTTCATTGTCTACATACAGATAGAAGTAATGAATGAGTATAAGTGTATATTTTGAGATAAAAAAATTATTTTCCTAATATAAAATTATTTTTAATTTTAAGTAATTATATAATAATTTTGATCACCTAGGAAAAACTAATGTTGTATTTCTCCATTTAACTAAAACATATATTAAATGATTGTATAATTTTTAAAATGCGATATAATTTGAATGATTTAATGTGAACCATGATTTTTATAGATCCATATAAAATATTTTGGATTTTTGAACACATAATATTAAAATGGAAATTTTTTCATTATTTATTTAAAGATAAAATAATTGAATGGTGTTAAAATTTACTACAATGATATTTTCCTAAATAATTCTTAAAAAAATCTAGAAATAAGTCAATTTTGATATCACATGGTCTCCAATTTAATTTATTGGAAATTTATTGGTTAGTTTTCACCTTATTAGTAAAAATTAAATACATTTATTATTAAAATCATGATTCCATAGTTGAAAATAATTTTTTAACTAATGGTTATAGTATTTTGGTTTTAGGTTTTACGGTTTAGGTTATAGATTTTGGGGTAAGGGTTTATGTTTTATGGTTAACGGTTTATGATTTTGTTATTAGGGTATAGGGTACATTTATTTGGAATTAAGGTGCATCGTTTATCTATTATATTTTTGGGAAAAGTGTTTGTGACATAGGTTTTGGGTTCATACTTTTAGGATTTAGGGTTTAGGAGTAATGCACCAGCCTTAAACATTACATAATCATGAATTAAGTAAATAATTCACATTGTTGATATTTTTAGGTTTAGAAATTGAGGTAATTAACTCATAACTTAGGCATAACAAATTTAATTTTACATGTAGACAGTTCTACTCAGTGTCAATTTTTTCATAAAAAATCCCTTAAAAGAAAAGAAACATGTCTAGTTCAATGTTTTAAACAACATGATATTTTCTTGATCTCATAGATGATCTTATTCCACATTATGTCTTATGAAAAACATCTGGAAAACTTAGGAGGGGTATTAAATTCTATTTAAGGGATACATAAAGAAGGAAAACTATTAGTTTCTCAAAACAATATGTAAAACATGAATACTTAATCATAATTAATACAATTCAAATTTTTGAAGTATTAAATACTATTCAACGAATAAATGATCATTTCAAAAAATTTTGTAACAAAAATATTACCATAAAACCCATATAAATCACTCATAACATATAATAGGTAAACATGGGACATGATGATACTTTAATGGAATAACCATAAAGTTGACTTCCAAAAATCATTTTTACAACTAGAATAGACATACGGCCGACATCCATACCCAGTGAATTTTAAGTTATAACATAACCACCCATATTTGGTTTATCACAAAACCATATTTACTTTGTTTTATCACTTCACCACACATTAAACTTCCACGTACCATTATATAATTATCACACATAAAATATTGGTAATATCAACATTTCAATCATAAAAATATAATTTGTAATTAGAAAAAATAATTTCAAGATTTGAAAATAGTCAATAAAATTTCAACTCAATTTTCAATAACAAAATATGTAGAAAAGGATATATAGTAATTATTTTCATTTAAAAACATCATGTATAGTTATGGAATCCAAATATCAAATAATGCTCGGGGTGATGGAAATGTATCATCACCATTTAGGTTAAAAAGAAAAATTCCCATTTTCCTTTTGTAAAACTATATTTAGAAAACAATTCCCTTTAAATGAAATTAAATGTCAAAGGTGTTTATACACCATATAAAATCAATTCTTGTATAAATAAAAATTTTCCTCAAAGAAATAGGAATGAGACAAAGTCCATTACCTCATTTTCGACTTGACTCGTTCGTTTAATAATTTCATGAATAATAATCCTATGTTAATTTATAATTTCTTAAGAAACTTTTTCATGTTTATTTTTCATTTTATATCTCATTTACCTTGTTATAACTATTAGTTAATTTTTTGAGTTCATATCAGACATTATGTCGATGTTCAAAACTGGAGTAAAATTTGAAATTGTTGTAATTATAAATTGTCCATGTGGTCATAATTCCATTATCTATTAAAATATATTCATTATTTAGATATACTTTATAACATATATATCCAGTATATATGTATTTTAGAGTAGCACATTGATTTTGAATATATGAAATGAAATACATTGTTCATGGAGAGGGTTCGTTGTACGTACGCTTGAACAATACTTTCATTTCATTTTCATATTTGAAGGAATGAAAACTAAATGATACATAGGTATAGTATAATTCCATTAAAATATCTAAGTTATATATTTTACATATTTTCATTAATTTTATCCTTTATAAGTTCCATGTCTAACATGAACGAGTCATATCACATTGAGGGGGGGCGGTTGTCCACCCTTCCCCAAATGAAATTATCGCATTTTTACAACATGAAAATCATAATGTTATGTACTAAATGAGAATAAAATTAGCATATAGATAAAATAAATACAATATATATCATATATTATAATATTTCAATCATAATGGAAACCATAATAGGTTTTGGAAGAAGATTGAATAGTCATTGTTTCGTGAGGCAGTAGTTCATCGTCCATAGAAATAAATTTTTATACAGATTCGATGGTGGTATGTGTAAGTGTAGTTAGAATACTTATTAAAAACCTAATATATTTAGGATAATAGTGTTGTTATGTATAAAAAAATAATAACAAGAGAATAGGGAGTGGAGAAGGAAAAATAATGGAATGGAACATAAGAGAAGACACTACCTCTTAAAACGGGTAACTCCATTTGATTAAAGACAAAAAGCATTCATGAATTGACTTCTTCATATGGGATATATACTAGGATTAAGGGATTGATTTTGAGAGATAATTATGGAATAGGCTGGATGATTCAAGGGGTCATGAGTTTTGTGGTTAAGTATAAGTGGTGGTTTACATTTATATGTGGGAGGAGATACACTTTAGGAAAGATTTAGTGTATTATATTATTAATAGTTAATTTTGTAATTTTAAAAACACCAATGTGTTATATTTAAAATATCATATAAGGATGGTTTGAAATCCATCCATAAAAGAGGTTATAGATAGGTTTTGGTTTCAAAATTAACCTTGTCTTTTAGCTTTAAACCTTGGTAAACATATTTATCTTTTACCCTGTCTTCTTGTGTATTCATAATATATTGTTACCATAGTTACTATAAAATCAAAAGATACCAAAAAATGGATCATTAAGGAAAATTTTGACATCATATATATTAGTTGGAAGAATCCTATATTTTCAGGGCTAATGTAAAATATTAATTTATTTAAAAAAACATTTAAGAAAAAGTTATACTATTCATATCAGGATGTTTCTAAAATCCATAACAACATGGTTCATTGAAAAAACATAATTAATTAAAATATAACAATTAATAATCATCCATAAAATGCTTAAATATCATAAAAAGTTTCCAAATACATATATATTAATATATATAATTTAATTTATTTAAAACATTCATTAAAAATACAATTAGTACATCACCATTATGTCATAAATAAATGTATCTATTTAATCTATAAAAATTATAAATAAGATACCATGATGTTGGAAATATTATTATATTTCTAATTAATTTTTATAGATGAAAATATAACTTAAATCACCCCATATAGAAATTTTTCTAGTAAAAGATATACGTTTAGGTTATATTTTCTTTAACTTTAAATTAAAAGTAAATAAATTTCATTTTCATACAAAAGTGGCTCCATGAGGTCCAAAAATTGAACTAGGGATTCCCATGTTCTGAAATATCTCATCCAATTGGGTAAGGACATGTGTTAGATAAAATTAATACTATTATAATATTATTATTGTTACCCTTATTTATAATATTTACCCTCTAACCATGGTAAATAAAATATTTATTGAAGTTACTATTCATAATGTCAAAAAATTAAATTTGCCTATTTAGACAATTTGGACGTCCTGATTCCAAATATGGAATATATTTTTCCAAATTCAAAACACAAAAGTTTCTGAAAATGAATTAAAATTAGACCCTGTTGTCAAAACCAAAAAACGGGTTTTTAAGAAGTAGAAACTACTGAATGGTTGACATGTGTCTATGTCCAATTTCAATGTGAAATTACATAAAATTAACAACATTAAATTAAATGATAATAAATTTAATCTAATTACACATTAGAACCAATTAAATGTGAAATATAATCATTTAAATAAATTAGATGAAAAGACAGTTTTGACATCAAAGGCTCTATTTTCACTATTCCTAAAAAAATGAACATTATCAGAAAAATACAAAAAATTTACCCAATGTTAATTTTGATGTCCCTAGTCTAAAGGATATGTTTATTTTTTCAAATTGAAGATATAAAAAAGAAGGAAAAATATATTTAAAAAATGTTCTCTATTAAAAGGCGGTAAAACTACCTTTTAAAAATATTATAGTATTTATGCTTAAAACTGGAATCATTCTCATTTTAAGCTACTAAATTTTATTGGATAAATTTAGAAACATTTAACAAACATATTTTATCATAATATGGTTAGTTCTATTAATTCTCACTAATACATTGGATATTCATTAACTACCACATAAATTTATAATATATTATTATTATTATTTTTCTCATTATGACTCAGCCTTGTATGCAATATAAGATTTCGGAGAAACCCATTGTTGTGTGATGGGTACACCATCGTACATAGAACCCCCTTTAAAGTATTATTTAATATTTAATTAAAAAATATTAATATATATATGAAAATGTCATATTATTTATTTTCCTTGGATGTTACATCCTTCCCCATTTTTGGAAATTTTATCCTCCAAATTTTATTAACTTATCAAACAAATTGGGGGTATTTATCCCTCATAGAATTTTCAGATCACCATATTGAATCTTCAACCATATGGTTTTTCCAAAAGACCATTACCTGATGAATTACCTTGTTCTAAAACACTATATCTCTTTGGTCATGAATCTGGACTAGATATTCCCCATAAGAAAGATTATCTTCAAACTGAACTATCTATGGACTATAAACCTGAGATTGATCCGGTTTATATTTTCTCAACATTGATACATGAAAAAAAAATGTCTACCTGGGATAAACATGTAGTTAATGCCACTCTGTAGGACAATGATCCAACTTTCTCCAAGATTTCATAGGGTCTAATGAACCTCAGACTCAACTTTTCCCTTCTTAACAAAAACACAACATAGTTTTCGATGGAGAAACTTTGAGAAATACATGATCTCCTACATCAAAAAAATATCCGTCCTCTAGTTATCCGCATAAATTTTCATCCAAATTAGATTTGTCCTCATGTGTTTCTATATGAACTGAATTTTCACTGCATTATCATCTCATAATTATGGTCCCATTACTTTCCTTTTTTTCAGAAATATGTTCAAAGTAATATTCATTTACATATATCAACATTTTCTCATCTTCCTGATATATTATCAGAGATAAGCGTTCATTGTTGGAAAAAAATGAAAGCCTTTCTCAAAAGAAACATATTATCCTCAACAGTCAATCTTAGAATTGAAAATGGAAAGCCAATACATTATTAATATAACATAAAATTCTATTATAGGAAAAAAACAAGGATTTTAGGTAAATGATTTCCACAAATATGTATAATAAGATTATTATAATATATTTTTTCTAAAAAAATTCCACATGTGTTTTTACCATAAGATCTGGATTCATTTCATGAGAAAGTAATCCAAATTTAACATAATGTTTCATAGAAATGAATGAATTTGTAGACATAGAATGAAACAATAAATTGACATAATTTGAAAAAAAAATAACTGATACAAATTTATTTGGTGGTCCCACATAAATTATTTTAGTATAAAAATATTTTTCCCCACCCTTCTACTTTTGATCTGTGTGGTTTCCACCCTTGGTTATCAAATTTGGACACACATTGGCATAATTCCCAAACTCATTGAAACTAAAACATCTTATCAACGGATTTTTAATGCCAAATTGATCATCATCCTTATAGTTATGAGAAATATGACCATTTTGACCACACCAGAAGTAGTTTCCCAATTTTGAGAAACATTATCTAGGATTATTTTTACCACACTTATCACAAGATGGAAATTTAATTTTCTTACCTCCAAGCTTCATTGATAAATATGTTCTCTTTTCCTGCCAAACAGAAAACTTATTTCTCTTTCTATCATAAAACACCTAATCCTAGGAAAACAACATTTTTCCCTTATTGTCTCATTTAAAAAGTTTCTTATAGCTTTTAAATTTACAAGATATAAATTCCCTTAAATAATTTTTCTTTAGTCCTATGTAAAATCAATTTGTCATACAATCAATATCTCTGATGAAATATGGATTAATCCCTACTAGTTTAGTGAAAATTTATTCTTATGATACCACTAATTCATCCACCTTCCACAATTAAACTAATTGTTTTTCTATCCTAAGTCGAATCGCCTTAGGAAAATATTTCTCTAGAAACATATCTTTGAATTCTTACCAAGAATGTGCATCAATATTTTAACTATCCCAGATATTTTCAACCATAGACCACCACTAATCAGTTCTCCTTTGAATCAATAATAAAATGACTAACCATTTTATTTTTTGTACAACCCATGACATCGATAATCTTTTCCATTGCTTTGATCCACCCTTCATCTTGAACAGTGTAAGATGATTATATGAATGATGGGGGATGTTGCCTTATAAAATTACCTTCTATGGAACTTTTCCTATGTGGTTGATCTGGTTGATCTCAAGCATGTATAACAACAACATTTACAGCTTGATTCAACTGAACCATTACTTAAACAAACTATTTACATCCGATTCCATCTATTTAAGGATGCTGATTTGGAAGGTTATTCTTCTATGTATTCCTTCCTAACATAGCTGCTATGTTTCCTCTGTGGAAAAATATTCTAAACAAATACAAATTATAAGAAGAAACATGTTAATCTTAAAATGTTATATAATTTCAATTTTCCCATAATGTATAAATAATTTTCGGAATTTCTTTTAAAAAAATTCTAACTCCTGAAGTTATCTAAACCGACCTATTATACCAACTATAAGGCCTCAACCTTAATCCTTAAATATTCCAGAATTTAGTTAATAATTCTCATTGAGTATATTTCAAGGATTTTATATTTATATAATTAGGTCATAACATATACATAATAACATTAATATTATATGTGGAAATTTCTACACAGTATCCAATTTGTCATAAAATAAAAACTCATAAAAGGAAAGAAACTAGTGCAGTTACATGTTTTAAATATAATTACATTTCCATGATCCCATATGTGACCCTAATCAACTTTATTTCCTATCAAATTTTTTGAAAATATTTTAGATTAGTATAAAAATCTTATAAAGGGACACACAAAGAAGGAAAACTCTAAGTTCTTAAAAACATCATGTCAACCATGAATGCATTATCACAAGTAATACAGTTCAACTTTAGGAAGTGGAAAATACTCTCAACTAAATAAATGATAATTTCATACCATTTTTAACCGAAATAAAACAATAAGACCCATATATCTAACTAATAATATATAAAAGGAAAACTTGGGACCTCATCATACTTAAATCGAATAACCATATCGTCAGCTTCCAGAAATCATTCATTAAAATGGAATAACTGAATGACCAATATTCCTAACCAATTCATCGGAGGTTATAACATAACCACCCATCATTGTTTTATTATATAATAACCCATAATTGTTTTTACCGTGTAACCACCTATCGAATTTCTGAGTACCATTATATAATCATCACAAATAAACAATTGCAATTATGAACATTTCGATCATAAAAATTTCATTTATAATCACAAAAATAATTTCAACATATTGAAATAGTAAATACACACTCAACCCCATTTTAAATATCAAAATATGTAAAAAGGATATATGGTATTTATTTTACATTTAAAAACATCAAAACTTGTTAGGGAATCCAAATATTAAATAATACTCGCAGCGGCGGAATGGTCATTACCATCGTATACATCAAAAAGTAGCATTAAATTTTCCATTTAGTAAAAAAAATATGCTAAAAAATATTCCCGTTGAATGAAATTAAATGTAAAATGAGTTTATACATCATATAAAAATAGGTCATGTATAAATCAAAACATGCATCAATGAATGGGGGTTGACCCAAAGTCCCTTACCTCGTGTCTTACATGACTCGTTCGATCTTTGATTTTCAGAATAATAATAATAAATTAATTTCTAATTGATTCAGAATCTTTTCCATTTTTATTATTACATTTATATCACCTATTACCTTTATATAACAATTAGTTATGTATAAGAGGTCATATCAGACATTGTTTTCGATGTTCGGAAGTTGAGTAAAAAATGAACTTGTTATAATTATAAATTGTCCATGTGGTCAAAATTAAATTTTCTATAGAATGATATTAATGATGTAGATATCATAATATATATATATATATTATGTATTTTATTATAGTGCATTGCATTTTTATATAAGAAATGAAATGAACCAATCATGGAGATGGTAATTCGTATGTACGCATGAACACAATTTTTTTTTGTTTTTCATATTTAAGGAATAAAAACTAAATGATACATAGGAATATTATAAATCGAATATCATATATATGATATATATTTTACATAAGTTAATTAAGTCCATATTTTATATGTTGTATTTATAGCATGAACGAGTCATATCACTTTGAGGGGGCGGTTGTCCACACATCCTCAAATGAAATTATCATATTTATACAACATGAAAAGCATAAAGGATTGTTTAAATGATAATTACAGTAGAATATATATACAATAAATATAATATCTATCATCTATAATTACATTTCCATCAAAATGGCTACAAAAATAGCTGGTAGGAAAGGATTGAACAATCATCGTCCCATGAGCCAGTAGTTCACTGTCCATAGAACCGGTATGTTCTATACCCATTAGAAAAAGGTGTGTGTTAGTGTAGTTAGAATAATTTTCATAGAAAACATAGAATATTTATGATAATGGTTCTTTTATCAAAATAATGTATAATAAGAGCATATGGAGTGGAGAATGAAAAATAAAGGAAATGGATATGAGAGAAGACAATATCTCTTAAAATGAGTAACTCCCTTTGATTTGACCCAAAAGGGTTTCTTGAATTGTCTTATTTATAAGGGAAGAATTATAGTAATAAAGGAGGTATGTTAGGAGTTTATTTGGGTATATTTTGGATTGACAAGGGGGATTGAGAGGTGTCAGTAAAGGGTTATAGTTGGTGTCCTTTTATAAGAGGGAGGATGAGAACTTTTGGAAATTTTGAAAGTATTATTTTATTAATAATTGTTTTAGAATTTTAATTACAAGAATGTGATATATTTCAATGATAAGATAAATATGGTTCTAAATCCACTCATCCCATATGATTTAGTCATTTTTGGGTTCAAAATTCACCTTATCTTTTAGATTTAACCCTTAGTAAACTTATTTTACTTTTACCATGTCTTCTTTTATATTCATAATATATGGTTACCATATTTACTATATAATTACAAGAGGCCCAAAAATGGATCATTATAGACATTTGAATCATCATATATTCATATGTCCAAATTTTAGGTTTTTAGTACTATTATAAAATATTAATTGATTTAAAAACTCATTTATGTCAATTTTTATACTGTTCATATGACGACTTTTTAAAAATCTATAACAACTTGAATAATTAAATAAAACTTCAGAAATTCAAATATAACAAGGAATAATAATATATAATATTATTTTATGACATAAAAAGTTTAAAAATAAATTTATTTTAATATTTATAATGTCATTTATTTCAAACATTCATTAATAAGGTAATCACTAAACCACTATTGTATCGTTAATAAATTTATTTATGTAATCCTTGAAAATTATAAATAATATACAATGATATAAGAAATATTTTTATCCTTATAATGACTATTTATAGTCGAAAATATCACTTATATAACACAATATAATTTTAGTAAAATATATATATTTAGGTTATATTCTCCAAAACATTAAATTTAAAGTAAATAAATGTCATTTTGTCACACAAGTTTCTTTATGAGGTCCTAAAATCGACCCAAGGATACCCATGGTTGGAAATATATCATCATATAGAGTTAGGACATGTTTTAGTGTAATTTTTATTACTATAATATTATTTTTTACCCTTATTTACTTGACTTATCCTTTAACCATGGTAAATAAAATATTTACTGAAGATAGTATTCATAATGACTAAAATTAAAAGTTACATATTTACACAATTTGGGAATCATGATTCCAAATATGGAATCCATTTTCCCAAATTCAAAACATAGAAGATGAATAAATTAATTTAAAATTAATTTCCTTTTTCAAAATAAAATCTCATGTTTTTAAGATGTAAAAACTACCAAAAGATTTGCATGTGTTTATGTCCAATTTCAATGTGAAATTACGTATAATGAACAAAATGGGATTGAATAATAAAATTTTTATCTAGTTACACATTTAAACCAATTAAAATGGAAATCTAATCAAATAAATAAATTAGATGAAAAGACAATTTTGACATAAAATGCAGCATTTTTCACTATTCATTAAAAATGAACATTATCAGAAAAATACCAAAAATTTACCCAAAGTGAATTTTGATGTACTGACTCTATATAAGATGTTTATATTTTCAAATGGAAGATATAAAAGTGACAAAAAATAGATTTAAAAAGGGTTTTCTATCAAAAGGAGGAAAACTACCTTTTAAAAATATTACAATATTTATGCTATAAATTGGATTCATTCTCAGTTTAATCCTCTAAATTTTATAGGATAAATATTGAAAAATATAAAAAAAATGTATAATCATAATATGGTTAGTTATGTTCATTCTTTCAAATACCATGACTAGAAGTTAACTACCATTTAAAAAATTAATATAAATTATTATTATTTTTTTTAGTATGATTCAGCCTTGTGTGCAACATAAAATTTAGGAGAAACCCATTATTGTGTGTTAGGTACATCACCGAACATAGAATCCACATCAAAATAATCATTAATATTTAATTGAAAAATATTAATAAAAAAATTCATATTATTTATTTACCTAGGATGTTATATCATTCCCCCTATTTGGAAATTGCAACCATGAAATTTTATTCACTTACAAAATAAGTGGGGGTATTTATACCCCAAAGAATTATCAGACACCCATGTTACCTTTTAAAAAATATTGTTTATCCACAAATCCTTTACCTATTTAATTACCTTATTCCGCAACACTTTCTATCTTCAGTCAATAATCTAGACTGGTTGTCACACAAAAGAAATAATATCGTCCAACTAAACTATCTTTGGACTCGAAACATGATATGGATCTAGAAAATACTTTCTCAACATTGAACCATTAAAAACATTGTGTACCTATGAATAAAATATCGGTAAATCCAATAGTAGGCAACTGATCCATCTTTCTCCATGATTTTATATGGTCCCATTAGCCTCTGAATCTATTTTCCCTTCTTTCCATAAAACATCACACATTTCCATGGAGAAAAATTTAAAAAGACATGGTCACCAACCTTGAATGAAAGATCATTCCTCTAGTTATCTCTATAACATTTATTCCAGCTTTGAGCTATCCTCATGTGTTTTTGTATCAATTGAACTTTCTCTACCATCTCTTCTACCAATTACTATCCCATGAGATTCCTTAGTTTTCATTAATATGTGTAAGGTAACATTCATTTTAATCATTTACTAGTTTTTTAGCTTCATTACTAGTTATCCGAGATAAGGGTTCATTCTGGTATACAAACTAAATTCTTTACTAAAACGATACCTCTTTATCTCTACTGTTCATCATATAATAGTGAACAAAAAGTCAATTCATTCCCAAAATAACATCTAAGTCTACTAAAGAAAAAACAACAAGGTTTTCTGATAATTTTTTTCCACAAATAAGGATAAGGAAATTCTTATATATTTTTTGCCTCAACATTTCCCCCAGGTGTTTTAACATATGTTATGGATTAATTTCATGAAGAAGAATTCCAAATTTACCAAAACATTTCCTAGAAATGAAATAATATGTAGACCATGAATCAAAAAATATATTGGAATAATATGAAAAAAACATGGTGCCTGATACCACATCATTAAATAGTCCCACATCAACAGTAGTAGTAGGAAAAATACTTTTCCCCACCCTTCTGCTTCTGATCTATCTAGTTTCCACACCGTGTAATCAACTTTGGACAAATATAGGCATAATTCAGAAACTCATTGAAACTAGAACATATTATTACTATATTTTTTTCATACTTTATCATCTTCCATATAGTTACAAGAAATATGACAAGTCTTAACACACTAAAAGTAGTTTCCATATTTTGAGAGACATTCTCCATGATGCTTTTTACCAAACTTCTCATGAGATAGATATTTAATTTTCTTAACTTGATTCTTCTATGATGAATAATTTCCCTTTTCCTACCAATTGGACCTCTTCTTTTTTATACTCTCTTGGAATATTTGATCATCATAAAAATCTATTTCTACCTTTTTGACACATCAGATAATTTTCTCATAGATTTTAAATTTATGAGAGGCTAATGTTCTTTGATTTGGTGGCTTCAGTCCTGAGTAAAATATATTTATCTTAATTCAAATATTTCAGATGAAATATGGAGCATACCTTTCTATTCGAGTAAAAATTTCATCATAAACAGCCACTATTTCATCCTCCTACATCAATTTCAAATATTGTTTTTCCCCTGTAAGTCAAATCACATTAGGAAAATATATCTCAAGAAACATACATTTAAATTCCTACCAATAAATAACATCAATCTCCTCACTGTCACTTATATTTTTAACCATATACCACCACTGATCGAATTATCCTTTATAAATATAAATATAAAGAATAATATTTTTATTGTCTATACGATCTATGACATTGAAAATAATTTCCAGTACTTTGATCCACCCTTCAGCTTGAAGAGGGTGAGATGATCCTCTGAATGGTGGGGGATGTTGCCTCATGAAATTCTCCACTACATACATTTTCCTCTGTGTTTTATTAGTTTGATGCCATTCATCAATAGCACCACAATTTATATCCATAGTACACAAAGACATCATTTCATCAGACTGTTCAGTTCAGATTTGGACCATTTCAAGATGCTGATTTTGATGGTTATTCTCATATGTATGCCTTCCCAACATAGCTACAATGTTTCCTCCCTCAAAAACTTTTCTGAACAAATGTATCATTGATGAAGCAATATGGTAATCTGAAAATTCTATATTATTTCAATTTCACCATAATGTAAAAATCATTTATGGATATTATATTAACAAAAATTTTACTCCTAAAGTTATCTAAACCAATTTTTGATACCAACTATAAGGCCCTAGCATTAAACATTACATAATCATGAATTAAGTTAATAATTCACATTGAGAATATTTTCTGGTTTAGAGATTTAGTGAATTATTTCATAACTTATACATAACAACTTGAATATTACATATAGACACTTCTACTCAGTATCCATATTTTCATAAAATAAAAACTCTTAAAAAAAGAAACACGTCTAGTTTCATGTTTTCAACGTTGGGAATTTTATATGATCCCATCCATGACATTATTACACACTAAGTAATGTTAAAAACATTTCAAAAACCTGTGATGAGCATAAAAATTTTAGTATGGGATACAAAATAATGAATACTATTTGTTTTTCCAAACAACATGTAAACCCTCAATACTATATCATAAGTAATAATTCTCACATTTATGAAGCAGTAAATACACTTCACTGAATGAAATCTCATTTATTAACCTATTAAAACCAAAATATCACTATAAAACCCATAGAAATCACCCATAACATATAAACAATAAACATGGGACATAATCATACTTAAATGGAATAACCATAGGGTCGACATCCACAAAACATTCATACAAATGGAATATCCATATGAGTGAATTCAATTCCCAATGCATTAGATGTTATTACATAACCACCCATCCATGGTTTATCAGGGAAGAACTCATCCTTTGGTTTGTCACGTAACCACTCATCCAATGTCCATGTACCATTATTTAATCATCATACATAAAAGGTTGAAAATATCAACATTACAATCATAAATTTTTTTTTGAGATCACAAAATATATTTTCAAGATATTCAAAATTGTGAATACACTTTCATAACCATTTTTAATACCAAAATATTAAAAAAAGTGTATATTTTATTTATTTTCTATTTAAAAACATCACAACTTTTTATGGAATCCAAATATTAAATAATACATTCTATGGTGGAAAGGTAGTTGTCACTACCTACGATAAAAAGAAACATTCCCTTGGTCATTTAGTAAAATCCTACATAAAAACAGATTAACTTTGAATGAAATTAAATTTCAAAGTGGTTTATACTCCATATAAAATAATGTCATGTATAAATCAAATTATGCCTCAATGAAAGGAGATGGAGATAAAGTCCCTTACATCATGTTCGAATTGACCCGTTCAGTCTTTAATTTCCCGAAAAATAAAGATAAGTAAATTACAAATTTCTTCAGGACCACATTCAAGTTTTTAATTCCTTTTATATCACTTATTAAATTTCTAAAAAAATTAGTTAAATATTTAAGTTCATATCGCCCATTTTGTTGACGTGCGGAGCTTGTGTTAAAAATGAACTAGTTATAATTATAAATTGTCCATGTGGTAAAAATTCCATTATCTGCAAAATGATATTCATGATTTATATATCATTTATATCATATATATCTAGTATATATGTATTTTATAATATTAAATTTCATTTGGATATAAGAAATAAAATGCACCGTTCAGGGAGACGGTAAGCCATTCGTACGCATGAACCATCCTTTCATTTATTTTTCATATTTAATGCAAATAAAAATAAATTATTCATAAGAATATTCAAATTTAAAAATAATATCTATGTTAAAATTTAATATAAGTTCATTAATTCCATCATTTACAAGTTCTATGTATATCATGACCGTGTCATATCACTTTGAGGGGGCGGTAGTCCGCACTTACTCAAATTAAATTATAGTATTTATATAACATGAAAAGCATAAAGGTATTTTATAAATGAAAATTACATTAGAAAATAAATAAAATAAATATAATATATATCATATATCATTATAGTTTCATCATAATGGCCACCATAACAGGTGGTAGGAAAAGATTGAACAATCATCATTTCGTGATGCAGTAGTTCGCTGCCCAAAGAAACAGTATGTTCTATACCCATTAGACGAAAGTGCGCATAAGTATAGTTATAATACTTCTCATAAAACATACTATTATATTGATGGTACTAGTGTTGTAATGTAAAAAAATGAATAATAAGAGAATAGGGAGCGGAGAATGAAAATAATGCATATGAACTTGACAGAAGACACTCTATCTTAAAACGCATAACACTCTTTGAATTGAGTGAAAATTAGTTCTTCAAAAAACATATTCATAACTGAAAGATTCTAGGATTAATGGAGGTATTATGGTAGTTTATTTTGTTAGAGGCTGGATGAGCCAAGGGGGATTGAGAGGTTTGAGTAAGGATTAGTGGTGGTGTTCTATTATAAGAGGGAGGAGGGTCACTTTAGGAGAGTTTGAAAGTATTATTTTATTATTAATTAATTTTCAAATTTAAATAACACCAAATTGAAATTTTTCAAAGATAAGATGAGGATGGGTCTAAATCCTCTCTTCCAATTGGTTTTATACATGTTTTGGTTTCATAATTTACCATATCTTTTAGATTTAACCATTACTAATCTTATTTTACTTTAACCATGTCTTCTTATATATTCATAATATAAATTTACCATAGTTACAATAAATTTCCAAGAGACACAAAAATGGATCATTAATAAAAAATTTAACATCATATACATCATTTGGATGAATCTTATAATTTTAAGACTATTATAAAATATTAATTGATATAAAAACTCAATGATGTCAATTTTTATACCATTCAAATCATGACTTTTTAAAAATTAATAAAAACAACACTAATTTTAAATAACATCATTAATTAAAATATAAAAAGTAATACGCATCCATAAAATTATCGGATGGCATAAAAATTTTCAAGATAAATGTATTTTATTTCTTATAATCTCTTATTTTTAAAAATATTCTTTCATAATGTAATAACTACATCACACTTTAGTAATAAATAAATTTATTTATTTAATCATTAAAAATTATAAATAAAAAACCAAAATATATGAAATATTTTTAGCTTTATAATAGATAATTATAGTCTATAATATCAATTATATAACCCAATATAAAAAATATATTTATTAAAAGAATATGATTATGTTATATTTTCCTTAAATTTATATTAAAAGTAAATAAATGCCATTTTCACACACAAGTGTCTCCATGGGGTCCTAAAATCAAGCTAGAGATGGAGATGGTCGGAAATATCTCATCCAATAGGGGTAGGACATGTTTTAGGGAAATTAAATTTTATTATAAAATTATTTTTTCCTTTATTTACCATATTTTCCTTTTAACCATGGTAGATAAAATATTTAATGATGTTACTATTCATAATGTCTAAAATTAAAAGTTACTTATTTAAATAATGTGGACCTCCTAATTAGATATATGGAATAAATTATTCCAAATTTAAAGAACATAATTCGCATACATTAATTTAAAATTAATTCCCACTGTCAAAATCGAAAAGCGTGTTTTTAAGAGGTAAAAACTACCAAAAGATTGACATGTGTTTATATCCAGTTTCAAAGTGAAATTAATTAAAATTATGAAAATTGGATTAAATGATATAAATATAATATAAAGAACATTAAAACCAATTTAAAGGGAAATCTAATAATATAAATAAAATAGATGATAATACAATTTCCAAACAAAATATAATATTTACACTATTCATTAAAAAATGAACATTATCAGAAAAATATAAAAAAAAATCCCAAATAAATTTTTATTTCCCTATTTTACAGAATAATTTTATTTTCACAAATTTAACATATAAAAATTAAAAAAACTTGATTTAAAAGGGTTCTCTATCAAAAGGTGGAAAAACTACCATTTAAAAATATTAGACTATTTATGCTTATAATTAGATTAATTCTCATTTTAATCCTCTAAATTGTTTTGGATAAATGTATAAAAATTTAAAAAAATATTTAATTATAATACGGTTAGTTATATTTATTACGGATTATACTATGGATATTTGTTGACTACCATTTAAAATAATAATATATTATTATTATTATTTTTCCTAGTATGAATCATCCTTCTTTGCAAAATATGATTTTGGAGAAACACATTGTTACATGTCAGGTACGCCATTGAAAATATCATCAAATTTAAAATAAAATATATATTTAATTCAAAAATATTAAAAAATATGAAAATTTCATATTATTTATTTACCTAGGATGTTACGTTTTCCCACCTTTTTGGAAATCGTGTGCTCTCAATTTTTTTCAATTATCAAATAAGTGGGGGTATTTATCCCTCATAGCATTTTCATATTCCCATGTTTCTTCATAAATCATATGTTTTTTCCTAAAAAACCTCTACGTGATGAATTACCTTATTCTTCAATAATTTCTCACTTCGGTCATTAATCTGGACTGGTTGTTCCTCATAAGAATGATTCTATTTCAAATAAACTATCTCTTGAATCAAAACATGAGATGGATCCGGAATAAAATTTCTTAACATTGAAACATGAAAAACATTGTGTACCTGGGATAAAAATGGAAGTAAATCCACTCTGTAGGAAAGTGGTTCTACTTTCACCAAGATTTTATAGGGTCCAATGAACATCACACTCAACTTTGAATCATTATAAAAACACATCAAACATTTCCATGGAAAAACATTGAAAAAGATGTCATCACATACCTGAAATGAAAGATACTTACTCTGGTTGTCCACATATCTTTTCAACCCACTCTTAGTTGTCCTCAAGTGTTTCTCTATGAACTATACTTTCTCTTACATCTCTTTAACCAATTACGGTTCCATAAATTTACCTTTTTTCCAGTAATATGTGAAAGGTAACATTAGTTTCCATATATCACTAGTTTCCGGGCTTCCTGATATGTTATCAGAGAAAAGGATTCATTATAGTACATAATTTGACAGTCTTTTTGAAAAGAAACCTCTTCATTTCTACAGTCAATCTTAGCGTGGTAAATAGAAATCCAATCCGTTCCTAAAATAACATCCAAAACTACTAGAGAAAAAATGTTTTATAGGTTAATTCATTCCAAAAATAATGATAATAACATTCTTATAATTTCTTTTTTCTTAAACATTTTCCCAATGGGTTTTTACCATAAGTTCTGGATTCTTTCTTGAGGTGGAATTGAAAATTTTCCTAAAACATTCATAGAAATGAAAGAATGTGTAGTCTGTAAATCAAAAAATACATTAGAATAATGTGGAAAAACAAAAAAATTACCTGATAGCACATCATTTGATGATTCGCTGTCAACTTTATTAGAAGAAAAATATTTTCCCACACTTTTTATTTTGATCTATCTGGTTTCCACCTTGGGTAATAAAATTTGGACACATATTGGAATAATTACCAAACTCATTCCCACTAAAATATCTTACCACTAGATTTTCATTGCATGATTGATCATATTAATTATAGTTACAATCAACATGACCAGTCTTACCACATTGAAAGCAGCTACAATATTTAGTGATACATTATCCAGGAGGATTTTTACCACACTTCTCACAAGATGGAAATTTAATTTTCTTACTTCTACGATTCTTTGATGAATAATTTTCATTTTTAATCCTACTTGAACACTTCTTTTTCATATTCTCAAGGAACACCTTATCATCAAAAAATTATTCTTCTACCTTCTCAACACATCTTAAAAGTTTCTCATAAGTTTTAAATTCACGATAGGATAATGATCTTCGATATCAAGACATCTGTCCTTTGTAAAATAGATTTTTTTACTATCATGATCTTGAATGAAATTTGGAGCATACTTTTCCATTCGAGTGAACATTTCGTCATAAGAATACACAATGTCATCCTAATACCTCTATTCAATTAATTTGTTTTTCATCCAAAGTCGAATCACATTAGAAAAATACTTCCCCAGAAACATACCTTTTAATTCTTGATAACAGTGATCATAAATCTCCTCACTATCACTGATATTTCAATCCATATACCAACATTAATCTGTTTTCCTTATATATGATAAACAGAAAGACTAAAATTTTGATTGTCTATACAACCGATGACATTGAAAATCTTTTCTAGTGCTTTGATCCACTATTCAAATTGAACAGGGTTAGACGATCCTCTAAATGATGGGGGTGTTGCCTCATGAAATGATCCACTACATACATGTTTCTCTGGGGCAGATATGGTTGATATCGTGCATGTATACAACCAGTATTAATAGCCTGAGTCAACTTATCCATCACTACAAAAAACTATTCAGTTCTAATTCTAACAATTTCAGAATACTGATTTTGAAGGTTATTCTCCTCTGAATGACTTTCCAACATTGTTTCCATGTTTCCTCTATGGAAAATAATTCTGATGAAATATATCTTAAATGAAGCAACATGGTAATCTTCAAATGAAATATCATTTCTATTTGACCATAATGTAAAAATAATATATACATATTCAATTAACATAATTCAAACTTCAAATGCTATCGAAAATAACATTTGATACAAACTATAAGGCCACAAACTTAAACATTAAATAATATTAAATTATGTTATTAACTCAAATTGAGGATATTTTCATAATTATAACTTTATAGAATTAGGTAATAACTTATACATAATAACTTTAATATTACAAGTAAACACTTCTACTATGTATCCATTTTTTTGATAAAAAACGCTTAAAAGAAAAAAAACATGCCTAGATCCATGTTTTAAACAACCTGAAATTTTCATGATCCAATCCTTGACCCTATCCAACGTTATGTGTTGTGAAAAACATTTCAAAAACATGGGGTGTTCCTAAACATCATAGTTTGTGAAACAAAATGAAGGAAAACATTTTTTTTCAGAACAACATGTATAACATGAATACATTATGATAAGTAATAATTTTCACCTTTATGAAGTAGTAAATATTCTTCAATGGAAATAAACTCTTTGCATACCCTGTTGTAATCAAAATATTACCATAAAACCCTTATAAATTACTCATAATATATAAAAGGTAAAGTTAGGACATATTTATACTTAAATGGAATAACTATATGGTTGAATTCCACAAATAATTATTTAAAAAAGAATAGACTTACGACCAACTTACATACCCAATACATTTGAGGTTATAATGTAACCACCCATCTTTGGATATTCACGAAACCACCAGTCATTTGGTTTATCACATAACCACACGTCAAATGTCCGAGTACCATTATATAATCATCCCACATAAAAGATTGAAAATATCAACATTTCATTCATAAAAATTTCATTTGTAACCACAATAAATAATTAAAATATTTAGAAATAGTAAATCCACATTCAACAAAAATTTTGATACCAAAATTTTTAAAGGGTTATGTGCTATTTATTTTCCATTTATAAACATCATGACTAGTTAAGGGATCCAAATACTAAATAATACTCTTATAGGCGGAAAGGTTGTTGTCACTAAATACATTAAAAATAAAAATTTCATTTTTCATTTAGTAAAATTCTACCTTGAAACAGATTTCCTTTGACTAAAATTAAATTTGAATGGGGTTTATACATAATCTAAAATCATATCATGTATTAATCAAAATATGCCTAAAAGAAAGGATATTGAGAAAAAGTTCATTACCTTGGGTCCAACATGACTCGTTCGTTCTTTAATTTCCTGAATAATAAAGGTAAGTTGATTTATTATTTAATCAGAAAATGTTTCTTGCTCATTTCATTTTATATTACTTATTACTTTTCTATAACAATTACTTAATTATTTGAGTTATTATCAGTCTTTTTTTATGTTCAAAACACGAGTAAAAAATGAGCTTGTTATAATTATAAATTGTCTATGTGGTCAGAATTCCATTATCTATAGAAAATATTCATGATTTAGATATCATATATATCATATATATCTAGTAAATATTTATTTAAAATAGACCACATCATTTTTATATGAGAAATGAAATACAACTCTCATGGAGAAGGTAAGCCGTACGAACGCATAAATGTTACATTCATTTATTTTCCATATTAAAAGGAATTAACATTAAATGATACATGGGTATATTATAATTTAAATATAATAACTATGTTATATATGTTACATAATTTCATTAATTCCATTCTTAATACGTTACATGTATAGCATGAAAGAGTCATATTACTTTGAGGGGGGCGGTAGTCCGTACTTCATTAAATGAAATTATTGTATATATACAACATGAAAAGCATAAAGGTGTGTTCTAAATGAGAATTAAAATAGAATAGAAATAAAATAAATATCCTAAATATCATATATAACTACATTTTCATCATAATGGCCACCATAAGAGGTGATAGGGGAATATTTAACAATCATCATTTAATGAGGTAGTAGTATGCCGTTCATAAAAACAGAATGTTTTATACCAATTAGACAGAGGTTTCTATAAGATTAGTTTGAATAAATCACATAAAAACTATATATTGTATTTAGTATAATGGTTTTTTTATTTAAACAAAGAATAATAAAAGTATATGCAAAGGAGAAGGAAAAATAATGGAAAGGATCTTTAGGGATGATGCTATCTATTAAAAAGGGTTACTCCCTTTGATTTGATCCAAAAAGATTTAATGAATAGCCTTCTGCCTAATGGGAGGATTATAAGGGGAAGGGAGGGATTTTAGGAACATATCTTCACAGATTTTTGATGATATAGGTTGTTGATAGGTGTGTATAAGGGTTAAAGTTGGTGTTCATTTATAAGAGAGAGGAGGGACTCTTTAGGAAAGCTTAATTGTATTACTTTTTTAATAATTGATTTTTGAATTATAATAACACCAATGTGATATATTTAGATGATCATTTGAGTATGAGTCAAAATCCCTTCACCAAATAGGTTGTATACAAGTGTTGTTTTCAAAATTATCCTTATATTTTATCTTTAACACTTAGTAAACTTATTTAAATCTTAATATGTCTTCTTATATATTCATAGTATATGGTTACCATAGTTCCTATAAACATCCAAGAGACCCAAAAGTGGATTATTATTGACATTAATAACATCATGTATGTCATTTTTTAGAATCTTAGATTTTTTGGACTATTATAAAATTTTAATTGATTTATAAACTCATTTATGTCAATTTTTAAACTACTCATATAATGACATTTTAAAAATCCATAAAAACATGATTAATTCAAAAATAACTAAATAATTAAAATATAATATATAATAATAATCCATAATATTATTGGATGACATAAAAATTTTCAAAATGAATTTATTTTAATATTTATAATCTTATTTATTTAAACCATTCATTAATATGGTAATCAATACATCACCATTATGTCATAAATAAATGTATTTATTTAATCTAAAAATTTATAAAAAAATAATATGATCTAGAAAATTTGTTTGGAATTATAATGACTATTTATAGTCTAAAATATCACTATATAACCTAATATAATTTTTTTAATAAAAGATATATGTTTAGTTTATATTTTCCTTAACATTAACTTAAAAGTAAATAAATGTAATTTTGACACACAAGTGGTTCCATGGGGTCCTAAAATCGACCCAAGGATGCCCATGGTTGGAAATATCTCATCTAATAGGGTTAAGAAATGAGTTAAGGTAATTTAATACTATTATAACATTTTTTTACCCTTATTTACCAGATTTACCCTTTAACCATGGTAAATAAAATATTTAATAAATTCACTATTCGTAATGTCTAAAAATAAAAGTGAACTATTTACACAATTTTAAACTCCTGATACCAAAATTGGAATCCACTTTCCAAATTCGAAACATAAATGTTGAAGAAATTAATTTAAAATTAATTCCTATTGTCAAAACCAAAAAGAGTGTTTTTATGAAGTAAAAACTACAAAAATATTAACATGTGGTTATGTAAAATTTCAAAGTGAAAAAAACAAAAAATGACCAATATTTGAATAAATGATAAAAAATTTAATATTATTACACATTAACACTAATTGAAAGGGAAATCCAATCATATAAATAAATTAGATGAAAAGTCAGTTTTGACTTTAAATTCTCTATTTTTCATTATTCCTTAAAAAATTCACATTATCAAAAAAATACCAATAAATTACCTAAAGTAAATGTTTATATCCCTCTTCTAAGAAATATTTTTTTTTTCTAAATATAGTATATAAAAGTGACAAAAACTAGCTTTAAAAAGGATTCTCTATCATGAGGTGGTAGTACCACCTTTTAAAAATATTAGACTATTTATGCATAAAGTTAGATTCATTATCATTTTAGGACTCTAAATTTTATTGGATAAATAAAAAACATTTAGCAAACATGTTTAATAATAATACAGTTTGTTCTTTTCATTCCCACCAATAATATGGTGGGCGTTAACTATTATTTAAAATAATAATATTATATTATTAATATTTTTCTCAGTTTGAAACAACCTTGTGTTCAATATAATATTTTGGAAAAACCCATTGTTACATGTTGGGTACACCATCAAACATATAATCCCATTAAAATTAATATTTAATATTTAATTCATAAATATTTATATACATGAAAATTTTATATTATTTATTTACCTGGGATGTTACATCCAACCCCATTTTTGGAAATTACGACCTCACAATTTTATTCACTTATCAAATTAATGGGGTATTTATCCCCCATATAATTTTCAAATTACCATATGACCTCTTTAATGATATGTTTTCCAAAAAACCATTACCTGGAAAATTACCTTATTCCGCAACACTTTCTCTCTTCGGTCAAGAATCTGGACTAGTTGTTGCTCATAAAAAATATTCTCTTCCAATTGAACTATCTCTGAACTAAAAAAATGAGATGGATCTGGTATATACTTTCTCAAACTTGAAACAAGAAAAGAATTGTGTACCTAGGATAAACATGGAGGCAAAGCCACTCTATATGAAAAAAATCCAACATTCTCAAGGATTTAATAGGGTCGAATTAGCCTCGGACTCAGATTTCCCTTCTTAAAAAAACACACCACACTCTTTCTTTGAGAAACTTTGTGAAAGGAAAGATCACATACCTCAAAATAAAGATCATTCCTTCGTTTATACTCATAACTTTTGTGCCTACTTTGAGCTGTCCTCATGTGTAGCTTTAACAACTGAACTTTCTCTACCATCTCATCAACCAATTTGGGTTCCATAAGTTTATTTTGTTTTCAGAAATATGGGAAAGGTAACATTCACTTCCACATTTCACAAATTTCTCATCTTCCTGAAATTTTATTATAGATACAGGTTCATTACTGTACATAAACTGAATGTCTTTCTGAAAATAAGCCTCTTTATCTCTATAGTCAATCTTATCATGGTAAACAACAAGCCAATTCATTCCCAAAATATCTTCAAACTCTAATATAGAAAAAAAAGGTTTTATAGGAACTTATTCCCACAAATAATGATAAATAGATAATTTTAATTTTTTTTACCTCAAAATTTCCCACATGCATTTTTACCAAATGTTCTGGATTCATTTCTAGAGGTGGAATTCAAGATTTACATAAAAAGTTCTCTGAAATGAATGAATTTGTAGACCCTAAATCCAACAATACATTGGAATAATTTAAAAAAGAAAAAAAATTACCTAAAACCACTTCATTTGATCCTACATCAACCGTAGTAGTAGATAAAGATATTCCCCACCAATCTTATTTTGATCAATTTCGTTTGCACCCTAGGTACTCCACTATAAAAAAATATTAGCATAATGCCCAAACTCATTGCAACTGAAACATCATACTACATGAATTTCCTTTCCTTCTTGATCATCTTCCTTAAAATTCATATCAATATTTCATGTCTTGAAACACTGAATGTAGTTTCATGATTTTGGGTTACATTCTCTATGATTATTTTTACCATACTTCTCCCAAGATGAAAATTTAATTTCCTTTACCCAAGGAGTATTTGATGAATACTTTCCCAATGACTATCAACTAGAACTATTATTTTTCTTTCTGTCATGGAACACCTGATCATTTTAAATCTCCTTATCTACCTTTTAGAGACATCGAAAAATATTATCATGGATTTTAAATTCAGGTGATTCTAATACTATTTGATATCGCTGCTTCTATCCTGATTAAAATTTAGTTATCTTACTTTCAAGATCACTGATGAAATTTGGATTATATATTTCTAGTCAAGTGAAATTTTCATCATATGCAACCACTAAGTTATCCTACTACCTCAATTCCATGAAAATGTTTTCCATCCCAAGTCAAATCGCCTTAGAAAAATATTTTTCAAAAAACTTAAATTTAAATTTTTCCCATCAAAGAGCATGAATATCGTCACTATCCCTATAATTTTTAACTATCGAACATAACTGATCGGATTATCCTTTGAAACGATAAAAAATAATAACCTTTTTATTGTTTGTACAACCCATGACTTCGAAAATCTTTTCCAGTACATTGATCTACCCATACAATTGAACATATTAATATGATCCACTGAATGATGGGGAATGTTGCCTCATGAAATGATAAACTATAGAAATGTTCCTATGGGATTGATCTGGTTGATATCATGGATGTATACCAATGAAATTTATTGCATTAGTCTACTGAGACATCCCTACAAAAAACTGTTCAGTTTTGATTCAAACCATTTTCGGATGTTAATTTGGTAGTTATTCTCCTCTGTATTCCTTCCAAAATAGCTACACTATTTCCTCTACGGAAAAACATTCTGAACAAAAACATCATAGGCGAAGAGACTTGTAAATCTTCAAAGGCTATATCATTTCAATTTGATCATAATGTAAAAAGAATTTATTGATATTCTATTAACAAAATTCTTAATCCAAAAGATAACTAAATCGACCATTAATACCGTCTATAAGGCCCCAGCCATAAACATAACTTAATATTTAATTATATTAATTATTCACATTGATGATATTTTTAGGATTAGAGATGTAGATAAATAGGTAGTAAATTATACATAACAACTTTAATATTACATCAAGACTGTTCTACTCACAATCTATTTTTTCATAAAATAAAAACTATTAAATGAAAACAAACATGTTTATCTCCATGTTTTAAATAAAAATATTCTTTTTGATCTCATCCATGACCCTATTCCACTACATGTCTTATGAAAACATTTCAAAAGCATGTAATGAGTATTAAAAGCTCAGTAAGGGATACATAAATAAGATAAACTGTTACTTTTTAAAAACAACTTGTTAATAGTTAATAATTTTTAATAAGTAATAATTTTCACCTTTATGAACTATTAAATAATTTTCACTGAATAAAAGCTTATTTCTTCCCATTTTGTAACCAAAACGTTACCATGAATCCCATAATAATCATTCATAACTTATAAAAGGTAAACTTAGTACATAATCATACCTAAATGGAATAATCATACTGTAGACTACCACAAATCATTATTATAAAAATAATAGTCATACTACAGACTTTAACACAAATTTCATGGGAAGTTATAATGTAAACACCCATCCTTGGTTTATCACAGAACCACCCTTAATATGTTTTATCATTTATCCACCCTTCAAATGTTCAGTTACCATTATATAATCATCATAACAAAATATAGAAAATATAAACATTTCAATAAAAAAATTATTTTCAATTACAAGAAATAAATTCAAGATATTGACATAGTAAATCCACATTCAATACCATTTTCAATACCAAAATATGTAAAATGTTATATAGTATTTATTTTATATTTAAAAATATCATGTCTTGTTATGGAATAAAAATATCAAATAATACTCGTGGTGGAAGTAAGGTAGTTTTCACTACGTATGTTAAAAAGAAACATTCACATTATCATTTATTAAAACTCTACATAAAAAAATATTCCCTTTGAATGAAATTAATAGTCAAAGGGTTTCATACACCATATAAAAGAAATTTGTGTATAAATCAAAATATGCCTCAAAGAATGGAGATTGAGACCAAGTCCATACCTAGTGTCCAACTTGAATCGTCCATTATTTAATTTCCTAAAAAATAAACATAAGTTGATTTATACATTTTTTAGAACATTTTTCATGTTTAATATTCCTTTTATATCACTTATTACATTTCTATTACAATTAGTTAATTATCTGAGTTCATATCCGACATTTTTTCAATGTTCGTAACCTGAATCAAAAATGAACTTGTTATAATTATAAATTTTATGTGTGGTGAAAATTCCATTATCATATAAATTATATTTATTATTTATATAACATATATATCATATATATCCAGTATATATTTATTTTATAATAGTCCATACCATTTGGATATAAGAAATAAAATTCACTTTTTAGGGAGAGGGTAACCCGTATATACACATGTACACTCCTTTAATTTATTTTTCATATTTAATGCAATGAAAATTAAATGATACATAGGTATATTATAATTAAAATTAAATATATAGGTTATATATGTTACATTTTTTCATTAATTCCTTCCTTTATACACTTTATGTATATCATGAACGAGTCATATCAATTTGAGGGGGTGGTAGTCCGCACTTCCTCAAAAAAATTATTGTATTTGTGCAATAATGAAAGCATAAAGGTATGTTATAAATAATAATTATAGTATAATATAAATAAAATAAATGTCATATATATCATATATAATTACTGCTCCATCATAATGGAATACATAAGTGGTGGTAAGAGAATATTGAACAATCATCATTTATTGTGGCAGTAGTTTGATGTCCATAGAAACAATATGTTTTATACCAATTAGACGGAGGTGTGTGCAAGTGTAGTTATAATCATTCTCAAAAAAACAACCAAGTATATTAATGATATTGGTGTTGTTATGTAATAAAATAATAAAAAGAGCATATAGAGTGGATAAGTAAAAATAATAGAATTGAACTTGAGAGAATATGATACCTCTTCACAAGGGTATCTCCCTTTGATTTGAGCCACAAATGACTTCTTAAATAGCCTTCTACCAAAGGGATAGATTCTAGGAAGAATTTATTGATGATGGGACCTAATTTGAGAAGATTTTGGATGAGCCCTGGGATCATGAGAGGGGTGAGTAAGGGTTAAAGGTGGTGTCTTCTTATAAGTGGGAGGAGGGGCACCTTGGGAATGATTGAAAAAATAATTTTATTATTAATTTATTTTTGAATTATAATAATACTAAAGTGATAAATCTCGATGATAAAATGATGATGGGTTGAAATCCTATCAGCCAATAGGTTTTAGTCCAGTTTTAGTATCAAAATTAACCTTATATTTTAGCTTTAATACGTTGTAATTTTATTTAACTATGACCATGTCTTCTTTTATAATCATAATATATTATTGTCATAGTTTCTATAAAATGTTAAGTGCCTCAAATATAGATCATTAATGATATTTTAAACCTCATATATGTAATTAGGACGAATTTTATATCTATAGTACAATTATAAAATATTTATTGATTAAAAAACTCAATTATGTCAATTTTTATACTACTCATGTCACGAATTTTTAAAAATCCATAACAACATGATTATTTTGAAAAAACATCATTAATTAAAATATAATAAGTAATAATAATCCATAAAACTAATTTATGACATATAAAGTTTCAGAATAAAATTACTTTAATATTTATAGTCCCATTTATTTAAACCATTCATCAATAAGGTAATCCCTACATGACCAATCTATCATAAATATAATTATTTATTTGATATCTAAAAATTATAAATAAAATTCCATGATGTTGGAAATATTCTAAGATTTATAATTATAATTTATATTAAAAAATATCACTTATATAACCCCATAAAAAATGTTTTAGTAAAAGATATAAGTTTAGGATATATTTTCCTCAACTTTAAATTAAAAGTAAATAAATGTCCTTTTCACAAAAAAGTGGATACATGGTGTCCAAAAATCGACACATGGATGACCATTGATGTACATATCACATAAAATAGGGTTAGTACATGTCTCAGGGGTTTTTAAAATTAATATAATATTATTTTTTACCCTTACTTACTAGATTTACCTTTTAACCTTGGTAAATAAAATTTTACTAAAGATACAATTCATAATTTCAAAAAATAAAAGTAACATTTTATCACAATTTGGACCTCCAGACTCCATATATGGAATCTAGTTTTCCATATTCACAAAACATAAGATGCTGAAATTGGTTTAAAATTAATTCCTGTCATCAAACTAAAAATCTGGGTTTTAATAAGTATAAACTACTTAATGATTGACATGTGTTTATGTCGAATTTTAAAGTGAAATTACTTTCAATTTCCAAAATTGGATTAAATGATAAAAAAATAATCTTATTGCACTTCAAAAAAAATAAAATGGAAATATAATCATATAAATAAATTAGATGAGAAGATTGTTTTTACTTAAATCGCCCCATTATTCACTATTTTATGAAAATGATCTTTATCAAAAAATACCAAAACTTTCCAAAAGTAATCTCTTAGGTCTATATTAGAAATACGTAATTTATTTTTTCAAATGGAATATATAAAAGTGAAAAAATTAGATTTAAAAAGGGTTATCTGTCAAAATAAGGTAATACTACCTTTTAATAATATTAGAGTATTTCGGCTTACAATTGGATTAATTCTCATATTATACCTCAAAATTTCATTGGAAAAATGAAAAAATATTTAAAAAACATGTTTAATAATAATATGGTTTGTTCTATTCATTCCTGTCAACACAATGACTATGCGTTTACTACTATTTAAAATAATAATATTATATTATTATAAATTTTCTCAGTATGACTTAGGCGTGTGTGCAACATAATATATCTAAGAAACACATTGTTGCATGTCTGGAACACAATCGAACATAGAACCCCCTTTAAAATAAAATTAATATTTGATTAAAAACTATTAAAAAATATGAAAATGATATATTCTTTATTTACTAAGGATGTTACATTCAGTTTTAAGGTTTTTACTATTTCAACAAATTATGGTTTAAAATGACACAAAATTTCCAAAATTATATTGGTTGATTATATTGAAATTCTATATTGACATATCTTCAAATGCAGGCCCATTTAAAGGCATATTTAATCAGAACGAATTTATTATAATTTCATATTTAAAAAATATCTAAAATCGACCATCACATTAATTATAAATGTTTACATCCTCCCTAGAATCATAACACCAGTATAAGTTTTATATATTGACCAAAATATACCAATTTCATATAAAAAATCCGTATCCATTTCATATGGTATATTTCCTTCAAAAATACCAACTCAATATCCCTTTAGAAGAGGTATAATGGAAACGTTTCAAAGAAGTGGAATCACTTTAATTGATCAATTTATATTCAACTCATCTTTACCTATCCTACATTTATTTTATATATCATATAAAAATATCTGAAATGTAATAAATTTCCTAAAATTATATTATGATTATGTAAAAAATAATATAAATCTAATTTTACATTAAATTATAAATTAATATATCGCTCGTTCGTACATGTGGATTACATTCTCTGTGTAGAGATACAGGTATTTTCCCATACCAATATACTAGGGATGAGTATTATAATTATATTAATATTTATATATGATATTAATTAGTTAATTATACTTAATAAAATTATAATATAACATTTACCTACTTACCATCGATTTCTTTGGGAAATGATAGCATCACTCGTGCGTACATGTGGACTACCACCTCCATAAAGTGATGTGATTTGTTTTCTATTTATAAATTACCTAAATGGTATTATAGTATAATATTACAATTATCTATGATATATTTTATATAATTATAATCTTTTAATTTTAAATCGAAATATACAATTCTTTCATTTTATCTGCTGATAAATTAATACAATGTCAATTCATACATATGACCAACAGTCTCTATGAAAGATGCTATTCATTTTTCAGTCTATCAATTTTATCGGTGAGTCTAAATATGTATATAATTAATATATATGATACCTACAACAAGATTAATATTTTGAATATGATATAAAAAATATAAATGTAGATGGATTGAAACTACTGTAATGAAATACCCGTGATAAAAGAAATAGATTACACCGATAAATAACACTATTAATAATGATTTATTGACAAAATGGGTGATTAAAGTTATAAATGAATTATATATGATATTATAAGTATAAAAAATTTCACTAATATATAATTATAATAATTTAAAATTTAAAAAATAATATGATAGAGATTTTGATGTAAGATAATTCCATGGTATGGGTTTTATGATATAATATGATGGTTTTTTAGCATTGTTTTATATGATTCCAATGATGAAATAATATGATCTATAATTTGAGGAACTAGTTATTTAGTTTCCTAATTTTATTTATGGATGATTCATATTTTTCATTTATTTTACTCATCTTAATTATTATAGAAATAAAAATGTTATATTAAGAGAAAATTGACTCAATTTCAATCTTCAGTTAAAAAACACTTTCGTATCCATGTATTCTAAAAATATTTTGAATAAAATTTATAATTTTATCCCATTATTTTCTGATTATTTTTACCAAAAATTTACTTTTTACATATAAATTTGAATGGAATATTTTTATCAATTTCCATATGAGGTATATTATTAAATTCCAGAAAAATTTATTATGGGAATGTTTTTAACATATATTACATGAATAAAAATTTCCTAAAGCATGAATCAGTTTTCATTTAAGATTATATTAATATTTTACATGTATCTATTGAAATAAAATAGTTTCCATTAGGTTTTCCTAATTTATGTAAATATGTTATTTCAAAATAGAATGTTTATTTCCTTAAAAAAACTAATGATCATTTAATGGTATTTATGTTCATCATGGACAAAAATCATTCATTTATATTTTTCTTTATTGGGTATTATTTTTAATGATAAAGTCTATATTCTTTATTTGGATGGTTTGTGAATTTGATGATACAATGTTTATGAACCTTGTTTCATTTACTCGGTTTACACTATGATGAAATAATTAAATGTTTATGAAACTCACATATATTACACCTGTTAGGAGATGATGAAATGTTTATGATTCTAATTTTATTTCATGTAATATGTGGGACCTATATATCTATAAATTTATTTGCGTATATATTTATATCTCATCAAATAAACATAAGAAGAATATTATGTCAACCCAGTTCAATAAGAATCTATGTCCCCCATTATAGTACTGGGAGTTACCGTTGTATCCTATGATGGGATTTATAGTAATTCTCTTACACTATGATAGTTATGTAATTGAGCCTTGAATACTATGTAAATGATTCTATTCTCTATTTTATGCAAAAAGTTCTTATCTGGTGACAATTTCATGCTCCCATGTAACATTTTATTTTATTTCAATATGATTAATGTATAAAATACTAATAATGTTTTTTACCTGATTGATTATTATGACATATGATATATAGGGTATGGTATTTTAATATTAGGATAATTGTTTCCAATAATTATTACCACTATATTATTATATATATCACCATTTTTATCCTTTATGATAATTATAGATATCTCTTTCTTATGTTTTAACTAACCAAGTTATGATGGAAATTTTATCCATTATATTACATGAAATTTTTTTTGTTATGATGAACTAAGTGGGAGATTATATAGATATTTTCATAACCTATAATTTTTTATAGCAATTTTAGAAATATAGTAGAACATATGATTCTATCTTCGATCTATATTTTATGTATTTAATACTCATCCGTAAAAATATAATATCTATGTATGAAACGTTTGTGACACTATACCATGACACCTACAACCAAATGTTTCTTACTATTAAAATATTATATCTGTAATCATCATGTCACATAGGAATTTAATTTGGGAAAACCGTGATATAGAAAAACATGGCCACATAGATAAACTGATAATTCATTCATAGTGATCCTTATATAGGGACAATATATGGACCCTCTCTGTAAAACCATGAGATTTTATGAGATATATTATTTTTAATTTCTTTAATGTCATGGGTTATACGCTACACCATTATTATCATGACCCACACGCAACACCATATTATCTTGCAGTATAAACAACATTATTATTGGATGTGTTACACGCAAGAGTGATTTTCCTCGATAGCTTGAGTCGTACAAAATAGCGTGTTTCACTAAAAAATGATATATTATAAAAATATTATTATTTAATGGGAGATAAACTAGTTTTTATGAATAGTAATGACCACATTTTGAATTTTACTAAAAATGGATCAGCCAGGGGTTCAGGTACCCAAACCCATGGCCCCAAAAATTTATATAAAAAGCGTAGATATACAACAGACTTGGAGTAAATGTTTACATTTTTAACACTACACCAAGATAAAAAATGAAACACACACATCAGATACCCATGTAATACCTTTTTTGAGATGGCCTCAACCCCGAGATCCTCCCTGATTAGCTGGACGGTTACCACATCCCCTTTGTATCATCAGTTCGTCATCCATCACAAGATCCTCCATATTCTGAGAGTCATTTTCTTTATGAGATTCTTCCCTGTGAAATATTGAATGCACATCATCACTTGGGGAAATATCATCCTGGTTTGCATTACCATGAGGAGACTCTGCATGCAGATCTTGAAGAGCCTCTTGTACATCATTGTAGCCATCATAGACAAAAAAGATTGTGAATCATTCTAAACTGGCCGGTCCAGCTCCTTTTAAGGCTCCAAACCATCAATAAAAGTAGGGGACGAGGAGGAGCTCCTTCAATTACTACATCCTGCATTCTTAAGGCCTTCAAGATTAATAAAATAAAACTCAACAGTATTAAAACGTATAATTTTATATAACATTAAACTCCATGTTATGTAATATTTATACATGATACAAAAACAAATTAATTTTTCTGGATAAAAGTTTTATTTTTCATGAAATGCTATTTTTCCTCCATTTAATGAAGCACCAAATTTTATATCTTGTTTTTAACATATTTGTATATTAAATTTTAAAAAAATAATATTCTTATTGGGATACTAGAAATCAAATTTTAATTTTGTTTAATTTTTTTTATTTTATTGAAAAAAAACATATTTTAATAAATAGTGAAAAATACTGCATTGTAATTCAAATATTCCTATTCATCTAATTTAAGTAAATCATTAGATTATATTTTTAACTAGTTTTAAAATTTAATTTGATTTATTTTTCATTTAATCCATTTTTTAAATTTGGATGTAATTTCACATTCAAATTGGATATAAACTCTTGAAAATCATTTCATAAGTTTTTTACTTATAAAAAACACTCTTTTTGGTTTTTGACCACAGGAATTAATTTTAAATAAATTTAGGCCAATTATGTGTTTAGAATATTGAAATATGGAATCCATATTTGGAATCAATGGGTCCAAATTAGATTAATAGGTTATTTATATAGATATTTTTGATATTATGAATAGTAACTATGTTAGTGTTTTTTAATGCTGTTAAAGGTAAATCATGAAAACTAGTGTAACAAATAATATGATAGGAAGAATTAAATGATCCTCAAAACCTAAAAAATGCTATTGGAGGAATAAACGTTTACCCTTACCATATTAGGTTAAAAACATAGTCATTTAAGTGCCACATGACTATGAAAAGGGCATAGATAATAATAAAACCAATGAAAGTGAAAAATGTCATTCTAAAATATTTTATAAAAATAAAAATTTAAATATAGGGATAACCAAGTGATATCTTCAAAAAGAAAGAGTACATATAAATATAATATAATAACATAAATTATGATAATATATTTTTAATTCTAAAAAAATTAAAAATTATTTTAATTTCTTATACTTTGATGATGTAAAACTTAATTAATGCGAAAACCCTAAATCGATTTTCCTTAAAATAAAAATAACACTAAAAGTCCTAAAAACGTGACCAAATCATATTGGTAGAGTATATATCGATCATAAGCATCCATGTTCCATGAATTTGACCCTTCATATCTTTATGGGAGAGATTATGATATTTATTTAATTTTATTTAATGTAATGTTAAAGTTGTCACATTCATACTTTAATAAGTATAACAATTTTTATGTTGTATTATATCTAGGTTTCATTTTTACTGAATATATGGTTATTAAATCTAATACTTTTTTTTTTCAAAATAGAATTTTATTTTAAAAATTTCCTCTACACATTTGTGTATGAAATAGTTACACAATATTGATGTAATGATTATTTTAATAATGGAGATATAAATAAATTTTATCACAAATATTAAAATAAATATAATTTGGGATAATTAAATTGTCCAATTAATTTTATAGATTCCTTTTACTCTATAGGGATTTAATAATATATTTGGTTAAATGATAACACCTTAAATTTATATTTCTAAAAAAACATGAAATGAATAGTGTCAAATTGACACAATCGATATGTTGTTGAAATAATGTTTTATAAAATTATATTAAATCATAAAAAAATTAAAAAATATATAATAATTATTATATGATAAAAAAATTTCTATTTAATTTATTTATGATATAATTTTAATCATATATGTAAACATTTCACCCATTTAATATTGAAAGAATGATTATCTTCATTAAAATTAAATAGAATAACTAATTTTTTTAAAAATTACATTCTCTAAACTGACATCAAAATTTGTCTAATTTTTTTGGATTATATTTAGATAGTAAAATATATTATATTATAATATAACCCATTTTTTAGTTATTTAGATTTATTTTCTAATAATTATAAATTAATAGTTTTATAAATTCAAATAGTCTTTCTCGCCCCAATTATAAAAGGACACATCATCATTTTTCCACAACTAATAAAGATTTAAATTTCCTCTATCCCCTATTAATTTCTCTTCTCAACTTCCATATTTATATTATAGAGGTTATGGTATTCTAAAAAGACCAACTCTATTGCATCAAGAGGATATCTAAAGGGAGCTCGTCTATAAAGAGGTAATATCCTCTACCGATTCATTCAAAAAAATAATTTCCTTAGCTTCCACTTCATTATTTTATACACTACAAAGTATTAAATCCCATAAAATATATATACTTAGATGTTATTATAATTATTAAACAACTATATTCTATATTCCATCCATATTTTGAAAAATGAAATCATTGCGTGTGCATACGTATGGGTTACCATCTCCATGCCGTGGTGTACTATTTTTTTCACCACTACCTTACATGGATTTGTATGATGATTTAAGTAATAAATATATATTATTATTAAAATATTATATTTATTTTTAAATTTTATATACCCTCCACTTCATAACAAATCAAGAACTATTCGAATGATATCATCAGTCGGGCGTACGTATGACATACCGTCTCCATGATGATACGTGATTAATTCTAAATGATATTAATTAAATAATGTTTATAGAAATTTAAATAATGAATAAATATGTTATATATTATATTAATATCATTTTTTAATGATATGACTATGACCTAATCAGCAGAACATGATCCTATTCGACATAACATTTTTAATAACAAAAAATATTTAACACCCGAGTAACGAGTATCAATGAAATGTTACTAAAAATGATTATAATATGATCATATATGTTACAGTAAAAAAGTATATTATTTTGGAAGAAGTAAATAATATTATTTAAATCATTATACTGGTGTTTTAGATACATATAAAGCATATCAATCCAATGGTTAGGGATTATTTTCTACCAATTTTAATTTATTGTAATATAGGCCATATAGACCATCTAATTATATTTTGTGGTGTTTATGTTACCCACAAAGGTTTTTATTATTGTTATTATAAAATATATGATATTCAAATATGTATATAATTGTCTTTATTTTATGAGGTATATGATTCGACTTATTATAAATTGTTAAAGGATAACTTTGTAGTCTCATTATTATATGATATTGTTTATTCGTAAGTATTTACTAGGCTATATATTTATCATTAACCTCCATGTTTCAAAAATATATAATAATATTTCTATTATTATTATTTTTTCAAGTCATTTTAACCATTTTGACATTTTATTAAAATACATGGAAGGAATATTTCGTTCATTTTCCATACGTGGTACTTTATGACTTTTAGGTCAATACTACGAGAAGAAAGTTTTTTTTATCTTATACGACGTCAATATATTTTAACATCTTCATAATTCCTTATTTACATGAATAATTCATTATAGTATTTTAGGTATATTTTATACTAAATTAATTTCTTTTAAAATTTCATTAATTTTGAGAGAACAAAACATTTTTGAATAAGAATGTTTATTTTCCTCAAGAATTATGTTTTAGTGTTTTATTAAAATTAAAATTTTAAAAGATTATTCTCTTAATTTGGGTTGTTTTTATATCTTCATTATTACTATTATTTGATTTAGTTAATGATGTAATTATATTTTATATGTATTATTTTTTTACGTAATAATTTTGAAGAAACACTTTTTATTTCATAGGTAATATTATGGCGAATGATTGATGTTTTTGTGGCACATGTAAAAATGATTTCATTATGAGATGGGTGGGAATTATATCTCCCAAAAATGAATTGGTAAATTTTTTATATCTCATGCGATATAAATGAATAGAATAGTAAATAAATATGGCTCAATAATATAGGGTTGGAGCAACAAGTAATCTCGGTTCAGTAATATAGGGCTACAACGACAAGTAAACCCGATTTAGTAATAGACCTTGTCAATTATAATGGTCTTTGATGAAATTCCTTGGATACTATTGAAATAATATTATGTTCTTTTTTGTTATCAATTATTCCATGTTTTATGTCAATGCTATTTTATCGTGGTTAATTTTCATTTATGATTCATACCTTACGTACTGCAAATATTTATTTCCGGACCCAATATTTTTATATTTAAACAGTGTATTCTTGTTTTTACATTTTTATGTTTATTGGTTATTATATATTCTCAATTTATACCCTTAATAATTATTTCATGTCAACATTTTTATTTTTTCTTTTCCACATTATATAATGAACAGTTTAAGGAATAAAACAAAAAGGGGAAGATCATTGCAAGAGATATTGAAGGTCTTCCACCATGTTGGAATATTTTCGTCTATATTTCCAGAAACACTAAACAAATAAATCATTTAGGTGTTTTTTTTGCTTATTGTATTAATTATTACAAAAAATACCAATAATTTCCATGTAATCCAAGCTTGTGTTGTTAGAGTTGGTATTAGAGTGAAGGTTTTGTTATCCTTTCAAAACTAGGATACGAAAAATTTATTGAGACCCCTAAATATGTTTCTATGGTATGTCAAGGGATGTCCCTAAGGGTAATTTTAACTATTGGTTAAAGTCATAGAATTATAATAATGACCATGAATATCCTATCATTAAAACTAATATGTTTGAGATTGAAAGTAATCACCTTGATTATGTTGTTTTCCATGTTTGATTTTTGACCCTCAAAGTAATCTTTTTTTTGGGTTTTAGACAATGGCTAGAACCCAAAGGAACTTTTTTTATTGACCAATGCACTAGTGAATGTAATAATTGTCTTCCTGAACAAAAAAATGTTATTGTTGATGGAATGAAAAGCCTTATTTCTATATTTACTCAAGATATGAATAATTTTGGACTTCCAAACAAGCAGAGAAGGGAACAAAATTATGTTGACTCCTTCCTGAGGTAATGTACACCTTTTAATGGGTCATCTGATCAGGTTGTTACTTAACAGTGTATCAATACCATTTAAAAGATATTTTACATCCTTCACTATTTAATTCATGAAAACTCATTTAGGTATTTTATCATTTAGAATGTTAAGCGGTACAATGGTGGAATCTAATCAAGAATACAAGGCAGCAAGCTGAAATTGAATCCACGGAATGTGATGAGTTTATGAACATATTTACCAATAAGTTCATCCCCCCTATTCTTAGAAAAATATTGAAAATGAGTTCATTGATATTATTCAAAAGGATGTTGAATCCATTGGTACATAAGGGGAAAATTTTACAAGACTTGCGAGTTATACTTTTGGTTTTATCATCCAACATGAAAGTAAAGATGATCGATTCTACAGTTCCTTAAAACCAAGTCATCAAAGGTAATTAACTATAAGATATTATTGTAGCTATGAATATATTGTGCATTTTTATATCAATGTAGAAATATAATTTGGTATTATATACCAATATCCTGGTATTGACAAGAAATGAAATATGGAGTTCAAGGGGAAATCTCAAAGCAACGGTAAAAAGAAGATGAATGTTTCTTTATGCTAAAATTGGGGAAATATGGTTGGTGGAGATTGTAATAATGGTACTATAAAACAATTTATGAGTAGAAAAGAAGGTCATAGATTATTTGAGTGCCTTTGTAATGGGAAAATGATTTCTAATTACATGAATAGAGACAAGGCTATGGGGAACAGACAACCAACACTTCAATGCTACAAGTTCAAGGAAATGTGGAATTATTCTAACCAATTCCCTAACCCAAGGGTTATGGATGATTATCGACTTTAGAAACCTATTAATGGCAATGAAAAAGGAAGAACACTTATGATCACTATTTGAGATGTTGTTTTTGTCAATGATGTGGTAGAATGATAAATTTTTTATGTTATGGGAATAAAAATTAGTTTTAAAAAATTTCTTTTAGAGTATTATGGAATATTGGAATATCAATGTATTGGCCCATTGTGGTTTTACATAAGTATATGGTACCATTAACAATGAAAAGTGATTGAATTATTTATTAATTCACATGATATATTCATAGTGAAGGGATAAGGAGATAATGAGATGTTTGATAGTAATAATGACATCTTGAATGGCATAATGACCAACTGATATCATGGATTGAGTATATAGATTTTTTTTTGATTTTTTTGTGTGATGAAAGAGAAAATTTTGACGGAATTCATGTTTTCAATAAGTTTATATGGTAGTTCATGTTGATAGAATGTTACAAGAGAATACATGATTAAGGTATTCACATGTTCGTAATGTGACAACATAGAATACCTTATGAGATATGGGAGATAAATGCTAAAAGGATTTTGTCCACCTATTTAAACTGTTTAATGTTATTTATTTATGTAAGGATTTTAATGTTATAAATTTATGGATAATATAAGTTATATTCTGATTAATTATTGTTAGATTATTGTATTATCTCACTATAGGTGTCCTTCCGCATATTTGATTACCTGTGATAACATTTTTGTTGAGACAGATGGAATGACCTATCATTGTATCGTGTGTTCTAATAGCATTATAAGAATGAAAAATTGAACATAATTTCATTAATTAAGAGATGAAGTGGACATTTTTCAAGTCATTAACAAGGGTGATATTGTACTAAAATCATGTAAGTATTTATTGTCATGCAACATTCTTCCAATTTAAGAAAATGGTCTTGAAAAACAAAAATGTTATCCAGGTACCTTCTTATCTGATGAATCAGATGATCCCATAAATCATCCCAGATTTATGGATTTTTGGTAGTTAACATTCCCTAAACCTTAGTTTCTATCCCTGTGCAATAGAACTTTTTGGATATATTTTCTTCTATATCCATGATTTCACTTCCCACTTATGTTCTCCTTTGTTGAAAACCATTAGAAAGTAACATTGGGTAACCATTATGTTTCTAACATTATTTTTTTAAAATGATGTTTTAGTATTCCTTTTTATGATGTGGGTTTATATTAATGAAACTTTTATGTATTAAACTGTTTATAAAATTGATGAATTTCATGGGTGAATTTCATTATAAGGGGGATATAATTTAACACACCAAGATTTATTGAGATAGATTATTTTTAATTTCATTAAAATCTTGTGTTGTATGATTCACAAATATTATCTTATTCTATAAAAAACAACTAATTATCTTGCAGTATACATGACACTATTCCTGGCTTTTGTTACATGGAAGAGTGACCTTCCTTGATAGCTTGCATTGTGCGCAATACCTAGTTTCACTAAACTATGATATATTATTAAATTATTGTTATTTAATGAAATATAACGTAGCCATAATGTGAAATAATAAACACATATTGAATTGTATATAAAATTTACAATAATCTTATGTATTCTCTTGACAATATATAAGAGAAAATTGACTTTTTCAGACAAAAGAAGTTTTTTTCAAAAAATACAGTTTTGCTGCTTTTTGGTTCTGCACACATTTGAAATATGGTTATTAACACTTTTATATATTATATTTGAAAAAATAAAATACTTATTTTTAATTGGGACCTAAATAATATTTTTTTTAGTTTTTGGTATTTTTCTGAGAATATTCAAATTTTAATAAATAGTGAAAAATCTTACATTTTAATTAAAAACTCTCTTTTAATACAATTACATTATGTAGTTATATTAGTTTTATAATTGGTTTTAAAGTATTATAGGATTATCATTTAATCACTTATTAAAAGTTTTTAATTGCAAGTAATTACACTTTTAAATTGGATATAAACACAGGACAATCTTTTTTTAAGTTTTTACTTATTAAAAACCCACTTTTGGGTTTTTAAAAATGGAAATTAATTTTATATTAATTTAGTCTAATTATTGGTTTTCAGTTATGAACCTAGGATTACGTATTTGGAATTATGTGGTCCAAATTATGTTAGTAGTTTACTTTTATTTAATTTTTGATATTATGAATAGTAAGTTGGTAATTTTAAATTAAAATGGTTAATGAGATATCTGGTAAATTACTGTAAAATATATTATGAAAAGGAGAATTAAATGATCCTAAAAACATAAAAAATCATATTTTAAGAATAAAATTCGACCCTTGACATATTAGTTTAGAAACATAGTAATTTAAGGGCCACTAGACTATAAAAATGACATGGAAATTAATAAAACCCTTGAAAGTGAAAAAATGTCAAACTCAAATTTATTATAAGTAAAATAATTGTAATGTGGGTATACCCATGTCATATACTAGAATATAAATATAAAAAATAAATTAAAAAGAATTATCTAGATCCTGGTACTTTATTTTTTATTTTTATATAAAAATTAATTACCTTATATTATTATAGTTTGATGGTGTAAAAATTAATTAATTAATGAGGAGTTCGTAAGATAAATTTCATTAAAACACTAATAACCGTAAAATCCCTAAAAACATGAAAAAATAATATTTATCAAGTATATATTTAATATAACCATCCTAGTACCATGAAAGTGAAAATTTGGAGATTTATTGAAAATATTAGGGAAATTATATTATTTTATTTGAAGTTATGTTAATGTTGTCACCTTTATACATTAATAAAAATAACATTTTTAATGTTGTCTTTTCAAAATAATATATATTCAACTAAATATAATATTATAAAATATAGTTAATTTATGTTCATCAAAGTATTTTATTTCAATTTTTTTCATGAAATTATTTTATTAAATAATTACACAATATTGATGTACTGATTATTTTTATAATGGAGATATCAAATAAATGTTATTAAAAATATATAAAAAAATTTAATAAGGGATATTTTATTTTCCTAGTGTATTTTTTAGATGAAATTGACCCATTATGAATATAATGAAATATTTTTTTTATTATTTCACAATATCTTGTTATTTCTAAAAATTCATGAAATAAATAGTGTCAAAATTGACAAAATTGTTATTTTGTTAAAATATTATTATATAAAATTATTTAGAAATCATAAAACAATTTTAAAAATATATAATAATTATTATGAGGTTTAATAATTTCTAAATTATGCATTTATTGTCTTATTGAAATCATATAAGAAAATATTTACCTATATTAATTTTGAAACATTTGTTTTCTTAATTAAAATTAATTAGAATAAATAATTTTTTATTAAAACAATAATGTATAAATTGACATAAAGAAGTGTCTAAATATTATTTTTTGATGATATTTCATTCTTATAATATCTTATATTTGAATATATCTCATTTTGGAGGTATCTATTCAGATTTTAAAATTATTATAAATTAATTGTTTTAGAAATTCCAGAAGAGTCCCTCACCGCCATAATAAAAGGACACCTCCTCCCTCCTTTCTCTGCAACACAGTCAGCCTTATGTTTCGTCAATACCCTTAAAATATATCTTCTAGACATCCATAGTAACATTATAGTGGTCCTAGTATTATTTTATAACCAACTCTAGTGCCATCAAGAAGAGATCTAAAGGGAACATGTCAAAGAAGTGGCAATCTCCTCTGCTGATTCTTTCAAAACAAATTCCTTCTTCTTCCACATCATAAGTTGTATAATTATAAAGTAATAAATCCATTATAATGTATATAAAGAGATGTTTTTATAATTAGGTAACAACTATTTTCCACCTTCTATCCATTTTACGAATAATGAAATCTCCGCATTTGCATACGTATGACTTACCATCTCCACGTCGTGTTGTACTGTGTTTTTTTACCACCACCTTAAATAGATGGGTATAATGATGGATGTAATAAATATTTATGATTATTATAAAAATATATTTATTCTGAAAATATATAAAAACTACACTTATAAAACATTCAACAACTATTCAAATGATATCGTTGCTTGTGCACACGTACTACCTACCATCTCCACGATGCAATGTGATTCATTATACATGATATTAATTAAATCATGAATAAATAAATTTAAATAATGAATAGATATGGTATCTATTATTTTATTTCCATTTTATAATGACATAATTATGACCTAAGAAGAAGAATCATAACTTATTGGACTGAACATGCATAATAACCTAAAGTAGTTAACACATGAATAACGAGTAACAATTAAATGTTACTAACAGAAGATGATAATATAGTCATATTTTCTATCGAAAAAATAAATAGTATTCTGGTGTAAGTAAATAAAATTATATAAATCATTATATAGTAGTTTTGGATACATACGATGCATATTAGACATAAGCTAATGTATTATTTTGTCTCACTTTTTTTTTCTGTGGGACATATGCCTTATATACTATCTAATTCTTCTCTGTGGTGTTTATGTTACCAAAGAATGTTTTATTATTCTTTTTATGAAGGTTTAGATATTTAAATATTTAAATAAGTTTCATTATTTTATAAGGCATATTATTTCACTGATTATAAATTGGTATGGGATAATTTTTCAACCTCATTATTATTTGAGAGTGTTTATTCGTAAGTATTCACTAGGGTGTATATTTATAATTAACATAAATGTTCCATAAATATAAAATTTTATTTATATTATTCTATTATTTTTAAATTCCAATTTTACCCATTGGTCATTTTTATTAAATTTAATGGTAGGCATCTTTCTTTTATTTTCCATACGAGGCATTTTTGGACTTTTCTAGAAAAAGTATGAGAAGAATGTATTTGTAACTTATAAAACATGAATAGAGTTTTACATCTTCATAAAAAGTTATTTATATGATGCTTTATAATCTAGATTTAATTTTTATTTTCATGTAAATTATTTTCATTTATGATTTCATGGCATTTTGTGAAAAGAAATTTGTTTAGAAGAAAGGATATTTACCTCGAGAATTATGTTCGAGGGTTTCCTCTAAATTATTTTCCTTCTAAGATGATGATCATAAATAGGGTAATTTTTCTATCCCTATAATTTATATAATATGATTGTGTTAATTATGGTATGATATTTTATATGGATTATTCTAGGATGGAATGATGTTAAAAAACCCATTTTATTTCATGGGTTATAATTTGATGAATGATTGATGTTTTTGTGGAACATGTAGAAATTATTTCATTATGAGATGGATGAGACCTATATCTCCCTCAAATGTATTGGGTAAAAATTTATATCTCATGAGATAAAAATGACTATAATGGCAAGTAAATCTTGTTTAGTAATACAGTACTCGATTGGCATGTAATCCTGGTTCAGTAATAATGTCTGAAATGACATGTAATCCTATTTCAATAATGGACTTTGTCCACTATGATGGTCTAGGAAGAAATGCCTTATCTAATAGGGAAAAAATATTATGTTCTTATTTTTTTCCACAATTCCATGTTTTATTCAAATTCTATTTTATTATGGCTAATATTCCATTATGATCTAATCTTTACATATAACCATGATTTATTTCAAGACCCCTGATTTTGATATTTACACTTTATGGTCATGTTTTACATTCTAATGTTTATGGTCTGTTCTATATTCTCAATGTATTCACATAATGAGAAATTGAGCTCACCCTTATTATTTTTTCCATTCCCTAGGTTATAAATAGTGATTTTAGGTAGGAAAACAAAATGGGGATGATCATTTATGGAGATGTTGAAGATCTATCACCAATTAGAAATATTATGGTCTATGTTTCCAATGATACTAAACTAATATAGTCTTTGGGAATTTGTTTGTTTGTTTTATTAATTATTTCGTAAAATAAATGTAATATCCGTATACTCCAAACTTGGGTCATTAGACTCTCGTGTGGACCATGATTAAATATCAATTACGGACCCCCTCTTGGTCGTCCCAGATGAAAATGTTTATGAAGATCATCTCAATGTGTTCTGTGGGAATATATCATATGAGGATACTATCACCATATTCATAAAAAAACATATCAAAAAACCACCAATTAATTATTCATGTCTTAGTGTCATAAATTTATTATAAAATGGACAATGAATAATAGAAATAAATTTTGTTTTATACCTTTATAATTTCCTATCCCTAATGTAATAACATATCCATATCAAATTCCATGCTAGAGGATTACACAAGAAAACCTTTTCCTAGTATGTTATCATTGTCCATATCTATTTAAATAAAATTGTAGTTATATAATAAAAACCATGATAATTTGATCTTTGATAATACTAAAACTGCATTACAACATAAATCCCACATCATAACATTAAAACCAACTAATGTTCCACACAACACTAGATGTCTTCATGGTACCGACCTCCATTCCATCCACAAAACATAATCAATATCCAATCATGTTAATATAAATTTTCATATATTAGATTCCAATATTATTTTCCTCTTCATCTATGTTGACACAAGATCTATAAAATCCCCCACTTGGTCTACTAATAGGAATTCAAATTTTAAAACACGTAGATCCCCATATGACAGACTAACAGATATATGAAATTACCATATGATTCATATATCACCCACAAGATCAAATGGTTATGCGATCCCATGCTTGCACATTACTATCACAATGTATAGCTATGAAATTTATAGATTATAGGTAATCACCCACAGATTCCAATCAGAGGATCATCCCATGAACAACATCTCAACATTGGACTGTATACTTATTCTGATCTTCTCAATTCTCTCACTCTTAATGTTTATCTACTAGGATGACATTATTATAAATTTATTCCAAAAATTCCCCAATTCCTAACACCTATTTGGGATTCCACACAATGAACATCAAATTTTAACCACATATTAGATAACAGTATAGAACATTCTTAGTTTATTCAACATTCCTAAATAAACCTTTTGTCCATTGAACATTACATTTGGTATAACCCCATAATAGTATAGATTCATGAAATCTCAAAAATTTCAAACTCATGTTCAAAATAATTAAGCTTATAATAAATGTATAATCCCTAGACTATGTCACATCATGGGATTGACCAGAACCCTTATAAATATTTCGTATTCCTTAAACACAAAAACAATGTACATGAATGAAATTAATTTGTATACCTTATATATTTATGTATCGAAGGGACCAAGAGACAATAATTAAGTTAACATTCACAATATATGACTGATAATTACTAATCCAAACCTATATAAATCCCTTTCATGATATGATCCCCAAGAACCTCCATAACATTGAAACATTGATAAGAAACTTATGGAAGGCATTTATTATACCCTCGATAGTCCTGTAATAAAAATTCCAACGAATTGTATCTCATTAAGATAATAATTCTAATCCAATTTGGTGAAATACATAGAAAAATTTTTCAAATGACATAACAAAATAAAAATAATTTGTAATAAGTGATCATCCTCCTCTATTTTTATCTATATTCCACTATAGTACTTTGTCCTAATATTTATAGATGTTTTCAAAAATCAATGCTATATTCATATTTATTTCCCTATATAATGCAATAAAAAATCATATAAAGTGAGGGGGGAAAACCATATATGAATAACTGAAGAGATACATTAATATATCATGAATAAAAAATCATGAATACCTCTAGATCCATGGGGGATTTGTGGAGGTTATTAGAGTGAAACTGGGTTGTCCCACCCCTAGTTTTTCAAAAAAAGATTGAAACCACCATAGGGGATGAAATAAGGGGTATAAAATTAATCATTCTTTCATTATTGAAAAAAAAATCATCCAACCCCACTAAGTACCTGAAAACCTCCAAAGGGGTACCCAGTGTCCCTAATAAATGGGATACACAACATTCCACCCATCATAAAACTATTACACATTCACTAGGAACCCAGTGCAATGTAATGGTTTTTTCAAACCCACCATTTGACACAAGGTACCCGATTTCTATCCACTATGTACATCATGGATATTATAGTTTATTACAATTAGTTATCATCCATTAAAAAGACTCTAACATATCTATTATTGTGATGATTTTCTGAAAAAAAAAATAGAATTAAGTAAGAATATATTTTAGATTTGTCACAACGAATAAAATTCACATCCCAATAAGTTTTTTGAAAATTCCATTTACAAGAGTGATAAAAATTATAATTTTAAACCAAATTATTGAACCATACTGAAAATGATTATTTCATAATCCGGAATCAAGATATATTAAAAAAAATCTCCCACATAATAACATGTATATTATTATTTCATGTTTGATCCTATAATACCCCATAAACTCATATAATAGTCAAATCACATCTGATTACATTCCTTAGTAGTGTTCCCTAACTAGTTAACCATCTTGTTCCTAGTAGTCATGATCTATTTAATGTTAGGTTTTAAAAAATATTTATTATATTATCAATGAAATATGCATTTTTTCCTTAAAATCAAATTTTATTTACCCTCATAGATTGTCATATTGGCATCTAGCATCTCCACTCCTACATTTCCACCTCTTTCACCTGAATCACTTATATATATTTTCCCCATCATAATGTTCTAGTTATATTATTCTATTTGGTGAATGTTTTTTAAGTTTACTTGAAAATGCATATTTTTTTTAAATATTATTGAATAATAATTGATTTTTTGATGACTATATAAGATTTTTCATATATAGGAAGGATTATTTTAGGGGTTATCTCATGTTTTTAATAAAATATATGATATGGGATAATAATTTTGAGTTATCATAGATAACTATATTGTTTAAATTATACGATTTTCTCGGAATTTTATTTATTTATCAGTGTTTATTAATATGTGTGTTCTTTAATATAATAGATATTTTTATCAGAATTAATTTTGGTACTACTGGTATCAATATATATTATCTATATTATTTATTATTATCATTAATTAACATTACTAAGAATACATAATTTATTTACTTGTATTCCCTCATCACGAAACACTATGTTTTAGCTAGAGAACCAGAAGAACTCATGCTCTCTCATTGTATGTAAGAGGTTGTCGACTAGTAGCGATGGTCCAAACATAATAAGGGGGGAACTATAACCTCTCATGTTTATATTGGTACCCAAAAAATATAAAAAAAACATAAAATCATCTTAGAGTATCAAATTTTCTGAAAAATAATTAAAATTTACTAATAGATAGAACACATGTCATATAGATAAATAAACTAGGCTCCAAATGTGGGAAGTCACACAAGAGTGTGTGTGAAATCTAATATTATTTAAACTCTATGTAAATATATTGGGGTATTCTCAGATCCCACTATTATAAACATTCACCAATGTATATCTACATAATTCTGACATATTGTGCTAACATGGATCCCTAACCATGGTGTCTACATGGGAATTTGAATTCCCATGTTGTGTGTGAGTAATAAAACCCATTATGAAACCACCATTATATTCTTTACATGTGTGCATAGGTTATATTTATGTATTCAATAATTACAATAAAAGTTTAATTAAATTTAAATAATCATTTACCAAGTGGTTATTTGATAGAAAATACACGACAATCTTGAACTATACCTTCTTCGACTCCATACATGAAGGATTATCGTAGGATGTTTGATGTTATCAGGTAAAATCCACATACTAATATTAATGTGAATCAAAAATATTGTGACACCACATAGGACATAGATTGATGTCCTTTTTAATATTAGTTCTATATTGTGTGAGGGATAAAGGACGTCATAGACCATCAATGATTTAGGTTGGGACATAATACCATTATTCCTCAAATTTCAATACCATGGGTTTGTCCTCGATGTTGTCATGATCCATCCATATTCTATGGCCTATTTTTTCCAACATTACAAAACAGAAAATCTCCTAATCTAATGTATCAACATACCATGAAAAACATGAAAACCCATGTACTAAAAAAATACCTCAAATATAATGTTAATTACACAAAATAGGGAACCACATACAAAGGAAAATCATAACACGAAATCATGAGAATATGTATTAAAATGTATAATCATGTTATCAATAAATAAAATGGAAAAAAGAAATATTTATTTACACATGAAATGAAATATAAAAAAAATGTTTAATGGTCTATAATAATATATATGTGATCACTTTTAATCATATTTAAATTTTGATTAAACATGTGAGTTAAATCTGGGTAACATTATAACTAAAAGGACCCAAAATAGAAATGAATGTACCATATCAAGTTTCTTGAATAATTATTTCAATATTTAGAAAAGGATTATATCCTAAATAACATTTCAAACCCACCCTAGACATGATAGAATGTCATGGATTCCTAACTCAGTTTCTTATTCACCAATTATGTGTTCAACAAAGGAGATGCAATAAAATTCAATGTCAATAATTTGATTGAAGAATTCCATACATCATAGAGTCTATTAGTGGTACTGGTAATGATATATATTGATGTATAGTAAATATATTCAATGGTTATATTGTTGATTAAAAAATATAGTATGAATTAATAAAATTTCATGAATAAAACATCCTATATAGAAAAATATAATTGATCCACCATCAATGCATCATCAGAAAATTGATATATGAAGACATTGAAAAAGAAGATAGTCTTATGATTATCAATATAAGAAAACATACAAGTCAATTTAAAACTATATTGTTTTTTCTTTTAAATTGGATTTAATTCCCATATAAAAATTATCCACATATCAACGAAGGGTTCCACAATAAAATAATGTTTATCATAAATTATAGATAATGAAGAGCTACAAGATGATGATTTATAAATACATACATAGAAAACAATCATTTACCATGGTAGATCTCAATCATAACATGATATATTCTCAAGAATCTAAAATAATAATGGATCTATGAAGGAGGGAATGAAAAATCATTGTATATACATGAATTTCACAGAGTAATTGTAGAATCAATCACATCCCTTTATAAGGAAGTGGTATTTGGAAATGAAGGGTGGAGAGATAAACATTTTAGCATCACCAGAATGATACAACATTAATGGACAATGGTGGGACCAAGGGGTGATCCTAAGAGTCATGATAGATGGTGTATTATTCATAGTATGATGTATAGGTTAAGAAAAACATCTTACAGATGGTATAACCTGATTGGTAATTATTATCCATGGGGTAAATTGAATGAACAATAAAATAGACTGCACTGATTATCTAGCAGACTCGGCCATATTACTAGTGGGTTCCACAAATAAGTTAGTGTAACGTTTACATTCATCATATGGACTAACATCAACACAAAAAACCATTTATGCCCCATATTGTTTCACAAAACAAACCTCTTAAATACAAAACATACATATGACCCCATAAAATTGAAAATTATATAAAAATTTACAAACTCATAAATCAAAATTTATCATGGATGTTGCAGTTCACCCCCAAAAATAATTTAAAATAATTAATTAATACCATCATAATATTTAATAAAAAACTAAATAAATTAATCTTGATCATCATCCTCCCACTCACAATTCTCCATGCCAATTCACTGACAAATACATAGAATCTGTAAAATTGTTAATGTATTTCCTTATAGGACATTATCACAACATTCTAAAATATTCACTGGGAACTCATCATACAATGTGTCAAGATCTATCTCAACATCCTAGTATTAAATAACATATGTGGAATAAATAATATACCATTGATGATAAGGAACATGAAGAATATTATGAATCCCTTGGAATGGAAATGGGAGATCCAAATATTATGCCACATTCTAATCCTCTTAGTGATCTCTTAGGGTCTAACAATAAATGGGGCCAATATCCACTTCTTCATAATGTAATGGTGTAAAAACTCGGTCTTTAAAAAAATATAGGCCTAAATAAAAAATCAAATATCTCCTCCTACTACTGACATAATAAATCTATGTACTCTGAGTAGTGATCAACATCTTATGTATCATCTACACTCTCTCAAAGGTCTCCTAACCTAAAATTGGCCCCACAACCACTACCGCACCAATATCAAGCTAACAATTTGGTGAATAAAATATCTCCCTATCGAGGTCCTCATATGCTTTTATCAAATTATATCCTTGGACACTTTTTTTATGAGAAATCAAGCAAGTGTATGTGACCATACATTTCTCAAAATAATTTTTGGATGCATTATTGAACGATATCATCCAATATAAGAATTATCTAATCTTATTGTCCATTTTTCAAGAAATTTCACATTTTTATCATCCATTGATAAGTCATAAGTCTATCTATATGAATATCTAAATATTTTATGTAAATGAATGTCTCTTTTATGTTTTAATCTCAGTGGAAATCCATGAAGAAAAATAGTCACATGGACATAAAAATCCTATATCTACTTGACTAAGTGGATCTCATAAATTTAAATATGACAAGAAACATTCATTATCCATTCAACAATTTGCCAAAAAATCACTTATCCTCATAGTCCATGGTAACCCCATCACAATTTCTAATGTTACATCCTATCACAACGACATGTTAATATAATGATGATAGTGTAAAATAAAGGATTCTAATACTATACCTTTATTATCCAGTCTTGGAGAAACATGAATTTGGATCAAAAAATGTGTATATTCATCACTCATCACTAAAACATCAACCTAATGTAATTTTATTTTTATATCACTCTAAGATAAACATACCACAAAGAGGTATAAATATCTATCATCAAATCTCCCCCAATTGAAGTAGTGTATAAAACAATCACATTTAATAAGATCACATCATCATTTTCTAATGACCTCTGAGGTATTAGTTTATAGAACGATAGATATTACCAAACAATGACACACTCATTATTGGATTACTCGATAACCATCAATAATAATTATAATTAATATACGATCACAAGTGGGGTAGATTCCATCGATTCCCTGTCCTTATAAGTATCTACCATAAAAATTGACTGATAATATCATAAGGCACTATTGTACAGTTGAAGGCCCTTCACCAAGCTCATGAGATACATGCATATTATGGATAAGATAATATTTAAAGATGTTACCTTTACCTAGTATATATTTTATCTCAATGTTGAATGTCTCCATGCAATCAACATAATGCATCTTTCTCGAATTCAAATCCTACAGTGTGAAGACAGAAATGAGGCTCTTGTGATCTATGTATATATAAAAAATCTAACAAAAGAGATAGTGTCATGAGAACATCATATCATTTACCATGAATTCTAGTTACATGACATGTATAAGATAGTTCATGTTATGGTTTTGTAACTTTTGACTTCCAGAAGCTACTACCGGATGCCTCTTTATAAAAACAACCCTTATTTCACATCATGCTGAATCACAATATAGAACTATCCAATGCTAGGATCATGATGATTCAAAATGGGATATATATTTAACCTCCTCATGATGCTGTGAATCACCTCCTCACACTATCCCAACAAAGGAATCATAACCCCTTTCAACTTTATCATATCTAGGGGTAATGAAAAATTGTTAAATTCCATGATAAAAGGATATGAGTACCCTGTAAAACCCATACATTTCATGATCAAATAATTTTTATGGGTAATTTTCCATTAAATATTGTCCACTATATTATATATGACAACTAATATTCTACTCTCAGAAATTACATTCCACATGAATTTCACATCATGAATCCAAAAGCAACACTTTTATTATTTGGTATAAATCCTATTTTCTTAAAGGCTACTTCAGTCTATCCCAAGATGTATGTCATGTTGTTTCATTGTTTTTATGTAAATGAAACTGTCAATAAATACTACAAAAATATGGAGTCATGATATTGGTTTAATATCTCATGCTTCATGGACATGAACACGACATGCTCATTATCGAATACAAATTAATGTACCATTTACTTTTATATAGAACAAATTATTCTAAATGTCATATTTTTGTCAACATCCTCAATAACCCAAAAATAGTGATATATTACTGAAGAATGGTCATAGGGGACCATCCATATCCACCCTACTAATCAAATTGATCATCAATACTAGTAATATTGTACAAATTATTAATGGTAACCTTATTCAGATCAAAATAATCAAAATAGATTTTAACTGTGTAGACCTACTTCTTGGTAAAAAATAGTTTCACACTATTTTGAGGTACTCAGTATATCAAAACCCTTTAATTATATATCAATGATATAAACATGAGATTAATTAACTCATATGAAACTCTATGTTAAGGATTATAGAAATGGACATTAAATATGGAATAAGTTCTATCTCAAACTTAACTCCTCTATTAAGTGTAAGATCATTGATGTTATTTGGAAATATATCTTGATTGCGACCCAAAACTGGATGAATGGGTGTAGGGGAAACAAATGAACACGTAGAGGGGAGAAATCATGAAATTTATTCCTTAATATTATAATGATGTCATATTTATGGACTCACTCTTACTTCATCAATCTCTAGATCCCTGGTCATTACAAGCTTTTTTCACTCATGTGAAGTAAATGATACACATATCTGATATTAATCAATGTGGTCATAAAAGATGATCCAGTCATATTTTATATTAATAAAATTAAACCACCAAATCTCTATAATCACTATGTATTATATATTTCTAGGACTATAAATGACTCTCAAATAGTCTTGTAATCACATAATATGATCATCTTTTGTTCTCATTAGTGTATTAGGGCATAAATTTCTAGATGTTATATTAAATAGTAAATCATTTCCAACAACAACATGTAAATATATATAATAACTAGAATAAATGTTGTGTAAAAAATATTAAACAGTGTATAACTTATCATTACCATACCTTGAATAATAGAAGGTTTCTCATGGATATCAATTTGAGTCTGATCCTCTACAAATACCCAGTCTGCATCAGCTCCACAACCCTCTTTAAGTGTTTCATGACTCAACAGAGTTGTAATCATCTATTTATTATATAAAGGACCATATATTAATCATTTTTTACTTGATATCATCATTTTTTATCCATAATGGATGCCTTAACTCATATATCTGATGTAGAAATATGGAAGATATTCCATCATTCCATAGTTCCAACACACGATTTGAGGTTTTGTGATGAATGTGTAGTATATTATACCCATTACACATAAGAATCACTATGGAACTCTTCCTCACATTTTTTATGAAACTATAATATACTCCAACTATATTACACTACCCTACTACATTTCATAATATTGTCTACTCCTGCTATCAGAAGTGCAACTTATTGTGTCTGAAGGAGGTAAACCTACCTGGACACTAATGGGTGGAAGAATTTATACTACTTGATCATCTTCCAGGATATCTTCAATAGTCAAGGACTTGGATAAAACCAATTGGTATGTATTCTAGTTGTATCCAGTAAACCTTCACATGTTGTTATGTTAAAGTCTATTCATAAAAATTACAAGCATTAGGTACCCCACTTCCATCTATTATCAGAAAAAACGAAGTTGTTTGGTGAATTAAGAAGAGTATATGTATAAGGTTATGGATATCCAATGACAATTAATGAAATCCTATTCATATTATGGATTAAATATTTTGTTGAATAATTCAAAAAATACCATGTTATTGAAGTCCTAATAGTTGATACCATCATGGATACTAGCATTTCCCATCACTTGCATCCATCACCTAGCTAGTCCATGAATCACAAACACTTGCTTCTTCACCACCATATAATCAGGTCTGTCAAAACGGTTAATGAATATTTTAATGATATCTATGTATTCTAATGCATCCTATAGTCCCCTAGTTCCTCGAATTTTTAGAGGATAGTAGAGATAAATGTGTCTATTGTAGTCACTAATGGAATTTTTCACCCCTCTTTGCTGAGTAGAAACAATTTGAATGACTATTGGATAAGGTGGGACCATCCCTACACCCCTAGAAGAGGTACATTAGGCCTCTAGTTTATAAAATCCTACATAGCTTGTGGTGGAAAAGCTGAATCATACCTAGTAAAAGTATCCTGATATAAGTTATTTAGTGGTCTGATCAGTTTCATTTGAGACTGACCCATCAGAAATGAAAATAAAATATATGGACCATCAAAATATGTTACGAAAAAAACCTAATCTGTCTATTTTATCATGAAATTGTTATTATAGAAGTCTTTCAATATCCTAAGGTATTACTTTTCTAGTATTCAACTTTTCACTCCATCGCTACTGTTTTTTCATATATATTTATATAACAATTTTCCCACATTTAAAATATTAATGACAATATATAAATATCATAGAATAATTTTAAATCATTATATTAGTCAATAAATTATTAGAGTTTATACAGATCAAATGACATAGTTCATGGAGGTCAATTAAATAACCACTACGCAATATACAATATATATAGAGTGTGATCATATGTTCTTTGTGAGGATGAATGGAATGACCAAAAAGACCATAAAACTATTAAAAATCCATTAAAATATAACCTAGAGGTCTGTTACACTTGATGTGGATAGGTATATAGAAACTCTCATACTAAAGCCTGGAACAACCAATATCATTTCTACCATGTCATAGGTTATTCAATTTAAAATAAATGAATATTTATTTAGTGACACCATTTCATAATAAAAATACCCAAACCATTAGGTCTGACCTAGAGAGCCCTAAAACCACATTCATGATATACGTATAAAATAGGCTTTTCACTATCTATAATGGTGAAACTGTCATCAGTGGGGACGCTACACTCTACATAAATAATTATCATGTACCATAAAAAGGAATATAGTAATATTATTGTTGAATATAAAGCATTCTAATGTAATAATAGTTGAAAAACTAGTCATGGAGTAAAATAAATTAGTCAACCAATGCGGAAATCCAAAACAAAGTGTAACAGATGAAGAAAAAATATAATCCTTTCAAAAATAATCATGATTCCATCCTGATCGTTCTCCCACCTCCATTCTCCAAAACTCATCTACCTTATATTGGATCCTTACTCTTACTTAGTTCCCGGATAATGTAGTCTACATGCACATCAAAATTCTATTGAATTTTGGATGTAATAAAAACATGTAGAAAACTAAAAAATGATCCATATCATGTGTAAAAATTAAAAAAAAATTGTATTCCATTATAATCATAAATGAACCAGAAAGAATAAAAAATCACACACTAATAATTAATGTGCAAAACCAGACCACATGATCCATAGTCATACATGCACCATCCCCATGATATAAGGGTAATAATTTTGTGATAAAAGTGATAAAAAGAATCCATTATTATTAACATTAGGTCTCTATATAATCCAACTATCTATTTGGAATAATTCAAAAGGTGTTTAATTTTCCATCTCTATTATGGGATATTATTCTATGTCATCACACCATAGCTATGTCATGGGTTAGACCACAAAATCCATAATTCCCAAAATTATACTACAACAATTAATACCTTAGGGATTTCATGCCCTTACCCCATGATTAGGTCCATTTTTTTAGCCATACTATGTCATGAAAACTCCCACTCTATGGGATAGCCATATCAAAAGGGTAAATTTATTTTGAGAAACCACATTAATACCCATATTGGATTTTCATTGAATTTTAAATGTTATAGTATATAGAAAAAACAATATCATGGAATCCCATGAATCGATAGTAAGATACATAAAAATTTGATCAATATCTAATGTAGAAATATACAATGTAAGAATACACATGGAATTAATAATCATAGTTGGATTCAAAGGTTGTACACACCCACATGTGATCATAATCTTGCATGGTAAAAAAGTTTTACCAACATAAAAAATTATGTCCTGGAAACAAGAGTATATAGTGGTCCCAAAAAGTAAGAAAATTCGTACCCCAAAATTTTTAATGAAGTAACCGAATATTAATAAATGGTTCAAATCACAAAACCCATTTTGTATTGATATAAAACAAGATTTTATATCAAGGGTTCTTGAATAATGTTATACTTTATTCAATAAGTCATTCAGAAAAATGGACCATGTAGATTCCATATCAATATATAGTGAGATAATTACAAACCACAATTATTCCATCAATTGAACTTGTTTTGAAATATGTCAATAGAGAAGAACTAAATCCACTAGATCCATTATTATTTCATGAATTGATAATAAATTAATCATTAATTATTGATGAAAACCTTTAGTGCATATAATGTTTATTAATTCACCATTATTCTATATTGAAAAAAGAGATTCAAGATGATTTTAATGAAGAATATAGTCTATAGGTCATCGATCTACAAAAAAATTCTATTAAAATCATCCATTTAAGAGATATTGGGGTACAATTTAGGGTATTTTAATAAAACATAATTCCCTTCACCAATATTCAAAGAAATTGTAATGAAATTAATTTTCTATCATAAATTATCTACATACAATAGTTCTGGAATTAAGATCATCAATACTATAACACACCAAGTCATTATTATAGTTAAACTGGGTTCGATATATTATATGAAAAGAAACATTAAGCATTTAATATTATGTTACATTATGAGACATTATGATATATTTATTTTAATATATCTTCATTCTCATGATAGATTGTGTGGGATAAGACACTTGGTTTAAATGAAACATGATTCATTACTAAAATATTATCCTTTCAACCAAGAATTTCTATCATTGATATTAATACGGATGTTATGAAAAATACGAAATAAATTATGGAAATCATATCATTACACAATTATAAAATAAATTCAATGGTTATATATTTATTAGAAATAAAATAAAGTCGATCTGAAAGGTAGATGAGTGTTGTCTAAATGGCTATAATTTTCTTAAAAGATGTTTTGTTTCACATTGGGAATACAATTTAAAATTAATTTCTATCTCTTTTAGGAAATTCATATTAATTCTTTAATATTAGAATATAAAAATTAACATAGGGTCATGTTTTTTTGATTTTTGAGAAAACATTGATATGTCAGATAATAATTAAAATAACTATTTTTGTAAAACTATAATTTAATTAATATAAATTATTTATTTAAATTGAAATTATTATTTTAAAATTAAAAAATGTAATATTTATTTTTAGTAATAAAATTAATTACAATTGATTATCATTTTTACTAGTATTTATATAACATTATTTCTATGTTTAAAAATAGATTTATTTGAAAAACAATTAATGTTAATAATGATTCCATATTTTAATTAATCAATAATAACTGCTAAAGATTAATTACTTTAATGAAATTTATATATAATACTTCAACCATTTAAATTGTATATTGTTTTATTGACTATTTCTATTTATAATATTTATATAATATTATATGTTCCTAGAAACATACATTTTTTTGAAAATAGAATTTTTATCAATCTATTGGATTAATATTTAATTTTATTCTGAATATTCTTTGATGTTAATTATAACAATAAATTACATTAATTTAATCAGCATACATAATATTATCTAATATGTTCAACTTAATTTTAGAAGATAATTAATTGTAAAAAAAATATACAATGATTTATTAATAAATTGGTTTACATGTGGTTAAACTTACAAGAAAAAGGTTAAAATGATATAAAATGTTTTGGGCAAAAATCCATCAAGGTATCATTAAAGAATTTTAGAGGTGATTGTGTTTGTTGATAAAGTGGACATCTTAGTGGTGATTGTTGAGAAAGCAACACAATGACATACAAATTTGTTGACAAAGGGGATTTCATGATGGAATGTCGAGTTCAAGAGCTGAGGTCAACGATCCATGTTTGATTTAAGAACACCGACAAGAGGAATGGATGATCTGAGGTCAACGATCTGTGTACTCTAAGGCTTGGAATCTTGTACGCCATATGTTTTTTAAGATCAAATCATCAAAATGTGGCAAAGTTATAAGTTTCGCGCAAGTATTGGTGGTGTCGCGCAAGTGACTTGTGCGCCGTGAAAGAGACTTGCGCACCGATGCCTTGGAAACTTGAGAACATGCGCACCTGTGGTTTTTCAAGATGATAAGATCATATGGAAAAGGAAAGAGGTTTGTGCATGTTTGGAATTAGGTTGCGCAAGTGACTTACAGGAGAAGAGATCTGCACACCGAGACATGCGCGCTAAGGAGAAACTTGTGCGCCGTCACACAGGGGTGACCAAATGCCTATAAATAATGGACCACCCCTCTAAATTTTTCACTGGAGTTCAACACTTTGAATATTCAGAGATCACGTCGCACAGGTGTGGTGGTCGTGCAATTGGTGGTGTGTCGCACAAGTTGGAAATCCACGCCAGTGTTGGAAGTTGCGCGCCAAGTGTTAGTTGTGCGCGTGAGGTGGTTTAGGTGAGGAAGGAAGTGAGTGGCGTAGGTTTGGAGTTGCAGAATCTTGAGTCGCGCAAGTGGTTGAGGAAGACTTGTGCACTAGTTGTGACTTGCGCACCGATATAGACATACACGCCAAGTAAAGGTTTGTTTCTAGTAGTGATTTTTGGGCTGCATGGAAACTAGAAGTTTTCCCAATAACTTCGGTGCAAAGAGAGATTCATCTATGGGTGAAAGTTGGGATTCAACAAAGCATCTACTTATAAGGGAAGATGAATTACTTTATGAAAATGAAGATATCTACAGGTCTATAAACTGTGAGTGGATCCTTTCCAGAGCAGTGAGCGAAGGAAGAAAAAGAAGGTGATCCTCTCCACTGGCAGTGAGCCAGAGAGAGAGAAACAGGGAGTGACCCTTGGGAAAGCAATGAGCTGACCCTTATCATTGTAAAGGTGGTGAGCTTGGGACAGAGTGACTGTGCCAAATTCTTTTAATCTACAACAAGTGAAGTTTAGTGGAATTTGGTATGACCGACAACCTGTCGGTGTATACTCCTTGGACGTAGCCCTTAGCGGTGAACCAAGTATGATTTCTGTGTCCTGTGCTTGCTTTAATTTTTTTTATATCATGCAACATGAGAGAGATAGAAGAGTGTTTTGCTTAACAGCGAAACAAGACCAGAACGGGATTTAATTATAAATTAGTCATACCCTGATTCACCCTCCATCTCAGGGTATTCAGCCTTGTGGACCTAACAAAATGTTACCAATAGCAAATTTTGGCCTTATTGAGACCTTATAATCTTTAAGGGATTTTAATGACCTAATTTGGAGGCACGTTTCATCTGAAAAATTGTTTTATCACATTATATTTTAAATCATTCCTTGTGCATCATCTCCCCCACTAATAAATTGGAACCCACTCTCAACCCCATATTCACACATTAAAAAAACATTAGATTAGTCATGACCTTTTCAAATTCATTAATTACTTCCATCCCCTTACCCTTGATTCATTTTTGTTTTTGTAATTCCCCTTATAAATTCTATATGTATAAACATAAAGAGTACCTCCATAGATGAGGTTAAATTTCATTAACATATACATTTGATTTAACATTTATTCCAACTATATCAAATAATATTCAACTATTTTAAAACAATATCACCAGTATCCCTTTTTTACTTATTTGTTACTGTGTTAATTTTATAATTCAGATCTATATCCACTTCCATCAAATGGGAAACAGACCCGTCGAATTTGTGTACGTTGGACTACCACCGCAGGAATCGATGAAATCAATTTTCCATCACAAAATTTAAAAGATTTATATAATGTTATATTCAAAATATAAATGTGATATTTAATAAATAATTATAGTTATAAAATTATGATATCACATATAACTTCTTACTTACCATTTAGTGGGTGTCTTGAAAACATATCTCATGTGTACGATGAACTTTTTTCTCCCAGAGTGATACGATTCATTCATCACATGATATTTACATGGATTTCATTAAGGATAATATTGATGTGTATATGTGATATTTATTGACTAACCATACTTAGGTAATTATAGTCTCACATCTAATAGTTTCCATCATATATATTGGATAAAATAACATCTATCTTGAGTACGTTTGGGCTACCACCTCCATTTAGTGATAATAAATGTTTATAATTTAATAATTAAATGTTTGGTAATATAGATGGATTTGATTAATTATATATATATATATATATAACAAACATATTATTATTGAAATGTTAATTAAAAACTTATTTTTATCTTTCATTTCCTCTGTCATAAAATGGAAACAACGTTAATGTGTATGTATATTTTATCGTCTCCATGAATGGTGAAATCCATTTTATATACCCAATGATTATATATTATTATAAATAAATATATAATAAAGATATATTATATTTATTTATTTAAAAAATTATGTATATAATTCAACCAAGATCAAGGTAAAAGGACAATAATTACTAAGTCAAAAACATTAAAAAAATTAAATTATCACATGAAACCGTGAATATAACAAATAATTGTTAATAAAATATCAATAAATTACAATTAGTAAATCATATATGATATTTTAAAGATGATAATGGTTTTTAATAAATATTTAATAAAAAATCATTTATTATGTATGATTTTTAATTTCATAATAAGAAATTCAAAAATGTTCTATGAGTTTCTCATCAAACTTTTACTACCATGTAACATATGTCATATACCCTGCATAGTTATTTTGTGTGGTCTATATAGTTCTCATATGGTGCTATTTTTCATGAATCCCATTATATTCACAGTATTTTATATTTCATTTTTTGTAATTTATTTTATAGTCCATATAAATCTATATTTACCTTAGTTGTAATTAATTTTTTTACATTCTCATATTTAATTGTAATTATTCGTGATTATATTCCTATTGATGAAATATTATGTTAAATCACTAAAACCGCTAATGAATTTTATATTACTTTTATCACCCATGAAAAATATTTGTAATTTTATGATTCTCCATAATTTGGTACATTAAATTATTTAATTTGTTATATAAAAGAAAACTTATTTTCATCTTTCGGTCGAAAAAATTATTCTCTTCCATATTCAGGATTTCAAATAATACTTTATAAATATTATTGATAATTATCAAACTAATTTATTTAATACATCATACCCATTATAAGGTTTTTTATAAAAATTGATAGGAATCTTCTTTTGTTTTTCCAAGCATGGTAAATTTTTAATTTTTACAAAAATTGTGAAATGATTATTTGTTTTAACCAAGACTACATGTTAAAAAATTTGTATAATAATTACCACCAATTTATTTTAATTTTACATTATATGTCAAAGTGGTTCATTTTATAGAAAATATTTTTCATAATAGTTATGAATTATTTCGTTTTAAAATCAAATTCTCAAATTAAAAAGTAATATTCCTCCTGAGCATTTTGAATTGAATTTTATAGTTTTATTTCATCAATTAAAACAATCTATATTATATTTATACTCCACTGGGAATATGTTGTAATGATACCATACATATTATTTCAATATATGTATTATGATCTATCTGACCGGGGATATACAACTCGGATACCATCCAACATATTAGTATAAATGATTTTTTATATTGTTTATTTATTTAGAAAAGTATAAAATATTGTACGTTATATTATCAATATGAGTTTTAATATTAATTATGTTTCAGTTTTTTCATATGATTAGTGCATTGGAATTAGTAATTGTTGGTTAGAGACCTCTATATACCTTTAAGAATTTAGAAGGCTCTTTAGAAAAACTAGCTCAGATTTTTTGGCTGGGGATTTTCCTATTTATATACGATGTCCTGGTAAGTAGCCATGATGGTATAAATAAGATGTCTGGAATTATTAATTCCCTTAATCTGTGATTTTTCATTGATTTCAATTTTATTATTCTATTGATTAGAATATCCATGGAAATGTTTCAAGATCTTGTGATTACTTATATGGAATTATTAGATCGTTATTTTTTCATGTAATATTATTATAAAGTGATTGATTAAATTAATTGTGTTTCAATTATGTATGTTACCTAATTGATTTTGATTTATTTATTCATACCTTCTGCTATACAGATACCCTTACAATCATCAGATCTAACCATATTATTTTTTTATCCAAGGATACACATATGTGTTTTATGATTGAAATAAATTGATATTATATGGGGAAATATGATGATCTAAATTAAAAAACATTTTCTATTTTTTGTTTTCATATTATATTTTATTTTTACATATTTATATATTTACCAATACAATAAAACTATTTGATCCTTCAAGATGTGATTCCATTTATATTATGTGAATTATTTAAAACAACAATTTATTTTGTTTTACAAGGTTCATGTTATTTATATACTATATATTGCTACCCTTATAAGAGGTCCTACATAACTAGGATATTGGACTCCAAAATGTGATATTTTTATGGATTCGGACTCGTTTCATTTAAATTTCCCATACCAGTTTACACATGTTGAAGGGAACTTTTGGTTTCCTTTAACTATGATCACAACAATAGATTTACTATTTTAGGACCAATAATAAAACAATCAGAACTTTAAAATTGGCTATGATCATCATTATTCTGAAAAAAAAAATTATTAGAATATATTTCTTTATAAATTTATTTTATTTCATCAATATCTGGTGTTACATGAAACACCACACTCAAACAGAAATAAATAATATTAGACGGACATTATAACCTTGTAGTTAAATAGGAATATATGATTAGTATGGAAAATTTTATGAAATAAATAAAATGGTTCTACTCAATATAAAATTATTGTTAATTTATTCTAAAAAAAATCAATTATTTTAAATCCATTTTATTATTTAAAAATACTATTACCTAAAAAATTGTATTTATTAAATTTTGATAGATGATGATTGTAAAAAAAATATCTATTAGTTATAAATTTTATTTAAAAAATTGATATAAATTTTGTAATAGGAATAAAAAAATTTATTTGGTATAAATTCAGGTAATTTTATAAATATTTCTGTTTTTCAGTGAAGAGTGGAAATGCCGAATTTTATAAGTCTGTCATTTTATTTTCATTAAAATCATAAATTTGGAATATTATTATATTTAAAAGTAACATAATTTTTATTTAATTATATATAATAAAATTTAATTATTTTAATCATAATTATTATTTATTTGGATATATGTTCATTTTTGGGTTGAAAATGAATTTTTGAAAAAATGATTTTTCATTTCATTCTTTGATGTTTTATTTAATGTTATTTTTAAACATATATAGGTTTTATATTGAAAAAAATTTCATAATAAAAATTAATGGTTTTAAATTTCATTAATATTTGACTTTTATTTTTTGATATTATTAATAGTAACATGATTAATGTTGTTTCCATTGTATATGGAAATATGGTAATTTATGTTAATAATAATTTCATAATTACTCAAAATTTAACATAAAAATTACAAATTTATTTTAATTTATTTATAGACCATAATCATCCAAAACAAGAATATATATCATTTATTCCATTTAAGAAATATTCCTACCTTTAAATTAATTTATATGATGAAAATTCAAAAATATCATTCTTTTTTATTTAATATAATTTCATTTTCTTTATATTTATAACCAAATAATATGTTCAGTTATACATATTAATTTCAATTATAAATAGTCTATATTAACAATGTAACGTATTTATATTTTTATTAATATAATAACTAAAAAAATAGGTATGAAACTGCGACACGGTTCTTGTGCCAGAAGTGAAAAATTCATCAAAATGAATTTTGAAATTAAAAACATAATATTATATATATTATATAAATGATTTTTAGTTCAAAATTACATATGTGTGAGGTGTGGATTCAAAATATTCTTATTTTGACTATTTTATTTTCGTTTTAGAAGTCAACCTAAATGAGTCGTCCCAAAATTGACATTAATTTTATTTATTAATAAATATTTTTTTAAACTAATCTAAAATTAAAACAAATATTATTAGTATACATTTGAATTAAAAATGGTGTAATAAAGAAACATTACCCCTTTATGGTCTTTTTATATTTTTATTTAATGTATACTATCCCTCTAATAGTAAAATTTAATGATATTACCCTAATTGTCAAAAGTGACAATGATGTGTTAAAATAACTTGCTAAGGGTACAAAATGTCTTCCAGACATTTGAAAATTATATTGTATGGGATTATTTATACCAATATATTATTATATTTGAATCAATTAACTATTAATCCATTTGTAAATTAAAATTAATTTATATTAAGTAAATATTTTAGGACATCCAAAAGTTCTCCTCTAATCACTTATAAACAGGAACCGCTCTTTTCTCATCATCACAGCATATTGAGTATTTAATATCTACCATACCCTAATATAATCCTTTCAAATGATAATTAAAAACATTCGCAGGGTTTCATTCTACCCAAATGACTAACTCTTGAATCATTAGGAGGTGATCTTATGGAGTAGTTTCAAAGAATATGAAATCACTTTAACTTGTAAAATTCTTTTTAATTGTTAATTTACATCCACTAAATAAATTATATTTTTCATTATATAAAAAAAATTATGTATCATACAAGGGAGATTCAGGGTCTGGTTAATCCAAAAATAAGAAAATTATTAATTATAAAATAAAATACAAAGTCATTCTGAGTAAGGGAATTTTCAGATTTGACAGTTAGAGACTCTCCTAATTTCATCTTCCACCAAATTTTCATAAAAACTAGAAAAATTAAAGGGCAACATGGTAGATATTTCCATGATTTTTCACTTTGATGAAGCATCATCCTCTTGATTATCCTCCCTATAGACATGAGTAATCATAAATTTTAGATGCTTTACCTAATTGAGGCATCCACTATAATGAGGAAGGGTTCTACCTGGAACATTCCATGTCCCGGACATATGATCATGTAATGAATGATCAGAGTCATATTCAATCCATATGAAATTCCTGGTATGGAAAATATCATACGTAACAACATAAATAATTTTCCAATGTTCTGGTTTATAAGAAATTCCCATATAAATAAAATAATGAAAACATCTTCTAATGAAGCCGTGATACATACCAAATACACCACCACAACCAAACCATCCTAGAATTCCCACATATTATCCATCAACATTAAATTATAAATATGTAATGATGGGATATTTCCAGTATATAAAATTTATTATGAGCAACGTCCTCGGTTAACCTGATATTCATAGCAACCGTAGTACTTGAATATGGGTGTATGTGTTGTCTCGTGAACATGTTTGAATTAAGACCAAAATATGGATGTATCTATGGAGAAACTAAACAGGTGAACAGAAATATGGAGCCTTTCTAGTGAATATTATGTTATTTGGAGTAGACTGGATAGTGTGAAGAGATACTGCTATAGTAACTATCAAAATGTTTTTAATTTCAATACTCTAGTCAACATTAGTATTGTGTAGCATCAAGTCATCAACATTACTGTGAGATTAAAAAATTTATCTATAAAATTTAACTAATGTACCTCTATAATCATTGAGAAAATAGGAAGAGAATGAACAAATACTGAGTAGTTTCAGCATCTCTAAGAAATAGAAGATGCGTGGTTACAATAAACTGGCCATCGTTTCTCATTTAATCAGGCATTGGCATCCTATTCTTCCAGATTCTATAGAGGAGTAAAATCCAAGAGGCATGAATTAAATAAAAATTGAATTTAATATTTGATTAATGTTTTTGTATAGAATCATCATCATGCATTTTATAAAACTTCATTATATTGATGTGACCATTTCAATTGGGCTTCCAAATCAGAGTATCCTCATACATATAATGGCAGTTTTGAATTTCTAGATTGTATTGAGATGTCACTATAACATCAATGTTGTCCCATTAAAAAATGAAGCCCTCTACAGACATATCTTGCTGATTGATCAGAATCTCCAAAAGGTACAATTGACTATCCAACCATGTATGTAAACCAAAATTAAGACTGGAATGGCTAATCATAAGAAATTTTCTGTTTCAAATGATATCCATGATGTGGTTTCTAATCAAGGCCCAAACGGATGAATAAATATAGTGTGGATATCCAGTAATAAAGCTTCATTTAAAACCATCAGGACAACAAATCCATCGAAGTGTCTTTAAAAGATAAATGATTCCATGTAAACTTATTTATAAGACCATCATTGAAAATCCAAAGATCCTTTATTCTAAGGCCCCCCATCTCAGTGGGCATGGTGAATTTGTTCTATGAAAAAGTGATCAGTTTTCTCTCATTAATAAATACTATGCAGATGATGTTCCTCATCATGACTTGAATCTATTTTAGAAGATTTCTTGGACATCTATATAAGGAGTAGTACACACATTTTGACTTGACCTCGAGAGAATTAGGCACACCATCCTAACAATACATATGAATTCTACTTTCCATATACATATTGGATTAATGACACCTTAACAAATACCATCATGATACAACCTTGATAACATACCACAACAAAAGTGATAAGTGTAAGTAACACCCATTTGTATATATGACTCATTGTCTTCACATAGTGATATAAATAATTTCACATCACCATATTTTATGGTCGTGTATTTTTATTGGTTTAATATTTATATATAATACTTGTAAATTGTATTATTTTTTTATTTATAATATAATATCTACCTTACAACCATCCAATTTGTTGGGAAAAGATAACACCACTCGTGTGTACATGTGGACAACCATCTACATGAATTGTTGTGATTAATATTTCAATTTTGTTTTACATGGATGATAATAATTATTATTTTAAAAATATATATTATTTATATGATATAATAATTATTCTATAATAGTTATTCAATATTTAATTTTCTCTAATTCCATCCATCGTAAAATAAATATAATAACCAATAATACATATGGCACACCATCTCCATAAATTAGGTAATTCAATTTTACATTGATATACTTTTATAATAGGTATAATAATTTATATAAATATAATTACTAACAATTTGGACAAGGTGAAACCATGATCAATTTACATATATCAAATCAATCGATCTAAATATTGATTAAAAACAATGACGATATCATCTCAAACACAGATTATAATAATGAACTGTTAAAAAAGGTTATAAAAGGATTCAATTAAATCAACAATGTTATTATATATATGATAATGATTATATAATTTTATAATAATATATTTATATATATATATTATAATGTACGTTCTAATTCATTGAAATGAATTTGTTCCTATGGAAATGGATTTTCGTCACACTCTTACTTCGGTGGGACATTTTCCTTTTTAAATACATATTTATTTTATGTGTTTTATATAATACCAATGAATGAAATAAATTATAATTATTTTTTTAATTAAACAATTGATATATTCTTCATTGTTTTATTGCTCTAATGATTTAAATGATACCCAATGGGTAGGGGTTTTATGTTTCATTCTCATTGTTTATTGTGATTGTCTATGATTTTATTTTTGATAATGTACTTGTATGATCAAACTGTAATGAAACACAAGTATTCTATTTTAATATTAATATTTAATGATTTTTTTAATTTAATTTTCCCGATCTTAATTAATGATTATATTGGATAACGATTTTGTAAACTCAAATTTTTTTATATTCTATTGATTTTTTTTCATTAATATCCACATTTAAAAAAATTAATGAATTAATTAATTATTCTATCATAACATTTTAAATTAATATTCTCTCATGATATATAGTATAAAAAACATTTTTTGAAATGAATAATTTTTTCTTTTATAAATGTGTTACATTTTTATTTTTACAAAATAGTACAAGAAATATTTTTATATCTAATATGGTTGGAAATGAATTTCCTATTTTGTTAGACCCCTATTGTAATGAAGCGTATATTTCATATTTTAATGGTTAATTTAAAATTTAATTTTCTTCATCATATTTTTGAAATTTTATGTTTTTAAATATGTTTAGTATGAAGTGAATTGATATTTCACCTCATGACATGATCCAACTAGTCATTCAAAATCATTTTCCATCTATAATGACAACCAATGATGTAATATAGGAATTAATAGGTATAATATTATGTGACACAATATTTATTCTATATTTTTATATTCTATGTTTATGGTAAATATATTTTAAAAAATTATTTTTATTTTAAATGGGTAACACTCTGAATAATTAATAAATTGTTCATGAATCTTGTTTATTTGTCATGGGGTTTTCTATAATGAAATGATTATTTAACCTGTTTCATTTCCAAGGGTAATGCTATAATGAAATTATTATGAATATCACTTATTCTCATGGGATCTAATTTGATGAATGCTTTCTAATCCTGTGTTACAATTATTTATTATTTTCATTATGTGACTGGTCAGGTCTATATTGACCTCTAATTCATTTTGTAATGATGGATAAATCATGGGGGTTAATATTTAATGTGTGGACCTATTTTCATGACCACAATTTAATGGAAGGGAAAAAATATCATATCCATAAATTTATGAGTGTACCTTCTTTTATGTCCATATGTTTACGAATACACCTGGAATTCATATCTATAATTTTATTCATGTACATAACCTTATTATTAATAAGATTATAATTAGAACTGGTATCATGTCTATAAGATTATATAGAGGCCCGAATTCATGTACAAAAGATAAAGAGTAAACTTTTTTCTCTTTATACACATTCATAATGATAGAAATATGTCTACAAATTTTTCAATGTTGATTTCTTAGGTAATTTTCTTAGAGATAAGGACAAATGTTTCCATTATGATTTATTTCTTATAAACATCCATGATTTATTATGTGACACATGAATTTTATCTATAAAATTAAGGTAATAGAATACAAGTGTTATGACCAATTTAACTTGCCCTTATGCTCATGTATTACAAAAGTGTTCATTTATATCCCACTTATTTACCACTAGTAGTCATTTTATATCCTGATTTCTTACTTTTACATTCACCAAATAAAGATGAAATATTTCTAGAATAATATTTCTATGAACTATTATAATTCTAATGGACATAGTGGAAGAATATTTTGATCTAATAGTTTATGTGTCCATTTTTATGATTGTAGAATAACTATATGGTTTTTGTTTCTATAATTTTTTATGTACTTAATATTCATGTAAAAAGGTAAAATATCAAAGTATTAATGCTATAGTAGGTATTAGATGAAGGTTTCCTAATCATTTCTAATCTAGAATGAGAATCCTTTAGTGTGAACCCTAGTGATAAATATTAATATTTTAATACTTCATATTAAAGAAGAATATACTTTTTAGTAATGATCTTGAAGGAACTAGGTTTAACCTATGTTGTAATTGACTAGAACACTCATCTATTTAAAGATAATATTATTGTTTTTTCATGATTATTTGGTCTTACACTATGATTAATATTTCACAAAAATTAATTAATTATTTTAGTCTGTCGGTAGATCTATTAAGATTCATGATAATGTAAAATGTAATTCTTTTCCTTATGAGAAATCAAATGAAATTACATCCTAAAAGTGAAAACTTATAATTATACAAAAAAACTATCCCATTATATGATTTACAATGTTTAAATTTGTCAATTTCATTACAATAATAACAATATTAAGAATTATTTTCATGAAGACCCTAGCAGAATGATTATGCTTCCAACATGTTTAGAATTTTTAGAAAATCCACCCAGTTAATGTCTTAGATGGAGGGGGATATATTTTGATTGTGGAAAAGAGGGATACAAAGAATATAATTGATAATGAAATGTTTTGTTTAGGATTTTGATGATAATTTTAGTTTCAATAATGTATTCTTGATGGCTAAATTTTTTAAATGTGGAATGCATGTGAATTTTGGCAATAGATTTCCTAGGGGAAAGCTTGATAAGGTAGTCAGAAAGGTTGTACAAGTAATAGATTTACTGTAGTGAATGAAGATACATTGAATGAAATATTAAAGGTATTTTATATTTTAATAGTATTACGTATGATAACAATAAGTGATATGGTTAAATTGGGGTTGATGAATCTTAAGACATTATAAAAATTTCATTTTGTAAGAATGAAGTATTAGGGAATATGATGATGAATCAACATTTATGGTTTAAGAATGAAGTGGAATGATTTTTCTGTTTATGTATTTGGATTCTAGAATAATGTTATATATGTGTTGTAATATTGATATTTCTGTTAGAAAAATCATGTATTGTACATTTATTGTATCACTATATGGATTTTAATACATATTTTAAATTGTACTAATAACCGAGAATAATGAATTACTGGTAAAGTGGTGTTTTTCATAGAAAATATTTTGATGGGAAAGAAAACCAATAATAAATTTCCAATATTGAGTTAATAATATTTATTTGGGAGACACATATGATTGAAACTTATTGTATTATTATCTTTTAAGTTGGTTGGATATTTGATGAAAAAGTGATTTTGGTCATCATTCTTATTTTTTATGATATTTTCCGTTATAGAATATATAAAATAGTTGTAAAAATATTTGAGGAATGTTATTTGTATTAGTTTTGGAATCATATATTTTTATGTGAGGTTAAATTAAATATTATAGATATCATCATTTTTTATAATGGTATGGTTCATCTGACGGGTCAATGTTTTAAACCCTCCCCCTTTTAATGTTTTTAGTAATGAGATATTGATGTGATAAATTTACTAGGGTTTATGAAAAATGATATATTAATATTTTCTTATTAATTTGGGATATTATATGATTTTAGGATATGAATATTATGTAATACTAGATAGGGGGATATAGATAATATTAAAATTTAAAAATTTCATTTGGTGACATATATGTATTTTTATATATATTTATGGTTATGTAAGGGATTAACTTTCAATTTAGTATCTAAATTTTATTCACTATATTTTATAAATTTCTATAATTTTCAATATTACAAAGTTATTTATATATGTGAAATTTGAGATTTTGGGATGTTTTATGGATTTTAAGTAAATATAACCCATATTTTTATAATTTCATTTAGGATGAATAATTATTTGTGAAGAATGATATTAAATATATTTAAGGAAGGAAGATAATGTTCATATCATTTGAGAATTAACAATTCTATAATGTAGAGGTTCTTGACATAATTGTGACTTTGATGACTAATGGTGTATTTCTTCATATGATGGTTAATTCATTTTTTAAATTAATTATGCTAAGAATAATTTTCCAATTAATTTCAAACTATATTATGAATATCATGATATATTTTCCATTCATTATATGAAAATTTTAGTTCCTTAATAATGAATAAAAATCAACTCTAATACTTATAATATTGGAAAACCAAATGTATTATCATGGAAATTGATTAAACTATGATGTTCAACTTATCAAGAAAGTTTGTTACTTTATTTTAATAACCAATATTGTGAATAAATTCATCATCCTAATGGAAAGGAACATCATAAATGAATTTATGCCTCTAAACATAAATTTTATTGGATTGATGGTATTTTTTCCCTTGTTGATACATAGATTTATAGTTCTTATCCTTCCACTGAAAATATTCTCTAGAACTCACATTCATTCATTAAGAGTTAGATTTCTATTTCATGACTACATTTTTACATCCCACCAATTTTTTCATTCTCAATACACATAATATTAAGTTATTATATGTTACTTTTATGATTCACACTTACTTTTTAACGGATGCTATATTATTTATTGGTAAGATTTGGGTTTTTAAATGAATATTTTAAAATATTAAGTATATGTTGACCAAAGAAATTTTTATGGTGAAATTTGTTTTAGGTGGTGTAGAATGGTATTATGGAGAATGAATTAAATAAGTCTCCATAAATTATATTCATTTCTTTGATATATTGTGCTACATGCAACTCAAAGCATAGATAAAGAATGAAAAATTAGTATATGAAAATTATAAACTATCAATAAATTTTTATATATGAATATAATAACATAAATTATGAATTAAATATAATGGACATAATAAATATATATTAAATTGATTAATTGATAATAAATATGGTATCAATTTTTATATAAGACACTTTATTCATTGAAATCTGGTTTTATTTATAAATTTTTCATTGATATTTTTGAATAAAGAATAATAATTATTTTATTAAACATGTATTAATTTTTTATTTTGAAATATATATAATTTTTTTAAAAAAATATCATCATAAAAATTGCGGTATTTTTTTATTTTTCTGAAAAAGATGACTTTTCAGTGAATAGTTGAAATTAGAGGTTTTTTTAAAACTACATTTTTTAAATTAGAAATAATCATATTGTATTTAAATTCTTAACATAAAAAGTATTTATTTATATATAATCTGAGTAATATAATTTTAATAATCAATAAATCTTATTTTGGTATATGGAGTTTTTTGGGCATTAAAACTATTTTTCCCAAAACCTGTTGTTATTACATTTTAAACATATATATTAAAATTAATTTCTCCCTTTATGAAAATTTAATGATGAAAAATTTATTCCATATTGTGAATAATTATTTAAATTTTTTTTATATGTCTCTTTACTTTTTTACATTATTAATTGTAACATTATTTATTGTTATACTACAACCAAGTGTAAATGAACTAATTTTTGTTGAAAATCATTTGATAAAAATCAAATAGACTCTAATACTTTTATAAATTTTATTGTATGATTATATGACATCCATAATCATAATTAATTTTATTTCATAGTCCTCTTTTCCATTTTAAACTAATTTTTATCATTATATTATTTTATATAAAAAAAATTAGAAAGGTAATTCCCTTTATTTTATTATCCTTATTTAAAGACCCGTAAAATTCAAATAAATATTTTTCTTAATTTTCATGGGAATTTTACAAGAACGCAGTTTCTAACGGCACCTGATTCCGAGGCCCGGTGTGCCCGGAATCATTTTCCGAAGTTTAGCTCGGGTTTGTTCAGTGAACGAACGAGCGGGTTTTTCTGACTCTTGAACTAGTGCTCGGAATCGAATTCCGAGGACACCAATGGAATCGCAGTGCCGGTAATTTCTTAGAAACACCTTTTCCAAAGTTGAGTTTGCTCAGGTGTGGTTTTTATCTTTTGGGGTTAAGTAAAGAAATAAAATAAAATGGTGCGACAATTTATTTCATTTCACTTAAAGCGGCTTAACTTAAGTTAAGCGGATAAGGTGGGACCCATAATATCCTACCCACTTGGTAGGATATTTGTGAGGTGGGGCCCGCACGAGCCTCACCATTTCTTCCCTTCTAAGTAACGCACCCGAAACCCCCCTTTTAATTAAATTCAACCCGTACGTTTAATTAAATATTAAACGCCCCTATTAATTGGGCGGTTTAAGCATTGCAATTAATTCAATTAATTGTTGGATTCTTTTTATGAATTTCAAAACGATGGCATGGGAAATAAAATAAGACCAACAATTATTTTCATTGAGTGGTTTCTTGTTGAGAGGATTTGGAGAAAGCTCTAAGGATTGAAGATCTTTATCCTCCTTCGTCGAAGAACGCGAAGAACAAGAAGAACGCATCGTCGCCGACGAAGGACGCCAAACCCTCGGATATCGACGACGAGACGCCATGTACCACGACGCCGACGATCCTCCTTCCACGACACTTCTTCCGCGACATTCCCTCTCCCCCGACAATATTCGATCATCAACCTATTGAGGTAGTTGTTGCGGTTCCATTAAATCTTTGTGAATGATATCCTCAGTATGGGTTTAAATGATGCAATTAAATATTTGTGATTATATCCACGGTTTGTTTAAATATTTGTCGGAAGACTTTTAAAACCGCTAACATGGTGGGTGCGGAACAAAAAACAAGTCTGAACCCACCGTCTCTTCGTTCTTGGTGAGCGGATTGGCAGGCGACGACAAAGCCGGCCGCACGGGCATTGGGAGGTCCTTGCAGTGAAGGATAGGTTCCGGGAGGGCCGTTGGCGAAGACGACAGGAAAATCCGACCACCAGAGCTCGTCCGGTGGTCCACGGAGTTTTCCGTCTGCGAACCGCCGAGAAGGGGCCGCCATGGATGAAGCTGCGGCGGCGGGCGGTTGGTCTTGCGGCCGCACGAGACCAGAGGGACGCGGAATCACGCCGCGCCTATTGACTGAGAGCGGCCCCCGTGAAGGGGCCGCGTTTTCGTCAAGGGGGGCGGTCCCCCCTTGCATGGCCGCTCGGCCAGCGCCAGCGTGCCAGTGTGCCAGACCGATTCGCCTGGCCGGTCCGCCAGGCCGGCCCGCACCCAGGCCGAACCGGGCCGTGCCCATCTAGGTCGGACCGGACCTGGTTCGGGTCGACCCGGTTCGGGCTGACCCAGAGGGGCTGGGGCCGGGTCGGTCCGGGCCTAGACCCCCTGTTTTCGGACCTCTTCGGTCTTTTGACCATATCGTGGGCTACGGACCTCTGATCAATGCATCGTCAGCGGAGATACGATCCTTGGATCGAGGCGGTCGTTTCGATATACTACACTCAATGTTTCGGAGTACTTTGTGTTCGTCTGGGTTGGTTCGTACATGAAACCAACCAGGCCCTCGAAGCGAAAATGCTTATAACTTGAGCTCCGGACGTCTGATTGACGTGCCATCAACGTTGATGGAATTCTCTTAGTGAGAAGTATATTTTGTATTACTCTTCCCGAGGTTTGGACGTAGGTGGAGTATGGTCGGGTTGGTTTTGACTTAAAAACCAACCGGGCCCCTGGGATGAAAAGGCCAATAACTCTCAGACCGGGCATCCGATTGACGCGCCGTCTGTGACGTTGAGTTCCTATTGACGATACGGAACTTTTGGATACATCGAATCTGGACTATGTGTCAGTTGATGTATCAGCCCCTCGGCTCGTGGAGTGGACCCTCCCGAACGAGCTTGCTGTGTGCGGGAACCCTAGAGTAGGTTGCGACTACGACGACGACGACGACTGTACAGAGATCCTCAGTGGATTCGACGGTGACGACTACATCACTCAGCGATCTTTCGTGGATCAGTGCAACAGATCATGTGTGGGTCTGAACCTATGTGTGTCAGTGCTCATCGGTCCTGTGTGGGCCAACACCTAAAGATCCTGTGTGGGTCTGATCCTGTGTGGGTCATTGCGGGGGTCAGTTACCTATCGATCATGTGTGGGTCAGATCCTTTGTGGGTCGTGGTGGGGGTTAGTTACCTATCGATCCTGTGTGGGTCAGATCCTTTGTGGGTCATTGCGGGGGTTAGTACCTATCGATCCTTTGTGGGTCTGACGGCTTAGATGAATCAGTGGCTATATCTGATCATCTCTATCGTCATACGAATAAGTATACCTGTGTGAGATGAATATTGACTTGATTTCCTATATAGATTACGTTATGCTTTCCTGTGTGGATCGGGTTGTGATTTCATGTGTGGATGTGATCGAACTTGGGCTCGGATGTTGGAGCCGAACTGGAATTGATGACTTAGTTATATGTATGGGAATATACCTAAGCAGTGTCGGATGTTACTTCGTGATTGTATCTTTCTTTTGTGGATTATCCTTTGTGGATTCTGGGAGACCTTCGGGGGTATCAGGGTCCCTACTGAGTATCTTATACTCACCCCTGCATAGGCTCTGCCCGCACTACGTCTTTGGTTGCAGACGACAGACAACACTGATCGTGGTAGACGCACGAGGAGGAGGTCGGTACCCGGAGGTGGACCACTGGGCGGGACGTACTCGGAGCGGACGTCTGGACCCGAGAAGCTGCGGAGGCTATCTGTACTCACCCTTTAGGTGGGACTTCAGTGGATGGCTCAAGGTTGAGGCTTTATTTTCAGTTGTTGTTTTCCCTTTCCAGTTGTACTTTACTTTCAATTTGGGTTTGTATACTGGCCCACTTAATTTTCTGCACCTACTTTTGTATCAGTTTTCACTTACTGTTTACTTCTACTGCTTTCTTGCTCTCTGCTTTTTGTTTACTTTACAGACGCAATGCCTTCCCTTTTTATCGGGAATTATGCCTTGGTGCTAGTCGCCAGCCCTAGTCCTATGGAAGGCGGGCATGGGGTAGTCATGGCACGGGCACCGAGGACTGGTCGTGACAAATTGGTATCAGAGGAGTTCGGTTCTACCGCAGAACATTGGAATCTGATCTTTTTCTATGTGAAGCAATAGTGTTAAGCATATTGGGTGTGGTTATCAGTCCAGGGAGTCCAGTGTTGGTGCGGCGGCTGACATATCCATACACCAGGACCCTGACATCTGATTTCCGACTTAATGCACGAAAACATTGATTGCATGTGTGTTTCATGTTTTTGATTACTTTATGTCATCTCACCAGGTATACTGTTTGACCGTGGCGCACCTGTTTCTTTTTAGGATGGCCCCACGACAGCAGCCAGCTAGGGTTCCGAGAGTTGTGCATGACGACAGCCCACCGAGTGACGAGGCCTCAGTACAGGAACCTTTGACAGCTGAGGCACCGACGGTACCCTTACTCACCGAGCCACCGATGCTACCAGTCCCAACCGCTGATGATGCACGTCACCTTAGTACACTGAACGAGTTTCAGCTCTAGCGACTGCCCAGGTTCTTTGGGGAGATAGACCCCCAGATAGCCGAGGATTGACTGGAGGCAGTGGTACGAGTTTTCAGGTTAATGAGGACACCAGCAGACCTCATGGTGATCCTCACAGCGAGCCTACTACACGCGGCAGCATGCAGATGGTGGAGCTTGATGCTCCAGGTGCGCGATTAGGCATCTTTCCTCTGGACGGATTTTGAGATCCTCTTACGCTTAGAGTTCGTCCCAGCCACCCTCCGTTCGGTGGGCATTCAGGAGCTTCTACAACTGCGGCAGGGAAGCTTGACGGTTGCCCAGTACTCGGCTAGATTTACCAATCTCTCGCGCTACTCGACAGACATGGTACGTGACACATTCTTCCAGTCTCGGACCTTTGAGCATGGATTGTGGCATGAGATCAGGGCATCGCTGATCTCCCTCAGCATTTTGACTCATGAAAGAGTACTGGAGGGAGCCCTTTTGATCGAGAGATTTCTTGCTGAGTCTACATCAGCAGCGAGACCTACCGCAGGGTGGCATGTAGCAGAGTCCTCTCCAGCAGGCAGTCGACGGATGACTCATTGGTCCAGGAAGGCTAGACCCTCAGATAGATGACCTCAGGACACTGGCTCAGTAGTGCGGGGCACACAGGGCGGAGCCAGTCTATCGAGAGGCAGACTGTGCTACACTTGCGGCGGGAAGGGCCACATGGATCGTGACTGCCCGACCCACCGTGCCGAGGAGCATCAGAAGGTTGAGGGGCCACTGAGGTAGAGGCAGAGGGTTGACCGTGGCGGTCCGCAGGGAGGAGGCGGACGAGTCAGAGTAGCTGGACGAGCAGCGGGTGGTGGGCGACGCTTTGAGGCTCTACCACCACCACCACCAGGAGGTCCACCACGACCACAGGGAGCTGGAAGGCAGAGACAGGCACAACTCCAGGCAGCGGAGGCCTACGACCACGGCGGAGTAGAGATGATTCGAGGTACTATATGTGTCTATTCCACCCTTGTTGCAGTTCTTATAGACACAGAAGTGAGTCATTCTTTCATAGTCGCTACCCTTGTTCGGAGCTCGGAGATTCTGATAGAGCCGTTAGCTAGATCCTTATGGCTGGAGACTCCAACGGGAGCAGACTCAATGCTTACGCACTGGTGCCGGCAGTGTGAGCTTACTCTACGAGGTGAGAGATTTGGTTGGGATCTTCTTGTAGCGGCGTTGAGGCCATACATTGTCATCTTGGGCATGGATTGGTTATCTAAAGTCCATTCCCAGAATGACTGTATTAGGCGCAAGGTGCGATGTGTACGCACCGACGGGAGAAGGATCACCTTCACCGGCGAGAAGGGAGCCTTCATAGCACAGGATGGACTCCCGCAGAGGAGAGAGCAGCCCATCACTAATCAGTTGGCTAGCCTCATCCTAGGAGCAGTTGACGTGTGGAGTCTTGGTTTTCCTGCAGTGGTGGATCAGTATGCAGACGTTTTCCCCGATGACGTTCTAGGACTACCTCCTCGCAGAGAGGTAGACTTTTATATTGATATGTACCCTAGGACAACCCCGATATCCACTCCTACATATCGGATGGCCCCTACTGAGTTTTAAGAGCTTTGGGTACAGTTGGAGGACTTGCAGGGCAAGGGATTCATCCGACCCAGTGTTTCACCCTGGGCTTCCCCGATATTGTTCGCCAAGAAGGCGGACTGGAGCTTTCGAATTTGTGTCGACTATCGTCTCTTGAACCATGTGACAGTGGGGAACAAATATCCGCTACTGAGGATTGATGAACTCTTCGATCAGCTCAAGGGAGCATGGTGTTTCTCAAAGATAGACCTCAGGTCAGGCTATCTTCATCTCAGATTTCGGGGCGAGGACGTGCAGAAGACGACCTTCAGATGTTGGTATGGCCACTATGATTTCTTGTTTATTCCCTTCGGTGTATCCAATGCTACATTAGTGTTCATGGGCCTCATGAACAGGATCTTTCAGCCATACCTCGATCGATTTGTTGTGGTATTCATTGACGACATTTTGATATACTCGATGACTGAGGAGAAGCACGCCTACCACTTGCGATTTGTACTAGACACACTCTGAGAGCACCAGCTTTATGGAAAGCTCTCGAAGTGTCAGTTATGGATACGTGAGGTCCACTTCTTGGACACGTCATCTATAAGGCGGGATTTGTGGTGGATCCTGCGAAGATTGAGGCAGTGCTAGCTTGGGAGCCACCCAGGAGCGTGACGAAGGTGCGAAGTTTCTTGTGACTAGCTGGATACTATCAGAGATTTGTGCCAGACTTCTCCAGAGTTGCGGCACCACTATCAGCTTTGAAGAAGAAGGGGAAACCCTTAGTGTGGTCAGACAGATGTCAGCAGAGCTTCCCGGAGCTGAGAGATAGATTGACCAGTGAACCTATCATGAGGTTGCCGGAGGAGGGAGTAGGGTATGTAGTCAACTGCGATGCATCAGGGACTGGACTCGGATGTGTCTTGATGCAGGAGAAAGCAGTGATTGCCTATGGATCATGTCAGTTGAGTCCGCATGAGCAGAACTACTCTACCCATGACCGGTAGTTAGCAGCAGTGGTCTTCGCTCTGATGACTTGGAGACACTATCTGATGGGTGAGCGCTTTACTGTCTTTTCTGACCATCAGAGTCTCAGGTACATCTTCTCTTAGAAGAACCTGAACCTGAGATAGCGGCGATGGATCGAGTTCCTCCGGTACTATGACTTTGAGATAGTCTATACTCCTGGGAAGGGGAACCTAGTATTCTATGCTCTCAGCAGGAGGTTGGGCATTCAGCTACTTGGGGAGGCGACCGAGCAGCTAGCCGCTTTGCAGATATCCTTCATGGATATAGAGTGAGTAGCCTTCCTTTAGTCACTCATAGTCACTCCTCCACTACTGCAGTGGGTCAGAGTGGCAGAGCGTGGGGACGCCGACTGTGAGACGCGGCATGAAAAGATATCCTCAAGACAGGCACCTGATGGATTCTCCGTAGGAGGAGAGCACAACGTCATTTTCAGAGGATGTAACATGGTACCAGTTTCTTTACGGGAGGAGGTACTGAGAGAGTTTCACACCTCCCCATTGGCAGTACATCCTTGAGTGGTGAAGATGTACGAGGATCTCAGATGACAGAACTGGTGGCCGGTTATAAAGAAGGTTGTGGCAGAGTTCGTTTCTCGATGCCTCACCTGCCAGCAGGTGAAGGCAGAGCATCAGGTACCAGCAGGCTTTGTACAACCCATGGAGGTCCCGGAGTGGAAGTGGGATGGGATATCTATGGACTTCATGACTGTACTCCCACACACTTCCAGAGGTCACGACTCCATTTGGGTGATTGTCGACCGACTCACCAAGTCGGATCACTTCTTACCCATAAGAGAACATGGCTCAGTGGAGATCTTGGGACGTCTCTACGTTCATGAGATTATACGGCTTCACGGTGTGTCATCATCTATCGTCCCCGATCGAGATGCTCGCTTTACTTCCCGGCTTTGGAAGGGGTTGCAGGAGGCGTTCAGGACGCATCTACGTCTGAGCACCACCTTTCACCCTCAGACGGATGGTCAGATGGAGAGGACCATCCAGACTCTCGAGGAGATGCTCCGCGCATGTGTCCTCGACATTGGTTGTTGATGGGAGGACCACCTACCCTTGGTGTAGTTCGTGTACAACAACAGCTACAACTCCACCATCGGGATGGAACCATACGAGGCGTTGTACGGCCGACCTTGCGGATCTCCTTGTGCTGGACGGACCGTGGGGAGTCAGATCTTGTGGGAGCGGAGATGATCCAGGCCACGACAGTGAAGGTCCAGGTCATCCAGGAGTGGATGAGGACAGCTCAGAACCTGCAGAAGTCTTATGCTGACAGGAGGCGGAGGCCACTAGAGTTTGAGGATGGAGACCACGTCTTCTTGCGGGTCTCACCTCGATGTTGATTACGAAGATTTGGATGAGGTGGAAAGTTGTCTCCATGCTTCATCAGACAATTCCAGGTCCATAGCAGGATTGGCGAGGTGGATTATCGCCTGGCTCTACCACCTCAGTTGCACCGGGTGCACGACGTCTTCCACGTATCCTAGCTGAGGAGATACGTGCACGACCCGATGCATATCATTGACCATGGGGAGATGGACGTTGATGATGGGGAGTCTTTTGCGAAGGTCCCGGTAGAGATTGAGGATCGACAAGAGTGGGTCCTACGTGGACGGTCGATTCCTTTAGTGAGCATCAGATGGCAGCACAGAAACCTCCAGGAGAGCACTTGGGAGCGGGATGCTCAGATACGTGCTCAGTACCCACGTTTTTCCCCTAGTTTTTGATGTATCTTTATGGGGATGTAAATCCCTGAGGTGGGAGTGATGTAAAGACCCTTAAAATTCAAGGAAAATTTTTCCTTAATTTTCTTGGGAATTTTACAAGAACACAATTTTTGACGGCACCTAATTCTGAGGCCCGGTGTGCCCGGAATCATTTTCCGAAGTTTAGCTCGGGTACGTTCAGTGAACGAACGAGCGGGTTTTCTAACTCTTGAACCGGTGCTCGGAATCGAATTTCGAGGACACCAATGGAATCACAACGCCGGTAATTTCTTAGAAACACCTTTTCCAGAGTTGCGTTTTCTCGGGTGTGGTTTTTAACTTTTGGGGTTAAGTAAAGAAATAAAATAAAATGGTGTGACAATTTATTTCATTTCACTTAATGTGGCTTAACCTAAGGTAAGTGGATAAGGTGGGACCCACAATATTCTACCCACTCGGTAGGATATTTGTGAGGTGGGGCCCGCACGAGCCCCACCGTTTCTTCCCTTCTATGTAACGCACCCGCAACCCCCCTTTTAATTAAAGTCAACCTGTGCGTTTAATTAAATATTAAACACCCATATTAATTGGGTGGTTTAAGCATTGCAATTAATTCAATTAATTGTTGGATTCTTTTTATGAATTCCAAAATGTTGGCATGGGAAATAAAATAAGACCAACACTTATTTTTATTGAGGGGTTGCTTGTTGAGAGGATTTGGAGAAATATCTAAGGCTTGAAGATCTTCATCCTCCTTCATCGAAGAACGCGAAGAACGCAAAGAACGCGAAGAACGCATTGTCGCCGAACCCTCGGAGATCGACGACGCGACGCTGGGTACTGCGACGCTGACGATCCTCCTTCTGCGACGCTTCTTCCGCGATGTTCCTTCCCTCGCAACAATCTTCGATCATCAACCGATTGAGGTAGGGGTTGCAGTTCTTTTAAATCTTTGTGAATTATATCAATAGAATGGGTCTAAATGATGCAATTAAATCTTTGTGATTATATCTGCGGTTTGTTTAAATATTTGTCGGAAGACTTGTAAAACCGCTAACACGGTGGGTGCGGACCAATGAACAAGTCTGAACCCACCGTCTCTTCGTTCTTGGTGAGCAGATTGGCGGGCGATGACAAAGCAGGCCGCGCGGGCATTGGGAGGTCCTCGCAGTGAAGGAAGGGTTCTGGGAGGGCCGTTGGCGAAGACGGAAGGCAAATCCGACCACCAGAGCTCGTCCATTTGTCCGTGGAGCTTTTCGTCGGTGCGCTTCCCCGGCACGGCGGCGCCGGCGGCCGGAGGCGGAGGCCGGCACCGGCCGGCCGCCAGCAGGCAGCGGCGCTCGGCGCGCCACCGGGAAGGGGCCGCCCTGGCTGATGCCGCGGCGGCGGGCAGCTGGTCCTGCGACCGTGCGGGACCAGAGGGACACGGCATCGTGCCGCGTCCGTTGACAGGGAGCAGCCTCCGCGCGGGGGTCGCGGTTTCGTCTAGGGGGCAGTCCCTCCTTGCGCGGCCGTTTGGCCAGCGCCAGCGTGCCAGTGCGCCGGACCGGACCGCCCGGCCGGTCCGCCAGGCCGGGCCGACCCAGGGGGGGTTGGGCCGGGTCGGTCCGGGCCCAGACCCCCCGTTTTCGGACCTCTTCGGTATTTTTCCCATATCTTGGGCTACGGAACTCCGATCAACGCACTGTTAGCGGCGATGCGATACGTGGATCGAGACGGTCATTTAGATATATTACACTCAAGGTTTCAGAGTAATTTACATTCAGCGGGGTTGGTTCGTACACGAAACCAACCGGGCCCTCGGAGCGGAAATGCTTATAACATGATCTCTGGATGTCCGATTGACGTGTCGTCGACTTTGTGGATTCCTCTTAGTGATACGGATCTTTTGGCTTACTTCGCCCGAGGTTTGGATGCAGGTGGAGTATAGTCAGGTTGGTTTTGACTTAAAAACTAACTGGGGCCCTGGGACGAAAAGGTCAATAACTCTCAGACCGGGCGTCCAATTGACGCGCCGTTTGCGACGTTGAGTTCCTGTTGACGATACGGAACTTTTGGATACATCAACTCCAGACTATGTGTCATATGATGTATCATCCCCTCGGCTCATGGAGCGGACCCTCCCGAACGAGCTTGCTGTGTGCGGGAACCCTAGAGCTGGCTGCGACTACGACGACGACGACTATACAGAGATCCTCAGTGGATTCGACGATGACGACTACAACACTCAGTGATCCTTCGTGGATCAGTGATACAGATCCTATGTGGGTCCGATCCTGTGTGGGTCAGTGCTCAGCGGTCCTGTATGGGCCAGCGCCTACAGATCCTGTGTGGGTCATTGTGGGGGTTAGTTACCTATCGATCATTGTGGGTCAGATCCTTTGTCGGTCATTGCGGGGGTTAGTTACCTATCAATCCTGTGTGGGTCAGATCCTTTGTGGGTCATTGTGGGGGTTAGTATCTATCGATCCTTTGTGGGTCTGATGACTTAAATGAATCACTGGCTATATCTGATCATCTATATCATCATACGAAGAAGTATTCCTATGTGAGCTGAATATTGACTTGCTTTCCTATGTGGATTACGTTATGCTTTCCTGTGTAGATTGGGTTGTGATTTCCTGTGTGGATGTGATCGAACTTGGGCTCGTATGTTGGAGCCGAACTGGAATTGATGACTTAGGTATATGTATGGGCATATACCTAAGCAGTGTCGGATGTTATTTCTTGATTGTATCTTTCCTTTGTGGATTATCCTTTGTAGATTCTGGGAGACCTTCGGGGGTCTCGGGGTCCCTACTGAGTAGCTTATACTCACCCCTGCACGGGTTATTCCCGCACTACGTTGTGTTGGTTGCAGACGACGGACAACGCTGATCGTGGTAGAGGCACGAGGAGCAGGTCGGTACTCATAGGTGGACCACTGGGCGGGACGTACTCGGAGCGGACAGCTGGACCCGAGGAGCTGTGGAGGCTATATGTACTAACCCTTCAGGTGGGACTTCCAGTGGACGGTTCGAGGCTGCAACTTTACTTTCAGTTGTTGTTTTCCCTTTCCAGTTGTACTTTAATTTCAGTTTGGGTTTGTATACTAGCCCACATAATTTTCCGCACATGCTTTTGTATCAGTTTTCAATTAGTGTTTACTTCTACTTCTTGCTTGATATGTGGGGTTTGTTTACTTTACAAAGGCAATGCCTTCCCTTTTTATTGGTCATTACGCCATGGTGCTAGTCGCCAGCCCCTGGCCTATGGAAGGCAGGCTTGGGGTAGTCACGGCACGGACCCCGAGGACGGGTCGTGACACCTTAAATATCATATATATGGATAAATAGAGGATATTCAACCCTATAAATACTATTTTTAAATATAAATTATTTATATTCATCATATTATTTTATTTTTAAAACTTATTAATGAAGTAATTAGCTTAAATCCATATCCAACACTAACACTATGCTTGTAAAAGTAATAAATAAAGATATAAAAGTTTAATAAATTGTTATAAAAAAATTAAAATATTTATATTTAAAGTTCCATTATTTTTTTGACATAATTGACATATTAGTGATCTTATTATTATTTTAATTGAATTATATATTTTTATTGTATTTTTCAAATTCATATTTAATAAATACTCCAATAATAAACATTAATGATATTATTAATATATATTTTTTTATTAAATGTTTTAAAATTCCTAAAATGTTATATTTAACCAAATTATTTTTATATGGTCTAAAAAATCATCCAATATCCATTTATGGTCCATTTTCCTTTAATTTTACATGTCATAACACCACAAAAGTAAATAACTATGAGGACACTATAATTGTAATATGTTTTAAGGAATGGTTAAAAAATATATAAGGGAAAAATACAAGATCCAAATTTGTCTAAATTATATTTTATAAGAATATTTTTAATCATACACGTCATAGATTCAAATAATATCAATTTTGATACATTTTGGGAATCTAAATTATTTATATTCATTAAATATTTTCCCAAATTCCAAAATTTCCACTCCCATCAATTATAAAAGGGACCCCCTCATTTCTCTTCTTCATACAAAATTTAGCCTTCTAGATCAACCATATCTAACTAAAATAAATTATAAAATCCCATATCCACAGTATTCAGGTAAATTTATTCCAGAAATACCAACTCTAGGATCTTTAATATGAGATCTAAAGGGGTTGTTTTATAGAAGAGTTAATCACCGTAGTCGATCCGTTTATTTTAAATTAATATTTTTCATTATAAAAATTTATTTTATGATTCAAAAAAATATATATTAAAAATAATAAATACATTTAAATGTTATTATTATTATTATTAAACATCCTTTATTCACCCAAATTACATCTAATGGGAATTCAAATGGCTGCTCATTCATATATATGACTTACCATCTCCATATAAAGATTCATCTAATTTCGAATCAAAATAAATTATTGATGGGTATTTTTATTTTTTTAGTTTTTATATATGATAATTATAAAATAATTAATCATTTTAATAATAATTTTATTTCAACCATAATACCATATGGTCCGTTTGGAAAATATAACATCGCTCGTACGTATGTGTGGACTACCACCTCCATGAAGTGATGCAATTTTTTTTCCATTTCTATATTACATGGATTGTAATCTGTATGGATTTAAAGAATATAAATAAATTATATGATATAATAGTAATTCTTAAATGTTTAATTAATATTTACCATTACTTTGTTTTATCCATTGAAAAATTAAAACCACCATTCTGTATTGATACAACTACCATCTTCAGGAATAGTGTAATTAATATATATATGTGTAATTTATGAAGGAATTTAAAAATGTATAAAATTTATGTTAATGATATTTCTATCATTATTTAAATTCATTATATGATGGAACCATGATCAAAGTACAAGGAACAAAACAACTGAACCAAATCAAACATAAAAATGATATAGATACCACTCAGAGTAGTGACTTTAATATGGAATTGTTAACCATTCGGTAAAACATGGATATAAGTAAATCATATAAGGTATTTTATATACCATTATATACCATAATTTAAGTATAATAAATCTATATTTATTAAATTGGAGGATATGAAGTGTAAAATGGATGTTCAGAGCCAAGGTATGTGATTTTCATTTAGCATTAATTTTATGGGGAACCTGCCAGATTCACCAATTATTTAATTAATTTAGTTTACATAATGAACAAAAATAAATGTATATTTATTAACCTGAAATTAATTGTTATTTACATATCAAAAAATCATTCTTTATTTCCGGGGACTTACGAGTCAATTGTTAGAAAATTGATAATGGTTTTAGGGCATAATATCATTATTTTGTGGTTATTTATAATTAAATTTTTAATAATGGAGTTTTATTTTAACACTACCTATCCCCATGATTTATTAATTTGTTAGTTTTTTTTATTGATAGTGTCTGGAGGAGGCTCGTAAGGATTTTGGAGAATTTCAATTGCCAAAGGATGGAAGAAGGGGGATTACAAGTCATTTAACATGGTTACATGCCGTGAAACCCTATTTCAGGGATTGTCCAAAAGGATTCAAAACATGTAATATTTTAGGGTTTCAAATATAAAATAAATTGATAGGTGATGCATTTTTTTCAAAAACCATACATCGGGTATTACACATTGTGATAGGGGATCACATGTCATGTAATACCCCAATCATGTATATTTTTAAAATTATTTTTTGATGAATCCTTAATTCATTCGATAATGACCTATATGTCATATCATTTCAGATGAACCCTAGTCACCCCAAGGAGTTATTCGAGACCTCAACGTCTGTATTTAAAACATTTATCATGTTGATTGATTGTTGGTAATATTTAGTGATTCAAGGTGTATTCACCCTTTGTTTTCAAGTAATTTCTCCCGGTTTCATCTCATCATCTTCCAAATCATCACACCATGAATTGAAGTTTGCTTAATCATATTTAAAATGATGTTCCCATCAATTTATATTGTGTAGTGGTGCCACAATAGCCTTAGATGGGATTATATTTGGTAGAATAGGTAATCAGAGGTATGTCGCATGATTCATTCTCATGCCAGGAATGTTGATATCCCTTCGAGGGAGGATTTCCCTTATTTCTCCTTATAGTGTTTTATACGGGAGGGTTTTTAATTTTCTTTTAATATTGATAAATTTTTTTCAAACCAAATTGATGATAATGAATCAATTATTTGTAATTGATCGGAAATGGTGATTCATCGCATTCTTTTTACACCATTGATATTTATTTGATCTTGTTATTTTTCAAAAATCATGTCCTACTAATTTTTGTGGTCGTTGGTGGATTTTTTCGAAGAAAAAAAATTATGGGGTAAATATTTTAATATTTTATTGGGCACATACATATGAAAATTAGTCAATTTTATACACTCAGTTAATGAATGTATTCCCTAGGATTATATATATTATATGATAAAACCATAATTAACAAATAGAGTTATATAAGGGTTTACTTATTAAATATGGAATTTTGTATTGTTTGGTTTTTGTTGTTGTGAATTTGTGAGAATGGATACGTTTTTTCAGAACTCTTCCCTGGGGTAATGGAATCCAACAATGAGATAATTTCTTATTGTGTAATGAATGAGAAGTTTTGTGCATCAGGGCTGCCATAGGTTTGTGTATACATGTGTTGCTAAATGTGTTTGTGCATGGATGGATTTGGATGGATGCCATTAAATAAGGATAATGATGGTTGGTATGGGTACTTCACTTGGAGTTTCTCCATTAATGACTTTTTTGTTTCTTGTTGTGTTATGTTCAAAGAAGTTTCAAGGGTTTTAATAAAATGAATAAATATTTTGTAATGATATTTGTTGTGGCTCAATTGGTTTGGTCAGTAGAATAAATAAATGAGTTTTTCATAAAGAATGTATATTGGTTAAATAAACTACTCAATAAAATGAACTTGTTTTTTGGTGTGCCAGCGGGTGTTATGAATATAGAGGTAGCAAAAAAGGTGATGGTGTGGTCACATGGTTGTTTTTAATGAGAACTCATAGGTTGGGTATGATTTTTAGTATCTTATTTGTATATACTAGTATTTTACTGATGATTTATATATGTTCCCTAGCCTTGTTGAGCACTATATACCGAACATCCCCATTGTCAATTGGGAGGGTGTCTTTCCCAAACATTATGTTGGGAGGATGGATGGCTGGACACCCACTCTTCCATGGTCCTTATTCTAGGTGGTAATATCCCATGATTCATTGGGAAGGATGTGGTCAAGGTGTATGTGGGTTGGATAATATGTGGTTTGGGTGGGAAAGTTGTGTTTTCCCAGGTATCATTGGGATTATATGTGTAATTAATTCCTAGGTGACATTGGGATGTGATGTGGTTTGTGACCCCATTGTTTCTGAGAATGATGTGATCTAGTTTGTGGCCCAAGTTTCTATTGGTGATATGTGATTTGGTATATGGACCAGGTGTCTATCGGTGGGATGTGATGTGGTTTCTGGCCATGGTTTTTGTAGGAGGGATGTGGTGTGGTTGGATTCCCAAGTCCATGTGGGAAGAATGCGATGTGGTATGTTCAGAAGAGATGGGAGTAGCAATATGTTGTCTGTTAGGGTGTGAGGGTGGCTAATAAGTGGAAAAATAATGTAGGGTACCCTATAATCGATGTGATTTATATTATATTACATTACTTGTGTTATTTATTGAATGTTCCTTGGAGAGGTAAGGGTGGTTAGTAAACCTATTTAGGTGTTTTTTGGTTCTATTTTTTCCCACAGGTTCACTTTCATTCTTAATTATCATGTGCATGGGAGATGTTGGTTTTCCTACATAGTATAGTAGCACAGTCACACAATGTATATAAATTCATTCAGGTTTTATAGATGATTTTGAAAATCGTGCTGGACCATACTATTTTGTGTGACATATGCATGTGAGAGTAGTTAGGACACTGAATTTATGGATCCTTATGATATATTGCATAGACATTGATCTTTTGGAATGAACAAGTTAGATAGATCTTCTTCGAGTGTAGAAACCTAGGAAATTTACGTGCATAATAATTACTTCTGTTATTGATTGAATTGGGTTAATTTGGGGAGGTTCAAATGTATAAAATAAATTAAAAAATTGTAATCCTCCATAATATTTGGATTAGGAAGCCCTTTTTTACCTTTTAGCTATAGCTCCTCGACATCATCCTCACGGGGCATAGGTGGTGGATATTCAATAGGATGATCTGGTTGATTGCAGTCGGGTTGATCAAGTAGAGGAGGATAGTCAATGTTAGTGGGAGGTGTGTGATTTCCACCAACATTCTTTGTGAATGTAGGAGGGATGTGTTTCTGATATTGAGATTGAAGGTTGGATATAGTAGAAAGAGATTTCCTTCAGTCTGATTCAGGCCCCTAGAGAGTAAAAGGTCTCTTTTTTAGTTATTTAGTTAAGTGGAGACATGCGTCCATGGTAAATATTCTTTCTAGGAGAGAGAAAGGAGGCAGACATGTTGTGTGTTAACAATTAGAATGTGTTCTAGGAGGAGATACTTTCGTTGACTAGGATGGTTGAGAAGAGGTCAGATCAACTCTCCCTTCATTTGAAGAGTATGTAAATATGGTATCATTTGACCAAGATCAAGGTCCTTTTACACATTTCCCAATATATTTTTTCTGATTAGCATTCTCATATGAGATGCCTTGAGTAAGCGCTTCACCCATCCATGTAGTATGATTTTACTAATTTTACATCTCCAGCATAGTTGGAGGTTTAGAAAAAGGTATATTTTTTCATGAAAATAAACTCATGAGGTGGTATATCATGAGAGGGAAGGTAATAGATTTCTTCTAGAGGATTAGTTTTCAGCAGCATGTCTCAGGTGCTGGGTCCTTCGAGGATTTGATCGATTGGGAGATGAACTCAAATGAATTATTACCAGCCTTTTGATGCCATTGGTCCCTGTTCCATTAATGTGGGATTGGGGATGGTGTTACATCTATTTTTTTCATGTACATATTTGATATCAATTCCTTTTGGCTACATGATATTAGTTTGATGGAGGGGGCAGGCTTCGCAACAACCACAACTGTAGTTTATGGTGATACAGTTTTAGCATTATGTACAATACGATTTTGTTTTTACTAGTGGAGATGGTGCTGGCAGAGGCTTACCCTAGGATTTCCCTCTTGATCAGGGACTGTGAGCTGAGAATTTACATGGACTTTGTTGTAATTATAATGGTAGGGGTGTTTGGGGTTGTCAATTTCATATTGTATAAGTGATATCCCCCATGAGCCCATAGATTGTTAAAGGTACAATCAGTTTGTTCACTACCGTTTCTTGTTCTTTTATTGATAAAAGAGAGTCAGACTACTTTGTTGAAACATATATAGTCCATGACATTGGAATAGACATAGAGAGGCTTCTCATTTCCCCGTTGTTGAGTATTCTAGTTGTAGGCTAGAGTATCATTATTGATATGTGTTGGGGGTGTATACTGTTGATGGAACCACATTAGTCATGTGGGGATCTCTTTTTATATTAGATGCATCCGTATAATGTCAAAATAAACATCAACTATTTTTATTCCATGCATGATGATATCGACTAATTCTAAAGGATAATAATGTTTTCAGATTTGGATGGTCTACATATGGCATTTGTTGGTGAGAGGGGTTTTCCAGTGGGTAGTCAGCATGAAAAAACCCTTCCTTTCTTATTGGTTGACCTGTCTATGGATTTAGTGAATGTTGAGATGGTTCATTGGGTTGATGGGGAGTTCTATGATTTTCTTCCATAGGATTTTGTGATGCCACCCCATAATTTGATGTGGATTTTAGGATGGAAATTCAACATGGTGTTTCTTTAATTTCAATGGCTCTTTATGGGATGAAACCTTCAGTGAAGTGGGGGTTGTGGATTCAAATTGATTATCTAAAGATGAAGGGCACTATTTGTACTAATGTATCACTATGGTATGATCTAGTGTTGTTCACCAAGAAGGTGAATGGAGGTATATGATTTTTATTAACTACTATAGGATGAGTCTGGTGATGTTCAAGAACATTTACCCTCTTCCAAGGATTGATGATATTTTTACCAACTGAGATGGGTGATCTAGTTGTATTAGATCACTATGTGGTTTGGATATAAACATTTTATAGTGAAGGATGGGGATATCCTGAACACTACTATTAGATGTCAGTATAGTCACATCTATTTCATTTTCATGTTGTTTTTTGTTATGCATGAATCATCTTTATTCATGAAAATTATAAAATCATCATTCCATGGGTTCCAAGATCAGTTCACTTTCATATTAATCAATGATATATTGATCTAATAGAAGTCAGAGGAGGAGCATACTGAACATCTCAGAATTTTATTAGTAGTTATTTGATGCCATTATATCTAGTGGATGTTTCCAAGTTGATGTTCTGGATAAAAGAGGTATATTTCAAGGGTTTTGTGGTATCTCAGTAGGATGTATTAGGGGTCCTGTTGAATGTTGGAATGGTTGTTTCATGGGAAACACTTAAGCACTCTGTAGAAGTTCACAGTTTTCTTTGCCTTGCAATCTATTGTTGGAGAGTTGTACCCAATTTATCACAAGGTACATGTCCATTTTAATCATTAACTATTAAGGAACATGATTTTTTTGTGGAGGGATCAGTTCTAGGAACTGTTCGACTAAATTAATGGGAAGTTGGTTTTCACTCCAGTGCTCTAATTTCCAGAAAAAAGGGTGATGTTTAAAGTGTTTTATTATTATTTTTATCTGGGATTGGTATGTGTGATAATTCTGTAATGAGATGTAATCAATTATAGTTCTAGAATGTTATATCCTCGTGAGAGTAACTATTTTACCCATGATATAGAGTTGGCAGTGGGGGTTTTCATGCAGAATATGTGGAGGCATTACCACACTAGGGGGCTCTTTATGTTCTTCACAGATCATATCACATATCATAAGAGTTCTAGGTATATGATTTCCTTGGGTTATCTGAATTTGTGATAATGTTGGTGGATGGAGTTTATTTAGAATTATGATTTTGAGATATCATACATCAAATGTAAGGTATATTTTTTGGCTGATGGTTTGAGTAGAAACTCACAGAAGGAGGATGATTGGGAATCTATGGCTTCTTGATGGGAAATGGAGGAGTTGGAAGCCTTGGACATAGATGAAAGGTTGGATGGATGTAAGGGATATTTTTTAGGTGATGTTATAGTCAAAAATAATACATCTAGTGGGCGAGACTTCGTGGGGAGACATAGAGGAAGAAGTGACACATGAACATGTGGCCATGATGATGCCCTATAGGGATGGTCAGATGACTGTCCTATGTTGATGTTGTTTTGAAGAATGATTTTTTTCGGGTGGATATTTAATGTGTATTCCTTTGTGAGTTCCATATACCACCCTCGGAAGTGCATCTATGAGTTTCCATGATATTTCGTGGCCTAAATATGGAATTTTTGTGGCCCATAACGAAATATGAATTGGTATATTTTGTGGGGATGTTATTGGATTACCATTTGGTAAAAGTCATGCACCAAATCGTTGAATGATATTTGAAGCCTTTTGATATCCCTAAGTGGAAATTGGATGAAATCTCTATTGAAATAATTACGGGGTTGTCCATATCTCATGGTGGTTACGATGTTCTCTGGGTGATAGTGGATCGATTGAAAAAATTTCCAGAATTCATAGCTATTAAGGAGTCATTCATAGTGGATTTTTCATTCATAGTGGTAGGTGGAAAACATGGCGTAGTTTCATGGAGTCCATAGGTCCATCATTTTAGGTCATGAAACAAATTTTTCCACACATGTCTGGATGGGATTACACCATGCTTTTGGCACCTAGATACACCTATTCACTTCTTTCCCCCACCATATATGTGAAAAGAAAGAGCTTAATATCCATACATTGTGGGATATTTTTATGGAATGCATCTGGAACATGGTTGGATATTGGGAACATCACTTTCCCTCAGTATAGTTTTATTATAACAATAGCCATCACTCATCCATTGGAATGTGATTGTTTGAGGCATTGTATAGGAGTTCATGTGATTCCTCTTTGTTATGGAAGGGGGTTGTGGAGGCAGTTGTTTTATGTAAAAATGTGGTGAAGCACACGATCGATATGGTTCTTCTTGTTCATAAGATGATGAATGATTCATAGGACTTTCATAATCATTTATTCAATTTTAGGAGGAATCCCTTGGAGTTCAAGGTTAGGGACCCCATGTTCTTGAGGTTCCCCCAACCCCGATGGGGGTAGTGGTGGTTTGGAATATGTAGTATGATTTATCCCAGATTTTTGGACCCTCTGAGGTGTTGGGGTGAGTTTGTGTAGTGGAATACGAGCTGGAATTTCCATCGCTATTGGAGAGGATCTGTGATATCTTCCATGTCATCAACCTTCATCGTTACCTTCTCAATGGATACCATTTAATTGAAATAGGATAGTTGTATATCTATGATGACGTGAAAATTATTTAACGATCAATAGAGATCCAATATTGAAGTAAGAAAGTGTTAGGCTTATGGACCATTCCATTATTTGGTGTGTTATGGAGTGATGGTGGCCCGTAAGAGAGTACATGGAAGTGGGAGACATAGATACATGCCCAATACCAACAGTATTTTCGTTTTTGTTACCATGTTTTTATTAGTAATGAGATGTTTGAACAAAATTTTTTATGAGATGATATGTTTTCCCCCTTGTATTGAAATGTGTGTGGTGTAGTGTGTGATAAATGTCCCAACATGTAGAAAGAAGTGGACCATATTCCAATGAAACATGCATTAATTGTGATGTGATTAAACATATGAAGGTGAGTCAATTCTACCCATATTGGTTAATATATTGACAAAATAAATGGAAGTCCATGATTTTTATGATGATATGGTCTGGTTTTTGTGCTTTTGTGGTGTATTTTGTTATAGTTTGGGTTGACATGATAATGTATGGTTGATGATTTTGCTGTCAATTTCATTGATGTAGATGGTTTTAATCCAATGTTCAATCAAATAAAAGGTGATTTATCATTGATCGTGTATTTTGTTGTTTCTAATGGTGTTTCATGTATAGTAGGATCCTTGATAAGTATTTCATGATGTTTTTTATCACCCCTCTTTCACCCTTTAGGAGTTGGTTTTGGATTCTCGAGGGAGAGAATCATTTAAGAAGAATTTAATGTAACAGTCAGTGTCCTCCTATTCCATTTCTTGGTTTTTGGTTTCTAGAGTTTTTGGAGGAGGATCAGTGAAATTTTAGAGATGTTCTGTTGCTGATGGATGGAAGTTAGTGAATTATAAACCAGGTAATTGGGATACACTATTTGAAACCCGATTTCTTGGATATTTATAGAGGATTCATTGTGTGTAACATTTTTGGGTTTTAGAAATGAAATAAATAATGAGGTGACACATTTTTCAGTGAAATATAACAATTAGGTATTACATGATGTTAAGAATGATTACACATAGTGTAATACCCAAATCATGTGTAGTTTTGAAGTTTTATTTTGAATAAACCCTTATGAATTATTTTTCTCTCTCCACATCCGCTAATTTCAAATGACCCCTAATCTTTCTGGGGAGTTATTTCTGAAAATTACCTCCCTATTCTATATTTTGATCTCAGTAATTGTTCACTGGTGACTTGTGATGATCGAATGCGTGTTCTCCATTCGTTTTCTATAAATTTATCTTGGTTTTATCTTGTTCTCTTCCAAACATTCTCAATGTACTATGGAATATGTTTACATATATTTTTAATGGGTTTCCCTTCAGTAGATGATGTTGTGGTACAACTAAGACATTCGTAGATAGATGTCGATCTTATAGAAGATTTAATTGGGGGTCCTTCATGAAATCCTTTCTTATAAAAGGAATGTTGTCATCCTTTCAAGGTAGGATTTCCCTTAGTTATACATGTTTTGGATCATATAATAGGGTTTTAATGTTTCTATATGTGGTTTTTTGTTGTGAAATACTAACTAAATATATATAATTAAATAATTTAAATTGAAGAAAAGTGGGGTTTTTTCACATTCTATTTAGAGTAGTGATATTTTTGTGTTCCTGTGATTGTTTGGGCTTGATTCCCCACATAAAATTTTGGATATTGGTGGATTCTTTTTTGCACTAATACAATTATAAAACACATGAGTTCGTCTTTAGTTGGGAACAAACATATATAAATTTTTTAATTATGTACACTCTCCTGATGAATGAATTTCCCAGGATAATAAACTTTATGTGATAACCCATGAATTAATAAGTGGAGTTTAATAAAAATATCCTTATTAAATATGTTTTTTTGTTTTTTATGTGCTAAGGATAGGATTTGTGCATATTTTTGTGATGTGAGATTGATTGGGTGGTGTAATAGAATCCCAAGATGTGATATTGATTTATTTTGGAATGGATGAGATATGATGTGCAGTAGTGTTATGTTCAGGTTATGTCATGATGTGTCTCTGTATGTGGTTATGTGTGGATGGTTTTTGATTTTTGACTTTTAGGAAGCATGTTGAAGGTTTTTATGGGTTCTTTTCTCGATGTTTCTTCAATAATGACTTACATTTTGTTTCTTGTTTTTTGATATGCTTAGTAATAGACTAGGTAGTAATGGAATGAATAAATAGTTGCTGATGAATTTTGGAATAGCTCAGTTGGATTGGTCAATTGAATGGATAAATGAATTCTTAATAACAGATTTATATTGTTTAAATGACATGGATGGGAAAACAAAATGTTTTTCGGTTTTTTTGCAGGCTTTCATGCATCTAGTGGCGGCAACAAAGGTGATGGTGGGGTGACTTGGTTGTTAATTTTGAGATCTCAACGGTTTGGTATGCATGTTTTATATTTTATATGTATATAATTGTATATTAGTTTTGATTTCTAAACTCATCCCACGCTAGTTGAGAACTATGTGAAGAACACCACCAATTTAATAGGGGAGGGTTTCTTTTCCAAACATCATAGTGGAAGGGTGGATGGCTGTCCACCTTCTCTTACCTACTCTTTCTTATATGGGGTTATTTCCCATGTTTCATCAGGAAGGTTGAATCCTATGTATTTGCAGGCAGGATAAGATGTGCATTGTGGCTGAAGTGTATGTGGGAATGTTTTTCATTCCTAGGAGTCTTCATGATATGAAGTGTTTCCCTTTCCCAAGTGTCTTCGAGATGAGATGAGGTCTACACTTAGGTGTCTATAGGTGGGATGTGATGTGTTTTGTTTCTCAGGTGTCTGTGAGCATGATGTGATGTGGGTTGTGGACCAGGTGTCTACAGGAGGGATGTGATGTATTCTGTGGCCCAAGATTCTACGATCAAAATATGATGATTTTTTTTGGACCAGGTGTCTGTAGGTGGGATCTGATGTGGTTTTTGGCCCAGGTGTTTGAGGGTGGGATGTGATGTGGTTATGAGGCCCATGTTAGTGTGGGTGCGATGCAATGTGGTATATCTAAAAGAGGCAGGAGAAACTTAAAATCATTCATTAGGGTGTGAGAATAGCTAATCTGTGGGTTAGTGGTGTGACATACCCTATCAACAATTTGATTTATATTACATTACAGGAATTTCATTATTTGGATGTTGTCCTTGGAAGGGTTTGGGATGTTAGTATACCAGTTTAGGTGTTTTTTTCTGTTGTTTTCTTATAGGAGCATTTTTTTTATTAACTCATGTATGAATGAGAGAAATTAGTTTTCCTACTCAGTATAATTTCATGATCATAGTATCTATATAAACTATGTTCCGGTTTCTCATAGGAGTTCACAAATGATGTTGGGCATTACTAGCTCTAATCATGATAGTTTTTTCATCACTACCAATCTTTAATATTGTTATTTACATGGATACAATTGTATTTGTATCATTTTTATTTTTCACAAGAATGTGATATCAGTTTTTTATTTCATTTATATATATATATTAGATTCACATTGTGGATGATCCATAATATCTTTCGACATTGTTTTTAAAAAAGGGCATGCCTCCAATAGTGTGATATTGGTACACCCTTGGACCTAGTCACCATCTAGAGGCCTATAACAGGCTGGATATGGGGGTAATTATCTCCTTCCTTCTATTCCATCATAGAAGGGGTATCTTTGGGGATGGTGGGTCATGACACATACAATCCATAGCTATTGAAAATAATGAAATTTTATCTACTTAAATTATTTCTTGATGATACATTATTTCCATTCATTTTTATCACAATATGTAATATGAGAGACTGTAAATGTGATTTAAATAAAATATAAATTATTTCTCTCTTTGGTAAAAAAAACATTTTTCTTTGATATCCATGTCTTTATAAAATGTTATTAAAGAATGTTTTTATACACCTATTATTTAATAATGTAATTTTTATCCATTGTTACATTTGTATAAAATGGATTTAAAATTTTTATTTTACCATTCTATAAATGCCGAAAAAATTTTATATTTTATAGATATGTGAATTCATTTTTATAAAATTAAATGTCAAAAAAAAATTCTCCAATTATGACGGCTCATGTGTTTTAATCATCTATTAATTATTTTCAATTATGCATTAAAATAAAATCTTTTCCTACTTTTTTGTGAAATTTTTAGACATTAATGATGATATTTCAAATTGAAATGATATTTTCCCCAAAAAATGTCCCACTATATCATTGTAAATCATTTTACATTTACGATGACATCAATTGATATTTCTTTTGTTTTACTAGGTATATAACCCAATGATTCTATCCTTATTATTATTTTTTGTCTGATTTATATTTATGATGACATGATGTCTGTGAAACTAGTTTTGTATCCTTGGTTTATAGTATAATTAAATGATAAAATTATAACAAAACCAGTTTCTTTTCCAAGGGATACACTGAGGTGAAATTTTTTGTGTTAATCATATATTATCCTTGGTTATGATATGCAAAAATTCTAATCAAACACATTTTATTTTAGGGTTTCCGATATAATGATTTTTTTATGATCATGTGGAACACTTATGTAGGATTATATTATGTGATGTTAAATACCTATATCGCCCTCTAATTCATTGTGTAAATATGGATAACTCATTATAAATATATGTTATGTGTTTACAAGATATCGTTTTCACAATTTTATGTTTGGAGATGATTTTAACATCCATTGTATTATGATTCGACCTAATTTAAATGTACTTAAATATATGAATGGACTTGGATTTCATGTCCTTAACATTATGTGTAGACCTGGATTTCTTGACCATAAGCTTTTTGGTGGACCCTGTTTCATGTATATAAGTATCTTCGAGGGTATTATTTGATAGACATTAATTAATGTGTTAAGCTATTTCAATTTATAATTGTTTAAATATTTTTAGGATTATTTATAAGAGAATTCATTTTTTTATTACAATGTTATTTTCTCATGGATCTGGTTCTTTAATTGTTTTATGATTCAATTATTAGGAACATTAATGAATTATTTCAACTCTCAAGATTATGATATATGATTTACATGGTATGAGTTTATTGTATTATGATCATGATACACACCATTATTCCCTTGTTATGCTTATCTGATCATTGATATATTCATTATTTACCCTTAATGATCATCTATGTTCACCAATTTTTAGGTTTCCTTTTTACTAGGATAATAAGAATGCATTTTTTTAATTATATGTCAAAAAGGTTCCTATTATAAACGACATAATTGGATAATTTTATGAACAAGTTGTCTATGTTTTCATGTTCTTGAAGGAACTATAAATACATGATTCTTGTTTGTATATTTGTGTAACATAATGTATATTATTCAAAAAATAGGAAGAAATATCAATATATGAAATGAATGGGTTATTATAAGTGTACACCACATCGATCATGTATTCCCTTGATTAATAGAGGATAATAATCATTTTCATGGGATATGAGGAACCCTTAGAGAGACAATAGTAATGGATTACCATGATAAAGGGATCCTTAGTTTTAAAGAAATATGGTGGTCACTATAGGATCAATGATGTATTTATTATCCATTTAGTGAGCCTATATGGATAAAGAATACCTCCAAAGTCATCCATTAATAATTATAATAAGACATCATACTCATAATTTATCTATATTTCATAAATTATTTGGATCCTAAAATAAGAAAGAAGATATAAGGATGTGGTCTGTATTTTGTAAAGAGACCTAAGAGTTGGAATAGATAATGTGCCTTTAGAATACATATTGTATAATCCTAATTCATATCAAATTTCAAATTATTTTTTAATGAACCAGATATATTATTTTGAGTTGATCTTCTCAAAAATCATAACTAACATGTGGTTATATATCTTGGTTTATTATTTGATTAATGGAAATTAAACCAACCCTTCGGCCACATTCCTATGTTTAATCCCCAAAAACCAAGGTCTCCTCTTCCCAAATGGATATATTTTTAATAAAACATTCTAGGGCATCCACATATATATAATAAAAACCCAATTCTCTATTTTAAGATCATTCAAAACACCAAAATCCTTTTAAAATGACATTAAACTATGTTTACCCATCTTAACCACAATACATTAAACTACATGAAAATTCCTAGAAACATGATATTAATGAAAATGTATATTTTTCTAACCAGTAATTATACTATTTCACTATAATTATATGGTATTTCATTCAATTCTTAATGGGAAATGTTCGATGGCACTTTGAGGTTCAATCCCATCATCATCAATTATTATTATCCATTCATATTGATTCATATTCCTCTTCAGATATCCTAAATCTTTACCTATATAGTCAATATTCCCATGGGTCAAGGTATATATTTAATTTGGTCCATATTTCCCAAGGATCATCCATTCATTAGATGATATCATTGATATAATTTCAACCTCACCTAACGGGATAAAATCGTCCTCAGTTCATCATCAGGTCACCCTTTTCAAGATATATTCCCTTATTGAACAACCCACATTGGAAAAAAACCAATGTGAGATCGAAAAATCCAAATTTTATGATATTCTATTCATGTTAATCCAAAATTGGTAGCTCATTCATAATTCCCACACAATCCACATTACGTAATATTTTCCTAGTATTTCTTACTATATGATATTTAAATAAAAGGAGATGTCTTTCTCAAATGACCATTAATTAAAGAACATCCTCAATAAAGGGGAATAGTATACTGAACCTCACATTTCATACATTATCATTACATCACTTTTTTGGAATACTTAAAACATTGTACCTACAGATGCCCATTGACCATACTAATCTAGTGCCATTGGAAACAAGGAAACATAAAGAAGAGTGAATAAATGAGCTATATCATCCACCACCAGGTTATTCTCAACTAAAACCCTTCATAAAAACTTCAAAATTTGTACATATCTTCATAAAATGGGGGAAGGAAACATAAATTAGGGGTGATCTAAGATTCATTGTTTGGGAAAACAAGGTAGTTACGTAAGCATAATCATGAGCATAAGGGTATGAGAACCTGATCATGAAAATATAAGATCATCCACTTTATATCATTGATCATAAATATGTATCACGGAATAAATAAATGTAGTTCCTAAGAAATTAATCTTAAGGAAATAAAAAACATAAGCCCCAAAAGAATAACATTTGAATAAAACATAGAATTATGGAAAACAAATAAGAATATAATATGATTTTCATATTTTTCAAGGAATAATTTCAATGACCATAATAGTAGTATGGGTTTAATACCCATACCAACTTGGTCTCCATGGTTCACTCAAATGTATATCATAGAAGTATGAGTTCACTTCTCATACCATATTGGATGTCATGGTTCACTCTCATGGACATCTTAATAGTCAAGGTTCACTCCCAAAACCATCTAAGTCTATCTCATGAGATATAAATCATTACCCAATTCATTATAGTGAGATATAAGAATCATAAATCTAATAATAAAATCTTACATACATGTGCCAAAAAATCATAAACAATCATATCATATCCCATGAAATGAAATGGGTATCATAATCATGCAATCATATCATAACCAATGGAAGCGTTTACTTGATTCATAATCATTTCATCAAAATCACAACCCATTAAAGAGAAATATATATCATAAACATAAAACCAATGAACGAAAAATAGACATCATAAACAGATTACCCACCAAAGAGAATAGGATTTGTAAAGTCCATGACATTAAGAATAACACATTCAGTTAAATAATATGAAATAAACCTTCATATAATTTCAAAGAAGGGCATGGGTAACATTAATATATTTTATATTGGATGGTAAATAATTTTTAAATATAATACATAAAGTATTCTTGAGGAATATATCTTTTCTTCTTTTGAAAAATTCTTTTTAATTTATATAACCATTTGAAAATAAATTTAATCAAAATTACCTTGAAACATTGTAATGAAGACTTCAAATCTTTTTTAAATATTTTTCATAGAAAAAATATCAATTATTATTGAAAAAAATCAAAATATTTTATGGAAACTTAATAAATATCCTTCAAAACATTTTATGAAAATTTTTTCATTGAAAATATTTTGAAAAAAAGAACGATAGTTTTGAAAAAGTTTTCAAGACCATTTATATGAAAATAACATTTAAAACTTATAGTGGAATAATTAAAATGATTTCAATATATTTTTACATGAATACATATGAAGTATGTGTGAATTATTTTGTAAAACTATTTCATTGAAAATACATTGAAAACTTATAAATAAGGCTTGAAAACATTTCTGAAAACCACTTTCTTTGAAAAATAAAATTTAATCATGAAAATGATTTGAAAAATATATATTTTAAAGATACTTTTAAAAATAAATCTAAAAAAATTTTACTTTTAAATAGAAAATATAAGCTTTATACAAATGAAAATGTGTAAATCCTAACATACTGTACAAGCTTAAAAGAACATTCCTTTTACATGGTAAAAAGGAAAGAAAAATTCCATGTTTATAATGCGATAATAATATTCCTTTGGACAAATTTTTAAAATACTAAAAGGGATGAAAATCAATATTAATTATTATAAAATATTTATATACAAATCTTGGAAACCATTTTTATAAATCATGGTTTTGATGGAACATTGATTTTGGACTCAAGATACCGTATAATCAAGCTTTATAAAAAAATATTCTTAACTATATTATGTAACAAAGAGTAGAAAAGTTGTACAAAAAATTTAATAAATCATAAATAACCTAAGTATAATAAATTTCATGAAATTTAATTATATATGGGTTATAATTTTTTATCAAATGAAGAATAACAATAAATAATCTTAAAAATTGATGATATTGTTTCAATAAACTCTTATCACATGGTAACTTGGGATCACACTCTCCATGTAAGAAAAGAAAATTACATGAAGCATAAAATATCATGAAAATTTTTAAATTCGTGATATAACGTTTCAAATTATTTATTTACAACTCATATAAATTATAGAATTGAATAACATGTAATTTGTCTCAAAGAAGATAAATTGCGACAAAACTATCTTACCGATTCGGTAAATTTTAAAACAAACCCCCCTGAAATGTAGATAATTGAATGGATAAGTAATAACACATAATAATAATTATAATAATAATATAATAAATATAGGGATGGTATACACACCACACAAAATAAATGGGTGGTGAAAAAATCATATATCTCACGAAAATAAAAATTGAGATGAAATCCAAATAACTTATGTCTTGACTCTCGTCACACACATACAAACATCCTGTCTAATCAAAATAATTATTTTATAAATATATCAAAGAACTGTATTCTTATATAGAATACAAAATATTTTTTATAAGGACTTTATATTACACTCTGGTTAATAATTTAATGTTACGAATACACTTTAGGAAATATTCGCTTAGTTTTTCCCATGTGACTTTATATGTCATATCTTTGGACCTTTTACATATTTCATGATTTTTAGAATATAAAAAATTATATAAATATAACTTATATTAACTATATTTTTCTTATAATAATCTATATAACATAGAATTTTGAATTCTAATACACAATTTACAGAGGTAGTAGGTTGAACGTACAGACAAATGCCATTTCCACATATTTCTTGTATTGAAAGAATGAAGATAAATGATATATATATATATATATATGTAAATATATATTTATAAATATAATATTTATATCGAATTATTATATTATATATGTTGTGCCCAAGTGAAGTAATTGCATTTGTTGTCAATAACTTGTCATGGTGCGCCATCTGATGAAGTACATCTTGAAGATTGATGATTACAGAAGCATTAAATCTGATGATTGTTGAGCTGCTCTATAAGTTCATAGAACTTGTATCCTGATGATACAAAGTCACAACATGATTATAAGACCATGCATTGTAGTGACAATGCATGAGGAGTTGAAAGGAGTTCCATCCACAACTACTAAGTGGATGATGTGCATTAATGAAGTCCATGCACTATCACTTAGTGCATGTGAATTTGAAGTTGATCCAATTGATCTCTGATTAGATCAATGAAGCACAATGAAGAATTTAAGTGATTCAGGAGCTCAGTTGAAGATGAAGACCCTTCGTGAATTCCATTACAAAGTGATGAATAAATGTTGAAGAAGAATGAAGTAATTCTAATGAAGAAGAAATAATTGATCAAGTGATTCGGCTGATGAAGAACCTTATACAAATGTCTCATAAGTCTAGAATACATGATTGAAAGGAGTTGAGGATGTTTGTGGAAGAAGGATGAAGAAGAAATGGAAAGAATGGCTTAGAAGAAGAGGAGGAGGCATTTGGCATTTAGAATTGGTATTTTTCATGGAGGACTTTGTTTTTGACAAAGTCTTATTTGTTACTTTGCCAAAAAATATGGCCAGCCCATGAGCACCTTGTGGGTTCAACCCCAAGGCTCATGTGGGCCTAAGGCGCCACGCCCAAGGGGGAACCCGTGGGGCGAGCTCAGGGCGGCAGGGGCGCACCCGCAGACACCACAGAGGCGCTGGGGCACGCCCGGAGGAGCGCAGTGTGCATAGTGGGCGCCAGTGGCGCGCCCGCAGGAAGCATAATGGGCGCTAGAGCGCGCCCGCAGGAGGCAGTGAGTGGGCGCAGAGCGCGCCCGCAGAGAGAACCCGGTGCGGGGTGGCACCGGGAGGAGAGAAGTTTCAACTGGCGGGTTGCGGCAGCTCCAGGGTAATAAAGCGCGAGAAAACCGCGCCCCGTTTCAATGTGGGACGCGGATTTTTCCCGCGGAAGCGATCCTGGCCGTCTGAGCGATCTCGCGGCAGATCACGGCCGCCCGATGCATCGCGCCGCTCGCGATCTAATCATGGCCGTCGCGCATCACGATCCGACGGCCGAGAGCTCGTCCTCTACCACGAGCTCGAGCTGAAGCCACCCGCGAGCAGCCGCTGAACCAGAGCACTCCCGACGACCTATTTCGAGTTCCCGGCCACCATTTTCGAAACCGAGACCTCCATTCGGCTCGTCTGTCCACACTGAACAGATCCATGCCTAAAAATTGGCTTGCATGCTATGTTTGGAAGAATTCGAAGAAGGCCGAGGCAAGAGAATCTGCCGAGGCTTTGGGGTGTTTATGCATGCATGGATTGGGTTTAAACAGAGGCTTTGCATGCATGGGATAGAAGAGGCGAAGGCCGTGCATGCGTTATAAATCGCATGCACGAGGAGAAGAGAAAATAAAAGATCCCGCGTGAAACAGAGGATAAAAATCACAATTTGAAAATATCTTTGAAGATCCGAAGATCTCGGGGATTCAAGATTTATCTCACGCGGATGGAAGAGGCTCTCATCGCCTATATAAGGAGAGCCCATGCACTCATTTTGTTTGCTGAAACACTGCTGAAAAACTTGGAAGACCCGCGAGTGCTCTGCCTCGCGAAGTCGAAGCTTTGCGCGCCCCCTGCGCGGCAGTGAAGTCCGGAGCAACTCTTGCTACGTGAGGTTCCTTTCGCACATCTCTTGCGCGAAAGAGGTGAAGGAGGAGGAGGAGTTACCTGCGCGCCTACTCCCTTGCGCGACAGGAAGAACCCGAGGCCGCATTCTTGCGCGCCCAAGGTTGCATCCCTCTCTGTCCGCAGACTTGCGTGGCAGGAGGTGTTTGCGTGGCAGTGGTCCTTGCACCTTGTGCTTGTGCTTTTGAAGAAGGCAGTGAGGTGTGCTGCCTTGTGCCCCTTGTGCACTTGCGCGGCCAGTGACATCCACACCCAACGTGGTGTTTTAAGTGAGTAGAAGGCCGCACCACTTGCGCGCCTATTTCGAAGGTGGAGTTCGGGCAGTGTGTGCAAAGCCAGTGGAAGGCCAAGGCATTGCCTTGTGCTAAACAAGAAGAGGACCCGAGGCTTGCATGCCTTGTGTGTGCATAAGGAGGAAGGCCACCCCATTTGTGTGTGTGCACATGTGAAGAAGATCAACTTTGAGGAGTACACACTTATGTGTGTGAATACAAAAGAACTGATCATTCAAAGTGATTGGGTTTTTGTGAGCAAGACCAACGAGATCTTTTAAAGACTGTTGAAGCTACTTGAAGTTTTGAACAACACCTTTGAAGAAGTGAAGTGAAGCCATGATGAAGATGATGCTGTGGAGTTGGGGGGGTTAACCAACTTGTAATTGGGGGGGGGGTAACCAATTACTGTGTAATCATCTTTTGGCATAGTGAAGAATCCGTGTTGGGGGGTGTAACCAACACGGCAAGGAGTAGGTCTTTGTACCGAACCTTGTAAATCTCTGTGTTCTGTGCTCTCATTATTACTACACCACTAAAAGAGTAGATCTAGGCTTTAACCAGCTGCAGAGGTTGAATTGATAATCCAAAGGGAACAATTCATAAAAAGAAAAAGTTATCACTGATTCACCCCTCCCCTCTAAGTGATCACAACCGATCCAGGCATTTCAAGTGGTATCAAAGGCAGGTTACCTCTGTAAGGATCTACTTCTGAGAAGATGGACAATCTGAATTCTGTTAATAGTAGGGGTGTTCCTACATTCGATGGAAAGAATTACCACAGCTGGAAGAATCGGATGTTACCCTACCTTCTATCTCTCGGCCTTGAAGTTAGAAATGCAGCCTTATTTGGATTCCCTCCTCTTGCTAATGAAGCTGCTATGACACTCGATGAGAAAAGAAATATGGAAGTTGATGGTAAAGCTCAAAATGCCATTCTTATGTCACTCTCAGAAAAGGTATACACAAAAGTCATGGGACTCAAGAATGCTAAAGAAATTTGGGACAAATTGGAAAGTAGTTATGAAGGCAACATGAAAGTCAAGGAAGCCAAATTACAGATTTGGAGAAGAAAGTTTGAATATGTCAAGATGGGAGAAGAAGAAAATATTGATGATTATTTCACAAGAGTCAATAAAATTGTCAGTAACATTCGAGGCTTTGGAGAAAAGTTGGAGGACTCCACTATTGTTAAAAAACTTATGAGAAATTTTCCTGACAGGTTTGACCCCAAAGTCTCAGCATTAGAAGACAGAGATGATCTCTCTCTTGATGAACTACACAACATTCTCATTGCATATGAAATGAGGAAGATCCCAGTATTCAAGAAGAAGATCAAGGATGAGATGGCTTTTGAGGCCATGAGACAACTCAAGATAAAAGATGACGAAGTCCTAGAATCAAGTGATACTGACAATGAAGAAAAAGATGAAGATCTCAACACGATTATTTCTCTTTTTTATAAAAGGTTTGGAAAAACTAAATTCAGGGGAAAAGGGAAATCACCATCGAGATGTTTCAATTGCAATAACATCGGACACTTTGCTGCAAACTGCCCCAAGAAGAGATATAGTGCTCCAGAAGTTGAAGATGAGAAGTCACAAAAGAAGAAATGGAGTAGATACCCAAGAGAAGGAAACAAATCAGGTGTAAGAAAGAAAAGGTTCGTTCCAGGTGAAAGAAGAAGCTATGTAAGCAAAGAGGAAGAATCAGACTCTACTTCAGCCAGTCAATCAGAAGAAGAAACGAATTTTATGGCTCATGTAGAAAAAGGGTTTGATACCTGCAGCAGTAAAGATGAATTAGTGGCTTGCCTTGAACAGAACACTGGACTCAAGAAAGAGAAGAGATTGTTACAAAAAGAAACCAAAAGGATGACTGAGGAGTTAGAAGAATGTATGAAGAAAGAGACAATGTACATTGATGAAATCAAGAGACACAAACTGAAGGTAGCTGAGCTGGACAAGATAGCAAAAGATCTTGAGGAGAAACTTCACTTCAAAGAAGAAGAACAATCACTGACACATTCCAAGTGGATTGAAGCACAGAATAGCTTGACAAAGATGAGAGAAGACTTCAACAAGGCTGTTGAGGTCAAGGCTGAATCATCTTATGCTGGTGCTCAGAGGCAGGTCAATTTACCACTGAGTAAATCTCAAAATACATCTGTTATTTCTAACAATGCAGGTTCAAAGATAAAATTGAGACAAACATGGCATGAACCAATCTGTGTAAAATCATCTTCAATGGAAGAAAGGAAATCCTCAGGGAGGACTACTCAAATCTTGGACAGAAAATTACAACATGACTCTTATCAACAAAGAAGGTCAAGGTTCAGAGGCTACTGCTGGTGTTGTGGTGTGTTTGGACATAAGGCCTATGCTTGCTGGTATAAAATGTCTCGTCCAAACATGAGGCATGAGTCAAGGGGGAGACATCCTGACACCCAGAGTGTTTTGCAGAAAGCATCAAAACCACCAACTCAGAACACATTTGACTGCCTGAGTGAAGCTTGTGGAAGATGTGACCAACAAGGTCATAGAGCTGATAAATGTATGACAACTCTTCCTAAACAAAAAGTCAAAGACATGAAAGGGAAAGGCATTCAAGAAACCAATGATGAAATCACATGCTTTGCTGAAGTGGCTCTAAAAGCCAGCAGCAAAACCAAGTCATGGATTCTTGATAGTGGATGCTCATCCCACATGACTGGTGATACAAAAATTCTAAGCAACCTTGAAAGTCATGAGGGAGGAACCGTGGTGTTTGGAAATGATCGTTCTCTGAAAATCAAGGGAGTTGGAAAGGCTATGATTGCAACAACAAATCTAAAATCCAATGATGTGTTGTTTGTTGAAGGATTAAAGCACAACCTACTGAGTGTAAGTCAATTATGTGATGATGGACATGAGGTGTTGTTCCAGAAAGACTCATGCATCATCAAGAGCTCAAAGGATGGAAAAATCATCACTCAAGGAAGAAGAACTACTGGAAATCTATTTCAAATTGGTGATCCCATCAATTCTTGTTTTCTTAGCTCTAAAGATGAAAACAACCTCTGGCATAGAAGACTTGGCCATCTTGGTCAAAGGAGTATGAGTAAAATTCTGAAGTACAATGTTGTACGAGATCTACCCAAATTAAAGAGAGAAAGAGATGAAGTCTGCGACACATGTCAGAAGGGAAAACTGACCCATAGGTCACACAAAGGAGTTGATATCATGTCTACTAGACCTCTTGAACTCATCCATACAGACATATGTGGACCAATGAGACAGAAGTCTACAAGAGGAGATTTCTATTTTATAACCTTCATTGATGATTACACTCGGATGACCAATGTCATGTTCATGAAACACAAGTCAGAGGCAATCACGATGTTCAAGACTTTCAGAAGGCAGGCTGAGAAGGAACTGGAGCTCTGCATCAAGAAAGTAAGATCAGACAACGGAAAAGAATATACCGGTGATGTCTTTGAAAGCTATCTGGTCAAGCATGGAATCAAACATCAATATAGTACACCATATACTCCACAACAGAATGGAGTGGCTGAACGAAAGAATCGAAGCATAGTTGAAATGGGGAGGACTATGTTAGCTGAGCATGATATCTCTAAGTTTTTCTGGAGAGAAGCAGTATGCACTGCTATACACATACAGAACAGATGTCTCCTGAGACCAGAAACACAAACGACAGCCTATGAAATGTGGTTTAACAGAAAACCAACTGTTAAATATTTCAAAGTCTTTGGCAGTCCCTGCATCATCAAGATTAAAAACATCAATCTGGGAAAGTTTGAAGAAAAAGGTGAAGAAGGAATCTTTATGGGTTACCTACCTAATGGAAAAGGCTACAGATGCTGGAATAAGAGGTTGAATAAAATGATTGACTGCAGTGATGTCATAATAATTGAAAACAACACCAAACCACACACTGTGGATGATGATGACTCAAAGAATGACACAGCCTTGGAACAGAAGAATGCAGAATTACCTGAGCCAACACCAACTGCTGGTGAGATCAACTCTGAATATACCAGTGATGAAGATGAAGGCAATGAAAATGGAAGAAGAAGATACAACAAATTGAAGAAGCATGTTGACACAGAAAATGTCCTTGGAGACCTACAGTCCTCAGTAAGAACTAGAAGAAGATTGAGATTGGAAGATCAGACTGCACTGGTTTCTCAAGTTGAACCTCACACAGTGGCTGAAGCAGTTGTACATGAGGAATGGATACAAGCTATGCATGAGGAACTCAATCAAATTGAAAAGAACTCCACTTGGGATCTTGTGCCAAGGCCCAAAAATAAAAATGTTATTGGGACAAAGTGGGTGTTTAGAAACAAACTCAATGAAAAGGGAGAAGTTTCCAGAAACAAGGCCAGACTTGTATGCAAAGGATATTCACAAATGGAAGGAATCGACTTTGAGGAAACCTTTGCACCAGTTGCAAGACTGGAAACTATGAGAATGTTCTTAGCAGTTGCAGCACACAAGCAGTACAAGGTCTATCAGATGGATGTGAAATCTGCATTTCTGAATGGAGATCTTGAAGAAGAGGTGTATATTGAACAACCGGAGGTATTTTTGCTGGACAAAGATGGTAGTATGGTGTGCAGATTGAGAAAAGCCTTGTATGGATTGAAGCAGGCCCCTAGAGCCTGGTACTCAAAATTGGATGGTTGTCTTAAAGACATGAAATTTGTCAAAGGAACAGTTGACAGTAACCTCTATGTCAGAGAAATGGCCAATGGTACCCTCATAGTCATTATCTATGTGGATGATATCATTTTTGCTAGTAACAAGGAAGGACTATGTGAAGAATTTGCTGAGCAGATGAAAAGAACTTTTGAAATGTCAATGCTTGGTCAAATGACATATTTTCTAGGATTTCAGGTGGAACAAAGACAAAACTCCATATTTCTTTCACAAGAAAAGTACGCAAGGGACTTAGTGAAAAGGTTTGGAATGGAAAGTTCAAAGGAAGTCTCCACACCCATTTCTGTCGGAACCAAGCTATGCAAGGATGAAGAAGGCAACAATGTTGATCAGAAAGAGTTCAGAAGAATTATTGGCAGTCTACTTTATCTCACGGCTTCAAGGCCAGATATAGCATATGCAGTGACTTTGTGTGCCAGATTCCAAAGTGACCCAAAAGAATCTCATTTAACTGCAGCCAAAAGAATCCTGAGATATGTTAAAGGAACCCTCAACTATGGACTCTTATACAAACACAGTGCAAACATACAGTTGTTGGGATTCACAGATGCTGATTGGGCTGGTGATTGCACTGATAGAAAATCCACATCTGGTGGAACCTTCTTCTGGGAGAAGGATGTGTTAGCTGGTACAGCAAGAAACAAAATTCTGTAACGTTGAGCACAGCTGAAGCATAGTATGTGGCCGCTACACATGCATGTACTCAAATGATTTGGATGCAGGTGCAGCTATCAGATTTGAGGATTAAAGCTGAAAAACCATTGAGGATCTTATGTGATAATCAAAGTGCAATTGGGTTGTCTAAGAATCCTATCCAACACTCCAGATCCAAGCACATTGATATAAAATATCATTTCATCAAAGAAAGTGTCACTAGTGGAGACATCAAGCTAGACTACATTCCTACTCAAGATCAAGTGGCAGACATTTTCACCAAAGCTATGCCTACGGAAAGATTTGTTGAGTTGAGGCTGAAACTTCATGTTCAGCCTTCTACTCTCACTTGAGGAAGAAGAAGGTCCCTCCTTATTCACTAAATTTTCTTTATTCTTGTACTTACATGTAGGGAATTGAAGGAGATGAGTTCATCCCCTGAGGGGGAGCATTGGTAGTTGGAGATGTGCAGGTTCCAGAAGCTCTATACTATGAGTACGGCTTTCATTCATCCCTTTGCATTTGTTGGCCAATAAGGGGGAGAAATCATCAGGCACAAGGCACACGACATTCTATCAGTGTGCTTCGGAGTATTGACAACCAAATACAAAGGGGGAGATTGTTGTGCCCAAGTGAAGTAATTGCATTTGTTGTCAATAACTTGTCATGGTGTGCCATCTGATGAAGTACATCTTGAAGATTGATGATTACAGAAGCATTAAATCTGACGATTGTTGAGCTGCTCTATAAGTTCATAGAACTTGTATCCTGATGATACAAAGTCACAACATGATTAGAAGACCATGCATTGTAGTGACAATGCATGAAGAGTTGAAAGGAGTTCTATCCACAACTACTAAGTGGATGATGTGCATTAATGAAGTCCATGCACTATCACTTAGTGCATGTGAATTTGAAGTTGATCCAATTGATCTCTGATTAGATCAATGAAGCACATTGAAGAATTTAAGTGATTCAGGAGCTCAGTTGAAGATGAAGACCCTTCGTGAATTCCATTACAAAGTGATGAATAAATGTTGAAGAAGAATGAAGGAATTCTAATGAAGAAGAAATAATTGATCAAGTGATTCGGCTGATGAAGAACCTTCTACAAATGTCTCATAAGTCTAGAATACATGATTGAAAGGAGTTGAGGATGTTTGTGGAAGAAGGATGAAGAAGAAATGGAAAGAATGGCTTAGAAGAAGAGGAGGAGGCATTTGGCATTTAGAATTGGTATTTTTCATGGAGGACTTTGTTTTTGACAAAGTCCTATTTTTTACTTTGCCAAAAAATATGGCCAGCCCATGATCACCTTGTGGGTTCAACCCCAAGGCTCATGTGGGCCTAAGGCGCCACGCCCAAGGGGGAACCCGTGGGGCGAGCTCAGGGCGGCAGGGGCGCACCCGCAGACACCACAGAGGCGCTGGGGCACTCCTGGAGGAGCGCAGTGTGCATAGTGGGCGCCAGTGGCGCGCCCGCAGGAAGCATAATGGGAGCTAGAGCGCGCCCGCAGGAGGCAGTGAGTGGGCGCAGAGCGCGCCCGCAGAGAGAACCCGGTGCGGGGTGGCACCGGGAGGGGAGAAGTTTCAACTGGCGGGTTGCGGCAGCTCCAGGGTAATAAAGCGCGAGAAAACCGCGCCCCGTTTCAATGTGGGACGCGGATTTTTCCCGCGGAAGCGATCCTGGCCGTCCGAGCGATCTCGCGGCAGATCACGGCCGCCCGATGCATCGCGCCGCTCGCGATCTAATCCTTGCCGTCGCGCATCACGATCCGACGGCCGAGAGCTCGTCCTCTACCTCGAGCTCGAGCCGAAGCCACCCGCGAGCAGCCGCTGAACCAGAGCACTCCCGACGACCTATTTCGAGTTCCCAGCCACCATTTTCGAAACCGAGACCTCCATTCGGCTCGTCTGTCCACACTGAACAGATCCATGCCTAAAAATTGGCTTGCATGCTATGTTTGGAAGAATTCAAAGAAGGCCGAGGCAAGAGAATCTGCCGAGGATTTGGGGTGTTTATGCATGCATGGATTGGGTTTTAACAGAGGCTTTGCATGCATGGGATAGAAGAGGCGAAGGCCGTGCATGCGTTATAAATCGCATGCACGAGGAGAAGAGAAAACAAAAGATCCCGTGTGAAACAGAGGATAAAAATCACGATTTGAAAATATCTTTGAAGATCCAAAGATCTCGGGGATTCAAGATTTATCTCACGCGGATGGAAGAGGCTCTCATCGCCTATATAAGGAGAGCCCATGCACTCATTTTGTTTGCTGAAACGCTGCTGAAAAACTTGGAAGACCCGCGAGTGCTCTGCCTCGCGAAGTCGAAGCTTTGTGTGCCCCCTGCGCGACAGTGAAGTCCGGAGCAACTCTTGCTACGTGAGGTTCCTTTCGCACATCTCTTGCGCGAAAGAGGTGAAGGAGGAGGAGGAGTTCCCTGCGCGCCTACTCCCTTGCGCGACAGGAAGAACCCGAGGCCGCATTCTTGCGCGCCCAAGGTTGCATCCCTCTCTGTCCGCAGACTTGCGTGGCAGGAGGTGTTTGCGTGGCAGTGGTCCTTGCACCTTGTGCTTGTGCTTTTGAAGAAGGCAGTGAGGTGTGCTGCCATGTGCCCCTTGTGCACTTGCGCGGCCAGTGACATCCACACCCAACGTGGTGTTTTAAGTGAGTAGAAGGCCGCACCACTTGTGCGCCTATTTTGAAGGTGGAGTTCGGGCAGTGTGTGCAAAGCCAGTGGAAGGCCAAGGCATTGCCTTGTGCTAAACAAGAAGAGGACCCGAGGCTTGCATGCCTTGTGTGTGCATAAGGAGGAAGGCCACCCCATTTGTGTGTGTGCACATGTGAAGAAGATCAACTTTGAGGAGTACACACTTATGTGTGTGAATACAAAAGAACTGATCATTCTAAGTGATTGGGTTTTTGTGAGCAAGACCAACGAGATATTTTGAAGACTGTTGAAGCTACTTGAAGTTTTGAACAACACCTTTGAAGAAGTGAAGTGAAGCCATGATGAAGATGATGTTGTGGAGTTGGGGGGGTTAAACAACTTGTAATTGGGGGGGGGGGTAACCAATTACTGTGTAATCATCTTTTTGGCATAGTGAAGAATCCGTGTTGGGGGGTGTAACCAACACGGCAAGGAGTAGGTCTTTTTACCGAAGCTTGTAAATCTCTGTGTTCTGTGCTCTCATTATTACTACACCACTAAAAGAGTAGATCTAGGCTTTAACCAGCTACAGAGGTTGAATTGATAATCCAAAGGGAACAATTCATAAAAAGAAAAAGTTATCACTGATTCACCCCTCCCCTCTCAGTGATCACAACCGATCCAGGCATTTCAATATATATAATATATGCTCAATGAACCTATCCTCAATAAATTACATGTAGTGTGTGAACGAAACACATCACTTTGAGAGGGTGGTAGTCCACACATCCTCAAATAAAAATATTGTATTTAACCCAAATGGAAAGTAAACATATGTGTTTTTTAAAAAGAAGAAATAATATTAAATACTTAATAAATATAATATATGACATATATAAAATATTTTCTATTATAATGTCCACCATGAGAGACGGTAAAGGAAAATGAATAATCATCGTTTAGTGTGCCGGTAGTTCGTCATATATGAAAGTAGTATGTTTATTACCCAATAGATGTGGGTGCCAATTAGTGTTGGTGGAACCCTTGGACTAAAAAATATATGTATATTTTGGATAGTTCTATTTTTATAAAATCATATAATAAATATATTTTAGGGGATGGAGAAATGAAATAAATGAAAGGATCTTGAGAGAAGACGTTTCCTCTTAATAATTTATCTCCTTTTGGATTTTGCAAAAAATATTCATTGGGTTTATTTTTATCCAAGAGTAGGATAAAATGTGACTTGTATGGATATTTTGAAGTGTATTGGGATAATAATTGATGAACCTATGTGGTTTTAGATTCTTTAAAAAGAGGGGGAGGTGGTGTCCTTTTATAAGGAAAGAAGAGTGACACGCTTGTAAAAATTTGTAGATAGAATTACACCCTCTTTTATCATGTCTCAGGTGTATAGAATAATGGTAAATTTTCCAAAAAATGGTATATAGGGTCTAAATTTGGAAATATGATGTCTATTGGAAAAGTTTAAATGTCTTTTTGTGTCATAAATTAATGTTTAGTCCTTAGTTAAACTTAATTTTACATTAATCGATGTAATCAATTTTAATTTCATTCATTACTCATTTATATCAAAGATAATGTTCAAATTATTTGAAATAAAAAATCAGGATTATTCAAGATATTGAATAAATGTTTCTAAATTCAAATGAATTAAGTTGCATAAATTAATTTAAAATTAATCATGTTTATGGGACGTCACTTTAGGTTTTTAATATATAAAATGATAAACAATATGCTAAGAATTTATATTTAATTTCATTGTGATACTCGTTCCAATAAGATTAATCAAATTAATTTATAAAAATATTATCATAATAATAATTGGAAACAAATAAAAATATAATTTTTCTTTATAAATAAATTTTATGAAACATCAGTTCTGAACTAAAATACATTACATTTTACTATTCATTTAAAATTGAAACATTATAGAAAAAATATAAATGGTTTTTCCTATCGTAATTTATATGTCTCAATTAAAAAAAATAATTTTTATTTGGACATATAATATTTATAAAATTTTCAAAATATTTATTTTGAATGGTTTCTCTATTAAATGATGGTAAAAACATTGTTAAAAAAATACAGGGTTTGAAACAAATTTTTTTTTTCTTATCTTATGTTTATCAAATATATTGAATGAACATATAAAATATTTTGTTGAATATTTAACATTTATATGACATTAATATCACTCAATAATTATATTTATTTTAATTTATTTTGATAAAAAACATTGGGACCATATATAAATAAATATTTCCCTTCACATTCGAACGATTTTCATATTCATTTCTAAATAATTTGTAACCTATTAATTAATATTAATTTTTTTCAAACCATATATTTTAATAAATTAATTTTTACAATTTATAACATTTAAGTTTACATATAGTCTATATCTTATTATATTAAATTATAATATATAAAAAATATATATTTATTTTGTTAAACCTATATCTTGTGTGTTACACATTCTATTGATGAATATCATTGTTGTATATAATGCAAGCTAACATCGGTGTTCTATGTTGGGAAAGATAAAATTTATGTTGTATTTAGTTAATGATTGAATTGGTGTTGATTATAACATAATCCAAACATAGTTATTTAGTATAAACTAAATGATTTTTTGTGTTATGTGAAATGAAAAAGATTAAAAAGGTTATATTTATTAAAAAATTAATTCACAAAATCCAATAGGGTTACATTATAACCCCCTTAAAATGGATTTTCGCCTCAAAAATTTTCTAGGTAATCAATAATTTAATACTTCAATGTTTCATTCATAGAAACCCCCATCACGAAAATGAATAATAAAACATCCCTTTAAAATGGAATGTTGGAACTAAAATAGTTACCCAGCGTAACATACAATAAAGTTTCCACACAAGATAACATAAGTTGGGAGTGAAGATTGGACATAATGTAAAATTAAAAATATTTATATGGAATTATTTAGGTCATCAATCAAACAAAAGGGAATTTTCCAGGAAAATTTAAGGGCCTCAAGGTAATAAATATATGTCGATTTTAAAGTCCATTACTTCAACAGAATTTTAGGTATCCTGACAAAACATTTTTCTTATCATTATATTAACATTGAGTAATTCATTTATTGAAAAAAAATATAAGAAAATATGCATACATGATATATTAATATGAAAAGAATTTCATTCCATAGTTGTGATTTTATCTATTTATAATTAATCTAATACATCATGAAATAGATGTCCAAGAATTCACATTGAAGCTCGAAGTGATAAAATACACTTTTTCAAAACCTTAAAGACCATAATGTAACGAAATGTATATCTATTTATCTATAACTATAATTCAGAGTAAATATGGGAAATACATTAATCAAAAAAATTTAAATTAATTCTACTAGGTCACAATTAATAAATTTTCAGTAAGGATATCTACATATTGACCTGGGAAATGCATAGGCCAATGGTAGGTTTGAAACCCTTAACATCCATCAGTAATAAGTTCAAGATGTATGTACTTTCTGGACATCATTGTTTGTCTCCCAAAAAACAATATGAAATCTTCTAATACCGCACATATATAATCTCTAAAATAAATAATATGGACATCCTTGAAATAAGCTTAATCAATAAATATAATTTTAACCAATGTATTCAATAAAAACTGTGGGCATAAATACTTCCTTCAATTTTATGTAAAACATTTTTTGAATAGTTACCCATATAAACCATCTAAATATTAAAATATAAAACATTAGAAAAAAATAAATTATTGTAAACATTGATTGCATATATATCATAAAGAAGATCTTGGTTGTCTCATTCCAAACATGTGAAACTCGTCATCCTATATTCTCTTGAAACATGCTAATAAAATTAATACCATATATACTACTGGACAACATACATGTTTCTTTATTCCATAGATTATTTTTTATATTACATAAATCTCATATTTTGTAAAATTCAATCATGATATCATAATCTAGTTTTGAATAAGTCCTTAATTTCTTCCAAAGTAATTAGTACCATCCAATTTACAAATATCCAACATTTCATTAATGAAAAACTATATCATAACCTATTGAACATATTAAGGGTTATTGTTCCGTTAATCATGTGTTTTATATGGATATCATATTTCTTTTAAATAACCATTCTATTACATTGACATGATTCAATTGTTCTTGAATATCCATAGAGAAAAATATAAACTGAACAAAACCTATATATTTCACCAATCAATATTCATGAATCTAAAAACAAAAAACAGGTATTATTCGACTTCATCCTTATTCCATTAATAGGGATACATCATCTTCATACACAATACCTCTTTACAATCCCATTTAATTTGTTGTATCTTAATCACCAGTAATGTAACCATTAATCACACCACCATTCTCGTTCCCTTCTGTTGGTTTCATCATTGGATATTTCTTCAATAATAAACTTTTTCTCCTATCATAAAACACATAACATTCATTTAAGACATAGGGAGTCCAATATTCTAAAACATTTCTTTAATCAAACTCATCAGTTTTCCTTGAAATCACATTCTTTGAGTCATTTTCCACAGTCAAATTATCTTCCTGATCTTATAAGACATTCACATAGGATATTCTATAAATAATCATGAAACAAAGGAATCTAAATCTTCATTCATCTATGGTATTCATTACTCAAACACTTCCAGAACATCATCTTTATCTTCCATGGGTATTCCGATAGTTGTTTAAGGTTCAAAATGTTAATCATGTCCTGTTAAATTTGATTAGTCATGATCAAAAAAATATTCACTCCAATGATCATCCCACATATCTTCCAACCAAAAAAATTCCCATCATATTAAACATTAATCCAGTTCCATCTTGTTCTCACCATTTAATAAAACCAAAACCTTAGGGTGAGAATTACATGACATAGAATAAAACCACATAGTCATGAAAAGAATTACTTATAGAATGTATAAATCCTGACTCCTTCATTAATCCATGACACCCTATGTTCATAATTTTATTTTCATATCCAACTAATATTTAAATCATTCATTATAGTTCACGAAGAGTTTGTGAATTTAAAAGGAATATTCTCTTAGAGTGTCAAACGAGGAGTGGAACATGGCCCGTTTTCATGTTCCATATTTCCCCGAGCTAGGCCCAAGACTTCTTTCTAGAGATGTTACCCCTAACTAAATCTATTCCAAAGAAACATCAACTTTTAGTATCTAGATAGGGATGTATTTCTAGGAAATAACTCATTCTAACCACTACAAAAATTCTATGGAATTTTACTAAACATTCACTCATACTTATTCTTATTCGTAGAGACATCCCAAGAAATATCCTTATAAATATACCTAGGGATCTGACTAATGTTATTTCATCCTAGTTTCTAATGGTTAACTAATAATTGTCTCTGATATCAACTATAGAGAAACTCTATTTTGGTACATTAATATTACATCACTTTTGTGGAATACATAAAATGTTATTCAAACAGATGCACAATGACTATATTAGTCTAGTGTCATTGGAAACAAAGATGCATATAAACATGTACAAAAATAAGCTGCCTCATCTCCCACTTGTTTATTTTTTACAATTACCCTTTATAGACACATCATACATTTTACATATCTTGATAAACACAGGGAATGAAATATAGAATGGGGAGATCTAAAATTCTTAGTAAGGGTAAACAAGGGAGATTTGTATGAATAATATAGAGCATAATGGTATGATAACATGATCATGAAAATAGAATTTAATTACAAGTATATAAAATAACATAATCATGTATCATGGAATAAATCAAGGTTGTTCACAATAAATTAATAATAACGAAATAAGGAACATAAGTCATGAGAGAAAGACATAGGAATACAACATAGAATTGTGGAAAACACGTAAGCATAGAATATGATTTGCATAGATTCCAAAACATCACATCCATGACAATATTAGTATTATGGGTTCACTCCATATAACATCTTGGTAGTCATGAATAACTCCCAAATAAATTTTATTAGAATTATTACACTCCCCATACCATCTTGGTAGTCAGGGTTTACTACCAGAGCCATCATAGTTTTAAAAATTCACTCCTAATGCCATCTTATTCTATCTCATGAGATAACAATATTTACCCAATCAGTTGGATTGAGATATAGGTCCCACCAATCTCATAATGAAATAATACATAAATTATCCACAAAACCATTAAAAAGCATATCACAACACATGATAGGAAATGAGTATCATGGAAATATAATCTATTCATAGTATGTAGGAAAAGATAAAGGTTTCGTAATCACTTCATCAGAAGCATAACCCATGAAAGATAAACTAATTTCGTAAACATACAACACACAAAAGAGAAATAGACTTCATAAACATAAAACCTATTAATGATTATGGGTTTCATAAATACCATGAAATTATGAATAACCCATTTAGTGAAATAATCTGAACAGAACCATTTAGGTCATTTCCTAGAAATCTTTAGTATGAAAGGAACATACCAACTTATGTGGAAAAATAAATCAAAAATATCATTCCAAAATGTTATTGAGGAAAATATTCATTATTTTTTAAAATTATTTTTAGTGCAGATAAAAATTCTAAAATAAATTTCCTAGAAAATAACGTGAAAATGTATAATGAACACCTAAAATAATTTTGAAAAACATCTTCCTATAAATGATATAAAGTTATATTAAAAATATTTTAAGAATATTACTTTTTGAAAACTAATAAAATAAAAATCAAATCATTTTAAAAACCTTGTTCATCAAAAATATTTTAAAAAAATTAAAAAATGAATGAATTTTTTTTGAAAAATATTTCTTTGAAAATAACAATGAAAATTTATAAAGAAGGGTTAAAAATTATTTGAAATACTTCATTCTTGAAATAATTATAATGAATCATTATAATGTTTTGGGAACCATTTCATTGGGAATACATCGAAAATGAAAAAATAAGGCTTCAAAATATTTCGAAAAACATATTCAATGATTTCATAATTAATAAGATAATTTATTTTAAAACAATTAATTTGATCATAATTTTAAAAACACCATCTTAAAAATTAACCTTTTAATCATTCAATGTAATCTTCAGAGAAATGATGTCGGGTTAATTCGTACATGTTGTACAAAGTAAAACAGAGAATTCCTTTTATATAGTAAAAAGGGTATAAAAATTCATTATTCAGAAAGATATAAGAATATTCCTTGTAAAATAAAAAAAAGAACTACTTTCATTAAATGATTATTGTATAATAGTATAAAATTCATTGAAGACCTTTTTAGAAAACATGGTTTTAAAGGAACACTAATTTCTGATTGAAGATTGGGTAATGTCTGGATTCCGTAAGAAATACTGTAACATCCCCAAATGATAAAGGGTTAAATGACTAAATGATATGACTCATGTCAAAAAGGTGCACATTTCTTTTCGGGAGCCTACCTGATTAGAACTCCACAGTTAAGCGTGCTTGGACTGGAATAGTGATCAGGATGGGTGACCTTCTGGGAAGTTTCCCAGGATGTGTGTGAGTGAGGAAAAAACACACTGGAAAGGACAAGTGTTGGCATGTGGGGCAATCATTAGTCAGATGACCCGTTCAGCCACGTTCGTGGACCCTGGGTGGGCCTCACATGTCTGCGGGGAAACTGGTGGTACCTGGTGGGCCAGGACCCAACGGCCATGTTAAGGCGGGGTGGTTGTGCTGTCACCGGGGCCCGGTTGTTAAATTCGGTATCAGAGAATAGGTTTAGTTATTTTGGGATTAGGAAACCACAGTAAAGCCTTATATACAAGACTAAGTATAATAAAAACATCCCTATGTGTTGGTAAATACTATTTAAGTGTTTTTTATCAAACAAATACATCCCTATCTGGATACGAGTAGGTAGAGGTGGCTCTGACGCAGATGTATCCTAGGGGTAAAACCCGAAAACACTGCTTTGAGCTTGACTCGAACAGGAACCGGTGCACGACAACGGGCCTTGCTACACTCTTGGTTACGACACTCCGAGGGGATATGTTTTGATAAACACACAATATTAGTATGAACCCTTATTAAGGGAAACCATTGTAAAGACTTAGATACAAGACTATTATATATTATATATAATATGAAAAGTTATTCTCTGGAATCGGGATATAAAAATATGATTTGGATGAATATTTTATATTTTTCTACTAAGTTTTAAATTTTTATGAATAGTAAATTATACAAAATTATAAATGAAAACAATTTTTTTCATCCAAATAATATATGTAATTAATTTATATTTTTCAATGGTTTTAAGGTATAAATAGAATATATTTTTTTCATTCAATATAATGTATGTAATTATCATTAACTCGATATTGAATTCAGTTGAAAAATCATGTCAATTTTTTTTGCAATGTTTTATCATTTAAAAAATTAGTTATCTCTTTCTATGAATGGAAATAAATTGAAATTATTTACTGAAAATTGTTGGTTTTGAATTTTAAAAAATTAATTCCATATTTGGAATTAGTATGGCCAAATTATGTAAACATATTTATTATATTTTTGGAAATTATGAATAGTTACTTCACTAATTTTTATTAATACAGTAAATTGCAATAATGGGTAATTAAGGGTCAGAATACTATTATTAAATTACCATAAAACATTTCTTTATATCATTGGATGATTTTTTAGACCTAAATAATACTTTTATATAAATGGTGTGCTTTTTAATCAACTAAGATGAGATTATGAAATTTAATTTATTAGATTTAATTAAAAGATAAATAATACTCACTCAAATTTTAATATCTAAACAATTTTTGATAAATGGTTATAAAAAAATATATTTATTCTAAATTTTATCAGAATGATAAAGTTTTTTTCTACAAAATTTTATTTTATTTTTAATATTTATGAAATATATAATTACCAAAAAGACTTATCCGTTGATCATGTACAAATTAATTATTTGTGGAGAGATCAATAAAAAAATTATTATTAAAATTATAATAACCAAAAAAAGACCAAAAAATATACCCACTTTTTATTAGTTAAGAATATATCGACCATATTCATCTAAGGTCCTAGTTTTTGACCATTTTGACCCACATGGACGAGATTGCGACACTTTATTATTTTCTTTAAAGTGATGTTAATGTTGTCCAATTCATAATTTAATAAGTATAATAATTGTAATGTATAATTTAATAGAAGATAAATTATATTAGAAATTTTCATATGAAATACAGTATATTTATATTAATCATATTATTATATTTTTAATTTTTACCCAAAAAATATGTATATAAAATAGTTACACAAAATTGATGTTGTAATTATTTAATTAATTGAAATATCAAATTAATGTTATTCAAAATATTTTAATAAATATGATTTTAGGTAATTAATATGTCCAATTATATTTACTTATAAGATATACCCAATATAGATATTATAAATAAAGTTTTTGGATAATAAAATTTATTCTTGATATTTTTAAAAATGAATGCATTAAATAGTCCAAAAATTAAAACTATTGTTGTGTTGTCAAAACCATGTATTAATATTATATACAAATCATAAAAAATTTTAAATTTTTTTATTTATAATGTGGTCTGAAAATATCTAAGGTACTTATTTATATTATAATTTACATCAAATTAATAAATTTTTTACAATTTTTATATTCTAATATTTGTTATCTTAATTAAAATTTAATAAAATAAACAATTATTAATTAAACTAATAATTATAAAATTTAAAAAACAAGTCTAAAAATTATGGGTTGATGATATTACAATACTATCACATCTGAAATTAAATTTTGGACATTTTGGATGTTTTATGTGGGTTATTATTTATTATTAATAAATATTTGGAGGTTTTTAAAGTGCCCCTCATCTCAATTCAAAAAGGGTACCTCCGACCTCACTTATTAACATCAATTTGATCTTTCAAAATCCTCCATACCCTTCCCGTTTCCCTTATAAACACCACTAGTTACATTATATTGGTTACAATCTTCTTAAAAGATCATCTCTAGTGCACTAAGAGGATATTTAGGGAAAGCACGTGGAAGAATATGTAATCTCCTCTACTGATTCATTCAAACATCATTCTTCTTCTAATTCCTCTTCATGAGTTGTTTAATTATAAATTAATAGCTCTAGTATCCCTTAAATAATTATTTGTCATTTTAAGTATGAAAAAAACAAATTTTACCTTCTATCCATCCTACAAAAAATGAAATCACCATGCGGGCATAAGTGCGACTTAGCAACTCCATTTTGAACTGTAATATGTTTTTCACCACCACATGACATAGATGGGTATAATGAAGGAAATAAAAAAATCATGACTATTAAAACATAGTATTTATTCTTGTAAAATTTATATACTATCAACTTTGATTCCATTTCATAATTAAAGGAATTGTAACATCACTCGTGCATATGTATGACCTACCGTCTCCATGATGGGATGTGATTCATTCTACTTAAACTTCATTAAACTATCATTATATAAATGAATGGAATGAATAAATATAATATATATTACAATAATATCATTATCTAAATGATATATTTATAACCTAAGATTTCTAACATTAACTTGTCTAAACAACATGCATAAGAACCTGAAGTAATTAATACCCAAATAGAGACTAATAATGAAATATTATTACCAAACAAATGATAATATGATCATATATGATATCATTAAAATCACTGTGATTCTAGAAAATGTAAATGACATTATTTAAATCATTACACAAGGGTTTCAGATATATACAATGGATAGAGAACTTAAGGTAAGGGATTATGTTGTCTCCCTTTTGTTTTTGTGGGAAATATGCCTTATACACCACCTATTTCTTTTGTGTGGTGTTTATTCTACCCATAACATTTTTTATGATTATTATTAGGATGTTTATGATATTCATATAATTTTCTTTATTTTAGGAGGAATATGATTTGAATCATTATAATTGGTAAGGGATAATTTCCCAATCTCATTACTACATGAGATTATTTTTACATAAGCATTGATTATGGTTTATTAATATTCCACATACATGTTTCCTAAATATATAATATTATTACTATTATTATAATATATTTAAAAGTCAATTTTACTTATTGGATAATTTTTATTGAACTCTATTGAAGTAATAATTATTTTATTATCCATATGTGGTACTTTTTGACTTTTCATGTAAGAGAATGAGAGGAATGTGGTTTTTAACTTACACAACCTGAACATATTTTTACATCATCATAATTCTTCATTTCTAGGAAGCTCCCACTATATGATTTCATTTTTATTTTCAAATAAATTCATTTCTATAAAATTTTCATTACATTGTGAGAAAAGAAATCATTTCTAATGGAGAAAGGATATTTTCATCAAGAATGAAGTTCATGTTTTTTTATCAAAATTATTATCCATCTAAGATAAAGCTATTTAAATAGGGTTATGTTTCCATCCCTATTTTTACTATGATTTGACTGTGTTAATTATGTAATGATATTTTATATGGATTATGTTATGATGTAATTATGTTTAAGAAACCCATTTATATACTTAGGTTATGTTAAGATGAATGATTTATGTTTTTGTGGCACACATATGTCTGGTTTTCATTATGTGATTTGTGGGGAAAATATCTCCCCCAAATGCATTGGGAATAGATTTATATATCCAAAGATAGACATGGATAAAATGGAATTTAAATATGGTTCAGTAATACAAGGTTGTTGTATCATGTAATTAAGGGTTAGAAATACAGGGACAGAATGAGGATTGGACTCATTTTAGTATCGGAATTTGTCCACTTTGATGGTCTTGGCAATGAGCTTTGGCTAAAACGTAAATGACTTTATATTCTTTTATTTTTTCCAAAAGTTCATGTTTTAATCCACTAATATGTTTAAAGATACATTATGATTTATTCCTTACATACTACCATGTTTTTTATGACTCAAGATTTTTTTATTCAAAATATATTTTCATGTTTTTTCATTCTTGTGTTTATTTTTTATTTTATGTTCTCTATGTTTACCATTACTATGAATTTGAGCTTAACATTTTTATTAATTATTTCCACTAGGATATAAATAAAGGTTTTAGATAGGAAAACTAATGTGTATGTTCATTATGGGATATGTTAATGATATTTCACCATGCTTTAAGAATATGATCCATGTTTCCAAAGACTCTAAACTAATATGTCCATTGGGAATCTATTTGTGTAAGGTATTATTTATTCTTCAAAATAAATATAATTACCATATTGGTCAAGATTGGGTCATTAGAAATTATTTCTATGGTAGAATACTACCTCACAAGCCAAATTAAATAGTTTTTCATCACCTTTATATATGATTTGATATGATGATTTATTTAGAATATTTATATAATATTTATCAACTGAATTATAGTTATGTAATTTTTATATCACATATATCTTCTTAATAAAAATTATATTTGGGAGATATAATATATTTTCAGAAGGGAACAATGAACTACCACCTTAGGAAGAAATAATATTCCCTAGTGGAGGATAAGTACCAGAAAATGGTTATTAATGTAGATTAATTTAAATACCATGTAATTTTCATTAAAACATTATTGAAGAAAATAATATTTCAGAATTCGAAAGTGTTCCATAGCACATTTATTAATTTGAATCATAATCCCCATGAAGTGATAACAATAAATGAAATTTTTATTTTCATTTGAATATGTAGATTCCTAATATAAAATATAAATGGTTAGTATATAAACCATATAAAATAAACTATGTGTATAAAATTACCACATTCCCAAATGAAATGATATTTAGAATAAATCACTTACCTTGATTCTTACGTTTCATGCGTGTCTATATCATCCTGTACAATAAACATATGTTAATTTTATAAAAGGATCATAATTTTTTTCAATTTTATTATTAATGTAACTTCACAAACCAAAATATAGTCTAAAACAAAATAAACTATTATTTTTTAATTCAGGTGTTTTTTAAAAATGAAGATCATGTATAAAAAATGAATTTGGAATGTAAACTATAGCCCAAGGGGTCATAATAAAAACATAACCAAAAAAATAATCATAAAACAATTATCATATTTATACATATATTATACATTTAAAACCAATCATAAATTATATTTTTGAAATATGAACTGACATTATAATCTTGGAGATGGTTGGCCATACATATTCATTACTATGTTTCCCATTTTTCATTATTGTTATGGAAATAATGTCAGTGACATTATATCTTTATGAAATTGTAATTATATCATAAATGAAATGTTATTCAATTATATATAAAAAGGATATAATTTTATAATAATTTTGAATTGGGTGGATCTTCATTTTTATAATGAAATTAGGATATGTGTTATCACAAATTTACAATATTATAATATTATTTTTAACCTTATTTAAAAAATTTACCATTAACAGTGGTAACTAAAAATTTAATAATGTAACATTTCATAATATCCAAAATATAATGTTGATCCTATTAGACTCTAAATATCAGACTTATTACTTCCATGTTTGTCCATTTTTTTAAATCTAATTCACAAAGGTGGAAAAATTATGTTTAATGCAGACCATGCAAATGTGGCATGAGCACTGATAAAAAGAATGTTGAAATGTTCAATAAGTTATTATATATAATTTCTATATAAAAATTATCACTATGAAATCAATAGAATTAATATATAAATAATTGATCTATTTTAACTTAAAATAATTTTAAATAATCATACTTATTTAAATCAAAATTTTATTTTTTAACTATAGCGCATTAATTATTATTATTCAAAAAAATAAAAAATCTCAAAAAAAAAATAAAAATTCAACAAAGTTTAATTTTAAAATTATAAATTCAAAAATGATATTTATTTTTTGAAAATAAATTTCTAATATTTTATAAAATTAATATAATTATTATTTACATTTGGACATAAAAAGTTGTTCCTTTAAAAAAAATATAATATTTCTATACATAAAATGACATTATAAAAAAGATTACATTTCATTATATATATTTTTAATTAATGTCAAAAAAATTAGTCATTACATTAAACATTACTATGTTTAATGTCCATGTTACAACTATCTCATTTGAATATTTATAATAGTAAAGTGTTGTTTTGTAGGAACTCAGTGAGGCTTGTAATGCTAGCCAAGTTAGTGTTTAATTTTGTTCCTGTTTAACACAGTGTTTAATATAAAATAATCGATAATTAATAATTTTTAATAATAAAATATTTATATATTTGGTGTTTTGTGAAGTAAAAAATAAAAAAAATTATTTAATTAATTCAAAAACATATTTAAAAAAAATTAGGGTGTCATATTCTACCTCCCTTAAAATAAATTTCTCACACAAAATTCTTCCAGGTTATTAATGGTTTAATAATTGAATTATTATTTCATATAAAAAGACATAATAAAAAAATTATAAAAATTATGTTCTTTAAAAGGAGATACAATAATATAACATAAAAGTGTAGCCAGAGGTAGATCCCTTGTCCATTTACTAAAATAAAGGAAAAAAGACAGTAACAAGCAAAAAGTACAAACAAAGTCACATAAAATCCTCAAAATCACACCCCTTACCATCACCAAGATAGACAGACTCTTCCTCCGTCGCTATTTCCCACACAGAACTCTCATAATGCTTCAGCACTTTGGCATATTTCCTCCTCAGATTCAGCTTCTCCAGCTCAAGAAACATTAGGAGACTGCATACTTCTGACAGCAGATCTGGTCGTCATGGGCTTCGGCAAAGTGAGAGAAGTCCTTCCTCATCCTCCCGCGAGGAGGGGCAATCACCTTGTCTTGGGCCACTGGCAGCGCCTTGTTCCCCACTTGAGCAATCTCACTATAAGACAACTATACCGTGTTCTCACAATTCTCCTGGTCACTGTCATCGTGGTCCCCCCACTTCACATGGTACTGCACCTCTAGGTATCTCACAAGGTGGTTCTGCTGGAACTGATTGTTCATGTCAACAATGGCCAAGCATTGAGGCCGCTCCACCAATGTATGTTCAGCATCAACAACACCAGACTCCTGTCCCACATTCTGCAAATCAACACTGCCACCTAAGGGTGGCATCTCATCCCCAGTTAACATGCTCAATTCTTGGAACCGATTCTCCATAGTCACAGTGTCCTGCACACCCTTATCAGCAGTATCCTGGCCACTGCAGTTTCCACCATGCCCCAAAAATATTCTATCTTTGCGACCAGCAGATTTCCATTTCTTCCCAGATGAAGCAGACCCATGCCCTTTATCTGAATCTGCCATAGCATCAGGCCCCCGCATGCCCATAGCCAAATCCTCATTGCAACTTCCCTGGCAATGATTCACCACACCAGTATTTGGCTGATTGAGAAGGACCTGTCTTGCCCTCTCCGACACATCAGAGACCACGATTTCCTTCTGGCTCTTCCCTGCGGCTGCAGTTTCACCTGAAGCCAAATCACGAACAGCAGGAGCAGTCTGTGAAGCAGGACCCAAAGCATCATCCCCCCTACACAAGTCATGCCTCAGCTTGCTCATCACATGAGAAACCAAGGGGTTCATATGAGCCCCCAACGGATTCATCCTAACTGAATCACCCCGGGACACCATAACAGGTGCAATACCAGAGCCAATTCCAACATCAATAACGGGTGTCCTCTCCCTCATAGGGGCCTTACCAATGCCCTTCCCCATATCTGCAGACAACTTAAGTGTGCCCCCAATCCGACACCTGGAATCCAAATGCCCCAAACTGCTACAAGCTGTGCAGAAGTCAGTCCAGGTCTCATATACCACAGCCTGCTTCCTCCTAAACTCCTCACCCACCGAAATCCAGACCCATTCCACTGGCGGTTTCGCAACATTCACTTCAACACAAAGCCGGGGATTTATGGGATGACTCACAGAAGAGGTGCGAGCATCAGTACACAAAAATCGTCCTATCATATTCCAATCATACGTATAACTGCAGGATTTTGGAAAGGTAAAGGAAGATGCGGAAGGCTTACCCAAATCGGGACGGTGGATGGATCACGGTTCATGCAGAGATCAAATGTCCACCGAAAGAGGAAGAATCTGCAACCGTTGCATCGTCTGGGAGCACTGGACCATGCGCAAACCAAGTCTTCCTCCGAGGCGAAGCAAATCATGAAGTGACGACTATCCAAGAGGCCAACGATTGCACGATCATTCAGATCCCATTTTCCAAACACAAATCTATCGAACTCATCAACAGATGGTCTTCGATGGATGAAACGAGCCCCCAGAGTTAGACCAAGGTGACTCGATGCCTCAGAGAACTCCGAAACTATAAGCGGAAGCTGGGGATTACCGAAATGAAGTTCAGGAACCTTCGGGCTTAAAGAAATCGTGGGGAAATCCGGGAGGAAATTAGGGTTGGAGAAAGGAACAAATGGAGTTCGGGGCTTCCGCGGTGAGAAATTCGAAACATCCACCCCCTTCCCACCGCCAGGAAGGGGGGGAAATTCTTCATCAAGCATGAACTAGGGTTCCTTTATCGAGCTTCGGCGGGAGCGTCATCTCTTCTCCAGATACTATAATATACTATTTACACAAAATAACTCATAACTGGGTTTCTATATAAGAGAACATAGGTGATAATTTGATAATGGAGGGAAAATATAATTAATCATAGAGATTGACACTGGTCACTGATCCAAAGAAATTCGGTGATCCAATGAAAGTTAAAAATAAAAAAATCATAAACCAAATAAGGGTGAAACATGTCATTGATATCATAAAAAATTATGATAATAGGAAAACCATGTGTACTAGATCTATTTTCCAAATGTTTTTTAATTTTCAAGAAAAGATACACTTATTTTATTTCTTCACAATCCCACATTTTTTTCTGCATTTTTGAATTTACACATCATATCTTATTGCACGGAATGATATTGAATTATTCATTCCTAAATCGTTAGCATGTTATTAGATCCATAAATAAAATGATAGGCAATTCCATCTACCTTTTTCACAAAAAAAATATTCAGACAAGCTATCAAATATGAATAAGTCCACCTATTGTTATATAAATCTTTAATCTCAAAAACTTCATCATTGATATTTCATAAAACATCTGTAAATTGATAACCTTACAAATTTTTTGAAGGCTCTAAATCCAAAAATGATAGAAATAATCTAACTAAATTTCTCAGAAATAGATTTGAATTTATTACCCATATATCATAACTTCGCCCATATTTTTTAAATACCTAACATGTGAATACTTTCCCTAATTTCTATAAATACATATTTCAAACATGAATTATTCTTTATTCCAATGATTATTTTACATATTATATAACTCTATAAATGTTATAAAATCCATCAGTCGTAGCATAAAACGCTTTTTCCACAAATACTATATTAGTTACAAGGTAATAAATTTCGTCAAATTTACTTATTGTTATCCAATATATCATTAAAAAAACATCATTATCTCTACATTAAATTCATATTAAGGTTTATAATTACCATAATAATTTGTATCCCATTAATAATAATGTTCCATTAAAACACTTTTTCTATGTATTATCCCCTATTAAACGTACCCATTTCAATCCTTACGGAAAAATCATATACAAAGAATACCTACTTGTCTCATAATATTTTAATTCGAAAACATTTAAACTTCAATCATATGACATTATTCTTAAAAAATTACAAAGAATTAATTATATTAATCTATCCTTATATATGAAATATGATCCATGTATATTGTTTTTCAACCTCAATATAATAATGATTTTTTTATTAATATATAAAAATATTGTATAAACCTCTCATACCTTTGACATTTCATTTTTGGACTCCTTATATTAATTAGTAAATCCAATAATAATACAATCTTCTTGAATCTCATCCTAATGTTTCAATGTAGGAAATATATTCGTATAATTCCCATAATATTTTTATCTAAAACATAAAATATTAATTATGTTACTTCTAGTTTCATCCATTGGATAGAACTATAAATCATATGGAGATAAACAATAACCATAACAGAAAACTATATAATATTAAAAATTGTTTATAGGAAGTCGAAATCATGATACATAATTATATAATATATGGAAATATAGGTTTACCCATGATCTTTCATAAAAACTTATATTTAAATCCCTAAGGATGGTTCATAAATTTCTTATGAATTCCCAAATAATATGTTTTAGGAGTGTCTGAAAATGTGAACAGGGAGGCCTATTTTCAGGTACCAGTTCATGCCAAGTTATGCCCGATGCACCTTGCCAGTGTTATTACCCCTATATAATTATATTCCAGAGCCAAATCCAATTATAGTATCTTTAAGGGGATGTATTTTTCAATGGCCACTCACTCTTTCATTTACCAAAATTCTAGGACATTTTCCTCATAATTAACTCATACTTATTTATCCATAGATACACCCATAAACATATACATAGAAATATCCCAATGAATCTCAATATTTTTTTGTCATCCTAGTATCCATAGGTTAAATAATATTTTACTCAGATACCAACTATAATGATCCATTGCTGATGTACATTAACATTACATCCCTTATTTGGAGTAATTAATACATTACAAAAACAATCCCCCAAATACAATATTAGTCTAGTGCATTTTGGAAACATGGAACTCATTCTTATAATTTGGTTAAATATCATTAACATCACTCATAATGATCTTACTTTTTATTTCCCCTAACTAGAACATTTCTTCATTAACTGGGGAAAAGAATTATAAGAAAAAGTGTGAAATTACTTTCTTAGTAAGGGTAAAAGGGGGACATGTAAACATAATCATGAGGATAATAGAATTATAACATGATAATGAAAATAGAAGATCATACCATGTGTTTGAATGATAAAAAATAAGATTATTGTTATAAAAATTGTCCTTTCATAAGATATTAATCATATGTAAATAAGGAACAAAAATCAAGAAATCATGAAATAGTAATAAGACATGAAATTTGTGGCATACACAAAAGAATATAAAATTATTTCCTTCGTTGTCAAGGAATTTATTATAAGGACATCATAGTAGTATGGGTTCACTCTCCACACCATCTTGGTAGTCAATATTCACTCCCATAAGTATTTTGGTAGTCATGGTTCACTCCCATTACCATCCTCATTGTCAAGGTTCACTCCCAGACCATTTGAAAAGACAAGGAATATTATGACTATTTCATGAGATATAATTTTTCAACCAATGCACCATAATGGATATTTGTCCAACACATATCTTAATGAAATCATACATATGTGTTCCATAAGAACAAAAATAATTTAATATTCGAGAACCCGTGGAACGAAATGGGTTTCAAAAACATTATACAATCATATCTTAACCCACAGAAAACAAATGGGTTTCATAAATATCATTACATAATAAACATAATGCACTCATATAAAGAATATGAATGTTATAATTAAATAATATACGAAGTAAAATATAAGTAACATCATAAAATGTTATCCTATATGGAAAAAAAATTGTGGATATCATTTAAAAAAAATCCTTGAGGAAAATATCCATTATTTTTTGAAAAATTTTCTCTACTTGATATTTTACTCAATTTTAAAAGAAAATTTTTAATTTGAATACACCATTGTAATATTTTAAGGTAATAATAAATTAAATAAGGCATCATTAAAGTGTAAAAATCCTTTCACTCCATGTACATTAAAAAAATTCTTCTTTTACTTTTTTCTGTATGAGTCAAAAAGTTTATTATTAGAAAACAAAAAAGGATTCCTTTCAAAAAAAATGAAAAAAGTAAAACATGGGAAAAATGAATTTAAAAATTTTAGATTAATAGTTAAAACATTAAGGAAGTTTTTTTGAAACATGAACATTGATGATAAAAATACCCTAATAAATACTAATGTTTAAAACATGTTGAAAAATAATGAGATTGCAATATTAACCCTTATCTTAGGTTGAATATCTTCCATTTGTGTATGAAAATAATTTAGAGTGTTTTTTAATGTATTATCAACTTATAATATAATAATAAAATTTATGATATCATATTTTATTTGATTATGACATTATATTACCCATTTATTAATAATTCAGAGTTAAGAAAATATTTCATGCAATAACCTCTTTATTTATCATATGTCTTTGACTTTTTATCCATGATCCTATTATATATATATATTATAATTTATTTACTTTAATAATTTAAAAATTTATTTATAGATCATCTATATTTAATATGTATATATATATATATAAGGAAATAAGAAATGGAACACACCGTTCAAGGAGATAGTAAACCGAACATTTTTAGGAATGCTATTTCAATTTTTATATCATTAATAATAAAACTTGGAATACGAAATATATATTTAATTATATTAATAAATTATCATAATTATATCATATATTTCTTATTTATGGACTATATATTTATTATAATCATTCATGAAATGGTTAATTTGGAAGATGGACCTCATCACGATGTGTAGACGGTAGGTCGTACGTAAACAAGAGCGACGATATCATTTTTTAATTTTGAAAAAGTAAGGATGTGGATGGTATATATATTTAAAAATAATAAATTTCAAGTTATAATCATAAATTATAATTATTATCTCTATCATTTTATTAATCCATGTAATGTGGGGAAGAGAAAAATATTACACCACTACGTGGATACGGTATGTCATATGTATACACTCGTTATATATTCAATTTTTAATAAATGAGTGAAAGGTGGATTATGGTTGTTCCAAAATATTAATTACCACTCAAAATATAAATGATATATTTTTATTAAATTAGAATGTACTGAACACATGAATATGAAGAATAAGATGAAACAAATTTGAAAGATCTGGTAATGAGATTACCTCTTCTTCAATAATCTTCCTATAGATATCATCTTTTGGATAGTGGATTTTATGTTTTGAAAAAGAACCTCTATTTTTTATTAAATATTTTGATAATGGAAATGGTTTCTTGTATGGTAGATAATTAAATCACAAAGTTAAGTGAAAAAATGGGGAAGGAGGTTCCCTTTTATAATTAATATGAGGGGCACTTTACAAAATATTTATAATATTAAATTAATATAAATTTACTTTTGATTTCAAGTTGCTAAAAAATGTGTTTACCATATTATAAGAAGATAACGTGTCTAGATAATTTTAAAAAAGTATTTGTAAACATTTTTAGGTCACAATATTTATCTTATCATTTGTATTTAAGCTATAGATAAACCCTTTATATTTTTCCATGACAACATGGATTTATACACTTTAGGGTTAATATAGTTACTATAAAATTCCAAAAGAACCTAAACTAGAAAATTTATGATAATTTAATCCATATTATTTTAATCATTACTAATTATAGTGTTTCATAAATTTTATATCATTTAATAAAATATTATTTATTTTAAAATATCATTTATACCTATTTTGATAGAACTCATTATTTTTCTTTAAAAAAATATTATATTTACATGATAAAATCAAAACAACACTTTTATTATCTCAATAATATGTGATAATTATATATAGAATTTTTCTATGTCATTAATGATGTAAAATTATATATTTTTTTAATATTTTTATATTATTTATGCGAGATTTCAATTAATTAAATAATTACTCCATAACAATTTTGCATCCCATTAATTTATTTATTTATTCTCTAAAAATTTAAAAAAATAGCATGATGAATATCCTTTTATCATATTTTTAATGAATTTTTATAGATATATTTATCTTTTATATAACCCTATATTAAAAATTATCCACTTATTAAAATTATAAGTAAGACATTTTTAACATATCATTAAATATAATATAATAAATGTCATTTTTTCAGGAAGGTGCCTGAAAAAGATAATAATTTATTTATATGGTTTATTTTTTTTCTAAACTCACATATCTAATGAAATTAGGGCATGTGATAATTTAATTTCACAAAATTATAATATTATTTTTCCTCTAATTACTCAATATACCCTTAACCGTGGAGGATAAATATTTACTAAATTTACTATTATACAATCCAAAATATTAAAGCGATACTATAAGACACACAATATTATACTTAATACAAAAATTTCTCTTTTATTCCTAAATTAATTTCATTGAAGCAGAAAAATTATGTTTCATTCCAACCGTAAAGACGTGATGGGAAGGCAGATAAAAAACACATACAAGATAAATAAATTTTTATTCTAATTTCAAAAACATTTATTCCAATAACATAAATTTTATTAATATATATAACAATTTTCATTTTTTCTTAAAATTCAATTTAAATAATGATATAAATTTAAGTGAAAAAGTCATTTTTCACCTATAATGATATTTTTTACTATTGATAAAAATTGAAACTTCTCTTAAAACAAATAAACATTCGTATTATTTTAATGTCGAAATTCCAAATTCAAAAATGTTTTTTTTATTTTATCAAATTATATTTATAATATTTTATTCATTAATTTTTATATTGTTCATAAAAGGACATAAAAAGTAGTACTTTTGAGAAAATAGTATTTCTAAACAAATTATTATATTACCAAAAATTATACAGCTCACTATAAATATATTATATTTATGTGAAAAAATTAAATTTTTTAATACAATTCATATTAAAATTTTAAATATCTCAGTTATAAGTATCTCATTTAAATAACAATAATAGAAAAGTATTGTTTCATAAGAACTTAGTGTTATATGTAATGTAGGCTAAGTCGATGATGCAAAAAGTCAAATCCCAATATGTTTTTTCTTATAACCCAACCGATACTAAGTGATTTTATATTATAAAAAATCAATATATATTCATTGTTGTGTGAAATGAAAAAAAACAACAATATTAAATTAGTTTGAAAAAATAATTCAAAAAATATTGGGGTGTTACAAAATCAGTCCATTAGTTGACCATCTTTGATTTTCATTAACACATAATAATAACTTGAAATTAATATGGGTTATTTTATATTATAAATAACTTAGTAAAATATAAAATTTTCATATAATAACATTAAACTAAATTTTTACATTATATATTTAATTTTAATTTGTAAATATCCAAACATTATTTGAATTCTAATATAATATGTTCAGATTTATTTGATATGATATATTTATCCACAAAAATTTTAGAATACAATAACTCATTAAAATTACATTAAATTTTTTTTGAACTGATTTAATATATATAATTATTATATAAATAGTCCACGCAATTGAATTTTTAAAGCGTTTAATTTAATTATATCATCTCAAAAAAAATTAATTAAAATTATAATAAATTCTTTACAGTTAAAAATTATGATTATAACTAAAACTATATTTCTTTTACCATACTCTAAAGATGTATAAATGTTAAAGGCAATGAAGGTTCCATATTTTCTCTTTCCGATACATAATTTATTAGATGGGTCGATTTCTTTTACATGTGTCCCAATATATCATAATCATAAAATAAATATTGGATATAGTTTATCTATTGGTATCCAATGGTTTTTGGACAACTGCCTCATTTAAATTTTCCATTGTGATTATGGGTTAGTTCCTTGTGAAGCTTAAATTTACCTCAATTGATGCAATTAATTTTAATTACTTTCACTATTTTATTGAAAAATAAGTTAAACTAATTAGATATTATAAAATAATATTGTTAAAAATATGGAATTAATTTTTACAAATTCCAATCATAGATGTTTTATAAATCAATTTTAAATTAAACCCTCAAACAATATTAAAATATATATTTTTTACTAATAACATTCAATAATAAAAAAAATATTTGAATGCCTTCGAGTCATTGGTAGTAAGGAAGTAATAACATTTAAAAGTATTATATGTTTCTTTATCCAATTTCAATTGGAAATAGATATCAATAAACTAAATTATATTAAATGGCACTAAATTTGTCTAATTATACATTAAATCCAAATCAAACGATTATTTATCTATATAGAGAAATCAAATGGAAAATCAGTTTTGAATTAATATTTAGAATTTTTTATGTCTCATATTATATAAATAATCTAAAAAAATACAAAACAATCACCCAAACCTAATTTTTATTTAGTACATTACAATATGATGCTTATTTTAGCATATATAATACATAAAAGTTCCCAAAATTTGATTTAGAAAAGGTTCTCCATTAAATTGTGATAAAACACCATTTTTCATGTGATGCACACTAACATGGTGTTTTGTGTAGAGTATGATTAACATTGGGTATAATGTATGATTAAAAATGTAAATTTATTCTAAGAGGAACATATTTTAATGTATTAGGGTGTAACATTATCCCCACTTTAATTGAACAATTTCCCCGCAATTTTAATATGATCTCAGTAATATTGGGTTTGATATTTGAAAATACTATTATTTGTTAAACCACATCATAAACAGTGTTTACACAACACATCTTTACTATTAGTGAAAGTGGAATGTGAATGTTGTCACACAACTAGTCAGATACATAGAAGAAACATTTTGATAACATGTACATGGATGAAAAATAAAGCATTCAAGTTCTGAGGGAGAGTGACATAGAACATGTTCAAGTGAAAGATGATAAGAAAACAATCATAGAAAAAAGAGTTATGAAAAAGTAATATGATATCATAATTTTTTTGATAATATGAAAAATATTTTTGTTCATGAATATTTTCATATATTTGATAAATTCTTTCACACTCTATGAGTATAATTAAATATTTGTTTCTATAAAAAATAAATTATTTTTTATTCTACCTTAGACTATTTTTAATTCATCTCATAGCATAATATTCTACACATACTGATGTAATTTATTTTTATATAAAACCACATTTATATTCAAACACTACCAATTTCATGAATGGTCAATTTTTCCAAAATATTATGATCCACAAATTAAAAAATATGTTAAATTTATTTCCAAAATTGAACATATAAGTTTCTATTAATTAACATTAATAATCTCTAAATTGTTATATTACAAACATGTGAATACCTTTATCATGTATTATATAAAAATAATTAAATAACATTAATTACAATAAAAAATTATTGAAAAAATCCATTCTTCCTTATTCATAATCTGTGATTCATGTTATTGGATATATTCCTTCAATAAAAATGTGTTATAAACATCATAAATAATGAAATAAAACATTTAAAAAACAATTAATCCATTCTATGGTAGTCTATACTATTGAATTTACTTTATCCAAATAAATAATTTCTTGACTCTGATTGCATTATCTCATTGTTAGAAACATATTAAGGGTTATCATTTTTAAAACTAGGTGTTTTCCAATAAGTTTAACTAACTAATGAATCACCTTGGTTGGTACAATTTAATATATGATATCAAATCCTTAATTATAAAGTACTATCATAAAATAATCTTATATTCAATAATTCGGATAACCAGTACATCATAGATAAAATAAACAAATAAAATAATTCATGAATCCAACCACGTTCATATTAATCATTACTATTCATCTATGGGAGTAGTATAAGTTTTAACACGATCTATTATCCAATTTTTGGGTTTTCCATAAACACTAGAGACATTTATTTGTGGTGTGTCCTATATCCATGTAGTCAAATCATTGTACAATGTATACTATTCTCTTATCCTTATAATCACTAGAATCATTTAATTTATCTCCAAACATGTTGAAATATACCATGCCTTTTTAGAATGTACTAAAGAGATTATTTCTATAATTATTATATTTTTTAGAATTCTTATTTCACTTGTTTTATCTATCCATCTCAATCCCAATTGTCTTCACATTCTCTCGCTTCCCACTAAAGGCATAATAAATAGATAATTCTTTCTTTGTCTCATTATAACCTAGTACTATGTACTCATATAATGATAATGTTTGGGATTCTAGTTCAATAAAAATTATTGGATTAATACCATAAAATAATGGATCATTCTTACTATCTGTATCATGTTCCTTGGAGAGTTCCCATTCCCACTCATAGGCTTCTTTTCTAAATGAAGACCTACTATAGGTAAGATCATATCATTATTATAAATAATTTACAATACAAAACTAGAAAACTTCTTATCTAAAATTGAATTCTATTTTGTATCTAATACCATAATCAGAAACATGGATTCCTAGGGTTGTTTCAACATATTTATCTGAAATTTTCATCTTAGAGTTTTGTTCCCTAATCCAAATATTCAAAAGCTAGTTTCCATGGTTTCTTCTAAACCTCCTCTGATATAAACTATAATGTCCTGACCACAGAATTTTGGAGCTGTTACATTACTTTATTACACTGGAATGATTTCAATGAATCAAATATTAAATTGCTGATCAATTTTGAATCTTTTTTCCACAAAAATATTACATCAAAAAACCCATTAACATTGGGGATAAAAATATATTCATAACAAAAGTAAAACCACATCATCCTTGAAACTCATTCAAGGAATCGTCTTCATAAATGGTGAAAGGATACAAAATAAAGGTGACAAAAAATTATCAGCAAGGGTATGTATTACAGAAGTAATCATGAATCATTAAGTATAATAAATATTGAATTGAAAATAACTGAACATAATTTCCATTTAGACAAACTAGAAAATGTATCATTTTTATGGAAAGGTAAATAACTGAGGATTCATAACCAATGGAAAAATAATTTATATTGAAATAAATCCATTGATAATTTCAAAAACAAATATCAGTGATAATAATAATAATAATTGAATTCTCAAAAATGTAAATTCTTAATTATTAGTCACCATGTTTCTTAGGTACATGATACCTTTACTGTGTATATTTTTCACAATATATTTTAGCATATCAGGTAGAAACCTGTAGAGACCCGAAGCTTAACGTACATGGACATTACATTAATTTTGCGGAATACTTAGTACATAACAAAAACACACACACAAGGACCGTAATCGTTTAGAATGTTTGGAAACTCGGAATATAATCTTCTAATCGTGGTGAAAGATTTTCAACATCTCCCATAAAGATCTTCTTTTTTTTAACCTAAATCATTTATTTATATCCTGGGGAAAAGAAATCATAAAATGGTGAGCTCAAATGCTCAGTAAGGATAATCAAAAGAAATATCAATCACGTCATATTCAGAAGAACATATCTTTTGGAAAACACAACCTGCAAAAAAGAGCATAATTTCATAACATGGGATAAATCATAGTAGTGAAATGAAATCCCAATAATCATAACATAAAACATGAAACTTTGTGGCATACACACATAATCATAGAGAATCATATCTTATTAGTCAAGACTCATTGCCAAGACTATCTTAGTGGACAAAGTCCATTTCTGAACCGAGTCACCCTCGTTTCAGTCCTGTTTCACTGAACCAGTATAACCTACCGTTCCAGCCATGTATATCTCATGAGATATAAAATCTTTACCAAATGAATTGGTGGGAGATATAGGTCCCACCCATCTGATAATGATACCATTCTTATGTGTGCCACAAAATCATAAACCATACATCATAGCATAACCCAGGTAATAAAAATGGGAATCTTAAACATCGTGACATCATAAAACAATTCATATAACATAAAGGAATTCATAAAAATAATTCCATCACAACATAATCAAATCCATGTAATAATAGGGATACAAACAGAACTCTATATTATCTTAGATGGAAAATAATGTTGATAAAACACTTGAACTCCATTCTTGAGGAAAATATCCTTTCTACTTCAAAAACATTTTTCCTTTCTTAACATGTCATACAATTTTAAACTAAAGGAAGTTGATTAAAAATAAACTTGAAAACTTGTAAATGAAGATTCTTGGAAATTTTGTTTTAAAAATCCATTCATTCCGTATATGTTAAAAAAACATTCCTCTCGTACTTTTGTCGGAAAAGTCATAAAGTACCTCGTACGAAAAATGACAAAAGATTCCTTTAATATCCTTTGCTAAAAACTCACCGAAGGGTATAATTGGATTTAAACAATTGTATAAGGATATAAATAGTACATATTGAGGAAACATGGATGTGGATGATAAAATACACCCCAGTAAATACCAAAGTATAAACAATCTCGGATAAAAATGAGATTGTGATATTTCCCTTACCTTATGTCCGATATGCTTTGTACGTATCCGAACCACCTGTATAATGATTTAAATAATGGCATTAACTTATTATAGAATCATATTCATATTTATGATATCATATATGGTTCACTTATGACTTTATATTACCCGTTCTTTTGTAAATTCCATGTTAAAGAAGCGTTTTGGGTAAAATCGTTTCATTTATCGTAGGTGTTTGGACTTGTTGTTCTTGACATTATTATTACTTATATCATGATTTACTTAATTCCAGAATATAAAACATGATTTATATATCATATATATTCAGTATATATATATATATAATAGATAGATAAATGAAATGAAACACACCGTTCATGGAGACGGTAGTCCGTACGTACGCATGAACGCTGTTTTCCTTTCCTTATTGTCTTGAATGAAAGTAAGTAGATGACATATATATATATAAATAAATCAAGTAGATTTAACATGTCATATATTTCATTATTATTCATTATATATACTTTATAATCATTCATGAATGGTTAATTTGGGGAATGAATCTCATCGCGTCGTGGAGACGGTAGTCCGTACGTACGCACGAGCGTTGATATCGTTCTCATGATCGTGAACTTGTGTTGAAGTGTATGTATACTATTTCTGTATAAATATCAATTTATAATAATAATATATAGTTACACATTACACCATTATACCCATCCAATTAAGGTGGTGGCGGAAAATAGATTACACCCCGGCGTGGAGACAGTATTCCGTACGTATGCACGCACGGTGATTTCCTTTTTCTGTAGGATGGATATAACATTTATTAGAGTTGTTTCATATTTATAATAACATATAAGTATATAAGAAATACTGATGTTATTACTTTATTATGAAACAACTAAAGAAGAAGAAGTTGAAGAAGAAAGAAATTGAAAAAGATCGGTAATGGATATTACCTCCTTTTGACGCGCCTTTTCTTAACCTCCAATTAAAGAACTAAAGATGGTCTTTGAAGAAGACCAGGACCTCTAGGATAATACTAGAGAAGTGGAGAAGAGATTTTGGCAGGGGTTGGCCAAGCTTGAATGCTCAAATTGGTGTGAGGAGGAGAGGGAGGAGGTTCCCTTTTATAATGGAGGAGAGGGGCACCTTATGAATATCTAAATATATTATTTTATATTAAGGTAAAATTCGGTTTATAATGGTTCCAAAGGGTCTCATTTCGAATTTAATGTGGGGATGGGTCGAAAGCCTCTCATCCAATAGGATTTACACATGTTTTGGTTATTATTTTAACCTTATCAATTAGATTTAACTCTAAGTTAAATAATTTAACTTTTACTGTGTCTTTTTGTTTTCTTACACTATATGGTTAATAAACTTACTATATCAAGCCAAACAAATCCAAAGTTGTTTATTATTAATATATATATCTTTATCTAAGTCATTTGGCCGAACCTTAGATTTTTAGGAATAAAATAACAATTAATAATATAATATTTGTTTTAAAAACTAATTTATGTCAATTTGACACTATTTGGTACATGATTTTTATGAAATTCATAAAAAAATGAAAAGTTCGAACCAAGTTACTTAAATCAACAATAACATGTCATATTAACCTAGAAAATTAGTTTAAGTCATAAAAAGTATCAAATTACAATTATTTGGGTACTTATAACATCAATTATGTCAATATTTCATCAATAACATAATTACTGCATCATTGTTGTGTCATAAATAAATTAAATTATTTAATTTCTAAAAATTACAAATAAAATACCATTATGTGGGAAATCTTTTTAGATTTCTAATTAATATTTATAGTCGAATTTATCTTATGTATAACCCCATATTACAAATGATTTACTTATTAAACTTTGATTTTAACTATTTAAACCCTTCTTTAAATAAATTAATAATAAATGTCCTAATCTAATCCAAGTGGGCCTAAATGGTCATATTTTATTCCTAAGGTTGTTGTTGGTCGAATTAAACTTATCAAATAGAATTAGGACATGTGTTAGGGTAATAATAATAACATTTTTACCCTTAATTACCCTATTTACTTTTAACCGTGGTAAAAAAAGTAAAAAGTTACTATTCACAAAAAATTATTTTCATCTCATTGAACCACATTTTACTTACTAACATCAACCGTGTCTCTCGGATTTTTAAAATTCCACTCACAGAAGCGGTAAAATTAAGTTTTATGAAAAATTCATTTTTTTAACTACCACTTAGTGGTTTCACTATTCATCAAAAAATGAAAGTTTCCAGAAAAAAACTAAAAATTAGGCCAAAGCTATATTTGATATTATGAACTAAAAAATGATGTCTATTTTACAAAATTCAAAACATATTAGTTGCATTAATTAATTTAAAAATTAATTCCCGTCGTCAAAACAAATAGCGTGTTTTTAAGAGATAATAACTATCAAAAGATTGACAGTTGTTTATGTCTGGTTTAAATGTGAAATTACATCCAATGAACAACATTGTATTAAATTGTAAAAATATATAATAAATATACTTTAAAAACACTCAAATTAATAATTTATCACTATTACTATTTCGATTAAAAAGGTTGTTTTTAATTAAAATTTAGTAATTTTCACTATTCATCAGAAAATGAAAGTTATCCAAAAAGTACAAAAATTTAATCCTAAGCTAATTTCGATATTACGAATCCAAAAATGAATTCCATTTTGAAAAATAAAATTTAAAAAATTTCAAAAAGTGGTTATTACAATTCATAACGGCTAGTTTTAATAATATTTTAATTGCATATCGTTGTTTAGTAAAACACGGTATTGCGTACTACACACGCTATCGAGGAAGGTCGTGATTGCGTGTAATGCAAGGAAAGTCAAGGATGAGTGTTGAGAAAGCTCATTTTGGTGTAGCTTACAACACAAGACATTAATGAAATTAAAAAGAATATTTTTCATAAAATATCGGGGTGTTACATTCTACCCCCTTAAAACGAATTTCGCCCTCGAAATTCATCGGGGTCATAAATGGTTTACTACTCGAATGTTTTTTTAATAGAAACACACATCGTAAAAAGGAATACCAAAACCATTCTTTTAAAAACAAATGTATGAAACGTAACGGTTACCCAAATAAACTAATCACTGGGTTTCCACATAGGTGAAAATATGGATATGTAAGAGAAATCTAAACATCATGTTATGATGGAGAGTGGTAGAGAACATGGCTATGGAAAAGCCAGCAATCACAAAGCCATAAATTTGTGACAATCTAAGGTACCATCTGATTCATCAGATATAAGAGCACTAGGATAACATTTTTGGTTTTCAAGATCATTTCCCTAAATTTGATGAAATTGGAATTAGAAGAAATAATTTTTTGATTTTGGTAGTCTCACCATTTTTCATTCTTTGGACAATTTCCACTTCATCTCTTAAAGAAATGGTGTTGAATTTTTCATTCGTGATGTGTTAGCAGATCATGTGATAGAATGATGGGTCATTAGATCTATCTCAAACAAAAGGTTAGAAAAGATATCAAAAAATACATAAGTCCATCTATAGTGAGGTTAATCATATATAGTTCCTAAAATGGACTTATACTTCATATATCATACTGCTTAATATAATAAAACTAGTTTCTACTAAACAGGGACATCCTTTAGGCCAGTGGTAGGCGATAAAGGCCAGTCGCACTTCGGTTGTGGGTTCGATTCCCACAGCCTTGTCCGACGCGATGGGCTGTCGCCCGTCGTGCAGGTTTCCCTTTTTTCTAAAACTACATTACTATAACATCACATAAATAATATCAAAAAAAGTTGTATCCTTAAACAATACTAAATTATGGTTAACATAATCCATTCCAATCTTTAGGCTTATCTAAAATATTTCGGTCCAAGCTCATAGTATAAAGAAAACGATTACTTGAAATGTCAACAACCAAGCATGTGAATACCATCATTTATCCCCATATATCTTGTTGGTCACATTCCAATCATGTGAATACCTTAATGATGTATTTTCTTGAAAAATGAATACCCATTAAACCTTAGTGAGAACATGAATGCTGTCAAAAGTTAACTCTTTCTACATCCAAAAATTCTATACACTCAAACCATGATATAACCTTCTCCTTATATCAGCCATGAGCTCATGAATACTATCAAACATCTTATTTTCTACTTATCCCTTCATTATGCGCATATCATCTATATTCCAAAAATAGCTGAATAACCTTTCATGGATACCGGTACCATTAATCATACAATTTCAAAACTCAAGGAAAGGCAATAGTGTAACAATCCTTAGATGTCTCTTTATTCCATAGTACCATGAGACTACTTATACAACATTACACATGATAAACATATAATCATTCCACTACATTCTTAAACCATTGACTGAGATTCAACAATTCTTTCATCTCACATATCATTTGTAGTCTCTTCATCATCATCAACGTAAATACTACCCATACGACCATACTGATTCTCTTCATTAGACTTTCCCTTAGGGCATTGGTTTGCATAATGCCCGTACATTCCACATTTAAAACATTTAACCACTGTTGATGTCGTAGAAATACCATTATCCTCATCACTGGTGTTAACTGGACATTTTCCTTTTCACTTACTAGCTTTGTGTCCTTTTTTTCCACACCCAAAGCATCTTCCAGTTCATTTGAAACATTCTCCTTGATGCCTCTTCCCTCATGATTTACATAGGGGAAATTGAACTTTCTTTCCTCTATGATCATCATGAAACTCCATCTTTCTCTTATTAGCCGAGTTAGGAAACTTACCAAATTTTACTTTATTGATCATATTATGAGATTGCTGATTCATCATAATAATGATGTTTGGACTTCCAAATCCCATTTCATTTGTTGCTCATGAAGAATATCATTCCATTGTCCATCATATCCTCCATTATCGTGAATCATCTTGTTTCCAGCCATTTTCTGAAACCCAAAAAGAATAGTGTGAGAGGAAAAAATCATAATAAAGGGGGAGTAACTTCAATATCTAACATCTTTGGTTTAATCTAATATCGTTACCATAGTTCTAGGACTATATCCTATACGTATACTTATCCTTAGGGACATCCCTAGACATACCTTAGTAATATCTCTAGGGATCTCACTAACGTTCTCGCATCCTAGTTTCCAAAGGTTGACTAAACCTTTCCTCTGATACCAACTGTAGAGACCCGAATCTTAACATACATGGACATTACATTACTTTTGCGGAATACTTATTACATAACAAAAACACACACACAAGGACCGTAATAGTTTAGTGTCTTTGGAAACTCGGAATATAATCTTCTAATCGTGGTGAAAGATATTCAACATCTCCCATAAAGATCTTCTTTTTTTAAACCTAAATCCTTTCTTTATGTCCTGGGGAAAAGAAAACATAAAAGGGTGAGCTCAAATGCTCAGTAAGGGTAATCAAAAGAAATATCAATCACGTCATATTCATAAGAACATATCTTTTGGAAATCATAACCTGCAAAAGAGAGCATAATTTCATAACATTGGATAAATCATAGTAGTGAAATGAAATCCCAATAATAATAACTTAAAACATGAAACTTTGTGGTATACACACATAATCATATAGAATCATATCTTATTAGTCAAGACTCATTTCCAAGACTATCTTAGTGGACAAAGTCCATTTCTGAACCGATTCACCCTCGTTTCAGTCCTGTTTCACTGAACCGGTATAACCTACCGTTCCAGCCGTGTCTATCTCATGAGATATAAAATCTTTACCCAATGCATTGGAGGGAGATATAGGTCCCACCCATCTCATAATGATACCATTCTTATGTGTGCCAAAAAATCATAAACCTTACATCATAGCATAACCCACGTAATAAAAATGGGAATCTTAAACATCGTGACATCATAAAACAATTCATATAACATAAAGGAATTCATAAAAATAATTCCATCACAACATAGTCAAATCCATGTAATAATAGGGATAGAAACAGAACCCTATATTATCTTAGATGGAAAATAATTTTGATAAAACACTTGAACTCCATTCTTGAGGAAAATATCCTTTCTACTTCAAAAACATTTTTCCTTTCTTAATATGTCATACAATTTTAAACTAAAATAAGATGACTAAAAATAAACTTGAAAACTTGTAAAGGAAGATTCTTGGAAATTTTGTTTTAAAAATCCATTCATTCCGTATAAGTTAAAAAAACATTCCTCTCGTACTTTTGTCAGAAAAGTAAAAAAGTACCTCGTACGAAAAACGACAAAAGATTCCTTTAATATCCTTTACTAAAAACTCACTGAAGGGTATATGTAACAGACCAAAATTTTGAATAAATGTTGTTTCGTAATTTCATGTGTTATTTTATTTTATTTTTATACTCAACAAAAATGTTTTATTTGATAGACATGATTATAATTAAAATGAGACCATTGGGTTCTGACTATTATATGACCATCGGTCAATATGACCGCTGTGAACAAAATGTTTTGATTATTGTCTCTAAATATAAGTAATCTTGGATGATTATTATAGAAAGAAGATTCTATGGCCTCACATAGTAGTCATGGACCGATCGAATCCCATCTAACAGAACTCGAGAAGGAAGTAGCACCATTAGGCTTTGCTTTGGACCAAACCCAAGCCGAACTTCATCATGTGAAGCTAAAACGGAATCGCCTTTGTGAGAAGTTCAAACTGATAGAAATTACTACTCGGGCAATGTTGACCGAGCCGCCCCAAGATTCTATCACCCTGGCACACCTTACCCTTAGGTCTTATGCTGGTATTATAAGGGGCTATGTAACGAGACCGTAACTGCCTTGTGTAATCCTTGTTTTAAATAAAAATTGGGATTTCTTCTTATGATGAAGTTTATGAATTTTCAAATGACCGGATAAAAATAGTATGCATATTTTCGATGAATTTTCAAAAGAATATTTTGAAAAAAAATGTTTATGTAAACCTTAAATAATTTAAAATGTGTAATGATTTTCAAAAAATGGTTTTCTAAAATTATGTTCAGTAAAAAATTTGGAGTCTAATAAGATCAACATGATTTTTGATGAATAGTAAATTATGAATAGTGATTTTATGATTAGGATTAGTAATATGACCAAATGGATTAGATATCTCACTTAAAGAAAATTTTAAAATAATCTAGGCACCTTGATTAAGTAATGTGATTCAATAAAATTGTTAAATAAAGGTTTCATAAATTATTATTCAAGTATTAGTTTTTTCGGGTGAATAGTGTTTTTTAATTTAAAAATAAATTTAAAAATATTTAGAATATTATTTTTATAAAATGGATTTCATTTTTGAACTCAGAGCACCGATATTATGTTAGGGTAATTTTTTGGGTTTTTTTCTGAAAAAATGAATTTTCGGTGAATAGTGTATTTATTTTAAAAAAAATTTAAAAATATTTTGAAAATTATTTTTATAAAATGGAGTTCATTTTTGAAATCAGATCATTGATATTTGGTTAGTGTGAAATTTTGAGATTTTTCTGAGAAAGTTGAATTTTCAGTGAATAGTAAAAATGCAGTTTTAGGGTTTCGGTATGTTTAATGACATCATAGCTGTGTCATGATGGTGTCATGAGATATTTTAAGGGTTGTCCGGCGAAGGGTGATGAATTATTGTTTTGGGGGCCCCATGTGGCCTAAATCCATGGTAAATACCAAGGGAGAGTACATGGGTTTGAGAAAAGCACATGTGAGGTGTCCCTTGGCCATTAATGCCTTGTCCCCTCACTTTCCCTATAAATACCAAGCCCTCGTCTCATCCATTCGACTCCAGAATCTTCCCCAACGAAGTTCAGGTCTCATTACCTCCCAAGGAGTCCTCCCAAGGTGCCCCCAAGCCCTCAGGGTCCCATCCTTTGAGGATTAAGAGTTACATTTTAAGGTAAGGGATCCGACCCCTCTCTTTCTTTTCAAGTGATCTCTTTTATGTCAATTCCTTTATACTCCATGTTCTTATGTTGTAGGATGTTCTTTTATATTCATTATACTGTCCATTTTATTATCATATGATGAGATAACCCCTCTTACTCTCATCATTTCATTTTATGAAGTTTTAAGCGGCGCCATTAGGCTGCCGAATTTTTAAGTGGTTCTTCACCCTTCTCATTTTGAAGTTCTACTTTCATGTCAATTCTTTCAAGTTCCTTTTTATTATGTTGGGGTATGATCTCTATATTTATAATACTGATCTTTAAGGATATAATGATGAGATACCCCATTTTATCCCATCAATTCTGTATTTTGATGTTCTAAGTGGCGCCGTTAGGCTGCCGAATTTTTAATTGGTTTTTCACCCTTCTCATTTTGAAGTTCTACTTTCATGTCAATTATTTCAAGTTCCTTTTTATTATGTTGGGGTATGATCTCTATATTTATCATACTGATATTTTATGATCTAATGATGAGAGACCCCATTTTATCTCTTCAATTCAGTATTTTGATGTTCTAAGTGGCGCTGTTAGGCTGCCGAATTTTTAAGTGGTTCTTCACCCTTCTCATTTTGAAGTTCTAGTTTCATGTCAATTATTTCAAGTTCATTTTTATTATGTTGGGGTATGATATCTATATTTATCATACTTATATTTTATGATCTAATTATGAGAGACCCCATTTGATCTCTTCAATTCAGTATTTTGAAGTTCTAAGGGGCGTCGTTAGGCTGCCGAATTTTTAAGTGGTTCTTCACCCTTCTCGTTTTGAAGTTCTACATTCATGTCAATTATTTCAAGTTCTTTTCTATTATTTTGGGGTATTATCACTATATATATCATACTGGACTCTTATGTTCATATGATGAGAGACCCTATTTGACCTTGTCAATTCAATTTTATTGAAGTTTAAGTGACGCCGTTAGGATGCCGAATTCTCACAAGAGAAATCTTTTTTTCTTCCATTCATGTTCTTCATTTCATATGGTATATTTTCAAATTTCATTACCATGTTCTGAAATCCCTTATATTTTGTCCCTCTACTATTTTATGGCTCATTTATGAATGTTTGACCCATGTCCCCTCTCTTCTCAATGATTTCTAAAACCCCGAAACATAGCCGTTATGCTGCAGAATTTTCGTCTCAAAGTGCCTCTCTCTATTTTCTCAAAATTATTTTATGTTATAATGTGAATACTCAAATCACTTATTTCTACAGGTATATTCACATATATATCAAAATGTTCTATTTTAAATTCTGGGATTTACATACACGAAACCCTCTTTCCATTTCCGTGGGTTTAAAGTGACGTAAAGATCATGTCTTTAAAGCAGTTTTTAAAACGTTATGATTATGAAATGAAACCCATTTATTTTTATGCTATATGGGTTATTTATGAAATGTTTGATGATGATATATGTGGATCACATGATAATAAAGGCATATTTAAGGGTGCGCCCTGATAGCGCCCCATTGCATTGGATAATGATGTAACCACAAGAGATTACAATTTAAGGGTGCGCCCAGATAGCGCTCTAATGCATTGGGTAAAGACATAATCTCTAGAGATGACCTTTTTTTTATGACTCCATGGTGAATAACCTTGGTAATTTTTAACGACACCTTGGGGATGGACCTTGGTGAAACGAAACGATTGTCAATATTAAATGTTACAGCCACATATTCAATTTATGAAAAATGTTATTTTTATTAAGATGTATCTCATTATTTCTTTCTCATGCCTTAAAGTTCTTCTCATGTCCTTATTGAAGTATCTCAAGATCACATGTAAAATGTTTCTCTTTTTTCCCTTATTGGGCCTTCTGCTCACCCTTTCTTTTGATTTATGTCCCCAGGTTATGAGATGTAGTAATGAACCTAGGATGAACATAAGGAGAAGCCTTTCAAGTGTATAAGAAGAATGTTTTTTTGTTGTTTCATGTTTTAAGTTCCTGGTTTCCAAGACACTAAACCTTAAAGATCCTCGGATTTGTAAAATGTAATGAAAGTTAATGTGATAAAAAGGCGGGATTCTATAGATGGTATCAAAGGATGGTTTAGTTATTTGTGGAAATTAGGATATGAAATCTTTAGGAAGAATCCTATAGAAAAGTTTATATATAGGAAATATTCCGGGTATTTTGGTGAGTATTGAGTAATGGGTTTCCAAGAAAATACATCCCTGTCTGGATACGAGCAGGTAGAGGTGGCTCTGGCACAGATGTATATAGGGGTAAAACCTGAAAACACCACTTTGATCTAGACTCGAACGGGAACTGGTACACGACAACGGGCCTTGCTGCACTCTTGGTTACAACACTCCCGGGGGATATGCTTTGGTAAATTCATAAGCTTAGTATGAACCATTTTTAAAGGAACAAAGATTCACGTAAGAATATATGATCATGGATAACCTAGATTGGAACCTAGGGGATCACAAGTTAGGGTATACTTTTCTTCTACAAGTTATCCTTATATGCTTTAAGCTCCTTTTCATGATTATTGGTTAAGTATTTAAACCTCTAATTATAATTTCTCATCTTAGTTAATAATGGGAGATGGAAGAACATGTCCCAATAACCAATGTGATAGGAAATGTAACAATTTCTGTATTAATAAGACAAAGTTGATTAGGGGATTAAAATATGATTATTATTTTGGAAGACATTCATTAATTTGGGAACCATATTTGATCGAGGTAAATAGATTACTTTGGTACTTTCATTGAGGAGTAAGGTTGAATTATATTTTGAAGAATCGATGAATTTAAGGTGGACTTTTAGTAATTTAGGTTACATACGAGAATGATTAACCTATCTCGGGTAAAATATGTTTAGGTTAGCTACTTTTGTTATAAGATGTTGTGAGTGGTTGATGTTGTTTTGAGATGAACAATAACATTTATTTTGGAAGACTATGTTATCAAATCCTTCTTGTATTTGGGTTTCAATCTTAGTTTGGTTTATTTTGAGGAATCTTAAGGACCATTATTTACGGAATGGTCTATGATGAACTTTGGGTAGTACCATGGAACTTTAAATATTTAAAAGTAGTATCCATTCCTATGGGATTCTTTTTGAAGAGTTGTTTTACCCTACCCATTATATTTTTGAGATAATGTTTAAAGATAGAAGAAATAGATAGTTGATCATTTTTGGATTATGTGATTCCCTAGAAGATGATTCTTGGGTTTTGATGAGACCAAGTAGTTTTGAATGCTCATCGTTTGGAGAAAAGATTAGTTTTGGTAAAAACTTATTAATGTATGAAACTCTACATGAAGGTAGATAAATTTCTTTATGTTTTTGTTCTATGTTGTAAATGGATTCCTCAAACTTATTAAAAGGAACATAAAACAAAAACGTTTGTGGTTTACATTTCCTACTTGGTAATCAAAGACCGCTTACACACATCATAATTTCGGGATTTTCTGGTGGTTAACTTCCTCCTAATAATGTTTTATATCACTCTCCTTTAGAACGTGACCCTTTGTTTTCTCCTCCATGTCCATGTTTCCTACATGGAATCCTAGTATGAGTAAACTCGAGTGGCCTTTGTACTTCCTTTTACTTCTTTTAAAGTAATGGTGTTACTGACTCTTTTTCTGATGTGGGACATTCAATGAAACTTCAAAACCCAATTTTAAAACTTGCAAGGACGCAATTTCTTAAGGGGGGAAGATTGTAACGGCCCGAAATTTTGAATAAATCTTGTTTCATAATTTCATGTGTTATTTTATTTTATTTTTATACTCAACAATAATGTTTTATTTGATAAACATGATTATAATTAAAATGAGACCGTTGGGTTCTGACTGTTATATGACCATCGGTCAATATGACCACTGTGAACAAAATGTTTTGATTATTGTCTCTAAATATAAGTAATCATGGTTGATTATTATAGAAATAAGATTCGATGGCCTCACCTAGTAGTCTTGGACCGATCGAAGCCCATATAACAGAACTTGGGAAAGAGGTAGCACCATTAGGCTTTGCTCTGAACCAAACCCAAGCCGAACTTCATCATGTGAAGCTAGAACGGAATCGCCTTCGCGAGAAGTTCAAACTGATAGAAATTACTACTCGGGAAATGTTGACCGAGCCACCCCAAGATTCTATCACCCTAGCACACCTTACCCTTAGGTCCTATACTGGTATTATAAGGGGCTATGTAACGAGACCGTAACTACCTTGTGTAATCCTTGTTTTAAATAAAAATTGGGATTTCATCTTATGATGATGTTTATGAATTTTCAAATGACCGGATAAAAATAGTATGCATATTTTCGATTAATTTTCAAAAGAATATTTTGAAAAAAATGTTTATGTAATCCTTAAATAATTTAAAATGTGTAATGATTTTCGAAAAATAGTCTTCTACAATTATGTTCAGTACGAAATTTGGAGTCTAATAAGATCAACTTGATTTTTGATGAATAGTAAATTATGAATAGTGATTTTATGATTTGGATTAGTAATATGACCAAATGGATTAGTAATCTCACTTAAAGAAAATTTTAAAATAATCTAGGCACCTTGATTAAGTAATGTGGTTCAATAAAATGGTTAAATAACAGTTTCATAAATTATTATTCAAGTATTCGTTTTTTCAGGTGAATAGTGTTTTTTAATTTAAAAATAAATTTAAAATTATTTAGAAAATTATTTTTATAAAATGGATTTCATTTTTGAACTCGGAGCACCGATATTATGTTATGGTAATTTTTGAGGTTTTTTCTGAAAAAATGAATTTTCGATGAATAGTGTATTTATTTAAAAATAAATTTAAAAATATTTAGAAAATTATTTTCATAAAATAGAGTTCATTTTTGAAATCAGAGCATTGATATTTGGTTAGTGTGAAATTTTGGGATTTTTCTGAGAAAGTTGAATTTTTAGTGAATAGTAAAAATGCAGTTTTAGGGTTTCGGTATGTTTAATGACATCATAGCTGTGTCATGATGATGTCATGAGATGTTTAAGGGTTTTCCAGCCAAGGGTGATGAAATATTGTTTTGGGGGCCCCATGTGGCCTAACTCCATGGTAAATTTCAAGGGAGAGTACATGGGTTTGAGAAAAGCACATGTGAGGTGTCCCTTGGCCATTAATGCCTTGTCCCCTCACTTTTCCTATAAATACCAAGCCCTCCTCTCATTCATTCGACTCCCCACTCTTCCCCAACAATGTTCTGGTCTCATTACCTCCCAAGTAGTCCTCCCAAGGTGCCCCAAGCCCTCAAGGTCCCATCCTTTGAGGATTAAGAGTTACATTTTTCGTTAAGGGATCTGACCCCTCTCTTTCTTTTCAAGTGATCTCTTTTATGTCAATTCTTTTATAATCCATGTTCTTATGTTGGATGACGTTATTTTATATTAATTATACTGTCCATTTTATTTTCATATGATGAGATACCCCCTCTTACTCTCATCATTTCATTTTATGAAGTTTTAAGCGGTGTCGTTAGGCTGCCGAATTTTTAAGTGGTTCTTCACCCTTCTCATTTTGAAGTTCTACTTTCATGTCAATTATTTCAAGTTCCTTTTTATTATGTTGGGTATGATCTCTATATTTATCATACTGATATTTTATGATCTAATGACGAGAGACCCCATTTGATATCTTCAATTCAGTATTTTGAAGTTCTAAGTGGCGACGTTAGGCTGGCGAATTTTTAAGTGGTTCTTCACCCTTCTCATTTTGAAGTTCTACTTTCGTGTCAATTCTTTAATTTTATTTTTTATTATGTTGGGGTATGATATCTATATTTATCATACTGATCTTTTATGATATAATTATGAGAGAACCCATTTGATCTCTTCAATTTAGTATTTTGAAGTTCTATGTGGCGTCGTTAGGCTGCCGAATTTTTAAGTGGTTATTCACCCTTCTCATTTTGAAATTCTACTTTCATGTCAATTCTTTCAAGTTCTTTTTTATTATGTTAGGGTATGATCTCTATATTTATAATATTGATATTGTATTATCTAATGATGAGATATCCCATTTGATCTCTTCAATTCAGTATTTTTAAGTTCTAAGTGGCGCCGTTAGGCTGCCGAATTTTTAAGTGGTTCATCACCTTTCTCGTTTTGAAGTTCTAATTTCATGTCAATTATTTAAAGTTCCTTTATATTATGTTGGGGTATGATCTCTATATATATAATACTGGACTCTTATGTTCATATGATGAGAGACCCTATTTGACCTTGTCAATTCAATTTTATTGAGGTTTATGTGATGCCGTTAGGCTGCCGAATTCTCACAAGAGAAATCTTTTTTTTTTCTTCCTTTCATGTTCTTCATTTCATATGATATATTTTAAAATTTCATTACCATGTTCTTAAATCCCTTATATTTTTTCCCTCTACTATTTTATGGGTCCTTTATGAATGTTTGACCCATGTCCCCTCTCTTCTCAATGTTTTCTAAAACCCCGAAACATAGCCGTTATGCTGCAGAATTTTCGTCTCAAAGTGCCTCTCTCTATTTTCTCAAAATTATTTTATGTTACAATGTGAATACTCAAAGCTATTATTTCTATAGGGGTATTCACATATATATCACAATGTTCTATTTTAAATTCTGGGATTTACATACACGAAACCGTCTTTCCATTTCTGTGGGTTTAAAGTGACGTAAAGATCATGTCTTTAAAGCAGTTTTTAAAACTTTATGATTATGAAATGAAACCCATTTATTTTTATGCTATATGGGTTATTTATGAAATGTTTGATGATGATATATGTGGATCACATGATAATAAAGGAAAATTAAAGGGTGCGCCCTGATAGCGCCCCATTGCATTGGATAATGATGTAACCACAAGAGATTACAGTTTATGGGTGCACCCAGATAGCACTCTAATGCATTGGGTAAAGACTTAATCTCTAGAGATGACCTTTTTTTTACGACGCCATGGTGAATAACCTTGGTAATTTTTAACGACACCTTGGGGATGGACCTTGGTGAAGCGAAACGATTGTCATTATTAAATGTTGCAGCCACATCTTCAAGTTATGAAAATTTTTATTTTTATTATGATGTGTCTCATTATTTCTTTCTCATGCCTTGAAGTTCTTCTCATGTCCTTATTGAAGTATCTCAAGATCACATGTAAAATGTTTCTATTGTTTCCCTTACTGGGCCTTCTTCTCACCATTTCTTTTGATTTATGTCCCCAGGTTATGAGATGCAGTAATGAACCTAGGATGAACATAAGGAGAAGCCTTTCAAGTGTTTAATAAGAATGTTTTTTTGTTGTTTCATGTTTTAAGTTCCTGGTTTCCAAGACACTAAACCTTAAAGATCCCCGGTTTTGTAAAATGTAATGAATGTTTATGTGATAAAAAGGCGGGATGCTATAGTATAATTGGATTTAAACAATTGTAGATGGATATAAATATTACATATTGAGGAAACATGGATGTGGATGATAAAATACACCCCAGTAAATACCAAAGTATAAACAATCTCGGATAAAAATGAGATTGTGATATTTCCCTTACCTTATGTCCGATATGCTTTGTACGTATCCAAACCTCCTGTATAATGATTTAAATAATGTCATTAACTTATTATAGAATCATATTCATTGTTGTGATATCATATATGGTTCACTAATGACTTTATATTACCCGTTCTTTTGTAAATTCCATGTTAAACAAGTTTTGGGTAAAATCGTTTCATTTATCGTAGGTGTTTGGACTTGTTGTTCTTGACATTATTATTACTTATATCATGATTTAATTACTTCTAGAATATAAAAAATGATTTATATATCATATATATTCATTATATATATATATATATAATAGATAGATAAATGAAATGAAACACACCGTTCATGGAGACGGTAGTCCGTACGTACGCATGAACGCTGTTTTCCTTTCCTTATTGTCTTGAATGGAAGTAAGTAGATGACATACATTCATATATATATAAATACATAAATCCAGTAGATTTAAAATGTCATATATTTCATTATTATTCATTATATATACTTTATAATCATTCATGAATTTTTAATGTGGAGAATGAATCTCATTGTGTCGTGGAGACGGTAGTCCGTACGTACGCACGAGCGATGATATCGTTCTCATGATCGTGAACTTGTGTTGAAGTGTATGTATACTATTTCAGTATCAATATCACTTTATAATAATCATATATAGTTACTCATTATACCATTATACCCATCCAATTATGGTGGTGGTGAAAAATAGATTACACCACGGCGTGGAGACGGTATTCCGTACGTACGCACGCGCGGTGATTTCCTTTTTCCGTAGGATGGATAGAAGGTTAATTATAGTTGTTTCATATTTATAATAACATATCATTATATAATAAATACTGATTTTATTACTTTATCATGAAACAACTAAAGAAGAATAAGTTGAAGAAGAAAGAAATTGAAAAAGATCGGTAATGGATATTACCTCCTTTTGACGCGCCTTTTCTTAACCTCCACTTAAGGAACTAAGGATGGTCTTTGAAGAAGACCAGGACCTCTAGGATGATACTAGGGAAGTGGAGAAGAGATTTTGGCAAGGTTTTTCCGAGCATGAATGCTCAAATTGGTGTGAGGAGGAGAGGGAGGAGGTGCCCTTTTATAAGGGAGGAGAGGGGCACCTTAGGAAAATCTCAAAATATTATTTTATATTAAGGTAATATTCGGTTTATAATGGTTCCAAATGGACTTATTTCGAAGAAAATGTAGGGATGGGTCGAAAGCCTCTCATAAAATATGATTTAGACAAGTTTTGGTTATTATTTTAACCTTATAAATTAGATTTAACTATAAGTTGAATAATTTAAATTTTACCGTGTCTTTTTGTTTTCTTACACTATATGGTTAATAAACATACTATATCAAGCCAAACGAACCACAAGTTGTTTATTATTGATATATATAACCTTAGATAAGCCATTTGGCCGAAACTTAGTTTTTTAGGAATAAAATAACAATTAATAATATAATATTTGTTTTGAAAACTAATTTATGTCAATTTTGATACTATTTGGTACATGATTTTTATGAAATTCATAACAGAATGATAAGTTCGAAAAAAGTTACTAAAATCAACAAAAACATGTCATAGTAACCTAGAAAATTATTTTATGTCATAAAAAGTATCAAATTACACTTATTTGGGTATTTATAAAATCAATTATGTCAATATTTCATTAATAAGATAATTACTGCATCATTGTTGTGTCATAAATAAATTAAATTATTTAATGTCTAAAAATTACAAATAAAATACCATTATGTAGGAAATCCTTTTATATTTTCAATGAATATTTATAGTCGAATTTATCTTATGTATAACCCCATTATTATAAATGATTTACTTATTAAACTTTGATTTTAACTATTTTAACCCTTCTTTAAATAAATTAATAATATATGTCCTAATCTAATCCAAGTGGGCCTAAATGGTCATATTTTATTCCTAAGGTTATTTTTGGTCGAATTACACTTATCCAATAGAATTAGGACATGTGGTAGGGTAATAATAATAACATTTTTACCCTTAATTACCCTATTTACTTTTAACCGTGGTAAAAAAAGTAAAAAGTTACTATTTACCAAAAATTATTTTCATCTCATTGAACCACATTTTACTTAGTAACATCATCCTTGTCTCTCGGATTTTTGAAATTCCACTCACAGAAGCGGTAAAATTAAGTTTTATGAAAAATTCATTTTTTTTAACTACCACTTAGTGGTTTCACTATTCATCAAAAAATGAATGTTTCCAGAAAAATTCCAAAAATTAGGCCTAAGATATATTTGATATTATGAACTAAAAAATGATGTCTATTTTACCAAATTAAAAACATATTAGTTTCATTAATTAATTTAAAAATTAATTCCCGTCGTCAAAATAAATAGCGTGTTTTTAAGAGATAATAACTATCAAAAGATTGACAGTTGTTTATGTCTGGTTTAAATGTGAAATTACATCCAATTAACACCATTGTATTAAATTGAAAAAATATATTCTAAATATACTTTAAACCCACTCAAATTAATAATTTTTCACAATTAAATATTTCGATTAAAAAGGTTGTTTTTAATTTAAATTTAGTAATTTTCACTATTCATCAGAAAATGAAAGTTATCCGAAAATTACCAAAATATCACCCTAAGCTAATTTCGATATTACGAATCCAAAAATGAATTCCATTTATAAAAATAAAATTTACAAAATTTCAAAAATTGGTTATTACTATTCATAACGGCTAGTTTTAATAATATTTTAATAGCATATCGTTGTTTAGTGAAACTCGGTATTGCGTACTACACACGCTATCGAGGAAGGTCGTGATTGCGTTTAATGCAAGGAAATTCAAGGATTAGTATTTAGAAAGATCCTTTTGGTGTAGCGTACAACACAAGACATTAATGAAATTAAAAATAATATTTTTCATAAAATCTCGGGGTGTTACAAAACCGATCTATAATTTTCAAATGAATCATCTTACCACTACCAAATGCATAAAATAATAGACTATTATACTTGGAAATAATTTCAATGTTTTTTTCAATGTTATTTAATCAAATTAGACTACTAATTCATCGAGAGTCTATATATTATTAGCCCCCGCCCATTTCGTACCTGTTAGAAGCATTCCTCATATGTGGAATAATGAATTTAATTAATAAAAAATGTCTCTTACCATTATATATCCATATTTAATATTTAATTACTTTTTATCAAAAATTACCTAGTAGAGGATATGTGACAACAAGGTTTCTTGATATTGATGAATGGAAATTCCATTTAAATATTATTAAAACATTTTTTAGGGAAATTATATTTAATTATTCCAAAGTGTCTCATACCACTTTGAAACATTTAAATTAGAACCCTTAAAGGAAAATAAAATAAAATTAATAATTTAATATCATTATAATGAACATATTAATGATATATATTATCAAAGGGAAATATATACAAGATATAAAAGAATCTAGGTGTATAACATTACATTGTGCCTCCATAAAAAGAAATTGAAAGTAAATCTCTTACCTTGAGTCCAAATTGTATTATGTGTTTTTAATATTTGTAGTAATAATGTTATATTAATTATTTAATTTATTCAAAATCATTCCAATATTATTATATCTTTTAATTTAGTTATTACATTATTTTATACAAATAGATAAAGAATTTTTTTTACATAGGGTGTTTTGACCAAATTCAGTTCGGGTTTCAAAAATGAATTTATTTAGTCAGCTACGGTAAAAAAGGAAATTAAATATACATAAATATACTAATAATAAAAATATAATTTTAATACATATACATAAAGTATACTAATAAAACCAATCATAAATTTTGTTTATAAATGTTGATTCAACATTACAATCATAGAGTCAATAGGTCATACATAAACTTGAGTGACATTCCAATATTTCAATTATCATTATGGAAAGAAGGTAATATAATATTATAATTTAATAAATATAATTATATCTGAAATAACATTAAATATATTAATATATTATTATATATATAACTCTTGTGATGTAAATATAATCACATAACATTTACGACATTGTAGTATACATGTCCACGAACGACGTCATCACTTTTTTCATGTCTGATAAGGGTAATAAAAAAGGAAATATGTTAATTAGAAAAGGATAATTATGTAATGAATATCATATATATATCATTTATCTCACATATTTTTAAATAAAACCATTCTTAACACTTTCTATTCAATGTGTGAACGTATCACATCACTTTGAGGTGATAGTACCCCACATGACCAGAACTGATGTTATCATATTTACACCAAATGGATTGTGTAAATTTATGTGTTCTATAAAACTCACCTAATAAAAATACATAAATAATATCATTTAAATTATATCTAAAAAATGTGTGAATTATAATTCTAGATCATGAAAGGTGGTAAAGGAAAAACGACGACATCCTTTCATGAGGGGATATTTTATTATACATGAACGATACATTATTTACCCATCCTATGGAAGTCTATGTATGTGTAGGTGGATAAAATTATAAAACAATATATAAATAAAAATATTATAATTATGTTACTATATAAACATTTAATATTAATAAATGAAGTGGTGGATAAACAAATAAAATATAAATGCACTTAAAAGAATGAAACTCTTTCAAGTAAATCATTTTGGTTTTCATAAAATGGATTCCATGGTTTTCAGTAATCCCAATTTTAGGGTAATAAAAATATGGTGTAGATGTTGGGATACTATTTGAGCATTGTTTGGAAGGTAAAAATTAACTTTATACGTGATATTAAGGGTAATAGTGAATGCCTTTTTATAATGGAGGGGGAGTGAAATTCTTTTAAATACCTATAGGTATACATTATTAGTAAGACTCCATTAATTCATGTGACTTAAAAATTGAAAACTAATTTATTGAAGGGTATTTATAGTTGACAAAAACATTCATAAAAAATTTCATTTTGATAATTTTGTTCCTTAACTTTATCTTTTCCTAGTTTAATCACTTTGTTTTCTATTAATGTAACTAGTTTTATAACCAAAGTTCATTTACCATTGAGATTAAATTAAAATAAAATTTTTTATATAATTAATTCCATGTTAGTTATAAATATTATAAATAAATTACAAAATAAAAATCCAATATGTGTTAAAAATTAATTCTAAAACAAGCACCTATAACACGCAAATAAGATTACTTTAACCCATGTCATGAAAACAATTATTTTACTCTCAAAGGGTTAATATTTAATTATAAATTATCAATTGGACCACTAATATAACCTATTTTATATTTTATAAAGAATAAAAATAACTTTTTAAAATATAGGTTTTATCATGTTTAAATCATTTAATAAAATATCATTTATTGTAAAATAACCTTTATTTAAATTTTGACATTATTTATTTTATTTTAAATTAAAAAATAAAAAATAATAATTTAATTAATATATATAAACTTCACATATGCATAACATGATATATTTACCTAAAAAATAATTTAACACAAAAATTCATCATATTTACATTAATTTTAATGTCATTAACATCATTTATTTGATTTAATTATTATAAAACTAATCCATAAGTTTCCATTTGTGAACTGTTTAATGAAATAATATCAACTATAAAAATTAATGTTGAACTAAAATGATAACAAACTCATTTAATTTACAAAATAATATTTATAATTGAAACTAGGTAGCATCTGCCATACACAAAATCATTATAAATGATAAATGCTAGGAATGCAACTTTTTTGCCTTCTCACTTACATAACATATTATATGGTTCACTTTCATGAATATAATTCCAACCAACTCATAAATATATACCAATGTGGTAATAGCGTCTATAAATTAGAATCCAATGGATTTTGGGTATGTTTCTAGGTCATTTTTTCCATTATGATTAAGGTTCACTGCCTGGTTAATTTTTATTCTTCCTTATCACTGTAATTAATTTTATTTAAAATCACTAATATTTTTAAAAAAACTATGTTAAACTCATTATACACTATAAATTATTACTATTAAAAATATGTAATATATTTTTCCAAATTAAATTTACAGAATTGAATGAAATTAAATTAAAATTAATTATAAGGACATGAAGAAAATGCAAATGTTTTATGTAAAAATGTTTAAATGTTTATTGTGTTTTTATATCTAATTTCAATTATTAATTAATTACAATTACATAAAAAATATTTAATGATATAATTTTTTTCAATTTATTCTTATAATTATATTCCAAAAATAATATAACTGTGTAAATAAATTAGAAGAAAAATCAATTGTGAATAAAAATTCTGTATTTTTCACTATTAATCAAAAAATGAAACTTCTCTTAAAAATATATAAAATGAACCCTAAACTAATTTAAATGAAAATAATTTTAAAAGGATTTATATTTATATATATATATGTTAAAAAATTTCCAAATTTTTGATTTAAAATTTGTTCTCCATTAAAACGCGGTAAAGAATGGTGTTTTTTATAATTCACACTAAATCATTGTTTTATGCATCGCAAGTTTAACATTATGTATAAATAATGATAGAAAAATTAATTTATTATAAAAAACATACATTAATGTCTTAGGGTTTTACACTTATTTATTTTCTTTTTTTTTGTTTCACTTGTAATTATATTTTAGATGTGATCTATTTATTCATTAAATAATTTCTTCTAATCATTTTTCAAGGAAGGATAACCCAAAAACTGATGGGAATCTATGTGGGAGGTTTATGTTGGCTATAAATATTTCAAATGACTATTTACCCATACCTCCAGATAAAATATAGATTCTAAAAAAGATTAATCTTACTCCAGGTGGCCCATTAAAAGATACATCAATATTTCAATGTTGGCGGATAACCATATGAAATAAGAATATATTGATTAATTTTAATATTTCATCATAAAATATCAATGATAGTTATTAATGGATATAAGGAGTGTTTTATTTAGGTTCATCATGTTTATTTTCTTTTATTATAACAAATTATTATTCTAATTCTTTATAGGATTGAAAAATAATTAGACATTTTTGACCACATTGAAATCTATCATAACTATTCCCCACTAACCACATTCAAATTACCTCATAAGATTCACCCCACTCTATTTTTACATTGTATCCTAACAAGAACACAAAAAATTCACACATTATTATGAGATTATATAGGATTAAAAAATAATATATTCTATTATATACCCCATTTTAAAATTCACTATAATAGAGTAAACATTATCATATCTGGAAATATCTAGTTACTAATTATTGTGTTTAAAAAAAATTATATTGAAGATATAATTTTTATAACTAATGAATTTTATTCCTATAATTTATTTTAATAAAAAAATTTATAAATGAGTGTCATTCATGCTTCTTCCCACATTATTACATCGTACTCCCCAAAAGTGTGGAGGTATAATATAGTATCCTTATTATTTATTTTATTTTGATTCTTCCTAAAATATCATTTTCAATATAAATACAATTTTAATTTAAATCATGGAAATTTAAATTCAAAATCCTCATATTTTATTAATATATTATACTCGGTACTCTTACAATAAGTAATCATTTCCCAATATTGTGTTACTAGACACTCTTTCATGATTGATGATGCATCTAAATTTAAACCATCTCTAGCATGCACGAAACTATAAAAATTATTATTATATATTCCCCACAACTCACCTTATTTCATGAGATATATTGTCCAAAAAGACTCAACATCCCAAAAATAATAATAAAACTAGAAAGAAAATATTAATTCATATAAATAGATAAATAATATAACATTATTACAAAAGGATTTTTTATACCCAAATTTTCACCCAATCATTATCATTTACAAAATTTGGATGGTTTTTCAAGGATAGTGGGATGAAATGAATGATGTTAGAGTATTTGCAATGTTTCTCCATAATGTTATAAAATTCATGCAATGTTTTCCGAAACATTTTATTTTTCATATGATACTGAACAATTAGCTATGGTTTGAAGCACCACACTATAGAAATTATTGTATTTCCATACCAGCTAGTGGAAGATCTTGTTGGGAAAGAAGAAATAAATCTAACATTAATACATCATATAATGAAAATAAATTATGGCTACAAAATTTCATAGGGTTCTATAAGTATAAATTGGGTAGTCCAACTAATATGGGTCACGATATCCCTATTATATAAATGATTATAAACATGTACAAACGTAGTGGGGCCCATATATTCACCAAAGGCTCTGAATGAATTAAAGTAGAATATGAAGGAACATGGACATTGAAGGTCTCGAAGAACGACGTAAAAAAATGAATATGAAAAATACATGTGTTAAAATGTATAATATATATGGGGAATGTGAGAAACCATCATATATGGAAAATTAAGCCAAGGATGATCAGATTAAAATAGTAACTGAATTATAGGAAGCGTTAATATACTGGGTAACTATAATGAAACGGTGGGATAAAAAGGAGTTATAGATTTCATGTGAGAGTAAGGGGAATGTTGTGATCCGTTACACCATATAGTTCACATTGATAAAGAAAAACTCCCACTCACCTCAAATAGATAATAACTTCTGCCACAATCCTCATCCATGAATAATTGCCTCCATTGGGATGTATTCTTATTAAAAGTTAAAAATAATGTAAATCAAATTACATTATATATTTTATTCATATATATATATATATTTATCTATATGAAATAAAATTCTCACAAAAGTAACCAAATAATGGATACCCATCTCTATCATGGGGTGATTATTTTATATCACCATTTTCCTTCATAACTCTTCAATGTTGTCATTTAATTCGCATGAAAAAAATATGTAATTAATTATAATTTCATAACAAATATGTATTCAAATGAACAAAGAAGAAGATACATGACTTAATTAAAGAATACCAATTCTCAATCCAAATAAATTATATAATTTGATATAACCGAATGACTTTATATTCAGTGGGATTAATATAAAAACATAAAATAAATGATATTGGTAACCGGATACATTTAAATAATCTCGTTATGAATGGATATGCTATAATATTCTTCTATTTTTAATCTAATTAAATTCAATTTTTTGTCCTTTGGATCATTTTTCTAAACATATTAGGTGAATTTTCATTTTTTGGTTTATGTCATTTGGTTCATATTATGGGTGCGGTCATTGTGATGTTTTTTTAGTTAGGAAATATTTTTCATTGTTTTTATTGTCATTCTATTTATTTTTAATATGATTGAACTCAATTCAACTTTTTTTTTCTAATATAATAGTTTGATTTTTTTATCTTATAGGTTAGAATACAATTAATTCAATATCTAAAATAAATCTCAATGAAAACTAAATCTAATACATATTGAGCATTAAAATGATGGAATATATGGATAAAAATTAAATGCGATCAGCCGTAGAGAAATTTTAGTAGTACCAAAAATAATAAACAAAATTGAGATAAACCCAAATGAGTGACAACATTTATGGTTGATTCTATATATTTCCCAACACAAAATCTAGTTGAAAATAAACATAGATAATTAAACTATTAGAGTCATCACAAGTAATAAATTGTCCATGGAAAATAGGATCATAGATGGTGTAAATTTTAACATAACCCTCATCACCAAAACATGGTATGAGGTAAAACTTAACGTCATATTTAGGCCACCGATGATATTTACCATATTGTTTTTCATTGATGTTATCATATATTGATAATTAATAGAAAAAGTGGGATTCATTTCAGTAACATGATATCCAAATTCAATAATAATTGTTGCATTCCACTTCATAGAATCAAACCACTTCCATTTCAATAAAGTGACTCAGACATGAGATTTATAATATAATATTAATAATTTTCCAATTACAACATAATAAGATATATTATTAATTAGAGTTATAATATATGATGCACTGGAAAAATAGCCAGCTGTGGTAGTTACCAAAACAAAATCTTTTTTTCATCTCATGTAACTTTCTCTTTCATTGATAACCAACTTGTTCCTGTAGAACAAAAGGATTTTATTTCATGAAACCTAGAATTTGGACATTAAAGAAAAGCTATTATATCCTCAAATATAGATTTTTTAAAAAATTCAATACCAGAAATATAAATTAATATTTAAATTTACTAAATATTTATTTTATAAATTTAATAAAATAATATACCCACCATAAATTTCGACCATGAAAAATACTCTTTTCTATGAAATGACTCTATCATTCTCAAAGAAAATCAAGGGTTTTTTATGTTTATAATTTTTTTGGCACCTATTGAATATATATAAAAAGATTAATAGATAAGTATAATTACCAAGGTTACATACCATATACATGTTCAATTTATCTACTTTTTTTAGGCATACAAAAACAAGTATTTTAAAAAAACTGTGTGACGTTCCATCAACCGCTCTTCAATGATAAATGTGGTTAGTGTATATTATCCTATAATTTACACTATATGGGGAAGTGATTGACAAATTAGGTTTATTTTCTAATAAAACTCTTCTTAATTTCACATATGTCTTTTTCGTCACATAGGAAAAAAATACACTTGATCGGAATATCATACATTCTTGAGCCAAGTAAAAAATTAATTTAAAACCCGCAAAGGGACTGATTTTTTGGAACCAAAACTCATTATGTAAATATTTCATTGAGTTGGAAATATCACATGAAAATAAAAAGGTTCTAAAATCGGTTATTCAGTTTGAATATTGATAGTTTTATATAGAATGAAATTGAAAAATGATAGAGGATATATTTTTTATAACACACAGAAAATTAACTGTCCATGTTTCAATTTTATTGGAAAGAGCGACATGGGAATCATCTTATCACAATGATATCAATTAATATTAATGTTCAAAATAACTTCCACCCTTACATAATCAAATATTATATGACAATTTTATTTTGGAATAAACTCATTGAGGAGAATGTGATAATCCTTTTCCCCAAATATTTCATCATCAAATCTCTTTTACATACCCTTTTTGATTTGTTTCATGAATATAATTCCAAAACATAAATCATTTCTAGTGCACTTAGAAATTTTATTTCTATATAGGAATCATTACATATAAATAACATGGACCATTTGATTGATTTTTATTCCTACACATAGGATGAAATTTCATTCTGATAATCGAATCCACAATTACATACAAAGATTGTAAATAATCTTCAATATTCTTCTTGACAATTTCAATAATTGAAGGGAAAATTTCATATGTATTTTTTAAATGTTCTTTATGTAAAATGAATAACATCACAAATTGGTAGACCGATAATGTAACTCATAAAGGATACATATACTTTTCTTATTATAATTGGTTGCTATGGAAAAATTAAGCCTCTTTTATGATTTCATTCGACACCTCCGGAATGAAAAAAATTCATATAAAAATTCTATCAGAACATCAGTTTAAGACATTATTTTTGGTAAATTTTTTATCTCCATGGTATTATAAACCAATCGATGAATAGTCCTAAAAGGTGATCTAATTGAATTAATCATTGAAGTACCATAAAACTAAAATGAATGTTATATTTATGTCTTCAAATATTTTTCATCCTTCATACAAATAAGTCATTATATTTATCCTTTCATGTTTCATCTATACAACATTGTGTTATAATGAATATCAATTATCATCCACCTAAGTATAATACACATCTTAAATATTTGTTTTGAATATGCATCACATGTTCCTACAACAAAATTATATGGATTTTTAAATTCATTTATTAAAGGTTGTATGTATACATCTATATCATTTCCATGATAAAAACATCTAGATATGCATATAATCTTTAATGTGAATGGTTATTTTGAAAAATCCATGGTATATGGTTATAAATGATTATGAAATGAAGTCATGCATTGTGCCAGGTATGATTCTTAAAAATAAATTAAAATTGTCACATGATATAACAAACATTATTTTACACATGTTATTTGAAAAATCATAACATTTATAATCAAATATTCTCCTGACAATCCATCTATACGATGAACAAAGAAATTGTTATATTTCATTCTCTAGCTATGATTATGTCACATATTTCATGGTGTTTCACAAGACATAAAATTATTATGGTGTCTATTAATAAATGTAATAATCCACATTACATTTTTTATTACCCATGATATTATTCCTTTTGTAATTGGCTTCCATCAGGATGTTCCACATTTAATAGAGTCATTATATTCAGTTGTTTCCGGCCAAAATAAGCTTCACTATTTTGAGAAATCTTCATTTTTTTCTAAAAATCATTTTTACCAATACACTTTATAGAAATATTATTGTTTAAGGGAATATCATCATCATCTAGAATTAATTACACTGAATAGGTAATAATATAATCAATTTATGCATTATAAAACCCATACATGGTTTAGCATGAATTATTCAACTTAAAATTTCCATATTTTTTATTTTAAAACATTTTTCATATACTGGAGTTTTGGATGAAACATTAAATTTTTTTCACCCTCTCAAACTCATAATTTTAATTAAATGATTCATGGGTGGATGTAACAATTTCTAATTCGGTCAGCATCATTTATTTTTAATTATGATGAATAAATGGAAACTAGTTATCTAATTAATTCTACATTCCATACATCTCTTCTAAATCATGAAAATTTTTAGGCTTGCATTCCCCCCATTGTGATACCAGAAATAGTAGTTATTTTGAAAAACATATTTTTTATATGGTAGTCAGATTCTTACTGAGTTAACCAAGTCTTATAATACAATTATAACATGGTCCATATATATTACCACTATATGAATAATTTTTAAATTATATATAAAAAATATTTATTTAATATGTCACTAGATCCGATAAGATTTGTACATTCCGCATATAACCATTCAATAATAAAATGTCATATTTTATGTTGTAGATGAAATTAAATAATATTGATGTTAAATCGATAATATATTTTCGAAAACAGGAATAAATAAAATTATATTAAATCATAACTAACAAAATAAACTAAATGAGAATCACTATATAAAAGAAAAAAATATTATATATATAATATAATATAGTAAATATAATGCAATGATTATCAATTCTATTATATCGATGATTAATATCTATACATAATATCACACAAAATTGTGTTTATAACTGTTGTTTTATGTCTTCTATTTTTTAATTCCATTATTAATTGTGTGTGATGATGAGTGAAATTGGGATTGATGTGACAAAATATATAAAAGGTATAAAATAATGGAATACTAATTTAATGGTTTGTGTGATGAAATGTGCAGGAAGTAATTAGAATGTGTGAACAATGATTGTATGAGATAAAAATGAGATCAAGTGAATGAATTAATTCTATAATGATTAAAATTAATAAAATATGACTGAGGAGGCATAGAATATGTACTGCCTCATAATTTCATGTAATTACTTTAAAATTATATTGGATTATATCAAGGCCACATGCTCAGATGACACTTGATTCTAAGGCCCGGTGAGCCCGTAATAAGTGTTTGAAATTTTTTATGTTTATTTAAATTGTTACACATGTGTGGTCTTTGAAACATCTAAATTGGTGCCTATATTAAAAATATGAAGACACTCTTTCATCCAGAATGATGAATTTAGCAAACAATGGACTTAACATAGACCGTCGCAGGTGAAGGGAAAATGTAAGTTCTTGGATTTTTAAGAAAAAAATTAAATATTTTATTACGGGAAATAAAATAATCCTTCAATTTTATTTGGATTAAAATTCTATTTTCATCGTAACATAATGGTGTTGAAACCCATGTGTAAAAGAAAAATTGTTTCATAAATGAAAATGTGTAATGACGCTGCAACGCAAAGTAACAGTTATTCTAAAAATAATTTTTTTAATTTTAATGGTTTAGCCAAGGAAGAATCATTTCCACAATATGGGACCACTTTAAACCCTAAAACAATTTTTATGGCTGAGCAACGAATGATGAACGACTACCAATGATGGATTGTGGAGTGGTGAACATAGCGGTGCAGTATTCACCAATGAATAATCCCACGTCGAGGTAGGGATTTGTTCTTGATGAAATTGGTTCCACGTTCTTTATTTCTAAACAAATAATTAGGATCAATTCCCTAACATGTTGATCCATAGGTCATTTGTTCTAGAGGGAGGTTTTCATGATATTATGGTATTTGATTCAGGGTTATACCTGATAGAATCTTAAAATCTCTCCCAACATGATTTAAACTATAACATGGAGGGATCGGGGCGAAACGAACAAAGTATGGATCCCTCTGTTGGGGGCGTTCTTGTGTTCTTCAATATAAAACCCCTAGATTGATTCCAAGAAAAATTTGATCTAATTGTCGTGATGAATTATATATGAGGACCCTGAATACGCTTGCAGATCATAAAACAGACTCCCATAGTGGACCTAGTGGCCCTCAAAAGAGACAACCAATGGGCCGGCGCCGCCGATGGCTGCGTGTCGGAGGCGGTTCTCACCATGTTGGTTGAAACATCCTAATACAGGGTGTCAAGGGAACTTAATAGGGGACACTGATCGTGGCCGCGAAGGGGCATGAAGGCTGCATCGTTGAGGTGGGCCACGACATCGGCCGAGGGTGATAGATTGGGCCACCGGCACCGGTCGCCGACTGCGGCGTGAGTGGACACTGGGAGTCACTCCGCATTAAGTGGATGGAGGTCTACAATCTACATGTACTATTATGGAGGACCTCATTGTGACTCATAGGGTGGAGGTAGATGCAGTGTTCCCGCCGCGTCTCAACATGAGCAAGGCAGCCCACTCACAGTGGGCAGGACCCATGAAATAGTCGGTCTGAGCAGTGGCCAGCAGGCCATGTTGTTCCCACACAAGGTTTAGTCAGTATCGGGTAACACCCATGTTGGGTCGATGGAAAAATGTTCTGTCATTGGACTCGGGTCATGTTGGTGGACCCCAGACTGGGTCTGGTCATGTAAGTCTGACCTGGTCGGTTCAGACCTGGACCCAACTAGACCCTTTTTAATAAAACTGACATATCATCCAAACCGTACATCCATTTAATGAGCCATTTATGGTGTGGGACCATCACGATGAGGTAATCCCCTTTCCATATTCTATGTGAGTTACTATGTAGGTTGATTTATGACCTATGGTTTGAGGTTTAGATTCTCCTGGAATCAAGTACAATGCAAGCGGAAATCCTATGGCTGGATGTCATGAGAATGAAGTGATTAGCAGAACTCAGTGGCCCAGTAGTCGAGAAGAATATAGTGTCCTGAAAGACAAGGGGACCCCCATGGCTCAACAGCAGAGTCTAACTTAGTGGCCCAACAGATGATCAGACCATAGTAGCCATGTACTCGAGTGGACCTTAGTGGCCTGACAGATTAGAGGAACATAGTGGCCTAGTAGCCGAGCAGAACATAGTGGCCCTAGATACTGACAGACCATAGTGGCCTAAAAAACCCCATTGACTCCTTGTGGATGATTCCCTAAATTGTAAATGACGTTTATATTTATGAATAATAATCTTTCATTCTATACTTTAGTTTAATCCCATGTGAGATAACAACTCTTAGTGTGTACTTTTCCTTTGTGGACTTTTGTTGTGATTTGGGGTACCAACTGAGTATTGTGTTACTCACCCCTATGTGGGCTTCACCCGCACATGTTGTATCTTGTGAAGATAACCAAAACATTGATATAGACATTGGTGGTCTATGACAATGTGGTGCCCAGTGTGATCAGATAAGAGTGGTGTAGTCCCACTGCTTCTGGTAGCTACTCTACACCCACACTTTAGGTTGGGTATTCTACAGAAATATTATAATATACCTTGTACTCCCTTGTTTAAATCATGTATTTTTTAGGGTTTGTATTATGGACCATTTTTCTTATAGATATTACTTCGACATTCAGTGGTTTTCTTAGTGGTAAGCACGTGTCCCTTTTCAGCATTTTGGAATGGGGTTGTGAGTGTTCAAGTGTATGGGTACTTGGAAAATGCCTCCAACTTGAGTGATAAACACTTCTGTGCTTGTCTCCAGCTCCAGTCTTTTGAGAGGCTGGCATTGGGTAGTCACGACATGGGCACCTAAGGACGGGTCCTGAAATGTTGGAATTAGAGGTTTTCGGTTCCACCATAAAGAATGAGAGTCTCAGGTTTTGTTTTGGGGAAATTTTGTTGAATTATTCGAGTTTGACATTTAGACTCCAAAAGTCCATTGTTGGTAAGGTGGCTGACGTATCCATACACCAGGACCCTAAACAATGCATTTCGACTTGTTACATGAAACCAATGGTTTCAGGCATCAAAATGGATTTTGAGTGTTTCATCATGTCCTTATTGAGTTAGCTCACCATGAATAACCTATTAACCGTGATTTATCTTGATCTATTTTATGACTCCACCACGCTGATAGTATGTGAGGATTCTAATCCATGAACACAAGGATGGTATTCCTTGTGATGAGGAATCAGTTAAGGGACCAACACATGATATGTCTCCCACAAGGATGTGCTTAATCACTTCCACCACCCGTTGGTCAGCAGTTTCTACTAGAACTATCGGTAGTTGAATCATGTAGGTTTAGTTCCTTTCATTAGTTCCAGTGTTAGAGAACTCATAGGTTCAGTGGTGAGATTGACCCACAAGTTGCAGAGGATTGTATTAAGGTGGTTACACGAGTCTTCCGTCTGGCGAGGACGCCTATCGACTAGATGACGATCTTAACCATGGGCATTCTTTTGGGATCAGTAGAGAAATTGTGAACCTTGAAGATCTAGAAACATGAAGAAGTGACCCTCACCTAGAATGACATCGAGAAAATATTTATAGAGGATTATTTTCCTGAAATGTTGCGCTTAGTGTGCCTAAGAATGATACTGCACCTACAGTAGGGTGGGAGGGCTGTAGCAAAGTACTCAGTAATATTCACTGAGCATTCATGATACTCTACAGATATGGTGTGAGATCCATACTTTAGGGCTAAAGAATTTGATCAGGGACTACACATGAAGATCATGGAATCCATGGTATCACTTAGCATACCTACTCAGGCTAGTGTACAGGAGTGAGCCCTACACGTAGATAGCTACCTGGTAGAGTAGGTGCCGGAAACAATGGCTATCAATTGACCCAAGGTGGCAGAGACTTCAGGCCCGGGTAGAAGGTAGTAGACATATGGCCCTAAGCAGGCCTTGAATTTTGGGGGATGACCCCAGGATGTTTGATCAGCAGTATTGGGTGGAGGGAGTCTTCATTGGGGAAGGTTGTGCTACACATGCAGCGGGTAGCGGTACATGGCTCGTGATTGCCCAACTTGTCGCACAGACAATTGACATACAGTCGAGGGTCCACCTAAGAAGATGCTAAGGTTCGATCAGGGTGGTCCCTATTACGACGAACATGTCAGGGGAGCTTGAATAGTAGCAGGTGGTGGGCGGAGGTTTGATGTCCTACCACCACCGCGCCCATGTGATCCACCACAAGCTCCGAGAGTAGGGGGATAGGGGTGAGGCTAGCTACAAGAGATTGAGGCATATTTCCACGATTCTCTAGAGATGACTAGAGGTATAATCTAAATATTCTACTCCTTGGTTTTAGTTATTATAGACACATGTTCCAGTCACTCTTTCCGTTCCATGGAAATTGTTTAGAGCCTAGAGATGCTGGTTAATTCATTGGCTTGATCCTTATGATTAGAGACTCTTACGAGAGTTAATTCAACCATTTCCAAATGGTTCCAGATGTGGAATCTAACTCTGTGAGGCAAGATCTTTTACATGCATCCCCTATTAGCGATGTTGATTCCTTACGATTCCTTCTTTGGTATGGATAGGTTATCTACAATTCAGGCTGAGATCGACTATATCTAGCACAGAGTGCGGTGTGTCCCTGAGTATGGGAATATTTTTTCACTGACCGATGAGAAAGTTTCCAGTGTAGCATAGGATGTTCATTCTTAGAAGAGGGTGTAGCTGATCACTCACTAGTTTTCTAGCCTCATCCTTTGGGTGGGGAATGAGAAGAGTCCTCTGTTTTCCGTAGTGGTGGAAGAGTACAAATTCAAATTTCTTGAGGATGTTCTATGATTACAACCTCATAGGAAGGTTGACTTATAAATAAATTTCTACCCTAGGACAACACTGATATCAACACTAGCATATCGTATGGTTCCCATGGATCTTTGTGAGGTGAGGTTGCATTTGGAGGATTTGTTGCGCAAGGGATTCAAGAGTCCTGGTGTTTCCCCCAAGTCATCCCTAGTTTTATTTTCTAAGAAAGTAAATGGGAGTTTGATGTTGTGCGTGGGATTTCAACACCTAAACCAGATGACCATGAAGAACAAGTATTTGCTGCTGAGGATTGATGAACTCTTCAATCAGCTAGAGGGATTTAGATGGTTCTCGAAGATGGACCTCAGATGATGCTATCATCAGCTTCGTATATGGGATGAGGATGTATCGAAGATAGCCTAAAAATGTCAATATGGACTCAATTTGTTCATGGTGATTCTATTTAGATTACGCACCTGCTGATAGTCATGGATAAACTCCGAGAGCACCAAAATTATACAAATCTCTGAAAGTTACTGGTCTAGATTAGGGATGTCCATTTATAGGTCATGAAATTTTGAAAGAAAAAGTTTCATTGGATCCAGCAGTGATAGAGTTGCTTCTTTCCAGAGAGCCACCTAGGAGCATGACTAAGGTACAAAGATTCATGGTTTTGTTTGGGTACTACTGGAGGTTCATGCATGACTTTTCCAGGGTAGTAGTACCCTTATTAGAACTCACACGGAAGGAACAACCCTTCATGTGGATAGAGAAGTGCCACCAGATCTTCAAGGGGATGGGGTAGTGATCAATGAATTCCCCAATCATGAGACTACCATGGGACTGTGTTGGGTATATAGAATTATGTGGTGAATCAGGGACCATAATGGGTTTTGTCCTGATGTAGGGTAAAGTGGTGATCACCTAAAGTTCATGACAGTTGAGGCAGCATGAGCAGAGCTATGCCACCCATGACCTGGAGCACCCAATAGTGGCCTTTTCTTGGAATATGTGGCATCACTACTTGATGGTTCAGTTGTTTATCATCGACTATTACAACAAAAGTATGACTTATATATTCTTCTGGATGGACCTAATTAGGAGGTATCAGTGGTGGCTATATTTCATATGGAACTGTGTCTTTGAGATAGTCTATACTCCTAGGAAGGGGAACATGGTAGCGGGCGTGCTCATCATGAGGTCCGGTTTGCAGTTGCTAATTGAGGCATCATATATGTTAGTCGGGATGCAGATATCCTTCATGGATAGGGATGGAGCATCTCATCTTCAATCGATAGTTTTCACTCACTCAAACATACAGTGAGTAAGAAGTCACATCTAGTGGATGTTAACTATGAGGTTTGATGTGCCAAGTTATCCTATATAGAGCTCTTGATGGATATTTGATAGGTGGGGATAACATGTTCATTTTCAAAGGACACACCATTTTACCAGTGGGGTCATGTGAGGAGGTTCTGAGGGAGTCCCACACCTCCCCTATTGTGGAACATCCTGAACAATAAATGATGTCCCAGGACCACTGACGTCAATTCAGGTGGATGAGTATGAATAAAGCAGTTGCAGAGTTCATTTTGTGGTGCCTCACTTGTTAGAAAGTGAATTCAAAGCAACATTTGATAGTAGTCTTGACTAAATAACTTGAGGTGACATAGAGTAACTGGAATGGTATCTTAATGGACTTCATAACGGTTTTACCCTACACATCCATGGGTCATGATTCCATCTGGTTGATTGTTGACCGAATCACTGTGTTGACCCACTTCTAACCTATACGGGAGTAGGGTATAGTACAGATCATGGTATGCCTCTAAATGAAGGAGATAGTTCAAATCCATGGGGTTCCATAGATGATGATCTTGTATCGAGACACACTATTTACACTCTAGTTAGGGAAGGGATTGTCAGAGGGATTTGGGTATCAACCTCACTCGAGCACAGCATTCCCCCTTCAGACTGATGGTCAGACATAGAGGAATATCCAAGAATTAGAGTACATGATTTTTTATTACATCAAAGAATTTATAAGAAGTTGAGAGGATCACCTACCACTGATGGAGTTCTTGAACAAAAACAACAACTACTACACCCTTGTTGGGGAACTGTTCGAGGAGTTTTATGGACGATCATACTGATAACTGTTATGTTGGTCATACCTAGGGGATTCAACGCTCATGGGTCAATTGTTAGTACGGGGTACCACTGAGAAGGTGCAGGTCATCCAGGAGCCGATGAGGACTACAAAGATAAGATAGAAATTTTATTGTGGTAGGAGACATAGGTCATTAGAGTTCGAGGTGGGAGTCCTTGTGTTCTTATGGGTCCCACCCTGATAAGGATTTTAGAAATTTGGCTGGTGTGACATGTTTTCCCCAAGCTTCCTCCAATCATTCCAGATTCTTGAGCAGATTTGAAGAGGCGGTGTATATAAGGACCCGGTCTTAAAACATTACATAATAATGAATTAAACGAATAATTCACATTGAGGATCTTTTCAGGTTTAGAGTTTTAGAGAATTAGGTAATAACTAATACATAAAATCATGAATATTACATGTAGACAATTCTACTCAGTTATCTTTTTATTATAAAATAAAAACTATTGAAAATAAACACGTCTAGTTCCATGTTTTAGACAGCACGACTTTTCCTGGATCCATTCCGTGACCCTATTCATCATTAAGTCATGTGAAAAACATTTCAAAAACATGGGATGAGCATAAAAACCTCAGTAATGGTTATAAAATAATTAAATAAAACATTATCCCATCAACAATTACAAATAAATTAAACCAATACTTTTCAATCATAACATACCTAACACAATCATAATATTTATGAATACCACATAGAAGTCATAAATCATAAAGGTAACTTATGGAATTATTAACATACTTACATTGTACCTATCACAGCTACACAGGGAGTCACATTTGGAATACCCATCATAGTATATTCCTTAAATCTCGGAGAAGAAACATTCAAGTTTACCTCCGTCACGTTACCCATTGCATTGGAGAGCTATCTCGGGCTCACCCGCACTAGGTTTATCACGGAACCACCCGTATACGTAAACAATGCCCAATAACCATAACATAACACATAAAACAATAATAAAGGAAAGATAACATTTACACATTCCAATGACAATATATCATATCAAGATAATATAATAAACAATGCTTTATCAAACCATTTTAATAATAATTTAAAAAATTTAATAAATAGATTTTTGAATCAAAGTGTCCCATACCACATTGAAGATTTTAAAGAAATTAACATTTTAAAACATTAATTTCCATATAAATAAATCCCAAAACAATTTTGAAATCCTGGACATTGATGATAAATATTTAGAGGATTAAGTCTTTAAAACATTTAAAATGATATTTTAGTTAAAGAGTTTTTTTAACAAAAATAGAGAGACACTTGAATACAAATAATTGAGGAATAAAATTTAATCATAACTTTATAATATCTTGAGAATAAATGGATTCATGATATAATATGTCAAAGTACAGTATAGACACCATATAAGATTGTATTGGTGCATAACAACAATGAATTCTCAATGGAAATGTAAATTGAGATGAAATCCCTTATAAATATGGTATCCTTAAATTAAGGATAAATCAATCACTTAATTATGTGTGAAAAATATAAAAACACCCAATGTAAGTTCATATTATGTGTTAAACAATCAGATGAAATTCAGACATATTCATTGGATGACACATTCAATGAGTACAAGTTGAACCCGAAGAATTGAAATAGGGTTAAGAGGTTCCCTTGTAAATATTCAACAGCCTAACAACGTCACTTTAAAATTCAGAAAATGGGTTGATGGGATACAAATGTGAATCTCATCACTTTGATATAAATTTTACCTTAATGAGGATATTGTAGAACATATCCCAACATAATAAGATGTAAATTAAAAGACATAACAAAAAGAAGTCCTTTAAAAAGAGGTGGGTGAAAGGTTCCCTTACCAATTTGGTAACTAACAAAAAAGTACGCCACATGAAAGAATGATCATTCAATGAAGATGTAAATAATCATAAAGAAAATTATATTACACAAATAGTACAATCATGGGAAGTACATAAACCACTCAAAATAAAATAGGTGCAAATATAGTATGAATCTCACGGGAATAAAAAGTCAGACGAAACCCTTTACCACGTTGTAATCAAGTGAGTCATATGACCAAAAGTTAATAAACACCAAATGAATCATAGAATACCATGAATATAATGAGAATAATGATAATATATATTAAATGGCAGTACACAATACACCACATTCAATTAATAAGTGGCGAACAATGGAAATCTCAAGGAATTAAAAGTGAGATAAGAAAATCCCTTACAAAAATTTGGCAGCCTAACGACACCACTTAAATATTCTTAAAATGAATTGATGAGAGTAAGGGAGGATCTCTCATCATATTAAAATAAAAATTATAGTATGGTTAATATAAAATAACATCCTCCAACATAATAACATGGAGCATAAATGAAATGACATAAAATAGAGTACTTGAAAAGGAAGAGAGAGGTCAGATCCCTTACCTCGTGTACGGATTGACTCGATCTTTCTTTAGTCTCCTGAATAATAAACTATAATTAATTTATAATTTATTAAGAAGAATTTTAATGTTTATTATTCCTTTTATATCACCTATTACCATGTGATAAAAATTTTGTAATCATTTAAGTTAATAACATTCATTTTGTCGATATTTGGTACTTGAGTCAAAATGAACACCTTATATTTACAAGTTTTCCAGGTGGTCAATAGTTCATTATATCCAGAATGATATTAATGACTTGGATATAATATATATCATATATATCCAGTATATACATGTTATTTATAATAGTACATAACATTTAGAGGTAAGAAATGAAATGCACCGTTCATGGAGACGGTAAGCCATACGTACACATGAATGCTACTTTCATTTATATTTCATATTTAATGGAAATAAAACATAACTATACATAGGTATACTATAATTTCAGTATAATATAATATATAATATTGTTAACTCAATCCTTTATACATCCCATATAATGCATTAACGAATCAAATCACTTTGAGGGGGCGGTAGTCCGCACTTCCTTAAATGAGATTATCGTATTTACCCACTATGGAAACCATAAAGGCATGCCATTAATGGGAATTATAGAAGCATAATGAAATAATAAAAATAATATATATCATATATAAATACAGTTCCATCATAATGGACACAATGAGAGGCGGTAAGATGTAATTGAACAATCATCGTTTCGTGAGGCCTTAGTTTTCCATCCACAGAAACATTATGTTCCTCGTCCATTAAATGGAGATGTGTTTAAGTGTAGTTAAAATACATCTCATAAAAAATCCTAGTATATTTAGGATACTGGTGTTTTTACAATATAATGAAAATAAAAAGATTTTAGGGGTTCGAGAAGTAAAATAAAAGAAAACAATTTAAGAGAAACAATTACCTTTAATTTGGGTAACTGTCTTTGGTTTGAACCAAAGGTCTGCTTGAAGTGCCTTCTGCCTATGGTAAGGATTATAAGAGGAGGAGATGGATGTTGAGAGCTTAATTGGGCAGAGTTTGGACGACCAAAATGGCTTGAGAGGTGTGTGGAATTGGTTAGAAGTTGTCTCCTTTTATAAGGGATAGGAGGGGCTCTTTAGGAATGTGTGAAAAAAATATTTTATTATATGAGGATATTCGGTTTATAATGGTCCAAAAATAGTTAAGGTATAATATAAGTTGACTAATAATCTAAATAAAATCATCCAATCATAACTGCACATGTTTTGGATAATATTTTAATCATTATAATCTTATTTATTTTAATCATTTATTAATGAGCTGAACATTGCAACATTACTGTATCATAAATAGTTCAATTTATTCAATGTCTAAAAATTATTAAAAAAATACTACCTTGTAGAAAATATTTTTATCTTTCCAATGAATATTTATAGTCGAAAGTATTCTTTATATAACACCATATAAAAATTAATTTCTAAATTCTTTTTGTTAATGTCAATTTTGTCATTACATTAAGTTAATTAATCTAAATTGTCATTTTCACTCCCAAGTGGATCAATGGGGTCCCAAAATCGACCCAAAGATTCCCATGGTCGTAAATGACTCAACCAATAAGGTTAAGACAAGTGTTAAGGTAATTTTCAATTATTATAATAATATTTTAACCTTGAATGACCCTATTTACCTTTAACCACGGTAAATAAAAGTCAAAAGTTACTATTCACCAAAAAATATTTTCATCTTATTGAACCACATTTTACTTCTTAATTACAACAATGTATGTCGGATTTTTGAAATTAAATTCACAGAAGTGGTAAAATTTCATTTAAATGAAAATGTCAGTTTTTTTAAGTACCACTAAGTGGTTTCACTATTCATAAAAAATTGATGTTTTTCTGAAAATACGAAAAATTCAGCCTAAGCTATATTTTATATTCCGAATTCAGAATTGATGTCTATTTTTACAAATTCAAAACATTGAGGTGGAATTAATTAATTTTAAAATTAATTCCCATTGTTAAAACAAATAGTGTGTTTTTAAGAAACAATAATTATCAAAAGATTGATACTTGTTTATGTCCAATTTCAAAGTGAAATTAATCTCAATGACCAACATTGGATTAAATGGTAAAAATATATTTTAATTTCACTTTAAAACCAATTTAAAAGATAATATAACCATATAATTAAATTAGATTAAAAGGCACTTTTGAATTAAAATACAATAGTTTTCACTATTCATTAAAAAATGAACTTAATCGAAAAAATTCACAAATTTTACACAAAGTAAATTTTGATGTCCCCATTCTAAAGAAGGATTTTATTTGGTTATATAGAATGTATTAAAGTGACCAAAACTAGATTTAAAAAGGGTTCTCCATTAAATGGCAGTAAATCGGCCTTTTAATGTAAATTTTGCTTAAAATTAGATTCATTCACATTTTAAGCCTCTAACATTTATTGGATAAATGTAAATACATTTAAAAAACATGTATAATCATATTGTAGTTAGTTTTTGTCATTCCCGCCAATACAATGGCTAGGAGTTAACTACCATTTAAAATAATAATAATATATTATTTGTGTGCAACGTAAGATTCCTAAGAAACCCGTTGTTGCGTATAGGGTACGCTATCGAACAAAGAAACCCCTTTAAAGTAAAATTAATGTTTAATTCACAAATATTAATAAACATGAAATATGTCTTATTCTTCATTTTTCTGGGATGTTACATCCTTCCCCCCTTTTGGGAATTGCGTCCTCGCAATTTTAAAATTTGGGCTCGGAAACATTATTGAAAGTCCCATATTGGAAAAAGAGTCAGTAAATCTATCACTTTAAAAGAAAGAAATAGAAGTACAAAAGTCACCTGAGATAACCCATAATAAGATTTCATGTAAGAAAACATGGATATAGAAGAGAAAAAAAGGGTCATGTTTTGAGGGAGAGTGATAGAAAACATGTTTAGGAAAAAGTTAACCATTAGAAAATCACAAACATGTGATGGGTTCAATGGTCCTTGATTCCCCAATAGGAAAAGTTAACAAATTTTTTTTTGTTTTAAGTTACTTTTCATAAAGATGAGGGATTTATTTATGAGATTAATTAAAAACATAAGGATACACAATTAATTTTAATGTATTCTTTTATCCTTTACTAGATTTCTAACACAAAATCATATTTCCTCCATATGATGAGTATTCAGGATGAATTTTTTACATTAAAAGTGCTATAATAAACTTCGTGAGAATCAAATAATCCAAAAAATATGAGCTATATATTTTCCTCATCTTTAGATATTAACTAAAACCAAAACATCAAGTATAAGATGAGATAATCCCCAAAAAGGATACACTTTTACATAATGAGAAACTACTCTTAATCTCAAAAACTTGTCTTAATGAAACCCAAAGTTCAACAAAGACCATTCAATAATCAATTGTCCCTGAAATTCTTCAAATGTAATCCAAAAATTGATTGTTACACAAATCTCAAAAAGATTTAATTACATAGACTTCCAATATACATCATAACATTTATCTCCAAGTAACACCAGTTTCTCATAAAGTCTAATATTGAAAAGTAATTAACCTAATCACATATTATCCATGATAAGTTAATCATTTTCATAAATAAATAAAATCATTATGTGTCCAGAATAAAAACATAGATTCTTCCAAACTAAAATTTCAACCATTATTCCACAATTGAAATCCCATAGTATTCTATCTTCCACAGGCATATAGTGTTTCATCAAAAAAGAGAACATATTCCACAACAACCTTTTATCACTTAATCACTAAATCAATTTTCAATACTAAGTATATCCATTTGATAAAACATAAGTTCCAAAAATCAACTTATTATTGTTCCATTAAATTTTTTTACTAAAATTATAAGTCATACTAACCAGGTAATTCTTGTAGGCTAGTGGTAGGAGATGCACCCTTGTCGCCCTTCGTTTGTGGGTTTGATTCCTACAGACTTTCCGGATGCGATGAGTTTTCTCCCATCCTATGGGTTGTCCTTTTTATAAAACTCAAATATAACCCTAACATGTTTTACCCTCAAAGGTTTCCTTATACCTCTCATCTTCATCCAAATTCATTATGATCTCATCATTTTAATTCATGAAGTCTTATTTCACCACCAAATGATAAAATAAAACAATCCCCAAAATGAAGAACATCATGCCTTGATCATGGTGTCCATTTGGTTTCATCGTCATCTTGTTCACATCGGTAGAAGGTCCATGAATTGAAAAAATGATTTAGAGATCCTTAAAAAACTTTTCTTCCTCCATCCAAATACACCTTTAAAAACATGGGTCATATGGGCGCTCACAAAAAACTGTTTTGGAAAATAATCATGTATGACATATAATTTCAAAACATCTGATAAAACATGATTTCTATAAAATAGTCGAACCTTATTTGAGTGGAAACTTTCAATTAACGGTTCTTTTAAAATACCATATTTATGTGCTGAGAGACTATATTTAAAAAAATATATAAATAGGTTGCGCAAGGGTCTCCTTCTTCAGCACCTTTTTTAAAATCATAATATGCTTCAAAATCTTGTGATAAGGTAAAATATTTAAAAATTCCTTGATAATATTTACCTTTCATGAAAATATGAGAATATTGTGAAAATAGGATTTTTCTAAATACAACCCATGATCCACGATGATAACGAGGTATAGTGGAGGTGTTTGATATCTCAAACAACTTCTTTCAAGTGAGTTGTATTCAAGAAAATGACTCACAATCATCTGAACATGACGTTGAAATAATTATTGCATGCATGTCATCCGGAAGATATAGGAATGTCGTTTGAGATCCTCCTCCTTCCATTTGTAAATAACTTTCCTTGATCTGAAAAGTTATAAAACTAGGATTTAACTAAAATAATAGATAGGGACTAACCATACTTCTAAAAAAAATTCCTAATACCTAATGTTGTCTAAACCAACCTCTGATAGAAACTATAACGACCCGGCCTTAAAACATTACATAATCTTGAATTTAATGAATAATTCACATTAAGGATATTTTTAGGTTTAGAGTTTTAGAGAATTAGGTCGTAACTAATACATAAAATCCTGAATATTACTTGTAGACAATACTACTTAGTATCCATTTTATTATAAAATAAAAACTGTTGAAAAGAAACACGTCTAGTTCCATATTTTAGACAGCACGACTTTTGCTTGATCCATTCCTTGACCCTATTCATCTTTAAGTCATGTGAAAAACATTTCAGAAACATGGGATGAGCATAAAAAGCTTAGTAAGGGTTATAAAATAAGAAAAGAAAACATTATCCCATCAATAATTACAAATAAATGAAACCAATACTTTTCAATCATAACATACCTAACAAAATCATAATATTTATGAATACCACATAGAAGTCATAAATCATAAAGGTAACTTATGGGATTCTTAACATACTTACATTGTACCTATCACAGCTACATAGGGAGTCACATTTTGAATACCCATCAAAGTATATTCCCTAAATATCTTAAGAAAAACATTCACTTTTACCTCCATCACGTTACCCAATGCATTGGGGAGCTATCTCGGGCTCGCCCGCCCTAGGTTTACCATGGAACCACCCATATACGTACACAATTCCCAATAACCATAACATAACACATAAAACTAGCATAAAGGAAAAATAAAATTTGCACATTCCAATCACAATATATCATATCAACATATTGAAATAAACAATGCTTTATCAAACCATTTTCATAACCATTTAAAACATTTAATAAATAGATTTTTGAATCAATGTGTCCCCTACCACTTTGAAGAATTTAAAGAAATTAACATTTTAAAACATTAATGTCCATATAAATAAATCCAAAAACCATTCTGAAAACATGGAAGTTGATGATAAATATTTAGAAGAATAAATCATTGAAACATTTAAAATGATATTTTAGTTAAAGAGTTTTTTAACAAAAAGAGAGAGACACTTGAATACAAATAATTGAAGAATCAAATTTAATCATAAATTTATAATATCATGAGAATAAATTTATTCATTATATAATAGTTCAAAGTTCAGTATATACACCATATAAGAGTGAATTGTTTCATAACAACAATGAAGTCTAAATTGAAATTTAAATTGAGATGAAATCCCTTATAAAGATGGTATCCTTAAATTAAGGATAAATCAATCACATAATTATGTGTGAAAAATATAAACACACCCAATATAAGTGGATATTAAGTGTAAAACTATTAGATGTCATTCACACATATTCATTGGATGACATATTCAATGAGTACAAGTTGAACCCGAAGAATTGAAATTGGGTTAATAGGTTCCCTTGTAAAAATTCGACAGCCTAACAGCGTCACATTAAAATTCATAAAATTAGTTGATGAGATAAAAAATGGAATATCATCACCTAGATATAAATACTACATCAATAAGGACATAATATAACATATCCCAACATAATAAGATTTAAATTAAAAGACATAACAAAACAGAAGTCTTTTAAAAAGAGGAGGGTGAATGGTTCCCTTACCAATTTGGTAACTAACAATAAAAAAGCCACATAAAATAAGGATAATTCAATGAAAATTTAAATACTCATAAATAAAATTATATTACACAGAGAGTACGATCAGGGGTAGTACATACACCACACAACTGGAAATAGTGGCAAATATAGAATGAATCTCACGGGAATAAAAAGTGAGACGAAACCCTTTACCACGTTGTAATCAAGTGAGTCGTATGACCAAAAGTTAATAACCACCAAATTAATCAAATAATACCATGAATATAATGAGAATCATGATAATATATATTAAATGGAAGTACAAAATACACCACATGCAATGAATAAGTGGCGAACAATGGAAATATCACGGAATTAAAAGTGAGATAAGAAAATCCCTTACAAAAATTCGGCCGCCTAACGACACCAATTAAAAATTATTAAAATGAATTGATGAGAGTAAGAGAGGGTCTCTCATCATATGAAAAATAAAATTACAGAATATTGAATATAAAATAACATCCTCCAACATAAGAACATGGAGCATAAATGAAATGACATAAAAGAGAGTACTTGAAAAAAAAGAGAGGTCGGATCCCTTACCTCGTGTCCGACTTGACTTGATCATTCATTAATCTCCTGAATAATAAACTAAAGTTAATTTGTAATTTATTAAAAATCCTTTTTCATGTTTATTATTACTTTTATATCACTTATTACCTTGTTATAATCATTATGTAATCATTTAAGTTAATAACGTTCATTTTGTCGATATTTGGTACTTGAGTCAAAATGAACACCTTATATTAACAAGTTGTCCATGTGGTCAATAGTTCATTATATCCAGAATGATATTCAATATTTTTATATCATATATATCATATATATCCAGTATATACATGTTTTTTATAATAGTAAATAACATATAGAGGTAAGAAATGAAATACACTGTTCATGGAGACGGTAAGCCGTACGTACGCATGAACGCAACTTTCATTTATATTTCTTATTTTAAAGGAAATAAAAAATAATGATAAATAGGATTATTATAATTCCAGTATTATATCATATATAATATCTTTAACTCCATGCTTTATACATCCCTCATAAGGCATTAACGAATCAAATCACTCTGAGGGGGCGGTGGTCCGCACTTCCTCAAATGAGATTATCGTATATACCCACTATGGAACCCATAAAGGCATGCTATAAATGGGAAGTAAAGAAGTATGTTAAAATCATAAAAATAATATATATCATATATAAATACAGTTCCATCATAATGGCCTCCATGAGAGGCGGTAAGATGTAATTGAACAATAATCGTTTCGTGAGGCCTTAGTTTTCCATCCACAGAAACATCATGTTCTTCATCCATTAGATGGAGGTGTGTGTATGTTTAATTCTAATACTTCTCATACCAACATACTAGTATATTTAATATACTGGTGTTGTTACTAAAGAAATGAAATAAACTGTTTTTAGGGGTTGGAGAAGTAAAATAAAAGATAACAATTTAACAGAAACTGTTACATTTAATTTGGGTAACTCCCTTTGGTATGAACCAATGGACTTCTTGAAGAGCCTTCTGACTAAGGTAAGGTTTCTAAAAGGAGGATATGGATGTTGAGATCTTAATTGGGTTGAGGTTGTATGAGACAAATGTCTTGAAAGGTGTGTGGAATTGGTTAGAAGTGGTCTCCTTTTATAAAGGAAAGGAGAGGCTCTTTAGGAAAGTGTGAAAACATTATTTTATTATATAATGATATTCGGTTTCTAATGGTCCAAAAATCATTAAGGTCGAATATAAGATGACTCATAATATAAATAAAATCATCCAATAATAATTGGACATGTTTTGGATAATATTTTAATCATTATAATCTTATTTATTTTAATCATTTATTAATGAGGTAAATACTGCATCATTTGTGTGTCATAAATAATTTAATTTATTCGATGTCTAAAAATAATAAACAAAACACTATCTTGTATGAAATATTTTTATCTTTCCAATTAATATTCATAGTTGAAAATAGGTCTTATATAACACCATATAAAAAATAATTACTAAAAGATGTTTGTTAATCTCAATTTTGTCTTTACATTAATTTAATTAATCTAAATTGTCATTTTCACTCCCAAGTGGATCAATGGGGTCTCAGAATTGACTCAAAGATTCCCATGGTCGTAAATGACTCAACTAATATGGTTATGACAAGTTTTAAGGAAATTTTGAATTATTATAATAATCTTTTAACCTTGATTTACACTACTTATCTTTAACCGTGGTAAATAAAAGTAAAAAGTTGCAATTCACCAAAAATTATTTTCATCTTATTGAACCACATTTTACTTCTTAATAATAACCATGTATGTTTCATTTTTGAAATTCAATTCACAGAAGTGCTAAAATATCATATAAATGAAAATTTCAGTTGTTTTAACTACCACTAAGTGGTTTCACTATTCATCAAAAATTGAAGTTTTTCTGAAAAATACCAAAACATTAGCCGAAGATATATTTGATATTCCGAATTCAAAATTGATGCCTATTTTTCCAAATTCAAAACATATAAGTGGCATTAATTAATTTTAAAATTAATTCCTATTGTTAAAACAAATTGCGTGTTTTTAAGAAACAATAACTATCAAAAGATTGATATTTGTTTATGTCCAATTTCAAAGTGAAATTAATTACAATGAACAACATAGGATTTAATAGTAAAAATATATTTTAATTTCACTTTAAAACAAATTTAAAATATAATCTAACCATATAAATAAATTAGATTAAAATGCACTTTTGAATTAAAATACAATATTTTTCACTATTCATTAAAAAATGAACTTTATCGAAAAAATTCCAAAAAATTACACAAAGTTAATTTTGATGTCCCCATTATAAAGAAGGATTTAATTTGGACATATAAAATATATTAAAGTGACCAAAAATATAATTAAAAAGGGTTCGCATATTAAAAGGTGGTAAATCAGCCTTTTAATGTGAATTATGCTTAAAATTAGATTCCTTCTTATTTTACGCCTCTAAAATTTATTTGATAAATGTAAATTCATTTAAAGAACATGTATAATCATATTGTAGTTAGTTTTGTTCAATCCCACCAATACAACGGATAGGAGTTAACTACCATTTAAAATTATAATATTATATTATTAGTGTGCAACGTAAGATTCCAAAGAAACATGTTGTTGCGTATCAGGTATGCTATAGAAAATAGAAACCCCTTTAAAATAAAATTAATGTTTAATTCAAAAATATTAGTAAATAAGAAATATTTCTTATTTTTCATTTGTCTGGAATGTTATAGTGTACCACATAACTCTCCCCCCATAGATGAATCAATTTCGTATTATATTCCACATACCGTCTCTAGGGATGTATCTGGATGATCCATTACAAGCCATCAACTAAGAGTAATGTAATGTACTATAATTACATATAATTTTTTAAAATTATATGGGATTATAAAGAGGCCACTCACTCTGAAAGCACCTAATTCTGAGGCTCCTTGAGACCTGAATAAGTGTTTAAATGTTTTTATGTTTATTTAAAACAACGCATGTGTGTGGTCTTTTCAAAAACCAAATTGGGTCCCCTATTAATAATATGAGGTCATTGTTTAGTTAGAAATGATGATTTTACATATGAATGGAATTTTCCTCGACCGGTACGGGTCGAGGGAAAAATTCAGTTTTTGGAATTTTATGAAAAATAAAATAAAAGAATTTTCATTAGGGAAATAAAATTAAACATAAATTTATTTTATTTGAAATTATAATTTCACTTCAACATAGCGACATTGCAACTCGAGCGTAATGGAAGTGAAAATTCATAAGTGATACAATGTAATGAAGCCGCAACACAACATAATAGATGTGTCAAAACATGTTTTCTTCATTTAATGGTGTAGAAGAGGATGAATCATTGGCCTAATTTGAGACCGCTCTGAACCCTTGGATAATTGGTGTTGGCGAGTGACAATTGGCGAATGATCGACAACAAAAAATTATGGAGTGATGAATGCATCATTGTGATCTTCACTATTGAAAGTTCAAATGTCGGGATAAGGGTATGTTCTTGATGAAATTCATTTCATGTTCTTTATTTCTAAACAATGAACATGGATCAACACAGTAACAGGTTGATTCGTTGGATGTTTATTCTAGTAAGAGGGTTAGATGACCTTGGGGTTTTTGATTCAGGGTTAGACTTGATAGAATAAAAAAACCTCCCCAAAACATGTTTTAATCTCTAACACTGATGGATCATCCTGACACGAAAAATGCTTGGATCCTCCATTGTTTGTGTTCTTTTGTTTTTTTTTAAAAAACACAAAGGTTGAAAGCAAGAAAACATGGAGCATTTAGTTGTGATGGCTATGATCTGAGGATCCAAAATATGCTTGCAGATTGAAAAATGGACCCCCATAGAGGACTCGGTGGCTTGAGGAAGATACTGTCGGCTCACAAGTGCCAGGGGTTGCGGCCGCATGTGGGAGGTGGCATACACCGATAATGTGCTTTGATGGCAGGAAAATCTCGTGATATTGGCTCGTGGGTGGCACACTGGGGTCATGACTCAATGGTCACAATGTTGTTCCACAACATCAGCCCCTGGTTGTGAGTTGGGCAGCCAGAAATTATCGATGGAGGCAGTGTGAGTAAACGTGATAATCCACATAGCGTCATGTAGTTGGAGGGACGTGTTCCACCTAGACCACCAATGTGGACCCCGCAATGACCTGTGGGGTGTATTGAGATGTGGAGAGCCCTCAATATTTCTATTGGATAATTTTAGCCCACTCATAATGGGACATCTAGGGGGAGGGGGGATACCCTGGGCAGCCTACCAGGCCGGACCCATGGCCCCATCATGTTGGGTCTGTCCCTACAGGCCGGGTTGGACCTGGACCAAAGAGACCCATTTTTAGTAAAATTAATCAGACATCTAAACTGTAGGTCCAATTGATGATCCATTTGCATATTTGTTCCCCTTGTGATGAGGCAGTCCTTTTGAAATAATATAAGTTCCATTTAATGGAGGTTGAGTTATGTATGATGTCTTGAGAAGTAGATTATCCCAAAATCATGCACACTATGATTAGAAATCAAATGGATGGTTGTGTTGAGAAGGAAGTGACAAGTGGACCTCAGTGTATCAATATCTGAGCGGACCTTAGTTGCCCAAAAGGCGATTGGACCTCAGTGGCCTAGTGGCCAAGAAGACCTCAGTGGCCTAGAAGACGAGATTAACTCAGTGGTTGGGTTGTCGAGTAGACCTCAGTGGCCCGGCAGATGAGCTGTACTAAGTGGCCCAACATACCTCTATGACTCATCAGGGATGAGTCCCTCAATTGTACATGATTTCCAGCTATTCGACTGATAATATTTCTTTCAATACATTAGGTTATACATATATGAGCTGGATATTCATATTCTGCACTTTTCCTTTGTGGTATTTCTTTTTGGTTTCGGTTCCCTACTGACTATTGTGTTACTCACCCCAATATGGGCTTCACCCACTTGTGCGGTGTCTTTTGTAAATGACCGATGATTTGAAAGATACCTTTGTGGTCCAAGACTAGGTGGTGCCTAGTGTGATCGGGTAGGAAGGAAAACTCCCATGGCTTCTAGTATCTACTCTACACCTACCCTTTATGTAATTTTTTCTTCATAATTATTATCATATTCCTTGTAATCCCTTGTTTACATATTATATTTTGATGGTTTGTATAATGGACCATTTTACTTATAACTCGTACTTCAACATTTAGTGGTTATCTTAGTGGCATGCATATTTTCTTTTTTAGTGTTTTGGGTTGGGGAAGTAAGTATGTGTGTGTGTATTGGTAGACAGAAAATTCCTCCCACTTACAGGAAAAATCTTTCAGTTCTAGTCTCTATCTCCTTGCCTTTTGGGAGAATGTCTTGGGGATTTCACAACACAGGCCCTAAGGAATGGGTCATGACACATTTTAATTTGTTTACATCAATATTTTTTTAAAAAAAAATATGTTTTTATTATATTATAAAATAGAATTTTCTATTATTGGTAGTTTTGATATTATGTATTTAATATTTTAAATAATATGTTTTTTTATTAATTTTTTTAAATTATTTTCCCATATCTCAATATAGCTAGTTTGGCTTATTACTAGTGATTAAAAATAACATTCAATCAATGAATCATGGCGGCCTTTAATAATAGATAAATTTATCAAGTTCTTGTAAAATAGAAAATGATGAGTGATGAGAAAATAATCTATAAAGAAATTTGATAAAATATGCATAATAAAATATAATAATAATTTGATATTCATAGATTGGGAGGGGTTATTTTTATATTCGAAAGGTGGTCCATTCAAATAAAACTTCTATATGGAACCATACTGAATTTATCCATGTTGTAACACAATGAGATGGACGTATTTTATTATTTGACACATGAAATGAATATTTTCTATTTTTAAATAAATAATTTGAAATTTATAATTTCATAACACTATAATGCATTCAAAAATAATTCCTACAAAATAATTATTGAGTTACGTCATATATATATATATATATATATATCACAAACAATAATAGTTATATATTGTATTAATATATATGTTTAGAGTAACTGAATTAAAAGATATAAAATGAAATCAGATTTAGTATGAAATTAAATAAATAAAATTGTGAAAACTAGAATTCATTTATTGAATCTGGAATCCAAAAATAATTCATGTTCATTATATCAGACCAAGAGAATAAATGAAAAATATGGTTGACAAAATAGGTGAGGTATTTAAAATTTAGCAATTCTATTTTCAAGAAGAATAGAACAAAAACCTTAAGTAGAGATAGATTTCATTGGATGGGGAAGAAAAATGAATGTCATAGGCCAGTGTTGTATATGTAGAAAAAAATGGAACATGATTCTCGGGAGAAGGTGTGAATGTTTTGGAACTCACAAATTCTATGTTGAAGAACACGTGAATGAAAATAGAAATAAAGGATGGATTTCCACACATGGGGATAAATATTGACCAACTCTAACAACTGAATGTGGATAGATTTTGGATATGAGGTGGGGTATCATGTGGTGTAATTTATGGGAACACAATACCAATGGTTTCATTAAGCCATTGGTAAAAAGAATGTATACAACCCTTTACTAAAAGTTATATATAACCATTTGTATAATCCTGGTACACAAAAATGATTTTATTATGAGGATGGAATAGCCTTTAGTAAATTACCGCGTACCAAATGTTATTAAAATGTTATATTTATTGAATGAACTATTCCAATAGTTTCTTTAAATAACTTTGTATAGGTCCATTGATATAGGCTCCTCATCCACTAGTTTATCTGTAACTTTTGTTTATAAGTCAATGTACTAGTATACTGAAAATATAAGATACTTTTAATTTTTTTCAATATTCTATAGATTACTTAACCATGGTCAATGTAATAGGACAAAAATAGCAATATAAACATATAAGAAAAATTAGAGAGTGGTTTCTAAAAATGAGACATTAACATGTTATCATTAATAAATAGTTATTAAAATATCATAAGTAAATAATATATTGTATGATATATATATATATATATGGTTCAGTAATATTTTTATAACAACAATATATTTATTATAATGGATTTTTCAACATGTAATAATTAATTTGAGACTTAATGTAATTTATTTTTATCTCACCATTATTTTTCTATGATATAAATTCCTTATTCACATTGTGTATTTATTATGTAGAATATTTTATTCATTGGAATTTCTTTTATTATTATTTTGATTAATTTTTTTTGGGATTGACATATCCATTTGATGTTACATCTTTCATTGGGTGTATGTATTGAAATTTATCGAATCATTCAAGGATTTATGTATCAGATTTCTTTTATTTGTTCATAAATTATGTTATGAACCTATCATCTTCTATGAGGTGTATATACTACCCCATTGAAAAGATACATCATTAGTATCCATATTTTAAAGAAATTTATAGTTTCTTTGAATGTTATTCTATCATTTGGTTTATGAATCTATTTTAGCAATGTGGTATGTTCTTTATGTCACAATCTTATAGATTATGGGGGGTTCTATATGATTATGTGTTGAATGATGAAACATTATGTTATGTCTCTAAATTAACACATTCATTTTCTTCTCCATTGTATACTTCATGAAATTAAATGATTTTCCTTTATTTTATCTCTTTATGTAATCAATATTTCAATAGAATATTTTAAAAAAATAACATATTTATTTCCCTCTTCTGTAGAGATCTGTTTTTCATCAAAAATATTTTTAAAATATTTGTTTTCAAAAAGATTATTTGAATTTAAATGATGAATTAGTAATGAAAATTTTCCCCATTTTATAATTTTTGCAAAAAAAATTAAATGGAATTATCATTTTGTATTCAAAATAATTTCTATTCATATTTTAAAAAAAATGTGAAAGGAATATATATTTTAACATGTGAAACATGAAAAAATTTCATTTCATTAGGTCCATTATTTTCATTAAATATTAATTTATATATTTTCAAGGTTATGTTAAAAAAATATTTTAAAAAAATTATATGATAAAATGATTATGAAACACGTTTATTTTTCAATGTATTCTCCATAGATGAAATAGTGAAATGATTATGAGTCATGTATATTTTCTTCAAGTAATTTTATAATGAAATGATTATGAAACAAAATTATTTTATTAGGATCTGATATGATTAATTTTTGAGAGTTTTGAGTAATAAAAATTTACAATTTACATTATGTGATGGTGGTTATGTTATAACTAGTATAGGTTTTTCTATTATAAAACATAAAATGTGGTACATATATTTCCTTCCAATGGATTGGGAAAAGATTGATATCTAATGATACAAATTGGAAAATTATGGGGAGTTAACACTAATCAGTAAGATAATCTATCCATTATTATAGTCCTAGGAGTAATCCAAGACTACTATAATAGTTTGGGGTGTGAACTCATTCCACTATGATTGTTTTAGTAATCATCCTGACTATGAAGGAAATGAATTTATATTCTTATGACTATTCCAAAATTCAGTGTTTTATGTCAATGTAATCCTTTCATGGATTATGGTTTCTGATTTCATTATGATTCTTGTCTTCTGAACTTTAAATATTTTTTTTCCATATCTTAATTTTTTTTATCTTTGATACAAATTTTATGAGTTTATGATGTTAGGATCACTATATATATATATATGCATTTGCCTTTATTACCCATTCTAATCATCTATGATAACAGAATTTTAGATTTATTTTCCCCTATTTATGATGATAGGCATTACAGTTGATATGTGTAGAAAGGTTTCGAGTTTTGAGGAAATAAGTGGCTGGAGATTTAGGATTTTTAAGAATCATTACTTTATGATTTTATGACTCTCTTGTTACTTAACCATTTTGATTCACAAGCATTTTTTTGTGTAATGTAATTAATATTTATCTAAAAGTTGAAATATCTATATATGAAATACATAGGTTCATGTAATTTGTATCACTTTTTAATAGTGTAATATATAATCACATCATGTATATAAATACATCATATTTATAGATTATGTCAGAAAATATCCCATCATTCACTATATTAATATTCACCTATAATTAATTTTTAACTAATTATGGAATATTTTAATTTTTTAGAAATAATGGTTTACCAAATTAATGGAAAATGATTTATGTTTCCCCAAAAGAACCGTGATCAAATCCATTTTTTAAAAATATATAAATAGAGAATCCTTATTAATTATCATTATAGAGAGAACTCTATGGTACCTCTATCTCAAAACATAGAAAAAATTATTTTCCAATCCTTGGTTGTTGTGAATCAATCATTCATAGTACATTAGTAGTGCTACCCATCTTCTATGACTAATATAGTGTTCTTTCAGAGAGAATATACTATTAATACATTTTTGGTTTGTATATATGTTACATCCTTCTATATAGAGATAGTTTCCCCTCATAATCAAGAAAATTATTATAGATTCCAAATCAAAATCATGTGTTGGGTAGTTATATTCAAGGGCCATCAGTTTCCTTAATTCATAAAATAGTACTCTATCATTTAATATAATGATATAACATCATTCTTTATTTGATTCAACCAACTATATTACAAATCATTCACTTCCTAATTTTAATTTCTATATGAGTTCATTTTCCAATATCATAGTTATGTCTTTAATATGATTTTTTCACTTCCCTGGCCTTGTAATCTTAATACATTTATCTTTAAAAATGATCAATGGTTTATCCAGCTAATGAAAATTTCAACAAAACACCAATAATAGAATAAAAATGAATAAAACTACCCATCATGGTTCAATACATTGATATATTTAAACTATTACTAAAATTACGTTTGATGTATAAAAATATTTTCCATCTATGGAGATAATGTTTCCAAGAGAAGTAACATCATGGAACAGAAATTACTACTTTCAAAATTTCCCATATATTTTCAATTCTATGTGTGTCTACAAATTATTAATAATTGATTCTATATCACTTTAGGGGATCTATAGTATGTTGTGTTAACATCAATGAATATCAATATGGATTTATCAAGATAAATATTAAATAATTTTTCATTAGATTTATACAAAACTATGGAATATTAGTCAATATGAAGGGAATTACTATAAATTCAAAATTTATATACCCATAACAAAATGAATTATTTTATATATCAACATTCATAAAATTAAGTTGATGATAACTAAGTGAGAACACGTAATTAAAAATGTTGAGGTCATTTATGCTGATTTATAAATAATAAATGTGTAGAAAATGATACATTGTTTTTATAATATATAATTGATATCAATGTAATTTATGTTGAAACTCAGTTCTCCAACATTATATTTCAGAAATAGGATTAAGTCTCTCCAAGGTACAAGAATAACCCATAAATAACCATTATCATGAAGTACATGTAGTTTTTCATTCCACTCTATCAATTTTATTAAATTCATTATTTAGGGTTTCATTGATATATGTTTTTCATCATAGATGAGAACAATAAAAAATTTAGCACCACACATTAATGGAGTCCCCAATATTTTTTTGAGAAAAAAAACAGACCTTGTTTTACAATCAGTTCCTCATATATGCTTATGATTTTTTTCCAATTCAACGAAAACATTTTGTGGCCAACTTCGCAAAGAATTTCATTACGGTTGAGACTTGAGGTGAATACAAAAATGATTCAAAACAATATATTTCCAATTAAATAAATTTATTACATTCCCCCTCCATAAATAGTAATCTCATTATCTAGTAAGAAAATAAATTCATTATTTATTAAAATGAAATCTAATATGAGTATTTTTTCAATGATTTACAAAATTATGGTTATAATTTCTACATGAAGGTAATATATATGAATATAAAATCGCAATTATTAGTATATCAATATTTTAATTCCACTATAATTAGGATTATTAATTGATAACACCCATCTTATAGAGGATTGGATTATTTATGTATTCTGGAAATTATGCATCGTATAAAATTGCATAGAAATCAAGAATCAAATATTTTATTAGATAACATTGAATTTATTATCACATTATATTTATCAAAAACATAATCAATTGTAATATTATAATATTTTCCCCTACATATTATCATTTTCAAATGTGTATTCCTATAAAAAATTTCATATTTATTCAAAATATTCCCATTATACTTTCCGTTAATTCATTTTTAATTGATGGCATATATCTTCTCCATGAAATCATTAAACTAATGCCCTTCTTCACCATACATTAAGTATACTACAATTCAGTTCGATTTTTATCCACTCATTTTCATTCCATTTGTATTAATGGTTAAAAATTATTAACTTTCATTCTTACCATTTTATATATTTATTTTTTTAGTGCATAGAGACAAATTTGTTTCATTATTTTCATATAAAACATTAAAATTTTAGGATTATTTATCTTTCATTTTGATAGTTGAAATTCTATCTTCTTGTACTATTTTTTCACAGAATAATTCCATATAAATACATGTATTTTATAATTAATGAAGAAATTAATCACAGTTCGGGGATTATGGACATAATCTATAACATGATATTTAATCCATGTAATGTTAGAATCATATCTGTAGACATATTTATCTTTATTTTACTTTATATTATAAAAATTTCTTCTGATATAATTTTTTTATCATGATTAAGTTGTTTTTACAACAATATATTCTTAAAATTATTCATTACATGCTCTCTATTTCATCGTCCTCTATTGTGTTTGGGATCAATGACCCAAATTATGCAACCTATTACATGAATTTATAACCATAAAAAACAAATTTATTTCTTTTTAAACATCCCAAAATGATAAATATCATCTATAAATATATGATCTATTATTCAGATACCAATACCTTAGTATACATATTGAATAATATATTTTTTATAACATAAAAAAGTATAACATTATTTCATCATTTTATTGATTAGTTGGTTGGTTCATATGGGAATGATTATTTTTCAAGATATGAGTCAACTAAACCAATATAGTTATATTCATATCATCTCTGAAAATAGATACATTGAACTTATTTACTCTATTATAAGGAAAATTGCAAAATATTTTGTGGATGATGATATTTTTTTCATTCATCTATGTTTCATTAATATATAATTTCATATGCCCATTTAGCTCTTAATATCTTAAAAAATAAATTATAATATTCAATTTTTATTTATGTAATCAACACTAGAATAAAATATCAAATATCAAATATTCTTATAATTAAAATTTTCTTATATTCTTCTCGATAATTTTCTTATGTATTATGATAACCCTTGTTTGATGAATTATATAATAAATAGTGTACTAGTATCCTATATCCAGTGTATATTTTACTAAATCAGCACAATATACACGTGATCACGTCTAAGGAGATTAGAATGTACTGTATTATTTAAAGGCATTATATATATATATATATATTATTTTCACATTACATAAAAAATATATACTAAAACTAATTATTTTTTATCAAAATTATTGTCCAATCATCACTGTCAAAGAGATAATTCAATTATGATTTCATGGTACCAAAGTTAAGGTAATACTTAATAAAGGGTTATCAAAACTTCATCGTATAATAAAATCATATTAGGGAAACTATCAATGTTAGAATAAAACATGATTAATATAGAAGAGAGTATCAATAATTACAATTTTAATATAAATAATATTTAGAAATGGGAATATATAAAGGGATGAAATAAAAATATAGATAATAAAATAGATACAAATAAAAGAATTCAAAATTAATTAATGAACAATAATTATATTAATAATAATAATATTAAGGCCTCATGTGGAGGAATCATTCATAAAATGTTAAGGAATACAAGAAAAAATCCACATAGTAATTCTCCTAAAATATGCATGTGCATCAGGGGGATTTAACGAGACCATCATGAAAGAGAATATGTCCAATTCATTTATTATATGAATGAAATTAATAAAACTAAAACATCTAATTGACATTAACATTATCATTGAAAAATGATAATATGAAATTTCAAAAATTTTATGTAATCAAAAAATAAAATTACATAATCCTAATCCATAAAAATAAATAATGTTGTTTGTATTATTTGTGCATATCTCTATAAATACATAAAAATCATCAACAATAGTTTATATATATTAAAATATTTTGAATAAAAATATTTGTGACATTGTTGGAAAGAATGAGAAAAATATCATTATTTTTTGAAAATAATTTAAATAAAAATTACTAAAATACTGATATAATTAAGAAAATTGAAAAATACATTTATATTAGTAAATGAATCATTAATTTAAGGAATATTTTTATTGGTGGGAAAATATGTTCATTTGTAAAAAATTAAATGAATGATTCCATTAATATGTTTGGAAAAATGTGAAGAGTAAATTTAATAATTTAAATAGAAGAATATTCATTTTTATAAAATATAAATATAGTCAACTATTTTGGAAAATTAATTTAAATAATAATTTATTAATACAATCAAAATAATGAAAACATCAATGGAAACATGGATATTGTAGAAAATTATTTTATAATAAAAATTTAAATTAGTATAACATCCTTTAAAATAGTTTCTCATCCTTTTTATGTAAAAATGATAGTAAAAAAGAAATAAAAGCATATATAATTCATAGATAACAAGGATAGAATAAAATTGATTTATTTTTAATGTGAAACATCAAATATTTACCTTCAATGAAAACCTATGCGTTAATTATAGGAAATAAAAATGAAATGATTGAATAAAACTATACCATGAATTTCTTCTTGGACATACATTTTATAATGAAATGTATGAAAAACATATATTAATTATTCATATAATCAGTAAACAATAATGTATTATTCAATTATAACAATACATTATTTATAATTTATTATACCACATTATATATTTACTAAATTAGTTATGTAATAGTCAGATGTTTTGAAGATTAATGGTTTATAAATGAAAAAACTGTTGTTCGTTATCAAAGGTCAAATGGTTCATTACTACATAATATTTAATAATTTTAATATTTAAAATTTTTTCATGTTTATTTATTAAATAATGTTCTTTTACTTGAACATCAATGTATGTAATGAAAAATGAATCTAATAGATTCATAGAGATGGCTGTGCATGTGGAAACGTGAATGAAATTTTCATTCTTCAAAAAGATGAAAATGAAATGAAATTTATAATTTTTATCTTTTAATAAATCATATTTATATTTAAAATTTCATATTTCTTTACTAAATGAGTATTTATTAGAGTCCTTATAATTTGGAAATGAAAAACAAATTTCATCGCTTCGCGATGTTCTATGTCCACATTTACACAACAAAAAAGTTACAATTTTACAATAGATAGAAGTATATGAAGGTATATGAGACATTATAAAAATAATATCTAAATTTTTTATAAATATAAAATATATTAATTAATTACATAATTATATTAAATTATTTGAGTTGATGATAAAATAAATAATAGTATTTCTACTTTGTGTCGATAGTTTTTATATATGCACGAGCGATGCATTTGTTTTATATAGGATGGAGATGAAGATGATAAGGGGCTGTAAAATCTAAAAATTCATATTTTTTATTGAAAAAAAATTAATTAGGAAAATATGTTTCTATGTGATTGGGAGTAGCATAAAAAAAGAAAATAACATAAAAACATTAGTAAGAACATATACCTCTTCCTTGGATAATCTACCTTGTGTTGAAGATGGTTATTTGTTTATACAAAGGCCTCCTTTATGTGGGTTTGACAGTTGTGTACAGATATTAATAGGGTCTATTCTATGTATCTAGATTTTATTGTGTAGATAATTTATAATCAAATGGTCAATTGTCTAACAGAGGGGAGTGGGAACCCATTAAATATACTTAACATTAAATTGTTATTTAATTATTACTCACATGAAAGTAGAAAATAATAAATTTCATTCTGAGATAGTATGATGATGTTTGAAAATAAAATAATCCAATAAAATTTGAATATGATCCTATGATATTTTTAAGTGAATCTCATAATTTTAATCCTATCATTATATCTTTTAACCATTATCATTGTAAAAGATTTATACAATACCTACAGATCATTATCACCATAAATTAAATTTAAATGACTACCAAATTTTAACCTCCAAAATCAAAATCTAATATCCATTTTCCTATAATGTGTCAAAGGATAATTTAAAATAATGTATATATATTATGACGAAAAATAGTATTTTTTTAAAAAATAGTGTTATGAATAAAAATGATTTTATACTAATATCATGAAAAATGTGTATTCCCATATAATTCTTTAAATTACAAAAATATAATAGTAACTAATTTTACATTCAAAATGGAATGTAATATAAAAAAATGTGTCATTGATTTATTTGAAGAAGACAATAAAAATAGTTATTTTTTAAATTAAAACTTTACTTAAATTTCCATAATGCTAAAAATAGATTAATATATTCAATATAATATGTTATAAATCATATAATAATTTATTAAATATATATGATTTATTGAAAAATGTTTCAAAAACATTTATTTTCATATTTTCCATAGAAATGTTAAAATTTTTACCAAACATGAATAATTCATATTTCTAACCATACACCAAAAAATAAACAATTTTTAAAAAATATCAAATAATCATAGTAATTTAAATTATACCTTATGAGTATAAAAATTATATATTATTATCCAAATTTTATTATAAAATATATTAAATATTTGTTCAAATGCAACCACTAAAAATTTATATTAAAATTATAAAATAATATGATTTTTATAAGGAAATATTATGGTTATTTAATGATTATGTGTTATTGGATTATATAAGTTATTATAAATTTTGTCATGAATTTGTTCATTTAATGATGAAGACATTAGCATTTCAGGATTCATGTGATCCAAAAAATGAATGTGGTATTATTTATGTATTTTTTACTGGTGTTTTTTTATTTATTATGTCAAGATATACACATTATATTTCATTGGATCTAGGTCTTGATTTCTGGCATGATTTGTAGGGGATCAATTTCCAATCGAACTGATTATGGTAATTATTGATTGAGATGGCCTATATTATGTGTATAGAGAAAATTATTTAGTGATTTTACAATAATGTTCTTTGTGAGACATCCATGTTTTATTGATACAACCACACAATATCATATAGATCATAGATTTGAAACATTTTTAATAAGATTTATTTCTGTTATTCAGTTGAAATTTCACATTATATGATTGTGATGGAAACCGAACAATGATTATTGGTAAAAACGAAACTCATATTGGTCTGAAGTTTATTAAATATCTATGTTAATGACCCCCAATTATAAATGGCTTGAGAGTAAACCGATTTATTACTTGGCCTTAAACGACGCCCCCAAGGCTCCAAGGGATGGAAATAAATGCTAAAGGGTTTCAAATACATGTGGGAGACAATTTACCGTTTATGAATCAAACTAAAAAACTAAAACCCTACCATTCACATAATTATTCATGACCAAATAAAATACAAGTAAACAACTTCATCTTACTCAAAGCCAAATCAAAGTGTGCAATAACGGATGAACAAACAAGTATAAATGTAAACCAAAAAAAAAAAAGACTCTCAAGAGACCATAAGACTCCATGATCAACAAGCTCCAAGATCCACTATCACCATACAACACAAGTATCACTAGGCAGTTCTAAAAACATGTGAAAAGTTACCTTTTCTGCTATGTTGAAAGATATCATTTGCAAAAATCACCAATGTTCCAAAGTAGGGGTGAGTATAAATTCAGTAGGTTTTACCCCAATGACTTATCTACTCATGCTAATTGGACAGAATAGTTATCACATTATAGAAAACAGTTTTTATAAAACAATTTACCAAAACAATTTATAACAAAAAATAAACATGTTTGAAAACCAATCATAACCAAGTAAAAACTATGGTAAATGAAACCAATTTCCCAAAATTTATTGAACATAAAATAACTAATCATACTTATAAACATATTCTGATTATTATTTTGTCATACCTATTCCATAGTTCACAACACACCCACACATGCATGATTCTTTTGATAGTTCCATACTCATTAGAAATCTCTTATCCCATTTTATCTTTTTTCCAAATGACATATGCCCCCGTTCTAGGGTCACGTCCCTTGTACCCCAATGGTACTCAACCCCTATTAAGGGACAGTTAAGCAAGAACTCACACAAACACCATCAATGACAAATACATCTATAACCAAAATCTACAACTTCATTAAAACTATAGTTTTTTTGAAAAACAATGAACAACGAATTTCAATTAAAAATTTCATTTCAATTAACCATTCAATTTTATTGTAAACATCTAATACAACAGATGTTCAAACAATCTAGTGAAATTAAAAGTTTAAAATAATTATTTTAAAACCAAGAACCAAAACCACTCATTCAGAATGCATAATTTTTGAGATTAAACAAACTGTCACTCAAGAATATTTCCAAAAAGTGTTCAACAAAAAATTCCCAATAAATGAATCCCAATAAATTAAATTTGAAAACATTACAATCAGATATACGTAGATTAGTTGAGAGTGAATCCTCTTAAATCGATGGTTTTGATGAAACCCAACAATGGATGAAGAATGCTCCCAAAAACCATATTGATTCATCAAAGAAAAGACCTTATATCCCTTCTCCTATCAAACAAAAATCCAAATCTAAAATTATTTGGAAAACAAAAACCTAGATATTCCCATAAATGGCATAGATCATAGAACCAAGAGAAGATGAGAAGTATATCTAATATAAATTTTACTCAGAGTGACATATCATAGATGCAACTAAGACCCAAATCCGATCAGATATATTTGGAAGAAGGATTGCCATTGAAAATCACCCATGGATAGTCTAGGGTCAAGAGAAATGAGTAATGGTAATGAATGATTATGTGGAACCACCAAATGCATGAAATTAAGCTGTGTGTGGGTTGACTCAAGATGTATACACCATGGTCGTGATGTGAAGGATTCATTGGGTAAGTATATCGAAAAACACATCTCCATGGAAAAAAATTAATTATTAAATGATGTTTAACTCAAGTAAAAAATGGCTACTAGCTCACAGTGTAACCCCCAACTCATTAAATGATTTTGTCCCCAACTACATAGTGTGTACTTTAGGTACCCAGTGTGTACTTCCGAAACACAACCTAAAACCAATTGAAAACCTCAGAAAACTGCATTTAATGAATCATAATCAATATAGGACATAAAAAAGGTAGAAAAAATACTCAATAATGGTGATAGGATGTCACAACCTAGAAACTAGATTTACTATATTCTCCCCACCATTGGTCATTCTGTCATGGAAAATTGAAAACCCATTGGATCCCTAATAGTGTTCCAGCCATTTCACTTTCATTTCCTTCTCGTGTTACAAAGTCTCTTCCAGAATCCGACCCTGCTGCCATAAAAACTGCACCTGACTGATGATTTTTCCAATAAATATATTCACATCCCTATCTGTAATATGCATTGGGATTTTTATCAACGAACCATCTAGATCTATGTTGACGTGATCCCATCTGATCTCATGTTCAATATCAGGATGATACTTTTTCAACTGGGATACATGGAACACATTATGCACCAAAATAAACATTGGTGGTAATGACAGGCGATATGCCACAACTCCAACCAATTCTATTATCAATAAAGGGACAATGTATCTAGTTGATAACTTCACCTTCTTCTATAGACGATGATGTCCATGACTTGGTGTTATCATCAAGAACACATGATCACCCACAACGAACAAAAATGTTCTTCGACAGTGATTTTCCTAAGATTTATTACGAATATGATCTATCTTCTTCCTCGTTATAATGAACTGGATATTCTCTATTGTTTTACGGAAAATTATTGGCCAATATAGTAAAGTCTCACCTGTTTCCACCCACCACAGTAGAGAACGAAAAGGACACCCATACATTGTTTCAAAAAGAACCATATTTATTGAGGCATGCTAGCTGTTATAGTATAATAAATACATCAAGGGTATATTCACTTACCAGGAGCCACGAAAATCTATTACAGAACCCTATAAAATTTCATCAAATATTGGTATCATCCGCTAAGACTGCCCATCTGTCTTCGGGTAATATGTTGTTCTCAGAGTCAACTGAGTCCAAAGTGCTTCTTGAATGTATTTCTAGAAATAAGATGTGAACCTCAGATCACATTCTAACATGATTGGAACTAGTAATACATGTCTCTTTACCACTTATTGGATATATATAGGGATATATTTTCCACCACCTGAGTTTCACAAATTGGAATGAAATGGGCCGACTTGGTAAGTTGATCCACTATCACCCAAATGGAATCATATTTCCAGACCATTAATGTGTGACCTATAACAAAATCCAATGTTATCTACTCCAATTTATACACTGGTATAGGTAAATACTACTACATGCCTACTGGTATCTAGTTCTCTGCTTAAACATGCATACAAGTTATGCACTGCGAGACGAACTCAGCCACCTTCCACATAAAACCGGTCCAACAAAATTCCGCCTTTAATTCCCTATACATATTATGTCTACTTGGATGTACAACCTATCAGGTAGAGTGGGTAGAATGAATAAGATGTTCCTAACTATCTAAAGGTACACCCATCCAATTTCTAAAACAAAAAAATAAAATCCCATCATGTTTCTAGCACTCAATGGCCTCTCCACCATTGAGTTTTGAAATCATAACCAGGCATTTGGAATAAGATGTTTGTGCATCTTTGACTAAACATACCAAATCAGGAAAAAGAATTGATTAGATGAAAACCAACACATCACCTTGGTCTTCACATTCCCCATGCATGTCATCTAGTATTGAAATCAACTACCATTTATATAAAGCTTCATTTGCAAACTGAGAATGTAAAATTCTACCCAATGCATCTTCCATTGAATTCCATCTTCCTAGTGTATAAATCAATTCAATGTCAAACATCTAGAGGCACTACATCCGTCAATTTTACCTCGTATTAAAATATTTTTATGTGAAAATTGGTTTCATGATTTTATGATCCGTAAACCCAGTGAATTTGTCAACAAATAGATAGTGTGTCCATGTATTCAATGCATTGATGGGTGCAACTAACTCCAAATCATGCGTTGGGTAATGAATCTCATGCACCATGAACTGCCTTGATCCATAAGCATACATATGGTATCATTTAATGATTATAAATCCCACCCCTGATCCTAAAGCATTGTAGTACACCACATACCCCTATCTCGATTCTGGAAAAATCAAGATATGTGACAATGTAAGAGGAACATTTACTTCTTAGAAATACATTTGGAATTCCTCAATCCATTGGAATGGATTCTTCTTCTTTGATAGAGGTGACATTGATGATGTTAGTTGTGATAAATCATGTAAAAAGTGTTGGTAGTAGCCATCTTGACCATGAAAACATCATATCTCAAAGACATTCATCAGTGGTTTCTACAAGACAACAACTTATATTTCTTTAAGATCAACAGAAACACCTTCCATTGAAATGACATGACCATGAAAACGTACTTCCTATTTAAAAAAATCACACTTTGATAATTTTCATTAAAAATGATTATCTCTCAGGATTTGTCACATTGTCTCTAGGGTTCATCATGGTCAGCCCTTATCTTTGAATATACTAGGATTTCATCCACAAACACCAAAAAAAAAGAATCCATATATCTCTGAAATATATGATACATCAAATCCATGGAGACCTATGATGCATGCCTAATACAAAAAGGAATGAGTATATATTCGTAGTGGCCATATATACATCGGAGAGGTGTCTTTGGAATATCTTCATTTTGAGCATGCAAGTGGATATATCCGGATTTCAAGTCAATCATTGAGAACCAATGAGATCGCATTAATTGATCAATGAAATCATCAATTCATAGAAGTGGATATCTACTCATTATCATAACATGGTTCATCTTTTGATAAATAATGCACAACCAAAGAGTTCCATCTACTTTCTTCACGAACATGACTGGTGCTACCCGCAGAGACATACTTGGCCAGATGAAACCCCTTTCTTCCATGTTCCTCCAAATGCGGTTTTAATTCCCATAACTCTGTTGGTTCCATCTTATAAGACGTAAGGGAAATAGTACTAGTCCCCAAAAAGTGATCAATTGTAAAATCTACTTCCCTTATAAGTAGTAACCTTGAGAAATTTTTAGGAATGACATATGGAAATGGATTCATGACTACTAGAAAACTAATTTCCATGATCAATTCCATTGATTCCAATGTCAGTGTCTCCAACTGATAAGATAACATTCCCTCTATTGGTGCCAATAACCCCTTTTCGCCTTTTTTAATATCTTTTCTCCTCTTAAGAGATGTTTGATGTCGTCCTCATTCACGAAACTAACTATTCTCCTATAACAGTTGATTTGATCCCTAAACATTATTAAAAAAATCCATTCCCTGGATTACATCAAAGAAATCCATGTCTAACATCAAGAAGCCCCATTTCAGTTCAACTCTATCAATAGTTATATCACATGGTCTAGACATAAAGGCATTGCATTCTATTTCACTAATAGTATTTTATATTTTTAAAATAGAAGACATCATTTCAGTCATTAATCATTGAAAATAAATAGCATGATAAGCAATGAAAGAATGAAATGCAACTGTGTCAATGAGCTCTTGCACAATGGTGGAATTCGAATGAATTGTATCATTCATGTTGATGGTCCAACCTGATCATTGACAAGCATCTTCTAATATCTAAAAAATTACATCGTCGGTGAACTATTATCATTGTTTTCTTGATGAGTTTTACATGGTTGTGGAGTCAGGGAATTTCTAGAATCACCATTGATATGTCTTCTTTGGTGAAGAGACTGATTCGGTTATCATCACCCTATCGAAGAATATGATTCTTCTGATGCCTGAGAAGTCTCTCGAGCACCTGACCTTGGAGCACAGGGATGATAGCTCTGATGACACCCAATATTCTTACAGTTATGACATTCTCTATGTTGTTCCATACACTATCTCTTTATGTGTTCAGGCAAGCCCCATTGAAAAAACCTTCATTTCTATTGAGTTGTGGGGGAAGGTTCACTTAAACAGTCGTCTGATTCCGATTTCAACTTCTATTATGGAAATATGTGTCCTTTTTCACGTGCTTATAGCATTTTTGTTAACAATATTCATTGTAGGTATCATCATACCTCATCCTGTAGATCCCAAGATATCACTTTCAGTAGTAGTCACATTTTTCACTATCTCTGTATAATCTGTAATATAGAGTATCCTAATCTTCGATCAAATGTTTTCCCTTATCCTAGATTCAAATATGCATGCCTTAAAGAATGTATTTCTGAATCTTTTGGTTAAATACTCACTAAATTAAATAATTTATCCACATATTCCTTGATAGAGAGATTACCCTACTACAAACTAAAAAAGTTTTTCGCTTTCCAGATCATGTACATGTTAGGATAGAATTGTTTGTTGAACAATTCCTCAAAACCCTATCATGAAGGTTCATCATCCAATCTAGCATGCACTATTAAATCCCACCACTGGCATAAAAAATCCTTGAGCATATAAGTCTCTAGTTTGACATCAACCTCCACTGGTGTGTCGATGAAGTCGAAGATACCATTCAACCTACTGAGTCACATCTCTGCCTTCTCAGGTTCAACATCACCATAGAAGTTAAGTATATTTTTCTTCATGAGTTAGATGGTATGATCCACATTCCATGTCTTATTCCTCTTTTACCACATATACACAACTTGAAATCCTATGACAATACTATGAACCAATTCATGGTTCACTCATGGTTTAGGTGAAACTACATTCTTCATAGCTTCTTCAATTTGGTTTCATCAATGTTGTCGGGTGCAATTTACTAAACAAAAGACATCCTATGTAACTCTCACTCTCTAGTAACTAAAGGCTTAACATCTTAAATTCTATCACATCAAATATCACAAAATTGTTTTCTAAAAATCAATTTTTTCTATTTTCAATAATTTTTGAAACATTCAAAATTTATTATTTAATATTAAATCAATTTCAAAATACACTAATCATTTCCTTTTTCAAAATCATACATTTGAAAAAAAATTACATACTTTATCAAAAATTAACACTTTTTCAAAACATGAATCGTTAATTGAAATGATATATGCACTCCTAGTGGGAATACATTCCTCGAAAATGGATGTCATGCTCATCTCATTGGCTAAGCCCATGACAATGATATTTCCATATTTGTAGAGGTTTTTACAAAACACTTATGTACCCAACTCCATAGTAACTTAAAGTTCATCATAAAAGGTTTATCTAAGTCATTTTATGATTTACATTTCATGTTCCAAAACTCCCACTCCATTAATATAATCCACCCAAGGAATTGAAATGAAATATTTACAACTCCAAGACGAAGAACATTGATGACTACTTGTTAGGAATTGATCGAACAATTTGATACCATTTTTAACGAACCACCAATTCTCATTGGATTAAGAGTATAACCAGAAATTACTGGGCCTTAAAAGACATCCCCACGATGGCAAACGTTGGACGTAAATTTCAAATGGTTTCAAAAAAAAGTGGGGGGAAATATACCCATTTAGAAAAAAACCAATACACCAACACCCAATAATTCAATAAATTATGAATGCACAAAATAAATACAACTAAAAAAATTCATGTATCTCAATACCACTTCAATGTGTCCAATAAATACAAAAAAAGTATCAATGTAAAAAGTGGATGAACAAATGAATACTCTCAAGAGACCACAAGACTCCATTCTGTACAAGCTCCAAGATCCACAATCATTGAACATCCCATGTATCATAATGTAGTGCTAAAAATGACTGAAACATTACCTTTTCCACAGTTTTAGAATATAACTTCAGAAAAAGCACCAATGTACCAAAGAAAGGGTGAGTATAATCTTAGTAGGTTTCCCAAATGACTTTCCTACACATTATATTATAATTGGATGGTTGCAAAATAATATAAAAAGTTCAAATAAACCAATTTACCAAAACAGTTTATAACAAAATATAAACATGTTCAAAAAGCAATCATAGCCAAGTGAATAAAGGTAAAGAAAACAAATTTCAAGAAACATATTTTCCAAAAAATAACTAATCAATGCTTATAAAAAAATTCTGATTATTATTTTGGCCTACCCATTCCATATTTCACAACACACCCAAAATTTCATGCATCATTTGATAGATCTATACTAATGATTGGTCTCTTGTCCCATTACCTTGTTTCCCAATGACACACACCCATGATCTAGGGTCATGTCCATTGTACCCCAATGTTACTCATCCCTTATTAAGGGCCCGTTAATTATAAACTCACACCAACAACATTTATGCCAAATAATTTCATTACCAGAATTAAACACTTCTATAAAACATGAATATTATTGAATACCAAATCCAAAACCATCTTTAATGTAACCGTTAATTTCAGTAAAACATCCCCTTTTATTGAAAATTTCTATTCCAATTCATCTTCCAACAATCCATAAAAATATTCTTTTTAAAATACATATTTTAAAACCAAGAACCAAATCACTCATTCAAAATCCCTAATTTTATAGTTTTCACAAACCATCACTCAAGAAGGTTTACAACACATGTCCAAAAACAAAATCACAATCAATTAAGCACAATAAATTAAATTTGAAATTGTTCTAATCGGTTCTACTAAGAGGAGTAGACAGTGAAGCCTCCTACATTGAAGGTTTTTACAAAATCCTAACTAATGACGAAGAATGATTCCAAAAACTGGGATGATTATTAAATAAAACATACATAGATACCTTATTATATCAATAAAAAATATATCTATAAACTTATTTGGAAGATAAAAATCTATATATTTCCATAATAGGAATAGATATTTTAAATAAGAGGATATGAGAAGTAAATCTAGTAGAAAATTTTTTTGGAGAGATGTACCGTAAATGAAACGAAGATACCAAGCCGATCAGATTGATCTGGAAGATGGAGTGACTCAAAAAATCACCTAGGGAAATTTAAGGGTCGATAGAAATGATTTCTTGAAAGAAATTAATGAGAAGAACATCCAAATGTGTGATAGTAATTTGGATGTGGGGGGACTCTCGTAGTTTACCCCTAGTCACAACGTGAAGGCTACGTTGGATAAGTACGCCAAAAAACCCATACCCTCAGATTAAAAAAACAAAATATAAATATTCCAAATATCTATACCTAAAGTACAATGACATGCACCATCTCACGTCGTAACCCTCACTTCACGAAATATATATATACCCTTCTACACAAATTGATTTTTAGGTACACGACATGTACTTCTGGTATAAGAGCTGAATCCTATAGAAAACCCCAAAAAACTACATTTTAAGGAATCAAAATAAAAAGGGGACTTAGAAAAGTTTTAAAGCATACTCAATTACAATGACATTATGTGTCAACCCTGAAACAGGGGGTAATCCATCTGACATACTTATTGGATGATTTGATTTGGTGTTCTATGGTGGATCTGGTTATTGTTTTTAAATATATTTTAGTTGTGTAATCAGAGGATTTTCCTTAAGAGGTGGGGATAATACCCCAATGATGATATATTGAGCATAGGATAGAGATATGACAATGAGTTTCTCTTATATTTATATATTTATATTGGATATCCCATTATTAGTTTTAGTTGGTTCAGATCCATGTAAACTATTTCTTCCAGAGATGATTCATTCGACAAAGTTGTTCCCCATGCTATGCACCATTACTGTTTTATTAGAATTTATCTTGTAGTATATAGTCATTCATGGATTATGAAAATATTAAATAGGTAACAATTAATACATGCAACCATCTATCATGTATGGATGAGTTTTTAAAAAAACATAAAATGATAATGAATGTTTCTGATATCACCTTCCTCTTTGTGTATCAGTATATGTGTGTAGATGGGAAGGATATTAGAAATATATCTTCAAGAGGATGTTATAGGACTTAATAATTCATTTTTATCTTATTAGATGTAATTAATTATAAAAAAATGTATCATCTATTTAATTAATTTAGTGGCTCATATGTTATTGTACTGGTTCACTTTTGTATTTTTCTATGATATTCCTATCTCTGGAACACCAAAATTGTAAAATTATGAAGATTTGTGGAATTTTTCAGGAGTGTTTTATTTTCATATACTGCATGGAAAGATGATTAAGTGTGTGTTATATTTTCATGTGTTTTTTTCTAATTGATTTCCATATCTTAGAGTGTATTTGATGGTGATCATGGAATTAATAAGGTGGTTTATTGTTTAGTAGATTGAAATAATTTTGGAAAGGGTAATAGTTTCCTCAAAATTTCATGATACATTTGGTGGTTCAAACTTGAATTCTCCCAAAATGTAACATGTATGATATAATTTACAATAAATGAGAAAGTTGTCATTTTATTGATTAGTTTATGGATTCATTGGAGTATTTGATAGAGAATTTAATAATTTACCACATTATACATTAACTATATGACTGTGATTTTATTAGGGTTTACTATCATGATTGAAATCATTTTATGGGATGTGTAATATTGGAGTGGATATTTGTTATATCATACAACCACGAGTTTATATAGACTCATATATGAATCTATGACACCCATGTTTCTGCATATTCTTTGGATATATTTTATTTTATGTAATGGATAAACTATCCTATCATTAAATGTTTTATGGGTTTCACAGATTATAGAGGATTTTAGTATGTATTCTCCGATATCAACATAAATTAATCTCATTGAAAGTTAATGCATTTTATTAATTACTATGACATTAAGATATTATTTACAATGGGTAATATTATTTTTTTCAAAAGTTACCTTGTATATTTTGTACATTGGATGTGTTTTATGTTAGTTTGGTGAAACATTTGGCTTAATGGATGTTTTACCCATAATAATCCACAAAATGGTAGCATTGGATGAAGTATTTCAAAAGTTACCTTGTTAGGGAATGCTATATAATCATTCAGAAATTCATATTGTGGTTCTCCATGTATTCCATATCCGTATCATAGTGGTGAATCCTATTGTGACAATTATTTTCCATTCCGTAATATATATATTTTGGTATTATATTATAAATATATCTTTTGTAGAAATTGTCTCTCAGTGTTTGGTTTTATAGATCAAGATGGTTAAGTATCATTCCCTTAATTTTTTTCTCCAAAAAATTTATGTTACTTAGTGCATGTGATAAGAATAATTAATGTAATTAATTATTAATTCTCCAATAAATTTTTTTGGTAATGACGTTATATTGGTTATTGTGGACTATATGACTATGTTTTCTCACATCATAGCAGTCAATGAGTCAAGCATCATGATATATTTTTCATGGTAGTATGTAGATGATATGTTGAGTCTAAAAGGGTTCCAAATATGATCATGTATAACTATAAACTTATTTATACTTCTTTTTCATGTAATGGATTCAATGATATATTTGGACCTCTTATATTTTGTAAAATTATTTTTCATCTATAGATAATTGACCAGAAATAGATGATTTTCTAGACTATATAGGATTTATTGTGTGCATTTATTATGGATATCAAAGTTATTTTTCTCTTAAATCTACCATATTTTTTATAAAAAATCGTCATAACTACACTATTTGTAGGGATAATTATGAAAAATTATATTTAGGATATTTATGATCTTCGTTATCATAGACTACGGTTTGAGGGTCAGCTATTCTCGGACTATAATTGGAGTATATTACAACATAGAGGGTGAAGGATATACAGTAACCTATGATGGTTTCATAAGAATGTTTTAAGACTTATACATTTCATGGGAGGAGGAATCTAGTTTATGAAATTTGATACAATATGTTCTTTATAATGTCTACATATAATGGGAATTATAGGGTTTCCCATGATTTCTTCACTTGTGAGGGTGTTATTGTGTGTTCTACATATGGAATATCTTTTAGAAAAATTACCAATGATGAAAATGATACATGATTTATTCCATGTTCTATATAATCAATCATAACATCATAATGATTCCCATTTTAACAAATAATGAGACACGATTGTTGAAGAAGGTATGGAATTTGAGGAGGGGTTTGTAAAAATTTGGTCCCATTTATAGATAATGTATATAATTAATATTATTCCTTTAATTTGTGTACAATAATAGTATTGTGTCATGGATAGGATGACATAAGTGGTGGTATAATAGAATTATGAACACTATAATGATCTATTTGGGTATTTATCATCTTTATTTTTATTTTTATTCCTTATTTGGATTCATTGTAATTTGTTTTTTATTTTTTTAGATAATTTGTCTTTCCTGGTGTTCTACTATTTTTTGAATTATCATTGAGTGGTATATCCACTGGTTTTCTGTTTTTAGGTTGTTCAGTGGTGTTATTTTTTCATGTTTGTTCTCTTATCGGATACTTATGTTCTTAATGTATATATATCTTTGAGAGGTATATCAAGAGGTGGCTTTTCAAACACATTTTCATTTTTTGTGTTAATATTAAAGTATAAGGGAAATTCTTTGTTTGAGATGCATATGTATAAGGTAATAATTTTATCTAGTCATTACCATTATGAGAATTTGGTAGATTAGGTTTTCAAAAGGTGGAAACCTTGTCGCTAATGGAATTCATAGTATAAAACCAATACTCATAATATGAATTTTAATTCCTAAAATTAGATATAGTTAATGGATATATGATTCAAAGGAAGAATTATATTTTACTTATATGAAGAAATTTTTTTGATGAATTGGATCTTCATTGAGTTAATTTTTTATGGTTTAAATGTATAAGTGAGTTAGTTATCAGTGAATTCATTACCAATGGGATTCATGGAAGGTGAAATAATTTCAATCTATTAATCTGACATTTTCATGATACGAAATATATTGGGAATCCCTATTTATTCATATTTTACTTCTCCTATCAAAAACCATAAAACATCATGGGAATTTTTTCATATACCATTATGCCCCGTCTATTTTATTGAACCATTTCATTAAGAGATCTTTATGGGTTGATCATATGTCAGTTTTTCTCTTTTACTTGAACAATATTTAACTTATGTTCTCCCATGTCATGTTATGGTAGAATTATATCCATGTTTATCTTCTGTTCATAAAATAATTAGTATTACCAATATCATTATTATTCAAATTTCCGATTGACATCAAGGTTTCTTTATTCATCATCATTCTGAATACAGGATTAAAATGCTTCATCAAGAATTAGGCGATATGTAATATCTATATTTTTTTAATGTGATTGTGTTATATTACCAAGATGTTTTAATTTATTTAAATGTTCAATTAACTAAATAACGATGATAATATATAATTGAATTAATTATCGAATTTGTTTTACAATTTTTAGGTTTAATGTGAATATATCATGGTTGTTATTTCCTCTTGGTTATATGGTAGTATTCAGTCTTTATTAAATGTATTTTTAATTCTTATCAATGTTATTTTTCTTGAAATTTTTTAAACTATGAAATTATTTTAATATTTTAATTGTGTTTTTAAATAATGGGGAATTTTTTTATGTATTTTTCTTATTCTAATTTTAATGTAATGTTAAATTCTTGATTCAATTAATTGATAATTTTTTATAAAAGTTATTTAATATGATTCATGTTACTAGAACCCCATACATAATAAAGTTTTTAAATCATGATGGGAAATTAAATATTTTTCTAACAAAGATAAATTCCATGGGGTGGAGTGAGCCTATTCCTATTTTGGTGTCATTATATGTCATGGTAAAATGGATTTAGTTCCATTACCTATTTTTGGAAAATATATTCCAAATGAATGTATGATCTAGGTATTTTAGATAAATATTATGTTCTTTATTTTCAAGTGTGGTTGGTGTTGAGTAAGAAGTTTATTTTTGACTTTTCAAATACTATTCTTTGGAAATAACAAAATCATTCTTAATTATAATGTTTCTAACTCTTTAATGACGAAATAATTATAACATTTAAAAAAAAATATTTATGGTTTACCGAACATATAATTTTTTTATATATTAAAAAATATAAACACACTTTTATCATTATAATTATCAAAATGAGCATAGATACAATAATGATCGAATTTATATTTATAAAATTGGATTTAAATACTTCCAATTTCAATTTTTTTAAAATAACTTTTTTTATTCATTTATGACATCAAAACCGATATCATTATAATCATACTAGTAAAATAATAACAGTGGCATTATATAAGGAAATATATAAGATTTATCAATGTTTATATTCTGAATATGAACAATTATATTCAATTGTAATCGAATTCCTTTTACACTATAAGAGTGTAAAACAAAATGATTTCGTATATTCTATTTTGATTAGACTATTGATGTTCCATGTGTCCAAGTACTTTTGAAAAACTCAGAGTTAGAATGACCCTTTGATTGTCATGATGACCATTGGAAGCTTACTTTTAAGTACATGGTCATTCTATGTGTTGGAGAAGAGAAATTAAGATACACTGAGCTATGTTTTGATATATTTCATTTGAAATTTCCTAGTGTTTGACAGATCTGAAGTATAAATGGGTGAACTACTTGAACCTTGTACTTGTAAAAAAATTTGAGTATTATTTTGTAATAATAATGACTGATTATTTTAATATGTTTGAGGGAAAATGGTGATATCGAGACAAAAAATTCGATCATTGTATCGAGGGATCATTGGGTTAGCAAGATAGATAATCTGATCATCGTATCAAGGGGTGGCAGGGACAATGAAATAGAAACGAGGATCACCGTATTAAGGTCTCATATGTATAGAGAAATAGAAAATTCAATCATCATATTTATGGATTTTTTTTAGTAATGGAAATAAAGACATTCTTGAAAGTATAAAACAAGTGGCCTATATCCTAGGTTATTGGATATCCTACTATATTGGGTAAAATTAGTTTATTAATTTCTATTAATTGTTTTTCATCATGTATTTTATTTCCTTAAAAATTGTAATATAAATTTAATCCTTTAATATTAAAATATTTATTAGTTTTTTGTTTATCATAATAACTATATTAACGATAAAATAGAATTATATAGAATTATTCTATTAGAAAGATATTGCCAATATTACAATTCAATATTCTTTAATATAGAATAATAAATTTAAGTATTACTATGTTATATCATAACCATTATCATTACAATTCTTTTATTATTCATGAATACATTTAAATTATTATTATGTTTTCACTCCTTATTGATTATGATTCTATACACTGGTAATATAAAATCAATTTAACATTTCAACCTATGGATATACAAATAGTAATCTAAATAATTATGATATCTTTATTATTAAACCCATGGTCCATGTCCGATTAACATTTAAATACACAAGAGTTTTTGTGAATATGATTTTTTTAACCTTGTTTAAATAAGTTTCTTTGAATTTTGATATCAATATTTATTAAACATACAATTCAACCGAACTATTGTATTTAATCAATATAATATATATTACGATTCATAAATTGGTATCAGATCATGTTTCCACTACTCAAATATCATCTCACCATTTTATATTATTTATTAAAAATTTGTTAATTTTTGTTAATTTTTTTTATAAATATATTCTATATAAACATGTACGTGGAAATTTATTTTCTGTATTTGTTTTAAATATGACAGGAATTAGTTTTGGTTCAATAGATCATAGAATTCTCTATAAACCCCCTATTTTGATGGAGCCAATTATGGGTATTGGTGAAATTAAATGAAGACATTAATTATAAATACAAGATTTGTAAATATAATCATTTTAACCAGATATTACACAGTCTCTGACAAATAAGTGACTTCTTTCAAAAACCAAGAGAATCAATAGTATAAATATAATTATAGAGTTAGAAACACAATATTGTGTTCTATAACTAGAAACATTTACAGCTATATTTATTCTTGTGATGCTTCTAATAGTATCTGGAAAAAAGTAGAGATTACTAATTTCTGAACATAAAAATATTTCAAAAATAGAAAAGATATTATTAGAGCTGAATGTCAATAACTTAAATTCTATTTTAGTGAATATGTTGCAATATTACAACTAAGTTTTTTGAAAATGTATAATATTATACAATTGATGGGTGATGAATGATTAGAAGATGAAATCCATGATGAAAAGATAATTTACATCATGCCCAATGAGTGAGAATATAATAGAACAACTACTGCTGAGTCAAGGGAAATAAAAAATATCACTCTTGAAAATTTATTGGGAACCATTTTATAATATAGGGAAATGATGAAAATAGGTACAGAAAAAGTAATGAAAATAAGTGAGAGAGTTTATTTTACTACTACATCAAATATGATAGAATCTCAGACTCTATATAATGTTGTCATGTAGAAAAAGAAAAGTATTGTTGTAATTCAATCCAACTCATGTGATTTCAAACATTATAAGAATTATCTAGTTAATCATATTCGATTAATTAATAAGATATTTTGAAAGAATGATATTATAAATCACTATAAGAAATGTAATAAATGAATGAATGGAACGATAAATTATAATGTTACCCATTATGAGTGAAAAAGAGGAATATATATATTTGACCTGATTATCACATGTTTAAAATAAATTTCAATAAGGATAAACATTTTGATAAGATTATGAAAAAATATTATAAGTCAAAATAAAAGAATGTTTTTAAAGATTCTAGAATAATGATATATTTTGGAGGTTATTCATCAGAAAAATTACATATATAATAAATTTCCAGATTATAGGAATATTATTTTTGTTAGAAAAACTATTGAAAATAATTATTTTATGGAAAACTTACACACATCCAATTATTTAACTAATATATATTTAAATCTATTTTAACAGGTTAAGAATATGTATACATCTTTAGAAGAAGAATCCTCATAATCCATTGGTGACAATAAATTACATTCTTATGAATAAGATTCTATCGTTGAAAAACAAATAGAAAATGAAAATTTTTAGGTTTGAAAAAACCTGATAACGCTAATGAAAAACCTGGAAAATCTATTTCAAGAAATTGTATTTTAAAAATTAATTTAAAAAAAAATATATATTTATAAACATAATTCATAAAAAATAATATTTATTATGATTTTGAATAAGTATTATTTTAAAGGCATTGTTTGAAAAATAATTTCTAAAAACTCACTTCAAATACAATTACTCAAGGGGTAATAAATTATTTATCAAATTGAAATCTGAAAATTATTTTTTAATAAAACATTTTTGAAACATAACTTTTGGTAAGGATGTATTTTATAAAATATATAAGAAATTCCTTTCTCATTGTTCTAGTTCTGTAATAGGGTATAACAATAGAAATCCTATTTTCAAAAAAAATTACCTTCTTCCAAAAAATTAAACATATTATAAAAAAATGAAAAAATTGACATAACAACAATAAATTTTTTTAATTAAATTTTTTGTGATCTCTAGTTTTCCTAAAATCCCATTTTTGAAAGCAAATATAGATTTTTATAATTTAGTTTTCTAATATTTCTAGAACAAAATTGATTTTGGTTCTGAAATTCAAATTTTTTTATTTTCATGTAAACAAAGGAAGTACTAACAATAAGAATACATGGTACATGGATAGTGGGTTTTTCAAACATATTACAAGAAAGAAATATTTATTTTAAAATATCATAAAGTTGAAAATTGGAAAATTTTCTTTTGAGATATTGAGGAAAGATATATAATCATTATATGTAATATTGTTCTTCTTGGAAAATAATTAATTTCAAAAGTTGTTTTTGATAAGGGTTTTAAGAACAACATTATAATAACAAGTAAAATAAGTTATGAAGGATGCCATTTGAATTTTAGGAACGATAAATTTGTAGTACACAATTCCAAATATGAATAAGTTATATCTGCTAATGGTTATGATAATGATTACACAATTAATTGAGATAACCATAAAAGCAAAGACCTATCAAGCCTAAGTGAAATAGAATATCAATCTTGGTTATTGAATATAATGATATGATATTGTAACCATAGAAAATTATGTAAGATGACTCAGAAAATCATTTATATTTATTTTCTAGAGGTAAGGTATGATTTCTAAAATCTCTGACCCTTGTCATTATGGTAATAAATATAAGTCAAGTTATAAATCTATTAGTGAATCCAAAACTTCTACTGTTTTATAGTTAGTTAACATGAATCTTTTTGGTCCTGCATTAATTGAATGTATTAGTGGAATGCACTATGTATTTTTTTAGTTGATGATTACCCTAGACACAAATGGGCATATTTCATAAAAAAAATATGATGCCTTTTGTGATTTCAATACATTAGTAAACAAAGATAAAAATGAGGAAAAATTTCCCTTGATAACTATTCATAGTGGTAATGGTGGACAATTTATACATTTCAATTTTGATGATTTTTTTGTGGTAAAAGGAATTAAACATAACTTTTCACCTCCTAGAACTTCTTATAAAAATGGTGCTTCTAATATAAGTAGTTTTATTCTTATAGAAATAACAAGATCCGAGTTAAGAAAATACTCAAATGCTAAACATTTTTAGGAATAGGTGATCTATAGTGCTTGTTATAATATAAACCATGTTTTTCTTAGACACATTATTATAAAAAATTATTAGGAATTATAGACAACCTAGATACTTAATGTTTCATACATTAGATTACTCGGATTCAATGTATTAATCTTGAATATGAATGCTAACTTATACAAATTCTCAACCAAACCAGATGAATGGGTATATTTTGGATATTCCTATATTTCTATGGAATATAGAGTTTTTAATAGAATTATCATACTATTGGATAAATAGTACATGTTAAAATTGATGAAACCAACTCTTTTGTTTTTAAAAAAACCCAACGAGCATCCTCTGTTGTGTTTTCAAAAATATATCCTCATCCTTTGTTGGATGATACTTGTGATAATGAAAACAATCAAAATATTGTTTCTGAATTATTTACTCAAGAATATTTTTTACATTATGTTGATAAAATAACCTTAAAAAAGTAAAATGTTTATTAGGAATATTCCTTCATATACTATCATTGGAGATGTTAATAAGCAAGTTAAGAGTACATGATCCTTGAGGAATGACATATAGAATCAGGATTTTCCATAATTTGAACCTAAAATTCATGATGAAGCATTATGTGATGTGTATTGGATTATAGACATGCAAGATGTGAAAAATAAATTTGAAAGGGAAAATGCATGGACATTGGAATAAAGGCATAAATAAGCTTTATTAATTCAATAAAAATGGGTTTTTTGAAAAAAAAAGATGAAAATGGTATTATAGAGAGAAATAAATTAATTTTTTTTCTAAATTTTATAATCAATCATAGGTAATATATTATGAAGAAAACTTTGATTTTGTAGCTATAAAGGAATCTATTCATATTATGGTACACCTTACATAATTCATTAATTACACACTTTTCCATGTGGATGCGAAGTGTTAATTCCTTAAAGGTTATGAATAAGAGGAAATTTTTTTAACAACCTCTTTTTTTTATTATAAAAAACATTTTGAAAATGGATCTAAACATACCAATGTTTTATATGGCATTAAAAAATCCCTTAATTCTTGTTTTGATAGATTAATATGATTTTTGTAACAAAACAACTATGATAAAGGAAACATATATCCAACTATTTTTATAAATCAATATTATAAAAATATTATAACTGTTCAAATGTATGTTAATGACATTATATTTAGATCAACTCATTAATATTTTGTAGATTCATTTTTGGATATTTTGGAATCGTAGTTTGATATGAGTAAGATGAGTATGTTAACATTTTACCATGGTTTTAAAATTTTTCAGAAACCAAATAATAATTATATATCTCAACAGAAATATATAAAATATATTCTAAAAAAATTGGATATGAAAATACTAAAATTATTATTACTCCCATCAAATCCTCAAATACACTTGATCATAATGAAGATGGGTAACCAGTTGATCAAAAATATATATTGGTATGATAGGAAGCCTACTACAGTGAAATTATAGTCATCTAGATTTCTTGTTTTATGGATGTTTTAGTGAAAGGTATTAGAAAAAATTAATGGAATCCCATTTAAAAGTTGTTAAATGAATTCTTTTTAATATAATGGCATCTAAGGATCTAGAAATTTTATATTCTTTAGGAAATTGTTTTTTCTCATAAAATGTTTTTTTGAATTATGATTTCAGTGTTTGTAGAATGGGTATTTAAATTATATCAGAAAAATAAAATTTTATATGATATTCATTATTTCATGGTCATGTCTGAATAAAAACTCAGTATCACTTGGCACTTCAGAATCAAAAGATGTGGTAGCTAGAAGTTGTTTTACTCAAGTGTTGTGGATGAAACACACACTCACAAAATAATGAATAAGTTAAATAAAATAAAATAATCAATGATAAAACTAGTGACATTTATATAATTAAGACACATGCACATCACTCTTGTGAAAAAAATATAGATTTTAGAAATCTATTTCTAAAGGATCACACACAAGAAAGAGATATCATTTTACAATTTATAATAATTCAAACACAACTTCATGATTTTTTTTAAAAAAATGCTTACCTTCAGATACATTTCAATACATTAAACAGAATGTAGGAATGATCATTTTATTTTAATAATTCATATATAATTATTTTTTATACCATCTCCTTTCACTGTGTTAGTCCTTTTTATAAGATAAGTACATATGATTTTGGTATTTTAAAGCATTCAATTTTTTTTATTCTAACAATTTTTTTATCATAATTTATTTATAAATATTACCAGACACATATATCTTCATAAAATTTTTAGATCCAATATTCTAAAAAGAATCATCATATTTAATATTTTAAAAAATTCTTCAATTATATTTTTTTAATTTTTTTTTTAAATTTTTTCCATGTTTCTTTTGTATTAAAATTATATTATTCAATAAACTAAAAAAATATTAGAATTGTAAATTAAAAAAGAAAATAATTTTCATACTAATATAACTCTCAAGAACTGAAAGGTATTCTTCTTACCTTTTAGGTTTTGAACTATTTAATTACAATTATTTATCTTTTTCATTGTTACATTATGATATCATAAACAAATTTATTAAAAAAATTAATCGTATACAACACAAATAACTTAAAACCTCAAGAGTTCATGCATTATAATATCTTCCTAAGATCAATATATACAATAATATAAGAATTTTAATGTCATAAAAATTATATTTTTCATGAAATCAAACATCCACCTCAATTTCTAATATATAGAAGGAACCACCCGCATTCCACGTTGGAAATATTCATGTTTCTTGGCCTGATGTGCCGCCCTTCCAGAAGCTTCTAGCCAAAATATCTTACAATGATTCTAAAAGTCTAATTGTAAATAAATAAATATTTGTCTCAAGATATAATTCTTGATAAAAAAAATTACTAAATGGTTTGACTTCATTGAAAGGATTGATGAAAAAATATTTTTAGGACACGTACACTTCACTTTTGAATTAGATCATAATTATTCAAGGATGATAATATCTTTGATTAACTAATGTTGATATGTATTAGGATCCAGTTATTCCTGAAATTTTATAATAATTTTATAGATCATTTCGTTTTCTAGAAGAAGTGGTAAGACAAAAAATTTCATCCATAATATATGGAATATGTTATCATTTTTCATATAGAAGATAATCCTTTCATTTGAAATTCCATTAGAAAGAGAAGATCACTTTTATTATCATATAATTCCTCATAGTATTAGTTGATTTTATAATGAAAATATAATTCCATATAGTATTAGATCATTTGATAAAGAAAATAATGGGGTATTTCTTTTCGATCATTTTGAAAATTATAGAAAATTGAATTATATTATTTACTACAGTTGGATTATTTTTTTGTGGATGAAGGGTTTCATGATTCCACGAAAAAATGGTTGATGTACTCTTTATTGTACATATGTTTTTTCATATATTATAATGTAAAAATGTAAAAAAGTGATTTAATGGGAATAACCTGTGTCACCACTAGGTTGATGAAGACCTGCTCCATAGATTCTATAGTTATTATGTTTTAACTATGTTGTTAAAGATATTTATTACATGCATGAATTCATCAATGTTACATTGAATTAATATCTATAGAAAACAAAAATATTTAATGTATTATAAGAAACACTCAAAATGATGAATTATATTTTGATGTGAAATCAAACTAATTTTTTGATATGTTAGGTAGTATGATCCCGGAGGATAATCCTCCTAAATCCCAACAAAAAATGTTGATAAGAAGAAGAAAAATAATGTCCATAAGAATAATGATAAAAAGAAGAAAGATAAATATGATTTGGGAAATCAAGGTCAAAAAAGAATAATAAGGCATCAAAACCTTAGAATGTTATGAAATAATAAAATTTATAGGAAGAAGTAACTGTATAATGGAGAAAGAATATCACTAAAAGGAATGAAAGTGATTCACAATTCAGACTCAACCAAGCTAAAAGATTTCCATAAGACACCATGGTGTTGAGTACCATGAGAAATATTAAAAGGAAATGAAACAAATAAAAATGTATCATAAGAACAATTATATGACTAAGTATTGAAATGAGTAGATAGGGATTCAGAAAAAGATTTTTGACATCAAACTCAAACAAAAATAAATAAACCTGATGCGTTTTTTATCAAGAAATATTTTTAGTCCCAACCCATGTTCCTTTTATTGTAGACAAAGTAAAAAAAACTTTTACTGAACAATAAATATCTCTTATATATAAATAAAAATCATTGAAACCAATTCTCACTGGTAAATCAAATTTATGAATAGATGATCAAATTGATGAGGATGTTTGAAATGTAATGGAGGAAGGATCTATAGAAGGTCAATAACAAGACTAATCTAAAGAAGGAACATAAAATGAATAAATTGAAAAATATGTGCCTAATTCTGAAAATGATGTATAAGATAATGAAATTGAAGGAGAATATGAATAATTTGATGATGAAGAGGATAACAGTGGTCATGACAATAATGAAATGTATAATGATGTTCAATTTGATTATTTTTTCATAAGGAATTACCACACTTTTTAGTGGATTTTATTTCTTTAGGAAATAAAAAAATTCAAATGTACTTTGAAGAATGCCATCTTTAGTTTAAGAAGACAAATATTCATCAAACATGCAATTAAAAGTGTAGAATTCCAAATCCATGGATGATAAAGACAAGTTCAATAAATTAATTGATGGTGATGGTGATGTTTTAATTCAAATTTCGGATTAAAAGAATGAAAAATAAATAATTGAATATTACGTTTCAAATAAGTATGATAATGGAAAAGGAAATAAAAGTGATTTTGAAATCAGTTATCCATAAACTCATGTTATATGAAAACAAACACAATCCATTTTAGTTAGTACAAATTTTTATAAAGGAGTTCACTATATGGTTCAATCGTTGTACAAACATGAAGTAACTATTATTTATATTCCTAATGTTGAGTCATGGAGGAAAATGATTCATGATAATCTCAATCGATGACCATAATAATCAATTATTATGATAGAAAAGGTGATCATCCAAAAATATGTGTTGAAAACTCATCATGAAAATTATAATGATCATAGAGAATAATGAAGATAATTAACAACATTGTAGCTTCAAGTAAATTATGATATCTTATTATATGGTGAAATATTTGATATTATACAAATTAATTTTAAATAATCCAATGATTCCATAAATATTTTGTCCAAAATTATATTCGGGAGGATGAAGTCTGGGGAAGATAATATGTTTTAGAAAATAAAAAACCTAAAATTTCAAATGATATGCATTGTCTTAATGATTGAAAGATGAAAAGGTTACCAAGATGAAATAATCAAATTAAATAATCATAATGATTTTTTGGATGAAGAACATTGGATTCGAAAAGATTAGAAAGAATCTCAAGATGAACTGATTATATATCTTCTTGAAGAAAAGAGAGAGCAAAAAAAGATGAAGATTATCTTAAGAAACATGATAAATTTTAAGATACACTAATAAAATTTCTGAAGAATTAAATTTAAAAAATTTTACTAAGTGAGGTCTATGAATCTCACAAGAGTGAACTACTTATTCATTATACTTGTAACCTTCATGTGTTTGATTTTTTGATCTTTATGACTGATTTCGTGAATACAATTGAGGGATTGCATGGATTGAGAGACCAAAAATATGATCATCTTATCAAGGGTTCATAGTGATATATAGATATAAAATCTCATCATCTAATTGAGGGATTTGGTGATAAAGATAGAGATAAAATATGATCAGCGTATCATGGGCTCATAGGGATAGCGAGATAGAAAATATGATAATCATATAGAGATATTTCTCTTGTAATGGAATGATAGACATTCGTGTAAGTATAAAACAATAGACCTTTATCCTAGGTTATTAGATACCATAAACATTGGGAAAACATAATTTTATTAATTTTTATTACATTTTCTATTCAAAGGATTTTATTTTTGTTTAAATGGTCATCAAAATTAAATCCATTAATATTCATCATTCTATTTGTATTTATTTATCGTAATAACATTGATTATGATACAATTGATATACTCAGTATTATTCTATGAATTCAACATTACGATAATTAGGATTCTATATGATTTAATACAGAGTCATTTATTTTTTTATTACCTTGATATATAATGACCATTTTGATTACTGTCCTTTTTGTATTCAGAAATACGATTAAATTATGATTACATTACCACTGATTACTGATTAAAATTCTATACGCCGGTAAGATATAATAAATTTATCATTAAAACATTTGGACTAAAATATCAAAATATACTTGATTACGATATTTTTATTATCAAACCTAGGGTCCATGTCAGATTAGCATTTCAATACTTCTGATATTTTGTGATTTTTTTATCTGTGTTAAACTATGCTTCTTTTAAGGTTATAAATGAATGTTTTTAAACCTATAATTCAACACCCTCTTCTATCTAGTCAGATTAATATAAATTATGATCCAAAAATTGGTGTTAGTGCGGAGAAATGAGCTTGAGGCTCATGGAAATTTGATATATGATTATTTTAATATATATTTAATCCTTGGGTAGTAAATGGTCTCTGATTCATGGTTATAGATAAATTTGGTGCAACTAACTGCGATACAATTTTATATTACAAATAATGGAATATGAAACTTATGTAGTGAAGATGAGTCTATAAAAAATATTAATTATTGAATCATACTTATTATTTGATTCAATCATGATGACCTATTTGCATGATATTATTTAACTACTATCCCATTTCATTATTCATGAGGACTCCTTACCAGACTGTTCATTGTTCTGATGTAATAGATTATGTAGATTCCTATTGTACCCAAATGTTTTAATGATTTAAAAATTCATATATAAATATTTTATGTTATGGGGTGTTCTCCATTAATGAAATATTAAACCTTTTTAATTATATATTGATATAAACCATGGTTTTTTTGATCGATATGATCAAAAAAATAATGGGTTTAAAAATTAATATATATTACGTGGTTAATTATGAATCCATTCTCAAGATAATAATAATTTTAATTAATAGTGTCACATTAAAATAGAATAAAAATATTTACATTTCATTACTATAATAGGTTAATGTGAAATAATTAATTTTAAATTATTCAGTTAATTATTTATATGATGCATGTGTGCTTGTTTGATATGTAGACCTTAGCAATGAAAGTAGGGGGTCTTGGGTCACAACTGAGGTAAATTATTGTAAGGATTGATAGTTTCTCATGGTGTTGTTTATTCATGATATTGATTCTATGTTTTTATTTCTTATACAACCTCACCCATGTGTATATGGAAACCAACAAACAAAATGAATGTTGGTGGTGATTTTTGTATCACTAATGAAAAAGAAGAAACATATGTATAAACATTCCCAAGATCATTCTTTCATATTTTACATTGATGAGTACGATTATTTGAATATATAATGGCTATAGGTATATATTTAATATAAACTTTTTATAGGATGAATTTATGTTTTACTATAAATATATTTTTGGGATATAATAGCTTTTGGAATTAGGAATACCTATATTCAGTCATAATTATTCAAGATTCTAATGAGTTTTATTTCATGGGTTGCAATAATTTGATTTATAATGAATCTATACGGGCTATATTTTCTTCTATAAATATAATAAATTTAGTATTTGATGGTGGAGATGATTAGATGAATATGTAAACTGATACTATCATAAGATGATGGGACCAACAATGGAATGATGTTGGTAGGTCCATGGCCTCACTCACATAACTGATAAATTACTTATGGATTGAAGGGAATAGGATATATGGAATTGGGGCATGAGATAAACCAAATGATATATATAATGGTATGTGGTTTAACTTCGTATATATATATATCTGATATATATGGGTATTCTATATGTGTTATATGGTTAGTGAGAAATTTTGATGATGTGAAACATTGCAGAACATATTTAGGACATATGCTTGATTATTTTTTTTAATGGGTATTAGTATAATTAATTCACATATTTCATGGGTGGTTTCAAAGTGTATAATGATGGGTTTTCTATTTATGATTTGGTTTTGTATATCTTTAATATTTTTTAGTTTATTCTGAGTATGTTGGGGATCAAGGAGGGAGATACTAGCTCGAAGGAGTTAATGAGTAGGTATTAGCAGTTTCTAGGTTTAACAGTCATTGGATATTTCTAGTTTTTGTAAATTTAGTTTTTATTTTTGTTTTTTAGTCTATATATATAATTAAATGTGTTGGGATTTTTCATTTTATTTATGTGTGGTGTTGATTGGGGGTTGTTTCCATTAAATCCCATACACCTTAATTATTATTAATGGTAAGGACTCAGATGTTTTTGAATTATATTCAATCAGTTCTAGTCAAAAAGACATGGCCTATTGAAGGATATATTTTAGGGTTCTTATCGATATTTCTATACTAATAAAATAAAATGGGTAGTTTCTAAGTGGTGGTGAGGGTCATGACATATTATATAACCAATCACAATAACAAATTCAAAGATATACAATATCAAAGTCCACTTTGCTTATTTGAATTTTAATATATATATATATATACAACCTGTATTAAATATCTGTTATAATTGATTTATATATAATTTACACATATTTAATATCATTTTAGGAATATATATACATTTAGTAACAAGAACATAATAATTTTAATATATTTGAGAGGCATTATAGAGAACTTTTGTTGATTGTATCTTATTTTGACTGAAATTTTATATTATATTTAATGATAAATCATATGAATTCATTGATAATTGTGATGAACTTTAAAACCCAAAAGTATAATTAAACTGATGGGTATCCATAAATGGTTATCTAAACATTATAGGAAAGGATTATATGAGGATCCACCAACAATTATGAAGCATTGGTCTAGTATCTAAATCGATTAAGATATATTTACAAATTTAGATTTAACCCCATCAAACCAAAAAAAACAAAGAATTCATTGTAAAAAAGATATAAAAATACAACATATTAGGATGAATTTTGTGAATGGAGGAAAATTAATCTAGAACCAATTGATGAGACTAATGAGAAATTAAAAAATATTTTCAATATTTAAAAAATATAAAGGTTGGAAAAAACATTGGTGACAATCAATGAATTGAAAATTAGATTTATATTAGGGTGCATGTATTATTAATTATAAAAATAAGGATGATTTTTGTATTAGTTTATAATAAATGGAATCAAATTCATTAGTGTATTATGATATTTGGAAATTTTGAGGGAATTATTGATATAAAAAATTATTTACCTATGACACCAAATATATCTAAAGTATGTGAACCCTTCATTGTATCCCTACAATAAAGGTACATAAAAAACCCCACACATGTACTCACTACTGAAGAAATGAATCTGGAGAAATACTTAAACTATGTTGAATTTAAAATCAACATTATATATAAAAAATAGAATGGTCAACATAATTATATAACATTGATAGTGAAGGTAATTTTTTGTAATATCTTGTTATACGATATTTCATAGAATCACTAGGATCCAATGATGAATAATAACCATAAATTTTATGAATTTATATACATATAAAATTTTGAGGATGAAATAAAATTAGGGGAAAATGTAAGAACTTGGATTTTATAACAATAAATAAGTATTTATTATAAATATCAATCACATAATACAATAAATATTATTCATGATATTAGTACCACACAAAATAGAGTGTTATGTTAATTAAAATGTTTATAATTAGATCTAAAAAAAATTTTAAATATTTTATAGTACTATATTTTGAATACTAAGGGATCATATTCTAAAATGAATAAGAAAAATAATAGATATATCAAAATTAATAGTTTACAAAATTTAAAGTAATATTAATGTTAATGGTGCTTTGGGAATATTATAAAATATTTTAATGTCTTGAAAGAAGTGTACTTGTAATGGATATGATAAAAATTAGAGGGGTAAGATGACTATTAGAATAAAAACACTATAATATAAAACATATAATAGTCAAATTATTTATATATATATATTTTTCCATGAATAAAAAAATAACATATGGTAAGAGTATAACTAATATTTATATATAATTTCTATTAATTAATCAAAGAGAATGTATTTGCATATGCATGTCCTTGAATAATATATATTCATAAAATAAGCGTTTTGCTGTTTTTGGTGTCGAACGAATAATTTTTAGTAACACTATAAAATTTTTATAATTAATTGATATGATTAAATATAGTAATTTTATTCATTAAATTACATAAAATTCAGAATCACTACATCAATATTATCTAATGGTGAATAATGAATAACATTATAAGAGTGATGAATTTCCATGTGAATAAATAAAATGTGGTAAACATATATGATGTGTATTATGACTTCATTTTGATAAAAGAATTATTTTATACATCTTAGTAAATTCATTTAGAATAATTCTAATAATATTTACCATTTCAATAACTTAATTTATGGTTTTAAAACAATTGTTTATGAATAAATTTTTTTCCCAATAAATGATATTATGAAAAAAAAATTATTTCATAATAAATGTAATTAAGACCCATATAATAATTTTAAAATTCTGCAATACAAAACTATTAGAAATCTATGGTTATTAACATATCAACCAAACTATATTTCTAAAAAAGTGCCCTAAAATAATTGAAACATTATACACTATTTTAAAAAGATACTCACTAATCCACCTATTCCATGTATTTTTAAAGCAACTAATCATGTTTTTCCTCTCAATTTCCAATCAATAGGTCATCCAATGACTGTTAATGGTTCTACACATTCTTTTAACATTCATTAGGAGTCCATATAGAATGAAATATTTTCTTAAAATATATTTACCATTTCCCCTTGGTAAATGATTTTAATTCCATTACTTTTCCATATAAGTTTGTTTTCTTTAAATATTAGAAATTACATTGAATAATTTAAATCATAAATCTTGTAACACCCCGAGCTTCCACGATACGCTTCTCATTCAATAATACAATAGCTTGCATTGTACGCAACTTCGAGTTCTAAAACATCGCGACAAATCAAAGTAGCCGTTATGAATAGTAATAACCACTTTTTAAAATTATAGAAATTTTATATTTCAAAATGGACTTCATTTTTGTATTCCTAATATTGAAATTAGCCTATGTTGAATTTTTTGTAATTTTCTAAGAACTTCAAAATTTTTATGAATAGTGAAAAATACTTAAAACAACTTTTTTAATCAAAATAATTCAAAGTGATAAATTATACTATTGAGTGGTTTTAGAGTATAATTAGAATATATTTTTACCATTTTATCCAATGGTGGTCATTAGAATTAATTTAACATTCAAATTGGACAAAAACAATTGCCAATCTTTTGATATAAATTGTTTCTTAAAAACACGCTATTTGTTGTGACAGCGGGAATTAATTATAAAATTAATTAATGCAACTAATATGTTTGGAATTTTGTAAAATAGACATCATTTTTGAATTCGTAATATCAATTATAGCTTAGGGTGAAATTTTGGCCTTGTTCTGAAAAACTTCAGTTTTTGATGAATAGTGAAACCACTAAGTGGTAGTTAAATAACTGATTTTTCGTTTAAATGAAATATTACCACTTCTGTGATTTGATTTTCAAAAATCCGACATACATGGTTGTCATTAAGAAGTAAAATGTGGTTCAATGAGATTAAAATAATTATTTGGTGAATAGTAACTTTTAAGTTCTTAATCGCGATTAGTGGTAATTAGTGTAGTTTAAGGTAAAAATAATGTTTTAATAATATGAGATGAGCTTGACACTTGTCCTACTCCTATTGGATGAGTCATGGCCGACCAAGACAACCCATCGGTCAACTTGGGGACCCCATGGAGCCACTTTAGTTGGAAAATGACATTAATATATATTTATTTAATGTTAAAATTAAATTGACACAAACATGAGTTATTTTACTAAAACAGTTTTTAAGTGGGGTTAAACAAGTCCAAATTTTGACTATAAATATTCATCAGAAAGATAAAAAGATTTCCTACATCATAGTATTTTTTTTATAATTTTTGGACATTAAATAAATTAAATTATTTATGACATCATTATGATGTGGCGATGACCTCATTATTTAACGATTTAAATAAAATGAGAAGATAATGAAAAATCCAAGGCTTACACTTGTCCAAAGCCTATTGGATGAAGATATTTCGAAACCTTATCACCTTAGCCTCGAATTATATAAGTGTGGGACCTTTAGAATCCGAAAAGCATTGTGAAATAATGTAACATTTCAATCTTTCCAAAAGTGCCCCTCCTCTCCACTTATAAAAGGCCCCCACCTCTCCCACCTTATTCACACATTCAAGCCATTTGGCTCGGCCAACCTCTGCCCAAATACTCTCCCAACATTCCTCCATTACTCATAGAAGCCTCACTTTGGGTAGAACGCTTCCCAAGGAAGCCTTTGGCTCAAATCAAAAAGAGTTACCCGATTTTGAGGTAATGTCTTTTCTAATGTTGTTTTGTTTTATTTTTCTTCTCCAACCCCCTAAAATATTTTTATTCATTTATTTTGTAACAACACCAGTATCCTCAATATACTAGGATGTTGTTATAAGAAGGATTCGAGCTACACTTACACACACCTACATCTAATGGTTAAAGAACATACAGTTTCTGTGGATGGCAAATTTCTGCCTCACGAAACGATGATTGTTCAACACTCATATAACACCTCCAAAGGTGGCCATTAAGATGTCACTATTTTTATATATGATATATAATATGTTTATGTTTTACTTATGCTTCTGTATTTCTCATTTATGGCATACTTTATGATTTCCATTATGGGTAAAACGCGATAATTTCATTTTAGGAAGTGCGGACTACCGCCCCCTCAAAGTGATTTGAATCGTTAATGCCATATGTGGGATGTATAAAGGATGGAGTAAATGGTATTATACACTATATTATACTGGAATTATATTATACATTTATATCATTATGATTTAGTTCCATTAAATATGAAATTGAAATGAAAGTAGCGTTCATGCGTACGTACGGCTTACCGTCTCCATGAACGGTGCATTTCATTTCTTACCTCTAAATGTTATGTAATATTATAAATGAATGTATATACTGGATATATAAGATATATATGACATCTAAATCATGAATATAATTCTGGATATAATGTATATTTCACCACATAAACAACTTGTAATTATAATAAGCTTGTTGTTGACTCAAGTACCAAAGATCGACAAAACGACCGTTATTAACTTAAATAATTACATAATGTTCATATCATTGTAATAAGTAATATAATAAGGATAATGAAGTTGAAAATGGTTCTTAATAAGGTATATATTAACTCTAGTTTATTATTCAGGAGGTTAAAGAACGGTTGAGTCAAGTCGGACACAAGGTAAGGGAACTTCTTAACCCAATTTCTATTCTTTGGGTTAATCTCCTACTTTCAAATTATGTCATGATATTATTATGTCCTATATTGTATTTGTACTTTCTTTATGTGTACATATAGTGAATACACATAACAGATCTATTTCATTTTAAAAATGATCTTTTTAAGGACTTCATCTTAATCTCCTTTCATTGAGGCATACTTTGTTTTATACACGAATTTATTTTATATGGTGTATAAACCCCTTTGACTTTTACGTTTTTTCAAAAGGAATCTTTTTATACGAAGCGTTTACTAAACGACAAAATGGAATGTTTTGGTCGTACGTATGCGGCGACAATGACTTCTCCGCCGCCGTGACCACTATTTGAGTTTCGGCTTCCTCTACAAGCCATCATTTTTTTTAATGAAAAATAAATACAAAGTTTTAACTTTCTTTTATTTTGGAATTGAAAATGGTTTTGAAAGCGTTTTTATTATATCAATTTGTTGTATTGATATCTTGTGATTGAAATGTGGAAATGTTATGTTTCCTTTATGCATGTTTTATGTGATACGATTATGTTATGGTTTATGATATGTTTAAACCTATTCATATGAGGAATGTATTGGACTTAATAAGTGACGGGTGGAGCCCGCTATAGCTCCTCGATGCATCGGTAGGTCTCATGAGACAACTAGACGTGGAATTGGCCGAGGCCCTTTCCCAATTTGATTTATGGTTTTGGCCGAGGCCTTAATCATTTTAGATGTCTTGGCCGAGGCCTTGACAAAATGTTTCAGAATGTCCGACATTATACATTCCCTCATTATGAAAGTGGTTATTGATATTGCATGTGATTATTCGACCAGTAGAATATCCATGTGAAGAAGTGAATGGCATTATCTCATTTTACATTTGCCATATTATGTTGAAGTTCATGTTTAAAAGGCTTTTGTTTTATTTATACATTGCCTTAATTGTTAATGATTATTTATAAAAGCTTCCACATTATTGTTATCCTTACTGAGCATCTGAGCTCACCCCTTTCAATGTTTTAATATTTTCCAGGATGTGAAGAAGTATTTTATGAATGACCTGCAGGGATAGTCAGAAGAGGATATGAGTGTGGACTATGGAGACTTTGTTATTGTAGTTTTTCACTTTATGATGTAATGTAACGTTTACGAATGTATCTAGTGTTTCCAAGGCTACTAAACTAATCGGTCTTTCGAGACTTGATCTTTTGTGATCATGCCAATGTTACGAAGTAATGCACCGACTCTGGGTAGCTGGGTTCGGGGCGTTACAAATCTCATCTCCCAAAATGTATACAATATTTTTTAGTTATTATATTTATATAAAATTTCAATTTCCGGAGTTTTTATTTTTAATTTATATACATATTACATGTATTTTTTGTTATAGATATATAATAATTAATGATGGATTATGTCTATAAAAATTATTGTGATATATCTTAATTAGACTCTACTAGGTCACTAGTTGAAGAAGCCTTGTTTTAGCATAAGTTATTATTTGGTATCATTGCATTCATATCTCAATGATTCATGGTATACAATGTTATTACCACTAATGAATAATAAATATCCAGGTCTAATAGATTTTATTTTTCTGGTGTATTTTTCTACAGTTACATTTTATTTATATCATTCAAATGTTTTATTTTAAATTAAAATTTCTAATAGATATACCTGTATAATTATTATTCCATATCCCATTAATCACTTATCATTCTATTTATAAAGATACATTAATTTTCATTATATATATCTTATTGGTTTCTATTTTTATTGGTGATTATGAATCATGGTATTCATATTCTTCCCCAAACCATGAAATATATTAAAAATCTAATAAATCAATCCTTTCATGAAATAAATATTGATTACATAGCTATGATTATGTATATGGATTGTTACGGTAAATTATGTGTTTTTTATAACCTGAACTTAAAAATGATGAATGATTTTTTTTCTATATGATGTGTCAGTTATAATACCATAAAAACACAAAATTCCACAATGGGTCTCATAATAAAACACAACATGGTGTAATAGGAGTTCTATTACTAATTATTTTTAATTTATTTTAAAAAGCCTCAATAATATCACTATTACAGATAATTTAATTCATTACATAATTTTTAAATATATTTTTATTATATATTTGACAATTTGTTACAATTTTCATGTCATCTACCCATATATTAATATTAAGTATTTATTTTTATGAAATCATTGTAATATTTATTCTATTTAAGCAATGAATATAATTTTTATTCTTTGTATGCTTCAATTGTTCTACATTCCTTACTGAGAATCGAATCATATCATTTACCTTGACTCCTCATTTATCTAAGATACCTTGTATAATTCTATATGATACCTCTGGATAATCATTGAAAAACAATGTATTTTATATTTTACATTATCTTTCCTATACAATGAAATTTTTATATATGTATCTACTCTCCTTAGACTCCTAAACATTTGGATTCTATATTTTTTTATGTAATATTTCATTGAATAATTTAATAAATGACCACTCTAGTAGAGTTATTGTAGTCTAGAATATTTCAATTGAATCTTATGTTATAGATTCATTTTTTTAGTGAAGGTTCTAGATGTTTTGGAAGTGTTAGGGTGGCGAACTAAAAATATTATTTTCCATAATTTAAACAATAATCCACCAGAAAAATAAAAAAACATTATCCCTAACATATTTTTCATAAACAAAATGTAACAAAAAATATCATAACCCAAAAGATAGAATCATTATTAATAGATTTATAGTAAATTTAATAATTATAATGAAACTTTTTTTGATATCTCTCTTCATTATAAATCATTAATTATTTCATCCTTTTTGAGTTGTTTTATTTTTGAATGAGAAGATCCAAAGTTTAATCCCTACAGTTTTATCCATACATAATGATTGATCATTGAAATAACTAGATAGAACTATGTATTATATCATGGTTGATATATTCTCCTTGAAATTTTTTCTTTATTCACATTATATCCCGCAAGGCTCAATGGATCTCATATCTTATTTTAACATGCCTGAGAGGGATGTAGAGGAAGAAAAATCTATTAGTTTTCTTTGAAAACCTAAATAAGTTCTACATTCATGAGAGAGATGAGTGGAAAAATATTTTTGATGTACAATTTAACTCGTCAAATAATATATTCATGATTTTAAAAAATAATAATAAGATTTATATTAGAAATTATAATATATTATAATGTTCCACCATGAGAAAACCAAATATCATTTTCCTAATCCTATATGTCCCGGTTTCATTGAAAATTATTAATTAATATATCATTTCTAAAATTACTCCATTTATCTCATTCCATCTACTGTAATACCCATTTACTAGACCCTATAGCGAAAATATCATTATTTACTGAATAAATAAATAATACTTTCACAACCATGAGGTTAAATTATTGTTTTAATATTCAAATCATATATATATAGTTGATCTTGAATATTTTTTTTAACAATTGATTTTTGTTCAATAATTTATGAATAAAATTTATTTCATATCCATGAGAGTAAAATGAATTTTATCTATTTAATTAAAATAAATTTTAACTGGGATCAATGGATACATTAAGAGCAAGACAATATAGGACTGATTCTCAGTACCAATATGTGGTCTTCCAATATTCCAAAATAAATCTCTGAAAATATATTAAAGACACATATAAGTTGATTTTAATTTTGTTATAATAATAAATTAATTAAAAATTTCTCCCAAAATTATAATCCCAAAATGAAAATATCTCATCATAATTATTTCCTACTAATATCATTGATATATAAGTATGTTATATCCATCAGAGTCATCTTAAAATAAACCCACTATTCATATTGGACTGAGAAGTTATTTCAATAGTCCAATTTCAATCCACATGACTGTAATATCATTATCGAGTCATGCAAGTTAAAATTATCTTCTTGAATTAATATTTAATTCTTTATCATTCATTATGAAATAAATGTATTTTATTTTCTCATGAATAAAAAATATCATGGTTTTGAAATTATATCAATATATATTACTAATTTCAAACATTATAAATAATCTAATGTTATTGGACATACAAATTCATTCACATGTAGGAAAATATAAGGAAACTAAAACATACTAGATCTCTATTTCTAAGGCCATTATCCTAATTCATAATCATGGAAATGGCCATGTGTGAGCATCATGATAAAAATTCCATTCCACTAGTTATTATATAGAAAATAATAGTATACTTTGTTCTTTTCTCTTTAGTTAACAATATCCAACATGAAGTCATATATGTTCATGAATATAGTCATTGTAGTTTTAGGATCCCATAATAGTAGGGAATTGTTATTACCATTTTATGTTACTTGTATTTTAATAACACAATCATATTAATGTTGTAGAGACCCGGAATTTCCATGTAATTTTTTTAAATATATGGGAATTTTATGAGTCTGGAAAAATTGACGGCGTGGATTCTGAGGCCCAGTGTGCCCGAAATCAATTTTTGGAGTTTTTTTCGGGTACGTTCAGTAAATGTACGAGAAGGTTTTTATAAGTTTTGAACCGGTGCTCAGAACAGAAATCTGAGGGAACAATTGAACTCGTAGTGTCAGGGTTTTCTTAAGGAGACTTTCACCTCCACGGGAGTTGGTTGAGATTGAAAGATAGTTTTTTTGGGTTTTTCATGGAAAATAATAAATTAAAATGAACTGCAATTTATTTTATTTTTGAGCCACCTTGTGGAAGTTGGAGGTGGGGTCCATCAGAACTAAACCTTCTTATGGGAGTTGAAGTGTGGCGACCACCTGACCATAACCCCCCATGAGAGGTTATAGTGGTGGGGGCCACCCGAACCTAACCTCCTGCGAGAGGTTACGATGGTGGAGACCACCCAGGTCAAAAACCACCCATTTTATTTGAGAAAAACCTCTCTTCTCACTTAATTAATGATGGGGAGCCTCTTGAACTCTTCAACCCAAATATTTCTGCCAATGCACTTGCCATAAATGTAACAAATCCTCTCCATAAATTAATTGAGAACATCAATTAATTATTTTTAAACCTTTTTTAATTTGAGTGCCAATAATCATATAATAGATAAACAGAATATATTATTTTGGCTTGGCATATATATCTTGGTGGAACATGGGAGAAGAGGACATATGGAGAAAGATCTCCAATGAAGAACTTCTTCCACAAAGAATGACGGCAAGGAGCGTCTTCAACTTCTTCCTCAGAAGCACCATGAGGAAGCAACCAACATGCGACATCATTGATGACCAACCTTCCCTCCTCATCATCGTCAATGAACAAACGCATGAGCTTGGCTTGGAAGAGTGTGGTGGACGCGTCGATGGAAGAAAACTACGTCTTCTTCCCTACGTCTCCGTTGACGAACAATGATCAAGGTAGGGGTTCGAGCCTTGTTAATTTTTTATCGTTCTTCTTTTCCCTTCATGGATTAAGATTTGAATTTGCTTGCTATCACTCTAAAGTGTATGGTGTGGGTCGAACAAACACGGCCCGACCCCTCCGCCTGGCTTTGTGGATTATGACACTAATCATGCAAGGAGTCCTTCTTGAGCGAATTTTTCATCAACGATGGTCATGAATTGAAGGCGACATCCCGAGTAGTGTGCGGATACATCCTGAACGAGAATTGGGCCATCGAATCTCTCCTGGTGACCCACAGAAGGTTCATCGGTGGTCAGAACTAGTAAACGGCACATGCGACAAAGGGAAGGGCATACAACACTCCGGCCGGCCGCATGGACGGGGGCCATGCAACCGGGCCACAGAAGGAGTGGGTCGTGGCTGACGGGCCGCGGAAGCAGGCGTAAGGCCAGCCGCGATGAAATCCGACGGCTCGGGAAACCGGGATTTTAGGGAAGGAGTGGCACAACCATGACACAAGGGAGGTGGCTAGCCGCTCGACCAGCAGTGAACATCGAGACTCACCATGATGGTTCCACGTGACACGGACTGGCGCCACGTGGCGCCAGATCTGTACTGCCTGAATGGCATATCCATTCGGGACTTCAAAGGGATCGGCCTCCCTACTGGACATGGCTAAGACATTCTCAATGGGGACCACCATTCGTGGGACTCGCGCATGCCAAACTTAGCGTGGGCCGGACCCATCGCGGGACGAACCCTGCACGGGTCGGTCCGTCAACAGCGGGCCTCGCGTCATCCGAACTCAGCACGGGTCAGGCCGCCCCAGTTTGCTAGGCCGCCCTCGCGGACCCGGTCGAACACCGTCCTGAACCCGGGTCTGGCCAGGTCGTTCTGACTGGACCGGACCCAGACCCGCTTTGACCTGTTTCCACGCTTGTGCCCGTAACTTGAGCAATGGGTGTCCGATTGAAGAATCGTTTGCGGAGACTAAATCCTTGGAGGGAGACAGTTCAATTGGTATACCCCAGTTGAGGTTTGGATGCAGTTGTGGTACAACTGGGTTGTATCGGACCTAAATCCAATCGGGCCCTCGGAACGGAAATGACAATAACTCTCAGACCGGACGTCCAATTGATGCATCCTCTGTCGCATTGGGTTTATTATGACAAGACAGATCTTCTGGATACATCAATTTGGGACGTCATGGCAGTTTATGTATCGACACTTGGCTTGAGGGGAATACCCTCCCGTAATGAAGTGTGCTTGGTGTGGGAAACCTCTAGTTGGCTGCATTGTGATAAAGGGATCCTATGTGGGTTCGACAGCTCTTATTACTGTTCCAAGATCCTACATGGGTTCGACAGCTCTAACAACTGTTCCAGGATCCTACGTGGCTTCAATAGCTCTGATTTCTATTCCAGTATCCTACGTGGTTTCGACATCTCTGACTACTGTTCCAGGATCCTACGTGGGTTTGACAACTCTTAATAGTGTTCCAAGATCCTACGTGGGTTCGACAGCAATGATTACTTTTCGAGGATCCTACGTGGGTTCGACACCTCTGATTATAGTACCAAGATCCAACGTGGGTTTGACAGCTATGATTACTATACCAAGATCCTACGTGGGTTCAACAGAGTCGATGATTCAGTGGCTACATCTAATCATCTCTATCTCTCTACAAGATCCTACATGTGTTCGACAGAGTAGATGATTCAGTGGTTATGTCTAATCATCTATATATCTCTACATTATATGTATACATGTGTGAGCAGAGCCTTGACTCCATGTTATTATCAACGAGTTATCTTTCTTCCATCGTAGAACGCGTTGTGCTTGGGCTCATGATTTGGAGCCAGATTGTATTTGATTACTTAGGTATATGTATGGGCATATAGCAGATTTGGAGCCAGATTGGATTTGATTACATAGGTATATGTACCAGGACTGGTCGATACCCAATGGTGGACCTTACAACATGTCGATACACGGAGGAAACTATCAGATGTGGACTAATGAGGAGGATATTTGTACATACCCATCATGTAGGAATCCCGGAGGATGATCCAGCAGCTATTTTTCCTTTCTTCACTTGTACTTGTACTTCCAGTTCCCTGTACTTTACAGCTGGAATTTTATTTCCGACCCCTTTTACTTTCATCACTATTTTGTTATATAGTTTACCTAGTGTTTTGTAACCAGCTGTGTGCTCTATTGTGTGCGTTTATAGGTTATATAAGTAATGCCTTCCTAGTTTTAGGGAATTACGCCTTTGGTTCTAGTCTCTAGCCCCTAGCCAATGGAAGGTGGGCTTCGGGTAGTCATAGTACGAGCCCCGGGGGACGAGTCGTGATACATTGGTATCTAAGGAGTCCGTTCTACCATAGAACTAAAGACTATAATATTTCTTGTGAAGAAATAGGGTTAAGTGTAGTGAGTTCGGTTATCAGTTTACGAAAACTGGTGTTGGTTCAGTGGCCGACGTATCCATACACTAGGACTCTAACTTCTGATTTCCGACTTAGTGCACGAAAACACCGAATGCGTGTGCGTTTCATTTGAAAAATTTTCTGGGTGATCTCTTTGAGTCAGCTCACCAGATATAATGGCACACATGTTTCTTTTCAGGATGGCCCACACAGACAGCCAGCCAGGGTTCCAGGCATTGTAGGAGATTGCAGCCCACCAAGCAATGAGGCCTCGGTGTCGGGCCCTATCACAGCAGAGTCACCAGCACTACCACTACCCATTGGGCCACTGATGCCACCTTCCCCAGTAATAGAGAGTGCACACCTCCTGAGAACGTTTCATGAGTTCCAGTGCCAGAGGCCTCCAAGGTTCAGGGGTGGGACGGATCCGTATGCAGGTGAGGATTGGTTGGAGGTTTTGGTGGGAGTCTTCAGACTGGTAGCGACACCATTCGACCTTATTATGATCCTTGTCTCGGGTCTCCTTGAGGCAGCAGTAGGAAGATGGTGGATCTTGATGCTCCAGGTGCATTACGAGGTGACACTTCTCTGGGAAGACTTCGAGAGCGTGTTTCTGGCAACCTTTGTCCCAACCACCCTACGTTCAGTGCGGATATAGGAGCTACTTCATCTGCAGTAGGGCTGCATGATGGTGGAACATTACGCAGTGAGGTTCACTGACCTCTCATGTTACTCTACAGATATGGTACATGACCCATTCTTCAAAACTCGGACCTTCAAACAGGGGCTCATGTGAGAGATTAGGGCTTCCATGATCTCCCTCAGCATCCCAATGCAGGAAAAGTTGTTGGTGAGATCCCTCTTAGTGGAGAGTTTCCTTAAAGAACATTCAATAGCAACGAGACCCACCACTGGATGTCACGTAGTGGATTCTTCTGCAGCTGGCATTAGATAGATGTCACAGAGATCCAAGTGGATCAGGCTATCTAGTGGACGACCTCAGGATACGGGTTTGGTGGTGCAGGGCACACGAGACAGAGCCAGTCATATGCGGAGTAGGCAGTGCTACACATGCGATAGGTAGGGTCACATGGCTCATGAATCTCCAACTCACCATGCATATTATCTACCGATGATCGAAGGAACGCCCAGGCTGAGATAGAGATTCGACCATGGAGGTCTGTAGGGAGCAGGCGGACGTGGAAGAGGATCTGGTCGAGCAGCTGGTGGTGGGCGATGTTTCGAGGTTTTACTGCCACCACCACTAGGAGGTCCATCCCGACGACAGGGAGCATGTGGACAGGGGAGAGATCTGATCTAGGAAACTAAGGCATAGGATCATGGCACTCTAGAGATGATTCAAGGTTTGGTTTGTGTCTACTCCCCCATAGTTGCAGTACATATAGACATAGGTTCCAGTCACTCTTCCATTTTCAGTACCCTCGTTCGGAACTCAGACATTCGGATGGAGCATTTAGCTCGATCCTTATTGATATAGACTCCTATGAGAGCAGATTCGACAATTACGCAGTGGTTTTGGAAGTGTGAGAATACTCTAGGAAGTTAATGCTTTGGTTGGGATCTCCTAGTAGTAGTGTCAAGGCCTTAGGATATCATCTTGGGTATAGACTGGTTATCTACAGTCCCTGCTCATATTGACTGTATTAGGCAGAAAGTGCAGTTTATCTATGAGGATGGGAATAGGTTTACCCTAACTGGTGAGAAGGGATCCTTTGTAGTGCAGGATGGAATTACCCATAGGAGGGGGCAACCGAATACTCATCAGTTGGCCAACCTTATCCTCAGAGCGGTTGATGTGTAGAGTCTGAGCTATCCTGTTGTGGTGGATCAGTACATAGATTATTTTCTTGAGGAGGTGCTAGGACTACCTACTCCTAGATAGGTAGACTTTTACATCGACTTGTATCTCGGGATGACAATGATATCTACACCAGTTTATTGTATGGATCTCGAGGAGTTTCGTGAGATGCGAGTATAGCTGGAGCACTTGGAGGGAATGTGGTTTGTCAGACCCAGTGTTTCACCATGGGCAGCCCCGATTTTGTTCGCGAAGACCGCAAACGGGTGTTTGAGGCTATGTGTGGATTACCGACGCCTGACCCAAGAGACCTTGAATAACAAGTATCCACTTCTGAGGATTGATGACCTCTTCAATTAGCTGAAAGGAGTACGTAGATTCTAGAAGATAGACCTCTGATTGGGCTACCACCGGCTCAGAGTATGGGACGAGGATGTGCAGACGACTACTTTCAGATGTCATTATGGCCACTATGTCTTCTTGGTTATTCTATTTGTCAAAACCAATGCACCATCTGTGTTCATTGGACTCATGAACATGATCTTCCATACAAACCTTGATCGCTTCGTGGTAGTCTTCGCCGATGACATTCTGATCTACTCGACTACAGAGGACGAGCATGCCTATCATTTGCTAATAGTACTGGACACACTCCGAGTGCACCAACTTTATGGTAAGCTCTCGAAGTGAAAGTTCCGAATCTGAGGGTCACTTTCAGGGACATGTCATCTTAGAGGTTAGAGTTTCTATGGATCACTCAACGATTGAGGTTGTGCTAGTTTAGGAGCCACCTAGTAGTGTGATGGAGGTACGGAGTATCCTGGGTCTGGAAAATTATTATAGGATATTTGTGCCAGACTTCTCTAGAGTTTCAACACCGTTATCGACGTCGACAAAGAAAGGGAAACCCTTATTGTGGTCAAGGAGGAAACAATGGAGTTTTCAAGAGATGAGGCAAAGGATAACTAGTGCACCCATCTTGAGGCTACTGGAGGAGGGAGTTGGATACGTGGTCTACTGCGATACATCAAGTACCAGGCTTGGATGTTCCATAATTCAGGAGTGAGTAGTGATAGCTTATGGTCCTCATCAGCTGAGACATCTTGAGAAGAACTACTCTACCCATGACCTAGAGTTAGCAGCAGTGGTCTTCGCCTTGAAGATGTGGTGACACTATCTGATGGGTGAGCATTTCATAGTCTACTCTAACCACCAAAGTCTCTGGTATATATTCTCACAGAAGGACCTGAACTTGAGACAATGGTGTTGTCTTGAGTTCCTCCAGGACAATGTTTTCAAGATATTCTATACTCTTCGGAAGGGGAACTTTGTAGAAGATTCTCTCAGTAGGAGACCAGGTATTGAGCTACTAGGAGAGGCGACTGAGCAGGTGGCTGCTTTGAAGATTTCTTATGTGAACTGAGATAGAGTAGCTTTCCTATGGTCTCTTATAGTCACACCACCACTCCTTCAGTGATTCAGGGAGGCGCAACGTGGGGAAGCTTACTGCAAGGCTCAACGTGCATAGATATCCATAGGGAAAGCACCTGATGGATTTTCTGTAGGTGGGGAGCATATCATCTTCTTCAGAGGATGTACCATGGTACCAACATCACTTTGGGATATAATGTTGACGGAGTTCTACACATCAACTATAGCGGTACATATAGTTGTGGAGAAGATGTACAAGGACCTTGAATGATAGCACTGGTGGCTAGGTATGAAGAAGGAAGTAGCAGAGTTTATCTCACGATGCCCCATTTTTCAGAAAGTGAAGGCAGAGCACCATGTACCAAGAGGCTTGGTTCAACCTTTAGAGGTTCCAGATTGAATGTGGGATGGGATATCCATGGACTTCATGACAGGACATCCACATACATGCAGGGGACATGACTCGATTTGGGTGATCTTCGACTAACTCACCAAGTCTCCCCATTTCCTACCAATCAGAGAGCAAGGTTTAATAGAGAGCTTGGGACACCTCTATGTGCAGGAGATTTTGCGGCTACATGGGGTACCTTCGATGATTGTATCCGATCGTGAAGAATGTTTCACTTCCCGGCTATGGAAGTGGTTGTAGGAGGATTTTGGGACACAACTTCATTTGAACACCACCTTCCATCCTCAGACGGATGGCTAGACTGAGAGGACCATTCAGAGTCTTGAGGACTTGCTCCATTCATGATTCCTCAACTTCAGTCGTAGCTTGGATGACCAATTGCCTTTGGAGGAGTTATCATACAATAAAAGATATCACACCACCATCGGGATGAAATCTTTTTAGGCCTTTTATGGTCAACCTTGCAGATCGCCACTATACTGAAAATTTCCAGGGAGTCAGCACTCATGGGACCAGAGATGCTACAGAATACCATAGAGAAGGTGAAGATCATCCAGGAGTGGATGAAGACTGTACAGAGCAGGCAGAAGTCCTATGTCGATAGGAGATATAGACCTCTGATGTTCGAGGATAGTGACCACGTCTTCCTACGGGTCTCATCTTGATGGGGTTTGCGGAGATTTGGCCGAGGCGGCAAGTAATCTCTGAGATTCATTAGACCTTTCCAGGTCCTCAACAGAGTTGGCAAGGTGTCTTATTGACTATTTCTTCCCCCTCAGTCGCACATGGTGCACAATGTGTTTCATGTATCCCAGCTGAAGAGATACACACATGATCTTACTCACATCATAGACTAGGGAGAGCTTGACGTCAATGATGGGGTGACTTTTTCAGAGGTTCCAGTGAAGATCGAGGATCGACAGGAGAGAGTCCTTCATGGGCAATTGATACCTCTAGTGCATGTCGAATGGCAGAACGGAAAACTCCAGGAGAGCACATGGGAGCAGGAGGCTCAGATGCGTGCTTAGTACCCACACTTGTTTACCTAGTTGAGTTGTAGTTTATAGGGACATAGAGCACTGAGGTGGGGAGAATGTAAAGACCCGAAATATCCATGTAATTTTTTTAAAAATATGGGAATTTTAGGAGTCTGAAAAAATTGAAGATGCATGATTCTGAGACCTGGTGTTCCTGGAATCAATTTCTAATGTTTTGTTTGGGTACGTTCAGTAAACGTACGAGCATATTTTTATATCTTTTGAATCAGGGATCGGAACTGAAATCTGAGGGCACCGTTGAACTCACAGTGCTGGTATTCTCTTATGGAGACTTTCACCTCGACGGTAGTGGGTCAAGAATGAAAGATGGTTTTTTGGTATTTCATGGAAAATAATAATATAAAATGAATTTCATTTTATTTTATTTTTGAGCCACCATGTGGATGTTGGAGGCATGGTCCAGTTGAACTAAACCTCCTTGTGGGATTTGTAGTGTGGGGACCACCCTACCATAACCTCCCATGAATTGTTATAGTGGTGGGGCCCACACGAACCTAATCTTTTGCAATAGTTTATAGTGGTGGGGGTCACCTGGGACTAAAACCCCCATTCAATTTTTGGAAAACCTCTCAACTCCACTCATTAATGAGGGGGAGACTCTTGACCTCCTCTACCCTACTATTTCTACCAACACACATGCCATTAATGTGAAAAATCCTCCACATTAAATAATTTATCACATCAATTAATTATTTTGAAACCTTTTAAAATTTTTCTTCCAACAATTAAATAATATATAAAAATAATCTATTATTTTGTCTTGGCATATTCATCTTGGTGGAACATGGGAGAGGAGTACATAGGGAGAAAGCACTCCAACAAAGAACTTCCTCCCTGAAGAACACCGACAATGAGAGTCTTCGACTTCATCTTTGGAAGAAACTTGCAGATGCAACCGACGTGGGACGTCTTCGAGGACCGACCTTCCTTCCTCATCGTCATCAAAGAACCGACGCACGAGCATGTATTGGAAGTGTGTGGTGGACGCGTCGAACGCCAAAAACTCCATCTTCTTCCCTATGACTCCATCAACGAACAATGATCAGGGTAGGGGTTCGAGCCATGTTAATGTTTTCTCATTCTTCTTTTTCCTTCGTGTATTAAGATTCCAAGCCGCTTTCTATCACTCTATTGCGGAGGGTGCAGGCTGAACGAACACGGCCTGACCCCTCCACCTTGCTTTGTGTATTTTGATCCTAATCACGAAATGAGTCCGGATTGATCGAATGTTTCATCTACAATGGTCTCAGATCATAGGAGAATTCCCGAGTAGTGCATGGCTAATTACAGAACGAGAATCGGGCCACCAGAACTCGTCCGATGACCCGCAGAAGGTTCACCAGCGGTCGGAACTGGAGAACGTCACTGGCGACAAAGGGAAGGGTGGTCGGCACTCCAGCCGGCTGCATGGAAGTGGGTGGTGCAATCGTACCTTCAGATCAGCGGTTAGTGGACGACGGACCGTGGCGGTGTAAGGGTTGTCGGCATAAGGTCAGCTGTGAAGAAAGCGACAGCTTGGGCCGACGTGTTTCCGAGGAAGGCGTGGCGCAGCGCACACCACATGGAGGAGCGAGGGTTGTGCGGCCAAGGCCACAACGATGGATGATGGGTTCCGGCAGAGTTGTACACCGGAGAAGGCTTGTCACAACCGCACCACGTGGGAGGAGGCTAGCCTCAACGCCAGCAAAGAATAGCGAGACCCACCGCATGGATCCCGCGTGACACGGACCGGTGCCACGTATCGCCAGATCTGGACTGCCTTAACGAATTAGTCATTTTGGAATTCAGGGGGCTCGGCCTCCCCCCTGGACGTGGCTTGGGAGTACCCAATGGGGACCGCCAGCCGCGGGCCTCGTGCGGGTTGAATCCGGTGCGGGCTGGACCCAACACGGGTCGACCCGTCAAATGCGGGCCACGCATAGGCCGAACCCAGTGTGAGACAAGCCGGCCCCGTGGGCCGGGCTACCCTTACGGACCGGTTCAGACCCTAGTCAGGACCCGGGTCGGGCCGGGTCGGTCTGACTCGACCGGACCTGGACCCGCTTATACCTATATCCACTCTTTTTCTCATAACATGAGCTACATGTGTCTGATTGACGAGCCATCTATGGAGATGGAACCCTTGGATATAGAATGTTCTTTCTGCATAATCCACTTTAAGATTGGATGTAGTTGGGTTTTGTCCATGTTGGATCGAACCTAAATCCAACCGGACCCTCGGAACTGAAATGAAAATAACTTTTAATCTGGGCATATGATTGACGCGCCGTCTATCACGTTGGGTTTCATATGAAAAGATGGATCTTTTGGATATGTCAACTTGGGGCTTAGTTGGAGTTGATGCATCGATACTTGGATTGAGGACCAGACCCCCCCCCCAGAATCAAGCGTGCTTTGTGTGGGAACCCTATGGATGGTTGCTTTGTGATAATGGGATCCTACATGGGTTCGATAGCACTGATTAATATTCTAGGATCTTACGTGGGTTCGACATCCTCAAATACTATTCCAGGATCCTACGTTGGTTTGATAGCTCTGATTACTCTTCCAAGATCTTACATGGGTTCGACAGCTTCAACTTCTATTCCAGGATCCGACGTGGATTCGACATCTCTAATTACTCTTCCAGGATCCTACGTCGGTTCGACAGCTCTGATTAATGTTCCCGAATCCAAAGTGGGTTCGACATAGTAGTTGATTCAGTGGCTACATCTAATCAACTCTATCTATCTAAATAAGATGTATACCTATGTGAGATGAGCGTTGACTCCATGTTGTTATCAACATGTTATCATTCTTCCTTATTGGAATATGTTGTTCTTGGGATTAAGAGTTGGAGCCAGGTTGTATTTGATTACTTAGGTATATGTATGGGAATATACCTAAGTAGGGTTGGATGATACTTTATAATTGTATCATTACTGTGTGGTTTATCATTGTTGTATTTTGTGGGACATTGAGGGTCTCGGGGTCCCTATTGAGTATCGTTATACTCACCCCTGCATGAACTATGCCTGCACCTTGTTGTGTTTGATGTAGACGATGGATAGCGCTGACTGATGATAAGAGTACCAGGACTAGACGATACACTTAGGTGGACCTTACGATGGGTCTGTACACAGAGGAGACTGTCAGAAGTGGAGTGCTGAGGAGGCTATATGTACATAGCCTTCAAGTAGGAATCACAGAGGATGACCCAGCAGCTGTTTTTCCATTATTCAGTTGTACTTGTACTTCTAGTTCCATATAATTTAAAGATGGGCTTGTATTTCCATCCCCTTATTCATTTCAGCACTCTTTTGTTATATAGTTTACCTAGTTTTTTGTATCCATATGTTATCTATTTTGTGTGCATTTACAGGTTTTAAAGGCAATGCCTTCCCAGTTTTAGGTAATTACGTCTTTGGTGCTAGTCATCAGCCCCTGGACTATGGATGGCAGGCTTGGGGTAGTCATGGTACGGGCCCTGGGGGATGGGTCATGACACATTGGTATCAGAGGAGCCGGTTATACCGTAGAACATAGGACACTTATATTTTCTTTTAAGCAATAGTGTTAAGTGTAGTGAGTGCAGTTATTAGTTTAGGGAAATTGGTGTTGGTGCGGCGTCTGACATATCCATACACTAGGACTCTTACTTCTGATTTCCTACTCAGGGCACAAAAGCACCAATTGCATGTGTGTTTCATTTGAAAAGTTTTCTATGTGATCTCTTTGAGTCGGATTACTAGGTATAACTTATTTACTTTGGAAGACCAATTATTTTCAGGATGGCCCCACACAAAGATCCATCCAAGGTTCTAGGCTTCATACGATATAGGCTTCCTGCTGAGCGACAAGGCCTCAGTGCAGGGCCCTATCACAGTAGAGGCACCAGCGGTACCACTACCTGTTAGTCAACCGATTCCACCATCCCTAGCCGCAAAGAGTGTACACCACCTGAGCGCGTTGCCAGAGTTCTAGTAGGAGAGGCTTCCCAGGTTCAGGTGTGACGGGTCGTGAAAAATGTTATATTAAAGACAAATAATAATGTGAAAATAATTTTAGGAATATTAATTTATATGAATGTAAATATAATATAATGTATAATGTCATTATTTATATGTCCCAATATGAAAAGTCTTCCAATTTAACTAGTTTCATTTAGTAATGAATTTTAATCCATGAGTTCTCGTATGGAATTAATGGTTCTGCTAAGATAGATATTTTCTCAAAAATTTCATTCAAATTCTCTTATATGGAATTTCTACTTACTATGATATCAACACTCTAAAAAATCCCCACATGATAGAATTATTTAGAATTAAATTCATCATCAGATGATGTGATCATGGATCCTTGGATACAAACCAAACTATATAATCATTATATTCTTGTGTGATGAATTCATTACTATGATGAATCATGTAAATCTCTTAGACTGTGATGAATATCCACATATCTTCAATATCTATATCATATGCTATAATATAAATGGATTTTAATTTATAATTGGAGACCCAAAAAAATAAAGGTCTTCCATGTCATAGAAACTCTATTATTGGAAATATGTTTCTCAATAATGACATTATATCATCGAGATAATTTTTGTATAAATAATCTATATATCCCTTGAGGAATATCTCTCACCCCTATATATACTATGAACATTTTCAATGTATGATTCAAATACTTAAGGAAAATCATGATTTAAATCCAATGGTAGTGTCCAATGCTCACATTCTCTCTGAAAGCTGTACTCATGTAATATTATAAATCAATATTAGCATATATCAAGAAATGTATGACATGCCCAGTAAAATATTTTTGTTGGATCATGAAAATTATTTTTCTCTCCTATTGTTTTAGATGAACAAATTTTCATAGAGGTTCTCATTACACGTGTCATTAGGATCAATATCAAAATCAACAGTTTTATTATGAATTTATTTTGTATAATTCAAATATATGTAACATGAAATTGTCTAACTACCATATTGGATCTATTATAATGTATCATGATTCAAATAATTTCATCTTCTTGGAATATGTCATTCATGGAGATAGATGTCCTTTACCTCATCTAAACAGGCTGTACGATAAGTATTTCTTTTAAAGTGAGTAATATTTCATCACCATATAATATTAGGAATGTAACAAAATTAAAACTAATCTTATTGTAGATGGAATTATAATATTCATTAATTGAACTAAATCCCCTTATAGTTTATCCTATTATATTTTATTCATGATCTTGATTCTTGATTCAACATATAAGTTGATAAATTCTACCTTAATACAATATCTACACCTATTGGAGTCACACACCAATCATCTTGTTCCCTAATAACATATTCTATAGGGTTACCATTAGGGAATTTAATCTTTAAATCTATTTCCAAACCTCAAATTCGGGGTTTGATTTTATGGAATGAAGAAATGTATTGTATTTCAGAATAAAAACTAGTGAAAAAATGATTTTAGGTAATAGATTAACTCTTTTTAAACTGTTTTCAACCAATCTATATTTATAGGTACTATCTCTATCATCCAAGTATGTTTTCATTATTAATACACATGTATTAACAATTTAATTTATATCAAATTAAGGTTATTAATAAATACACACATTGTATTGTTAAATGGAATCCATTATTGAATTCATGACTACTTGATAATTGGAATCAGTTGAGAAGGGCACTTCTTCTTTGTTGGACAAATGATTATTATTATAAAATAACAATGGGTTACTATCCAAGGTGACTTAGAAACAATATTTATATACTTCTCTAAATACTATTATTCATATACCCATTATTTTGTTCTTTGGAATGTTCTCTTCTACATGGATTTTTAGATTCCGATAATAGGCCAATTATTCTTCACCCAAATCATATACTTCCATGAATTCGATCATTCAACCAATATCTATTTTGGATATATGATCCCACTAATGAAAATTGGGATGTATGTTATCTATTATTCTTTAATAAATGTTTTCGTATTGGTAATATCATTTAGTTTCCAAAGGATATAATATAAATATTTCCATTTTGTACATTTGATATAAAGTTTGTTTTAGGATATAGTCTTATAGAATTCTTTATAACCCCTTACTCATTGATGTGATAAAACATGTTTAAATAAAAAAATGGGTTTATGGAATACCATTATTTACATTAATTTTAAAGAGATTATGTATTTTTTTCTACCAATAACATGTATCCCCAAATATATAATAGATGGCTTACAAGAATCATAATTTACTTCATTATGTTTGACAGGGTATAGTAACATAAATTTTTATACCATTAAATTATGTGGTATAAGGTGGAGTGTGTTGAGGTTAGATAAAAAACTTTTAATAGTATATGAACACATGGTTTATATATTCTTTACTATGGTCTGAGTGAAAATAATTTATCTTTATTCCAAGATGATTTTCACCTTCATTGTTGTCTTCTTTGAATTTATCAAGGAAATAAGACTTATATATCATTAGTTATACTTTTCCATATATAAAAAATATATCAGTTAATGTTAACAATTAAGAGAATCCACAATATAATTTAAGTATAATCGGTTTACAAACATCTATATATTCTAATTCATGAATATATTTTTGTATTCGCAATTTCAACTAAAGTGAAATTGTTTGTTTTACATTATAGACAAAAATTCCACACACCATGTGATTTATGTTCAAAAGAATTTAAATACCCATGTTGATATTATTTATACAAAGTACCTCATTTTGATGACGGGAGTGATAATACCATTGTATAGTGTGATACGAGCGATCTAATCTAAAACCATTAATGATTTTGAGGACCCAATGATTTATTTATAGAATATAAATACCATTGAATCAATATTCCACATCATAAAATAATATTAATTATTAAAGTACTATTATCTATTTAATGAAATTGAATATAAATCCATCTATATATTTAATAGAATCATATATATATATATTTTATAATTGTAATATATAAATGTAATTCATTAATTTTTTGAACCCTATTAGAGTTTTATTATGGAAGTCTATGATAGTGATTGCAGTGAGTATATTTCAATTATGAATAAATATATGCACCTCACAATAGGAATCTATCCTTAATTTATTTGGTTCCTATTGATCGCGTTGTTGAGCGCGTCAAATTAGATGATTATTTTTAACTAGAATTTCTGCAGTATAGCAGCAACACTAGGTCGTCTCTCGACGGAGGCTTAGATCATTAATTCTAAAATGTGGTTTTGATAATGAAGGTAAAAAGGAAAATGAGGTTTTATAATACTTGGGATTGATGATTAAATATGAAAATACGAAATAGAATCTATAAACAAATGTATAGTTTAACAGAACTAATTAAATGTGATCAACTCGGGGTACTCACATGTTGTTTATCCTTCATCACTTCATGATATAAGGTTATATTTTTTTAATCCCTAGTTTTTAACACCTAGAACTATAATTTTACTTAGTTAATACTTGGATACCTCATAGGGTTCAGTCAAAAACACACAATGATTCACTAGACACCGCCGATGATTGGGTGAATTGTGTTTGACTTCATAACCAAAACTCACCAAGGAAACGCACGAAAAACTCGATCCGCTGTCCAGTTTTGTATGTTATTTCTTTGTGATACCATGAAATAAATTTACATGGCCTTGACAGTGCTTGTGTGAGTTCAATTGACCATTATAAACCATACAAACACCGCAATTGAAAGGGGGAAAGAAAGTGGTGAAGGGTGTGTGAAACATCACATGAATGGGTACCCCCAAACATGATCATATGAGTTGAGCATGAAATACCATTACATAACTCAATAAAATAAGAATTTAGGATGATGAAAAACAACACAACAACCTGGAATTTAAAAGATCATTCAAATATTAAAACATGAAGCTCGGGATGTACATCACGTTCCTCCCCGGGTGATCACAAGGGGTTTAGAAACCCATGGGAGGAGGAGAAGAAGAAGATGTTGAAGTAGAACCCACCATAGCCTCAAAAACCTCTAGGGATGTTTATAAGACTCCTTGGGGACTCCAAAATGGCAGCACCTTGCCTCTTGGTCGAACTTGCAAATGGGGATCCAAAGATGCCATTTTATAGGATATATGGAAGGTGATTTTTGGAACATAGATTTCTTCAATCCACTTGTACCACGCGTTTCAGCCTTCGGATAGTCTTATCTCGCTTTGGAGAAAATAGAAAAGTTGTATAACTACCTTTTTTCTATCTTCACCGAATTTTTGGAACCATTTGGACAAATACAGCTCAGGATATTGATAAAATACATAACACCACATTTTACTTGGTCCAAATTCGGTGGCTTTGACAGATCAGTTAAAATGGGCCCCATAAAAGCCGAATCAGCATTGGGTTACTTAATATGAAATGTATCCTATTAAATTATGGACAGGCCCAGAAAATTCCATCCCATTTGGATGCACTTATTTCGTGTACTATTCAAAATAGTGGATAAATGTCCATGGATCTATAAAATTTTGGCCCATTTTGCTTCCACTTCATCAAAGGCCCCCCAAATCCCCTCCACCTACATTGAAACAATAAAAACAAGTAACATTTCCCATTATAATATTGACTAACATTAATTGATTTATTAAAACATGAAGTGAAATTTATTATTATATTTGGAATATTCATTACAAAACTAGTTTAAAACTGTGGTGTAAGGGTGGAATAAAACAGTGAATCGTGGTACTATCACACCCCCACACCTAGACATCTGCACTCCTGGGCAAAGTCACATATCCAAATACAATTATTCATATATATATATATTTCCAAAATCCTGAAGATTTATCATTTGAGGAAATTTTATTTAATGTAAATTGATCAATGCACGAACCACACCAAGGAGTTCTTCCAAGTGAAAATAGATAAAGATGTCTCATAAATCATATCATAGAGAAATTAAAAAAGATTCATGATACCCAAATGAGAAAGGAATTCAGAATTAAACCATGACACTAAATCTCCATGTGTGTGTGAAAACCATTCCAGGCTATTATTTCCACTTGTTCTCCAATAAATATATGTTATTTTAATATTTTTCACCTTAAATGATTTTGTCACCGAACCTGTACTACATCCTTTGCAATCATATTTCAGGACCCACTCATTTAAGCATTCCCAGATGTCAAACCATAAGCTCCCGACCATGATATCCCCATATGTTGCACATTTCATCACTCCCCTCATTAATTATTTCTTTCTTTTAAGTTTCAATTGGAACAAATCTAGCACTCATCTCTCAACCCTTGTTTGATCTCCTCACGACAGTAATTGAAATAGTTATAACAAGATCAAAGGTTGAGTAGGAGTGGTTTTTGACCCGCCCAAGACACAACAATCATTTTTGAGGGCGTACAACAGTCGGACATTAGGTACACACTCATAGGTCAATCTGGTACAGTAATGAAACAGATCGGATAAGGAACTAACGTATGGAAATATCATTTAAAGCTAAAAAATATTAACCCACCATATATTTACCTTATATTAAGTAAGAAATAATCACACATTGTGGTTTGGTGTAAAAATTTGTGGAGATATTAGTGACACAGTTTTCCAAAAAAACTACTCACACAAAGGGCATCAGTAATCTCAAAGGTTACACATAGATATGACCATTTATATCATTGACAAAAAACCAATTCACTAAAAATCACTCCTTGATGGTAAACTCATACACAAATTCTTTTTAGCCTTCGTTATGATATTTTTACTTTCCCCACTTTATGGTCACCACATCATGGAATTTCAAAATTGTTGATGGGGAAAAATGAAAATACCATAAAGAATGCCAAAACGAGAAAACCGAAGGAGAAAACGATGAAAATTCCTAACTAACCTAATAATGTATCCACCCCCCACACCTAGAATATGCACTGTCCTCACTGAAATTATTGAGAATGTGAGAAGGAAGGATAAAACATGCTTTGTTTTATTGGTATGATGCGTCGAGAAGGAGGATTTCCTCCACCAAATTCTTTGGAAAATCCTCATAGAAGTGTTTAAGTCACTGCCCATTGACGGTAAGACATCGTCCAATCTGCTCACGCAAAACCTGTATTTCACCAAAAGGGTAAACATTAGTAACATTATAAGGACCGAGTCATCGGGAACGAAGCTTACCTGGGTGGAGATTAAGCCTGGAATTGTACATGAGGACCTTCTCACCAATATGGAACTTCCACTGGTGAATCATGCTATCATGAGTAGCCTTTGTCTTCTCTTTATAGATTCGGGAGTTGTCATATGCATCACGTCGAATTTCTTCCAACTCTTGAATCTGCAGCTTTGTTTCCTCACCTGCATCTGAAAGGTTCATATTATATTGTTTAACAGCCCAATATGCACGGTGTTCTACCTCCACCGGGAGGTGAAAAGATTTTACAAACACAATCCCATATGGTGACATTCCAATCGGTGTTTTAAAAGCAGTACGGAATGCCCAAAGTGCATCATCCAAGAGAAAACTCCAATCCTTCCAATTGGGTTGTACCGTTTTCTCCAAAATTCGTTTAACTTGCCGATTTGAAATTTATGCTTGTCCGTTAGTTTGGGGATGATATGAAGTGGAAACTTTATGAACAACCCCATACATACGAAGCAAGTTTTTCATGTTATGATTGGAAAAATGTGAACCCTGATCACTAATGATGAATCTTGGTAGATGAAACCTACTGAAAATCTCAGACCTCACAAAATCAACAACAAATCGAGAGTCATCGGTCCCGGTGGAATTTGCTTCCACCCATTCAGATACATATTCAACAGCCAATAAGTTGTACACAAATCCAAATGAATTTGGAAAAGGCCACATGATGTCAATGCCCCATGCATCGAATATTTCACAGAATAACATGGGCTGTTGGGGCATTTCATTCCTCTTAGAGATATTCCCTGTGAATTGACATCGAGTACATGATTTACAAAACCTATGGGCATCTCTATACAATTTTGGCCAATATAATCTTGAGTCAAGGATATTTCGAGTTGTACGTTGAGAGCCAAAGTGGCCCCCACATGCCAAGGTGTGGAAGAAGGTCAAAACAGAGGTGAACTCATGGTCAGGGACACACCTACGAACAACCTGGTAACTACGAATTCTCTATAAGTATGGGTCATCCCAAATGTACCATCGATAATCATGTTTACGTCTCTGGGATTATGAAGTGCTATAATCCGTGGGGACCATAGATGTTGCTAGAAAATTCACAATGTCTGAATTCCAGGGGGTAAGGTCCACAACATCACAAAGGTTCTCATGAGGGAAAAATTCTCCAATGGGTAGGGGTGAGTCAACATGATGGTCTAATGGTGGGGAATTCCTACTATTGTGGTCAGCTACAACATTCTGAACTCCTCTCTTATCTCTAATCTCAAGGTCAAACTCTTGGAGGAGGAGCATCCACCGAATGAGGCGGGGCTTGGCTTCAAGTTTTTTTAGGAGGAAACGATGGGCATCATGGTCATAAAACACAATCACATTTGACCAAAGAAGATATGAACGAAATTTTTCCAAGGAAAACACAATACAAAGGAGTTCGTTTTCTATGGTTGTGTAGTTTACCGAGGTAGGGTCAAGGGTACGCGAGGAATACACAATGACATGAGGAGCCTTTTCAACACATTGTGATAAAACTACCCTAACTGCAAAGTTAGAGTCATCACACATAAGCTCAAATGGGAGATCCCACCTAGGTGGTTGGATTATGGGAGGTGATGTGAGAATCTTTTTTAGGGATCTGAATTCATCCTCACAATTTTTATCAAACACAAACTCAGAATCCTTTTGTAATAACCGAGATAAGGGATGTGTGATCTTACTAAAGTCTATAATGAATCAGCAGTAAAAACCAGCATGACCCAAGAAATACCGCACCTCACGAACACATTTTGGAAATGTAAGGGATGAAATTAATTCAATTTTAGATTTATCAACCTGAATTCCCTTATTTGAAATGATATTCCCACGAACTATCCCCCGCCCAACCATTAAATGACCTTTTTTATAATTTAAAACAAGTTCTTTTTCGATGCAGCGGTGGAGTTCAGAACCTAGGTTTTCCAAACAATCATCAAAAGAAGAACCATAAACCGTGAAATCATCCATAAAGACTTCCATACAACTCTAAAGGTACTCAGAAAAAATACTCAACATACATCACTGAAAAGTACCAGGAGAATTACATAGACTGAATGGCATCATTCTGTATGAAAAATGTGCAAAATGGACAGGTAAATGTTTTCTTTTCTTGATCCTCATGGGATATATGGATTTGGAAATAACCCGAATATCCATCAACGAAACAATAATGGGACTTACCATCCAACCGTTCTAACATTTGGTCAATGAAAGGTAAAGGAAAGTGGTCCTTTCACGTGGCTTGATTCAGTAGACTGTAGTCAATACAGACTCGCCAACTGTTTTGCACACGTGTTGGAACCAATTCATTCCTTTCATTTGACACAACTGTTATTCCTGTTTTCTAGGCACAATTTGCACTGGGCTAACCCATTTACTATCAGATATAGGATAAATGATCCCTGCAGCAAGTAATTTACGGACTTCCAATTTTACCACTTCATGGAGAGTAGGATTCAACCGGCGTTGAGATTGTCCTAAGGGCTTAGCCTCATCATCCAAAAGTATATGGTGCATACAAATAGATGGGCTAATCCCAGATATATGAGCCAATGTCCATCCTATTTCCTTTTTACACTATCTCAAAAGTTTGAGCAGTTTCAATTTCTATTGTGGAGAGAGGTTATTGGCAAGAATAACTGGTAATTGGTCAATACCCTCAAGATATGCATATTTTAAATTAGGAGGAAGTTGTTTAAGTTCAAACACCGGTTGTTTCTGGATTGAGGGTGGGGATTTTGGGGGAGTGAGGTCCACGAATCTATCTATCTGCTCATGTTTATTTTCAAAGGAAAGATAATTTATTGAAATGAGATTTGCAGAATCATCGATAGTCATGGGTACCTCAGAATACACACACTCATCAATTAAAGCACAAAATTTACATTTTTCTGAACCCACACAACATTCAAAATAAGAACCAAAACTCAAATCATCCATGGGTGACGAAAATAAAAAATAATAAGAGTTTGGGTTGAAGAGAGAATTGTGTGTGTGTGCATCGTTTGAGAGCACTTCCATCGAATAGACAGGAAGAGTGGAGTGCTCTTCAACGGGGTTTTTCATAGACTCAAGGATGTTAAAACATACCTTTTCTCATCCGAATTCCATGAACAATGTACCATTGTGAATGTTGATGATCATCTTTGCTGTTTTTAGGAATGGCCTCCCAAGTATGAGAAGGGCATGTCCTTGGGTTCGGGTATCTTCCATCTCAAGAATGTAGAAATCAGTAGGGAAGATGAGATTCTTCACTCTAACAAGGACATCCTCAATCACTCCTTTTGGATGTGTTGTACTCCGGTTGGAAAGTTTCACAACAATGCCTATTGGTTGAAGCTCTCCAGCCTATAGAGATGTATACATGGAGTGAGGCATTACATTAATGGAAGCACCTAGATCTAGCATGGCATCAAAAAAGAAGGTCTCCCCTATGGTACAAGGTATGGTGAATGTGTCGGGATCCTTGCATTTGGTTGGGATTTCCGGTTGAATCAGGGCCGATACATTCCTTCCCAGGTTGACTCTCTCATTTCCCTTTAGCTTTCATCGATGGGTACAAATATCTTTAAGAAATTTGGCATAACGGGGAATTTTCATGACTGCATCCAACAATGGAATATTAACATGAACTTTTTTAAATGTATCAATTATTTCATTGTCAATATCATTATCAATGTTTTTCTTAGATTTAGAGAGTCTTTGAGGGAAAGGAAGCGGAATGGATTGTTCATTTGAATCATCAATGACCATTTGATTACTATTTTTGTCTTGTTTTTCTTTACATAATGTTTTTGAGGGTTGGGAAAGAGAGTTTTCATGGGGGTGACATACCTGCTGTGCAGAATTGGTAGAAGGATATACTTCTTTACCACTATGAAGTGTAACTTCACATACATTACCTTTTTTCTTTGGATTGGAAATGGGTTGGGATGGAAGTTGTCCAGAACCTTGCATCTTAAGCTCACCGATGGTGTTTTCCAATTTCCCCACTTGGGTTCATTGGTCTTGAATAGCTGATTGTGTGGTCTGTTGGAACTGAAGGTTCTGGGTTCCCATTTTCTTCACTATATCCTCAAGTCTTGGTTCAGACATGGGAGGAGGAGGATTGTTTTGATATGTTGAAGGATAAGAAGGTTTCATACCTTGGCATTGTTGATACCAATTTTGCTTGGGGTAGCTTGAGTTTCCTCCTTGTCGGTATTGTGGTTGTGCTTGCCACCCGGGGTTTGGATTTGGCCTTAATGGTTTTAGCTTGAAGGGAAGTTCTTGTTGGAATGGACGCCCTGGGAATACAGTTGCACATGACTCATATGAATCTTGATGTTGTGGGCACTGGTCAGAAAAATGAGTGTTATTAGAACAAATCCCACAATGTAATGGAATAGAAGTAGAGTGTGAGTTACCTTGTTCTTGAGCTAATTGCCTTAGAAGGGTATGAATCTCATCATGTTTAGTATCTACCTTTTGTTCTAGGGATGAATGACTTACCTATTTAACTCCTTGGGTTGGTGCAATAGCTCGTGTAACAAATTGTTGTGCATTTTGAGCCATGTTGGCTATTAAGTCACGAGCGACAAAAGGAGTTTTGTCAACTAGGGCACCACCAGCTGTAGCATCAATCATTCCACGATCCATGGGGATAAGTCCCTCATAGAAGTATTGGATTAATAGTTGTTCACTAATCTGGTGTTGGGGGCATCATGAGAAAAGTCTCTTGAATCTATCCCAGTATTCATGAAGGGTCTCTCCTTGTGATTGCCTAATTCCACAGATTTCTTTCCTAGTTGATGCAGTTTGGGAGGCAGGGAAGAACTTCTCTAGAATAAGTCTTTTTAGGTCATTCCAACCAGAAATTGTGGAAGGAAAATAGTATAGACAATATTTGTTTACACCATCAAGGGAGAAAGGGAAGGCCCTAAACATAATGAGGTCCTCAGAAAAATTTAGGGGTTTCATGGTGGAGCACACTATGTGAAACTATTTTAGATGTTTGTGAGGGTCCTCTCCGGGAAGACCATGGAATTTTTGAAGGAGGTGTATGAGACCTGATCTAAGCTCAAAGTTGGCTGCTTCCTCGGGATATTGGATGTAAGCAGGTTGGTACTCTACATCAGGGGTGGTAAGTTCTTTTAAAGTTCGATTATTTGCAGCCATGTTTTCATGGGTTTGATTGGGTTCAATATTGGGTTGGTTTAGAACCACTTGAGGTTCTAAATGGGGTTCCACAATGTTACTTTATTGAACTTCTCTAGATGCATTGATTTGTGTGTGAAGTGACTTTTCAATTTTAGGATCAAATTCAAGTAGTGTTCCTTTACCAGATCTTGTCATGCAACAATGATGTCCAGTTTGATTGATTGATTGTTTGTTGTGTTTTTTTTATTTGAGATTGATAAAAGAGAAACATAAGAAGGGTGAAAGAATAATATAATGTTATACTATATAATTAGAGAGGGAGATGTGGAAGAAGAGAGAGAGAGATAGAGAGAGATAAAGAACACACCAAAAACAACCAAAAATAAAGACAAAACCCAAAACAAAAACAATCAAATGGGGGTGGGGTATTTAAAGAAGTACTAATTAAGAAGTAAAATAACTAAATAAAATTAAATACAGAGAAATAAATGATCTTGTCTCCCCAGCAACGGCGCAAAAAATTTGATCGTGTTGTCGAGCGCGTCAAATTATATGTTTATTGTTAACTAGAATTTCTGCAGTATAGTAGCTACCGTAGGTTGTCTCCCGATGGAGCCTTAGAACATTAATTCTAAAATGTGGTTTTGATTATGAAGGTAAAAAGGAAAATGGGGTTTAATAATACTTGGGTTTGATGATTAAATATGACAATAGGAAATAGAAGCTATAAAACAAAGTAGAGATTAACAGAATTAATTAAGTGTGATCAACCCGGGGTACTCGCATGATGTTTATCCTTCATCGCTTCATGATATAAGGTTATGATCTTTTAATCCCTGGTTTGTAACACCTAGAACTAGAATGTTACTAAGTTTTTATTAGGATACCTCCTAGGGTTCAGTCAAAAATACACAATGATTCACCGGACACCGCCGATGATTGAGTGAATTGTGTTTGACTTCATAACCAAAACTCACCAAGGAAACACACGAAAAAATCGATCCGCTGTCCAGGTTTGTATGTTATTTCTTTGTGATACCATGAAATAAATTTACATGGACTTGACAGTGCTTGTGAGAGTTCAATTGACCAATATAAACCACACAAACACTGCAATTGAAAGGGGGAAAGAAAGTGGTGAATGATGTGTGAAACATCACATGAATGGGTACCCCCAAACATTATCATATGAGTTGAGCATGACATACCAGTACATAACTCAATAAAATAAGAATAGGGGATGATGAAAAACAACACAAATACCTGGAATTTAAAAGATCATTCAAATATTACAAACATGAAACTCGGGATGTGCATCACGTTCCTCCCCGGGTGATCACAAGGGGTTTAGAAACCCATGGGAGGGGAAGAAGAAGAAGAAGATGTTGAAGTATCACATCCCATAGCCTCCAAGACCTCTAGGCATGTTGAGAAGACACCTTGGGGACTCCAAAATGGTGGAACCTTGCCTCTTTTCCGAACATGCATATGGGGAGCCCAAGGTGCCATTTCATATGAAAATTTGAAGGTGGTTTTTGGCACATAGATTTATTCAATCCAATTGTACCACGCGTTATGGCCTTCACACAGTCTTATCTCGCTTTGGATAAAATAGAAAAGTTTTACCCCTATCTCTTTAATATATCCACCGAAGGTTTGTCACCCTTTGGACAAATAAAGTTCACGATATTGATAAAATAGAGAACACCGCATTTGACTCGGTCCAAATTCAGTGTCTTGGACAGATCAGTTCGGATGGGCCCCATAGATGCCGAATCAGCATTGGTTTTTTTAATATGAAATGTATCCTATTAAATTTTGGACAGGCCCAAAAAAGTTCAGCCCATTTGGATCCATGAATTTTGTGTACTATGCAAAACAGTGGACAGATGTCCATGGATCCATGCAATTTTGGCCCATTTTTCTTCCACTTCATCAAAGGCCCTCCAAATCACCTCCACCTACATTGAAACAATAAAAACAAGTAACATGGCCGATTATAATTCTAATTAACATTAATTGATTTATTCAAAAATGAAGTGAAGTTTATTATTATATTTGGAATATTCATTACAAAACTTGTTTAAAACTGCAGTGTAAGGGTGGAATAAAATAGTGAATCGTGGTACAATCACCTATAGTTAGATAACAATTGGAGATCCAAAAGATATATTAAATGTCCAATATGTATAATTAAAAATATATAACCTGATAATTTATAGAACTGATTTTTCCTAATTCTTTTTATAAAAAAAATCAAAAAATAACAAGATATTCTAAAATGGGGTATGGAAACAAGGAGATCAATTGAAATTATCTAGATATTAGTATTCCTAGATAACAAAGAAAGTTATAAAAGCGAATCTTGATGAATATGTGTGGCTTAATTGACAATATATCTCTGATATTTCATGTAAAGAGTTCTTTCATGACCTTGATCCTCACATATATTATTCAACCGTAATAAATATCACAAAGATAAATGATAATGGTATATACCTCTATGTTTTCATGACACATTTATAATGAATTGGACATATATTGTAATATTAATCAATAAATTACGAGAATATCAACCAAGTATTTTGTCTAGAAAGATAGCTCTTCCTAAAACTCCTCATAAATAGGATGTCTATGAAATAGGGATTTCAACACATAAACATTCTATGCCTAAAATAGAATAATACTTAATCAATGTACTAATACTTGATGTTACCATGATTCATGAGGCTATATTTCACTAAATTGAATCATTTGGATATAAATGGTGATGAAATTGATATTTTCTTATAATAACATAATATCCATTATATTAAATTATATTCACTAACTAAATATTTGATTAAAATTAATATTTATTATTTTATTAGTCCCCCACAATATTATCATATTCCAATAACACTCCTCATTGCACCCATAATTTCCTACAATGTAGAAACACTAATTTTATGTTTCATTATATCACTTATAACAACTTAGACAATGGATATACATAAAATGTTATATTTATGATAGAGGAATTAATAATTGTTATTTTTGAATTCAATGATATGTTTATTATTCTCCCCATTCCTATAATATGTAACCATATTTCCTCAATATATTCCTCAATCAAGGTAATGAATATACTATTGCAATTAAATTGAATTTGTGTTTGTTTTAATCCTTGATTATTAAATTTTCCAACAAATAAAGAAATAATAAACCATTAAATATGGTACATTGATTACTTAGATAATTAATAGATTTTTATTTATTACATACTAATGGAATTTTGGTTATTTTTAAGTAAAATACCATTTTACCCATAAAAGGAATTGTAATTAATATATATGAAAGATCACTACTCTGATGAAGATCAATCATTCCAAATTTAGAAATTTCTTATCCTTGTTTTATTCTTTCATTGGATGAGGATTTTATGGTGATAATTTAGGTGTGTTGTTGAGGTTTTTGGAGTGTCTTTTTGGGTATTGTGTGGTTTGACCACAACTTATGCCCGCTAAAGAAAAACATGCACCATCAAACTAAGGTAGTTTTCATGGTTTGAAAAAAAATTAAAACCTTAAACCCACATAGGATTAACCCTGAACCCATGACAATAGTTTCTCAATGTATGGGACTGAGGTTTTTCAATCTGTGTGGCCCTGCATAGGTAACCATTCCGGTTGGTTTTTTATCCACCAAGAATTAGATAAAAATTTAACAAACCCCTGGTTATTATCCCTAATCACCTCAACGGTCCAAATATGAATTAATTATCTCTTGGAGTCTCTCTATTAGATCTCAAGGCACCAAAAACATAAAATGGAATTATTTAAATATTTGGTGAATGAAATTGAATAATTTAAAAAATGTATTCACTTATTCATTTAGATTCATATCCCTCTCTCTAATATTTATTCCCCCTGGAGTGTTGTAAATTGTCTTCCATAGTCAACTGTTTATATCAAGGGTTTAATGGATCATGATTTTTTTGGACATTGATTCTATGTTTGGATAACATGTATCCTCCACTATTGTGAATTTCACCATTCTACATCAAATTGACAGTTATGATTTAGCAAGAATTCTTCAGCAATCTAAAAGTAGGGGTTGAATTATTAGTCTTGTAGTCATTATTATGAACTTATGTATCAAATTATGACAATGAATTTCCACATTGTCAAATTTCATTTAAATTTCAAATAATCATTTTATTCGTAGGTATTTTTTAGTCCATTTGAGGATCCCATGGAACCCATTAGATAATTCATACTGAGAATGATTGTAACCCATGTAGTGTTCCAATACCCATTATATATTATTTATGTATGTTAAAAAATGGATTAATAGGATAATTTAATTATACTAAATCCATAATAAATGTTGATAATTGGATTTAAAGGGTTGAATGGGTTAACATTGATTAGTTAATGAGTTTCTAAATATATAATGACAATAGTATTAAAAGGGAAATTCCATGTTATTACATAGGAATAATATAAATTACCATAATTTTGATTGGTAAATGTAATGTTTCACCATGATGTGAATTATCTATATGATGGTTAATGATGTTGAACCGTGATATGTATATTATATATGTGATACATCAAAATTATTGAACAATGAGATGTGGGAAAAGGACTGATTTTCTAAATTCTCAGGCGGTTCCAGATTCATTTTCTATTCCCTTTACAAATACACATGAATAATGAGCATTGTGTTGGGTAATTATGATATAAATTACCAAGGGGTTGTATATTGATTCTCAACACCCCGAAGCTATTAGCATTATAATTTGTTCCATGTCCCCGATATATTTTACTTGTACTAATTATCTACGGTATTGAAAATATAATTGTAATTTAATGATTAGAGAAATAACATTAAATAAATAATTGAGAGATTTCTATATTATATGGTCCAGACTCTAAGACGGGGCAAAGCATGTATGATGTCATTAATAAAAATAATAATAAATGTGAAACCTATTTACATTTTTTATTTTACTATTATTCATTATAAATAATTAAACATTTTTATAGACTTAATATTGGAATATAAACCATTTCATATGGAATAATTAGTTTTACTCAGTCTATACATGGGTTTCTTAATCCAATGAAAAATATAATTCGTTTATTAAACAATGGATAAGGGAAAGAGCCATATTTTATCTGACTTTTTGAGATTTTAGATGCATCGTGGAAGAGGTAATCAAACATGATGTTAGGAGCCTTTTTGGAGATGTCATTGTGCATTTATTTTTCTGTTTCATTATAAACATGAATCTTTTATGAAATTACATATTTACTACTTTGGTTTAGGGTAATTTTTCCTATTTTGGATTCAACATGAGATGTTGTTTTAAAATAAATTATGGTTTATTATATTAAATCGTTTAATCATGTATTATGTTTATATTTATTTATGATATTATGATGATATTATAAAGAATGTATAGTCTCCCCACATTAAATATCAGTCTCTTTCTGTTGTTTAGTATGCTTTGCTGTAAGTGGAAGTGCACCTCAGGCCACGTAATGAACCGGCTCAGGAACTAGAATGTGAAACCCAAGACATGATGATAAAAGGGTTATTTGAGTTTCCTATTATTGTTTGTCTTCTTACTATTTCATAAATTTATACTAGAGTATAGGATGAGTAGGGACATGGTCATGAGATCATGAATTGGTGTACATATCCCAGGTGCTTGGGGAACTGCTAGTACCAATGGTGGGATAGTTGTTAATGATGTTTTTAATTACAATTGAATGTTATTTCACCATGGATGAGCCACCTTCTATGTGATGCTATTTTTTTCTATTATTTTACACGTGGCCCATTATGGACAGAGATTTTTTTATATCGGAATTAATCTTGGAAATTAGGATTTTACGTGAGATTCATTATTTGAGGCATGTAGAGAAAATTATGTTAATAGTTGGTGTTGTAAATTAAAATGTGTTTCCTTATTTGAGTAATATAAAATAAAATGACTACCATTGAGTAATTTATATATATAAATTATTCCAAATTTGGTAATATTTAATGGATAACATGGATATGTAATGAGAAAAATTTGAAAATTAAAGTGGTTTACCATAGGTTAACCATGACTTGGGTGAGGGATGGATAAAGGAAGTGATAGTGTTTCATATTTGACTATTTGGTGATGTATGAAGGATAAATTTTTGTTCATTTTTGTGAAAGAATCGTTAAAATGTTCTGATAATGTGTTATCGAACCTAATACTTGCCTAGGGAATAATGGATACATGCCATCATGATGATATAAGTTGATATGAAGACAAGATGAAATGGAAGAAAATTATACCACTATAATTATGACAATAGGCATCGATAGTTCCATTTGAAGGGGTGGGGGAGATGTTACCTAATACCATTTCATGATTTATTTATTTCTTGGATATATATTGAGGTTTGGATGTGAATAATATGAATGATCTAACATGTGAGTTCTAGTAATAACACCCTAAGATATTCAACGGGGTGGGTGGACCTATGGAAGTTGATTACTAGATTGATTATATTTAGAAACCCCATTACCAATTATATACTCCTATATAGAATATGGTACGGTTTTATTCATATAAGTTGTGGGGATGTTAAATTAACTAGTTCTATATTTAGGAGCATGATGTGTAGTGGGACATAATTCTATTGATTTACTTCCAAGATATGTTCATGGAGAAATTTTTTCCAATGGAACTAATCCATGAGATGGAAATAGAGTTTATGTGGTTGACCTATGAAATTATTTACATGCATTTATTTGATTTTCACTTTATAGACCTGTAGTGAATTGATTCATAATGGTTAGGGGATGAGGAAATTGTGACAAGTCATTTTTGAGGGGGACTTAATTTTGATATTATATCCCTTGTTTATATCATCAAGTTGAATTAGTTTTATAGGCTAGTGTATCATTATCTCATTCAATGGGGTAACCTTAAGGAGGATTCAATGGTAGAATAATTTGTTTCAAGTGGATGTCCTAGAGTTATGTCTTACGAATGTAGTAAGTGTCACTCTGAGAATTTTAACCGGTGTAGTGGAAAGAAGAGTGGCTATTGGTATGGATCTATTACTCAATAGAGTACTCGAGTTCTTTTCCATCATGGATGTAGTATTTGTTAAATTAATATAAATTTCTCCACACCACATTTGGATTTATGGTCATCTATAATGGATCTATCAGAACCCATGATAGCGGTGTAGTGATTTTGAAGATAGAATGGAATAGTGAAAAGAAATGGGGTATTGTAAACTATAGTATTCTGGTAGTTTGAATAATATGAGTTTTACATGTTGATGTAGTGAATGTATAACATCGAGTCTATAATTTACATATCATTGGTGTAGTGTATCTCATGTTAATAAGACCAAAAAATATGAAATAATGCATGAATTTTTAAGGAATTTCATCCTACACTTATGGATAGTGGGGCTAGGATGTTGACAATCATATGTACCACTATTATATATTGTTTATATGCTATCTCTTTATTTGATACAAGATCCTTATATTACTTTATATATGATTCTTGTATGAATGATTTGATTCTAATAGTGGATATAATGATTGGGGTTATGATGATAAAAACATAGTTTGGATTGAGGATGTGGGATATCTATTTATGGAAGAATTTTTTTCTAAAGTTGGATGTGAATCATTTCCTTTGGAAAATTTATGTTCATTACATGACTGGTTTTGGGATGATTTTGTATATGGAATGGATGGTGTCATAATGAGCCCACATTAATTGATATCATAGGATAATTAACTTTACATCTCATAGGTCTAATATTTATGTTCTTCATCCATAAAGTGATATCTAGGAAGGTTGTACCGGGCATGTTAATTTGATACTGGGGGATATCAATACACATATTTCAAGTGTTTTTTTGGATGTTGGAGGTTTAACAAAATGGCACATTCAACCCATGGGGGACTATTTTTAAAGACATGTATCCTTAGATATTTGTGGGATTCCACTTAATACTAATGTTTAATTCACATTTTTTTTTCTTTTCAGGTGTCCTACGGATTTCCATTATTTATTTTTTAATGTAACAATCAATGATTCTTGAATAGAAGGCTTACCTCGAATACTGGATGGATAATGGATTTAGCTGTCTGAGTACATTTCCTACTGGTTCTACTAATTCTTTATAAAATGGAATATGGGATGTTGTATTTATGTTTTAATTACAAAATTGGATTCATATGAAGGTTTAGGATGAGTATCCAGTGCCACATACCGAATATCAATTTGTCTAGTTTTGAGAATTTTCTATATTCATTTTGATTGACAAGATATCAGGGTATCATTAATCGAGAGTGAGACCTTTGAATATTTCTTGGACTAATTTCACAATTAGTTATTGAAAATATTATTTCTTCATGATTCCACTCATGCTAACGAAGAGTTTGGATTTTTTTATCAGAAAGACGTAGTGATTTTTTCACTCATACCTATATCAGTTCGTGGTTGTTATCTATATAAAATCATATTGTTTTCCAGAACACAAGATGTTCATGGATACTATCTATAATTATTAATTGGTATATAGTGAAAAAATATTCAATATTAAAATTTATCTATAATTCAATAATGGAATGAATTTTTATATATCTATGTTCAAATCATATATAAGGTAGTTGTGTTAGTGGTCCCATAGAAGGTGTAGATAGTTATTTCTTGAGACCATCACATGAATGTTTTATTATTAACAATGATTCTAGGTTTTGGTGGTTGTTATTGGTGATTCATATATGATATCCCCCATTTGAAATCACCACTTTTGGGAATTACTATGAATGTAATTATGTTGAAATTTTCTTGATAATGAAATATTTCCTTCTTGATGTTGAAGAAGGGTTTCAAAACAACATTGATTTGGATCCAACACAATATAGGTATGGGGAATACCTTTTTTTTATAATTCCCCAAAATACATCATTGGGTAATGTTGATATAAGGATATCGAGTTGGTGAATATTAGTGTAACTCTTTATTATGTTTCTATTAGTTCATTTTAGCATTTTTTTGGATTTTATTTTGTTTTTTCGGGTAATGATGATATTGATTTGGGAGGGTACATTAATTTTCGTTTTTATGATTTGTTGGAATTTTTAGCATAAAACACAAACTTTTTATAGAATTCTTGGGACTTATAAATTGGGTAATGGTGTTAAATGACTTTTAATAAAAATCAAGAGTATTTCATTAAATGAGTACACAACGTTAAAGGATACACACTGTGTATAATTTAAATTCTATTTATATATTAATGATATGTTTTTAAAACATATAGGTGGTGGTGTTTTTAGCATAAATGGGACTTGAAAATTACACACTATCTAAATGGGTAACATTCCATGTAAAATCATGTGTCTCAACATTAAAATGTTTTATAGGCTGAAAATATCATTTCAAATCTCTATGTTTCTATCCCCCTCAACCTATATTAATAACCTTATTGTTTTGGTGATATACCAACCATTCAGATCATCAATTATACAATTGAATTTCATGTCCGTTGTATTGTATGTCTCGACTTATGTGGCCTCTCTGTCTATAGTTTTTTTCTCTTATATCCACTTAGGTGTTTTCAACATAATCCCTGGATTAATGGATACAAAATTCATGGTTTTAAATCTTCTTTCATTGTTGATTTCCTAGATTGTCTGCATCTCCATTTTCCATTTGAGACTCCCATTGAGGTTTTTGTTATTGTGTGTGAAATGTAGGAACTTACCTTTAACAAGGAAAATGAAAAATCCTTTAATTAACGATTATTATAAATTATGTTCAATTAATTTTTTTAAAACCAATTTTATGTGATTTGAAACATGTATTTTTGTTTGTTTTGGATTATTGTGAAACCCCAAATTCCAAAGGAATTTATCATAAGGGAATGATTTGAAATTGATGGAAATTTTGATATGAATTGTGAATTGATATATGGAAAACAGATTAAATTAAAATGATGAAAACAAATGACTTATTTTGTTTAAGAAATGAATTATAAAATGAGAAAAACATTTTGTTCCTTCGAATATTATTTGGCATTTTGAAAATTAAATTGGAAATTGTGAAGCATAATGAAATGAAATGATTTTAACTTTTGGATTTTATTTATTTAATACATGAAATCTTGGGTACTAAGTGGGTTATATGGTAAGAACATCATTGGATGGTAATATCCTAGTAATGTATTGGTGATTTAAAACTCAAAATAACCTAGTTGAAAATATATTATCTCCAATGGGATGATGATGGATCCTATTATCCATGATCCTGAGGGATATGTGCACCCATATTTTCATGAAATCTAAAATGACATGTGTGAGGATCCTTTAAGATAGAACTTTCATACATTATTGAAGTTGACCCTAGTGTGTTTTGTGACTGTTTTGATTCTAAATTAAATTTATAGTTAAATAGTTTTTTACATGCCTGATTATTTATATAAAATATTTTATATAGAGTTTTTCTTTATCCCTTGTATGAAATGTTTTCCATCATTTGAAATGAAAATAATGTATTTCTTTAAATATGAAAATTTTATTCCATTCCAATTTACAATAAAGATGAAATCATCATTTGGTATTTTCTTTATGGGATCTTATTTAGGAACACACAGAGAGATCCTACTTGGATTTTTAGCTCGCACACTACCATTATATTTGGAAATTTATTGATTTCCACTTCCATTTATTGGAAAAGGGAATGAACATATTAGAGGTGGTGGATTCTCTTGATCTCATGGGGCCTCATGTGACATGTCTATTAAGAATTTGGGTTATCTTGTTTTGTTACTATACATGAGGATGTTCTGTTTGGATTTATCCATTTACCTATTTTTTTATGTTATTCTCTCATTTGAGAATTTTTTTATAAAAATAATATGTATATATTTCTTCAACATTTTTGGAGAAAAATCAATTCCCAAAACAATTTTTTTTAGATTGAATGTGCTATAGGTAAACCCATATGGATAAGAAAAAACATTCATGTTATGTC